>JAHBOF010000040.1:0-723176 GCA_020736565.1 Coprinopsis sp. MPI-PUGE-AT-0042 | reverse complement strand
AGACGCGATGTTGCCGAGTCCAACGATGTTGTTTTCTGCAGAGGTGCTGACACCAGCTTTGGAGCTGGAGCAGTCGAAGCCTTGTGTCGGCGAGCAGTCTCAAACTTCGTCATGAGGTCGACAGTCCACCCCCACGCATTCTCAAACTCAGAGCTGCGCTTATCTCCCCAACCAGTCTGATCCTCTTGACCTAGACGCTCCGATCCTGTCCAAGAGTATTAAACCCTCAACAGAACACGCACTGTGAGTGGGAATAGTTCGATAATATTAGCAGAGAAAAATAAGTAGAGCGATACATGACATACCTGTGAGTGGGAATAGTTCGATAGAGAACACCCCACTCACACTAGCTACCTATATACATATCTACACAAAGGAATGTCCATATAGGGAAGAACAATAGCGTATCTGTGCAGGGTAATAAAGAAGAGAGAGAACAATAAGAAAGAGAGAAGTGAACGATGCAACAAGTAAACGTTTTGAAAGTAGTGTCCCTTGTACTGATCGTAACCGTAGAAACAACGATGTAAGTATTGTATTCTAACACACCCCCTCAATGCAAAGACCGTTGTGATTCTAAAAGAGACCAAGAGATAAACGGTGACGCTCAACAGCAATCCGAGGAAGGGGTTTGGTGAGAATGTCTGCAACCATGTCTGCAGTAGGGAGGAAGTGGACTTCGATGGTTCTGTCGCGAACTTCCTTCCTGATCCAATGAATCTTGATGTCGATGTGCTTCATCCTGCTGTGATTTTCAGGATTCTTGAGGACACGCAGTGCTGATTGACTGTCCACCATGAGTGGCGAGGGCTTCTTGACGTTGAATCCGAGCTCTCCCAAAAGCGAACGCATCCATTTGATCTCAAAGCCTGCAGACGATGCTGAGATGTATTCAGCCTCAGTCGAGGAGTTGGCGATTGTAGCTTGCTTCTTGGATGACCAGCTGACTGCACCAGTGCCCATCTTCATCACAAAACCACTAGTAGACTTGCGTGTGTCGAGGCATCCACCATGGTCTGCATCACTAAGGTGCGGAAGAGTTCATCTGATGGAGTGCCTTCGTTCCGAGTGAATGTGAGCTTGAGGTCCTTGGTTCCCTGGAGGTAACGGAAGAGGTGCTTGACAGCTTTCCAATGTGCAGGCCCAGGGTTGGAGTTGAACTGTGCCAATTTTGCGACTGAGTAGGCAATGTTGGGCGAGTACCAATGGCCAGATACATCAGGGCTCCAACTGCATTCAAGTAGGGGATTTTGCTCATCTCCTCCTTCTCGTCTTCAGTTGTGGGCGACATGCTTTTCTTCAGTGCTAGCCCTGGTTCCATAGGGGTGGTCACAGGTTTGCAGTCAGAAAGTCGGAAACGAGCAAGCATGTCGTTGATGTACTGGGTTTGGGATAGACGCAGAGTTTTGTTTGCCTGGTCGTACTCCACCTTGATTCCTAGAAGGTATGCAGTAGGTCCTAAATCCTTCAGCTTGAAGACCTTGACAGCGCTTCCTTGACCCATTCAATCTTGGACTTGTCTTTAGACGTGATAGTGATGTCATCGACAAACTGGGAGTGTGACACGAACACCGTCCTTCACCCAGTGGTAGATGCTGGGATCAGAAAAGCTGCTCAAAGCCAATCTTCTCAAGTTCCTTTGCCAACTTCTGGTACCACAGTCGGCCACTCTGTTTGAGCCCATAGAGACCCTTCTTGAGCTTGCATACCCACTGGGCACCGTCGGTGTTACGGACTTCGAATCCCTCTGGTTGCCTCATATAGACCTCGTATTCATCCTCGATGGTGCCGTTAAGGTAGGCATTGGAAATGTCGATGACTCGATGTGTTCTCCGTTCATTGCTGCTTGTGCAAGGACAGTACGGATAGACGTAAGCCTGGTAGTTGGGGCAAATACTTCGTCATAGTCAATGCCATGAGACTGTCCAAAGCCTTGACCAACCAAACGAGCCTTGTATCGTTCAACTCTTCCATCTGCATCGCGTTTGATGAGGAATACCCAACGAGAGCCAATGCCTTTCGATCCTTGGGGAGTTGGACGAGTTCCCAAGTACCATTCTCAATCAGGGCGTCGATCTCTGTCTGAGCAGCTGCCAACCATTTGTCCTTATCATCCCGAGCCATGGCCTCCTTCCAGTTCCGTGGTGCATCATTTGGGCGTGTAGCTGCACCGAATGCATTTTCACAAGCAGCTTCCATTGCAATCTCCCATCCAGCTGACATTGGGATGAAGTCGTCTGAGATGCCATAGACATTGAAGACGGATTCCATGACTCGACTAGCTTTGAAGGCAGTAGCCAAGTCAGCTTCTTCATCATCGTCATCATCGTCGTCTGGGAGTGAAGCAGCATCGATTGGAGTGGGTTGACTAGGAGGTGGTGGAGGATTTGGATTCGTGAGTGTGGGGCGGAGTTGAGATTCATGACTCCCATGCCGCCAGTTTGGGTAGCAAGTGGCAGACCGAAGAAATCGTGATTTTGGGCACCCCCTCGGGCTGGTACTGGATTTGAAGTGCTGGGTCCTGCAACATCCGTTCTGGGTTCACGTTCCTCATCCTGTTGTGCTTCAGCCTGTCTGCGAGCAACTGGTTGGGTTCCCCTTCGTCCTTTTCCAGCAATTGTAGTGTAGTCCAAAACACCCCCTGAACGTGTTGGTCGTCCTCCTTGGGCTACAAGGTAGGGTTCATTAGGCTTGGCAGCTGGTGCTGCTAGACGTGGCATTGGGCGGAGTGTTTGAGGAAATGACATGTGCTGGTGCAGGAGTAGGAGCAGGTAGACGCGGAAATTCACCTTCTGGTGGGCTCCATCCAAAGTCTTTCAGTGTAGGGTCAGGAGAATCGTGCTCTGCTCTTGATGTGGGAGATGGATCACCCTGAGGCCTCGACCATGCACGCTTGCGCTCGTCAGCCAGATCCTTTGTCGCTGGACCTCTGGGAGGTGCACGAATAGGAGTTCTGGGGGCAGCAGGGGCGTTGGGAGGATTCCCCGGGAGATCATCATCATCATCGGAGTCGACTCGTCATTGTCGAATGAGGTGCACTGGGTGCTGGGTCAACAGGTGGTTGAGGAATGGCATCAACGCTAGGCGTGGAGAGAGTTCAGACTCGTCCGTCATGCGACCAAAGTTCACCCATTGGACTGGAGGAGTTTCAGTGCTCTTGCCTTTGGTTGAGAGACCAGGGAAAGAAGTCTCGTCAAAGATCACGTCTCGAGAGATGTGGGTTTTCTTGGTGGCTGTATCATAGCACAGCCAGCCTTTGAATCCTGTGCGCAAATCCAAGGAAGATGCAAGGGATGGAATGGGAGTCAAGGTTTTTGCGGTCAGACTTTGGTACATTGACCCATGCGCGACATCCATAGACTCTGAACATGGACAAGTCTGGCTTGCGTTTGTGCCACACTTCATACGAGGTGGTTTCCGACAGCGCAGACGTAGGGGTGACATTCAGGATTTCGGTGTAGTAGAGGACAGCAGTGGACCAGAAGGTGGCGGGTAATCCAGCGTGGTTGAGCATTGCTATCACCCCCTCGGCCAGGGTGCGATTTAGACGCTCGGAGACACCATTTTGCTGTGGTGTACCACGGACCGTATGTTGTCGAGAGATTCCTCGTGCCTCACACCATTGATCAAACTCCTTTGAGATGTACTCTCCTCCCTTATCGTCCCGAAGCTCCTTCACTTTTACTCCCAAGTAGTTCTCCGCTGCAGCAACGTAGGTCTTGAACTTGTCAAATGCCTCACTCTTGTTTTTGAGCAAGTAGGTGCGTTTGTAGCGGCAGTGGTCATCGCTGAATGTGATCCAGTACCTGTACCCTCTAGACGTGCGCGGGAGTGGACCATGCAAGTCACTGTGGATCCGACCAAGTACCTCTGTGCACCGATGTTCTGAGACTTTGGGAAAGGTCGTCGGTGTTGCTTCCCTGCAATGCATGCTTCACACATGTCCTTGACCTCCGTCCCTTTGTTGACAAACACCCCCTCAGCCAAATCCTTCTTGAGCAGCGTATTGAGCCGGTCGATTCCGATGTGTCCAAGACGATCATGTAAAATGCCCTTGTCGACTGCAGCTGAATAGGCTACTTCATCATTCTCCAATGTGCTTCCATCCAATAGGCCGGTCGTCCCATGAATAGTAGCAGTGAAGAGAGAGTTGCCGTCTTTCGAAAATTCCAGGGAGTCGTTCTCGATGACAACACGCATCTTGCGCTTCTTCACAGCAGTAAGGATGGAGAATAAATTATTTTTCAACGAGGGACATATAGTACATCGGAAAAGACAACGAGCTCGCGGTTCCCAGATGGTTTGAACACAACATCTCCCTTGGCCTTTGCCCAGACCGTCGAGTTATCCCCCAGCCTCACAGGTACCAAGCAGGGTCGCATGTTGCGCATCCAACGCTTGTGTGGCGTCATATGCGAGGTAGCGCCCGAGTCTGCATTCCACTGAGTGTTAGCGGTGGTACCCTTTTGACGTCTACGAGGGGGACTAACGATGTGTGCGGTGGAGGCCATCTGAGCTTCCTCTTCAGCTGTGTCCTCAGCCATGTTGGCCGACATCACTTCTTTAGCCTTCTTCAGGACGTCGCAGTCCTTGGTGTCGTGGTTGGAGAGGTTGGTGTGATAGCGACATTTGAGGGTTGGTTTGGAAGTGGATGATGTAGCAGGTGAATGGGACGAGGAAGTGGTAGGCTTGCGAGGCTTAGCCTTTTTCTTGCTCTTGGTGGCAGCAAGGGCGGCTTCGTCAGCTAGACCCTCGACCTTGTTGGAGAGGTCGGCTTTGCGAAGGTGGTCGAGGACATCATCGGCAGATTTGATGCTGTCGAGATGTGTGAAGGTGTTGCGAAGGAAGTTGCCCTGCTCATTGTGAGGAAGGCCGAGGATGACGATGGCTTGCATCAGGTCCATGATGAGCTCTGGCGCACCATAGCCCTTCTTGAATACAGAGCGCCTGGTGACGATTTCGACAGTGGTCAGAGGAGCTGGAGCAGCGGTGGCCTGAGTAGTAATATCCCCCTCAATACCAGTAGCTGCTGGTTCTTCTTCCTCTTCCTCGTCTGACTCTGGAGCAGGGATAGAGGATAGGTCGATGGACGTTTGGCGTGTACGCTCTGGGATGTAGAGTGGGAGCGCATCCAAACGGTCACGGATTTGGGCTCCAGCAGCTATGATGCGGGCACCATAAGAAGCAAAGCTCTCTGTATCCGTCTTGCGGATGGAGAGAGCTCTTGGATAGACGAAGCGCGAGATTGAGCTGTCTTGGGAATGTAGTGCTCGATGAGAGCTGTGAAGGTGGCGGCTGGATCGGTTCGGTCGACGCCCGAGATGATAGAGTCGGATTGGGCCATGTCAAGAGAGCTGACGATAGCATATGCGAGTGTGGAGCGTTTGTCCCAATAATCCTTCCAATCCTTACGATCTTCACTTTTGTCTGGTTCCTCCTCCTCACCAGAGAGGATATGGACGGCACGAAGGCGCAATGCTTCGTTCTCGACCATAGTCTTCCACCGTGCAACGGTGTCAGACGAAAGAGCACAGATTTTGGTCGTGGAAGAATCGTCTGGCATGATGCTTCGAGAATCGAATGCAACAGTGACAGGGACAGGAGAGAGATAGTGAAGGGAAGAGTTGATTTGAGTGAAACCCAAAACCAACAGGAGATACGACGTTGACTGGGAATAGCCAGAAAACGAAGTGGGGATAGAAGGAGATAGAAGTCGCTCGACCAGATGGACTGGGGCAGACCAGGGTGCAGCTGGGACGTGCTTTCTGAGAAGCAGAGGACCAGGTGCGGATGTACCTAGGGTACGTGACCGAATGTCTGTGAGGGAGGGTAGCTTTCGTGTTGAGGAGTGTCTCTAACGCGAAGCAACAGGGCTCATAACCTATTAAACCCTCAACAGAACACGCACTGTGAGTGGGAATAGTTCGATAATATTAGCAGAGAAATAAGTAGAGCGATACATGACATACCTGTGAGTGGGAATAGTTCGATAGAGAACACCCCACTCACACTAGCTACCTATATACATATCTACACAAAGGAATGTCCATATAGGGAAGAACAATAGCGTATCTGTGCAGGGTAAATAGAAGAAAGAGAACAATAAGAAAGAGAGAAGTGAACGATGCAACAAGTAAACGTTTTGAAAGTAGTGTCCCTTGTACTGATCGTAACCGTAGAAACAACGATGTAAGTATTGTATTCTAACAAAGAGAACTTCATCGCTGGGTTGACAATGGCAGCAATGGAGTAGAGGCGAGTTTTCCGGGTGAACACAAGGTAGTCCTCCAGCTTGTTAATTCCGCACTGGATAAACGGTGCGAGGACTGGAAAGGTCTTCGCTACGTTCCTCCAGCCCTTGAGTACCCCTCATATGCTGGAAGGGCGTAAGAAAGGGTGGGTGTCTTCTCAGCAGACAGCAGCTCCTGAGCACGATGAGCAACCTCGAAGATCTTTTGAATCCCCATGAGGGTGGCTATCTCAGCCTGCGAGAAGCTGCAGATCCTGTGGTCGGCTGTGCCAGCCAAATGAATATCAACGAAGGAGGTTACAGCCTATTGAAAAGTGAGCAAGTGCTGCGTTGAAAATGAAAGAATGGCATACCCCGTGAAGTTCCAAAAAGCGGTCAACCATCAAGTACATTGAAGACCATCGCGTTTCGCAATCTCGGAGAAGTTGAACCTCGCGGATGACCCACTGCTCAAGATCGTTCCCTTTCTTGATAATGTCTTTCAGGGCCGCCCGCCTTTGACCCGAAGACCGACACACTGAAACGACTTTCCTCACCCGACTGATAAGGTCGGTTTTGAGGATCTCGAATAGCCGAGGAAAATCGGGGTGGGTTTTGACCGACTCGGGAAAATCAAGATCTTCAAGCTTTCCCGTGAGCTTGAGGGACGTATAGATAGCCCGGCAACCGAGATTGATTACGTGGGGGAAGCAGCTGCCATACAGGAAGTGAGATGTTAGGAAAATGCAACGAAGTCATCCTCGGGCTGTGAAACGTACTGGACTCTACTTCCATTTGCGTCGTCGAAATCTTGTAGCAGGGCTTTCATTCGAACTTCGAATTCCTGCATCATAGTGTGGTTGGAAGACACATTATCCAGGGTCATTGGTCCCAGCTAAAGAGCCGTAGACAAAGCAGTCAGCTCACTGCACCACCAATCAATGACATGAATCTGTACCTTGTGTAGTACGCCCAAATCCTGGATAACCTCGAACAGATGTTCGGCAATATTCGCTCCCGTGTGCTGGCCAGTCACTACTCTGAAGGCAACCAAGCCTGCTTCGTACCGTAGTCGCCTAGTCCCTTTATCTCGCGAGATGTAGTGAGCAGTCACGGCCATATGCGATGCCAAGTTGGGATCGCTCCACAAGTCAGAAGTGAGCGAGATGCGACCAACCGATGCTGCAAGAGCAGCCCGTGTGCGGGCCATTTCCTTCGTATACTCGTCAAGGATTAGCTTTGTGAGCTTTGTCCGATGTGGGAGATCCTTGTCCTCTATCTTGCCGTCGCCAAGGAAGAGCATAAGCTCACGAAACTCAGGACACTCGAGGAGATTGATAGCCTTGAAAATAATAGGTTAACACCAAGATCCAAAGCCTATAGGCTTGCAATGATCACTGACCTGGTCGTCGGCAACGATCCACCGCATTAGAAGCTCATAGAACCGGGTTAGGGAGAAAGGTTCGCGCTTCGCCGGTCCTTTTGCAATCTTATCAGAGTGCTTGAGCTCGAGTTCGCCGACAACTCTGAGGTAGGCCGCGGTATGCTTCGTCTTGAGGTGCTGGCGGATGGTAGATGTGATGCCTGAACACGGCTTGAGCTGCCATGTCTGAAGCGATCTGGAAGAAGGCGTAAGGATGAGACTGATGAGGCGACATATCTGTCAACTCACTTGCAAAGGCGACACCCAACAAATGGTGACTTCGGCCTTGTGTAGAATCTTGCTTGGGCACTTGCAAACTCGTCTACAGGCACGGACACAGGGTTCGTCGTTCTCCAGTTCAAACATGAAGTACCAGACGTCTGACGCAGACTCGGCATTGACACGCCCAGCACCTGAGGTCTTAGACGAGCGAGGAGCTTGATCGCCTGAGGTGTAAAGTGAGAATTTAGCTTCAAGGTCAAGATCATGGTTGTGGTTACTTACTGGCTTGATGCCGTGTTGGTGGAGCAACAGCTGGACCAGGAGGGCCAATACTGCAAGCCACAGGAGGCTGAACCACTGTAGGGGGCACGTTCTGCAAGTCATGGGCCTTTCTCTTGCGTTTGGACGGTTGGGAATCGCTTGCAGTAGCAGTATCAACTTGCTTCCGCTTTCCACTACCTGATGAGGTTGTTCTGGTCCCAGAAGTGGTTTGAGCGGCGAGGTTGACAGTATTGGTGGTTGTATCGGCGAGAGGACGACTAGTTGCACTTGCAGAGTGGCCTTGATAGGCAGGAGAACCGCCGGCAGGTACAGAGGGGCTCTCATAGTAGACTGGATAGTTGTTGCCTAAGGAAGGGGCCAAATGCGACAGAGAGGGCTGGCATGGTCCGATATTGACGGAGATGATGACAAGTGCGAATATTCGTCCATATCTTGGTTGAAACGCAAGTAATCCGTCTCCCAGTTCACAGCAGTGAGTGTCACAGAGCTGGAAGAAGAGGGAGTCGAGCTCCAAGGTGGGGGCATAGACAAGTTGTCGTGTGAAGGGTTCATGACAATTGGATGGTGAAGAAGAGGGCTGTGGATTGTCGAAAGGGCACTCTAGCTCTTAAATACCCAAAAATGCTTGAAAAAATATATCCTCTTGTTGCTCAATCTCGTAACACCATTTCGCCAAATGGGCTGTTTGAAATTTTACTTATTTAGCTGGATAAGGGAGATTTATTCAGGTACATGAAAATTTGGATGTTTCAGATCCTAAGGAGAAGAAGGATCGAACATTTAAGGCTTTTGGTGAGGAGGTGAGGCAATCCAGCTCAAGTCCTCCATTGGCGCTCAGTTAGGGGCTATGTACCTATTTGGAGAATATGCGCTTGATGGCTTCGTGCCAGTTCGTTGATGACTTCGTCTCACTTCATCGACGTATTTATCACGCCATCAGCCACTTCATCAACAACGAAGCGACTGAAGTGACGAAGTGCTTCACTTCGGCGGCAACACTAGCTCGATGCCTGAGCTACACCTTCCTCACCCTTGACGGGCTTGACTGGGGGAAATGGTGGTCGGTTGCTTTCCAAGTGCATTTTACAAAAGAAATATTGCGCACTTGGCACCAGAATATTTTGCTTAGTGATCCTTTGAGCTGGGCGAAAATGAGAACCAGATCAGACTCAGAGTCTCAGACAGGCTCTCTATCCGATACTAGTACGGTCGATTGTCATTCAAGCCGAACCCTATCAAACATCCGAGTGCTACCAGTAAACATGCAAGTGAGATGCTCTTATAATTTAACGCTGCTCTTGATCTTCTCCCAGTCCCAGACTCCAGTGTGTCAGGAAAATCGACACAGGCTTCTCGACCGAGCTCGAGCGTGCCAGCTCTGGGGCTGGCAACTCTGGTAAGCCTTCAGGTGATGGTGGTGGTGCTGCTTCGTCTCTCCGGGCTGGTACTGGGGTTTTGCCGCTTTGGCTAGTCTCGTCGCCTCAGCGTCGGATAGACAGTATTGTCACCGATCAGGCCTTCCATATCTTGCTTCACACAACTATTCCCGCTTGATACTACAACATGTCTAAGGCTTAAGTTTGGTGCTTTCTCTCGGCGGTTCTGTTTGAATAGCGATGGAGAAGGTTGCTAATTCGCGTATTCCTGGCGGAAAATGCATCAGCCAAGGGTGACAGAAAACAGCTGATAATGTAAAGATACCTTATGCCACGTCTCCCTGATCTTTTGTCCCGTCTGGATGTCCAACCGTCGGACGCTTACACCGTTATCTTCGCGCTCTATCGTGAAATAATGGTTGCGGGCGTCGCATGAGTGGTCACGCTCGCGCAGAACGTCAATGTACTGCAATGATGGAATCCTCGTCGCCCATAAGATGGCGATGCCCTCTTCAGCTGGCTCTATGTCAACGCCAAAGTCCTCTGGTCGGTCCAAGAGCTTCGCTGTCCCCTCGAGGCTGAGAGAGACATACTCCAACGGCAACGCTGCTAGAGCATCAGGGATTTCAGTACACTGTATGGTAAATAAGCGAACTTTCTTTCAAACACGATTGGAGTGATACTCGCGCAAATACGTGCCTCATCAGCAGACTCTACGCCCAAGGACAGGTCCATGAACGTCAAGGGTGCCAATACCTCGACAAATGCGTGCCACCATGAAAGGGCTTCAAGGGGTTCCTGGGTGAAAGTAAGACTCTTGAGGTTCGACGCGGCTTTTGCGATAGTCAATGGATTGGACGCATCCTCAATGTCCTCGACATCCTCTGGGTCTGTCTCCCACTCGCAAATCACGCACAGGATATGCAATGTTTCCAATGCCAGCGCATTCCAGCGCACAAGTGCCATGATATCATCGCCGTGGGCCGCGAAACGCACAAGTTGAGGGAAGGCCGTTTGGGAGAATGGCCCGGAGCACTGAATGCGACTGAAGGAGATGGAAAGGGTACGGATGCCAGGAGCGGCTGCCAGCCAATCCAGCGAGAAATCGCAATCGATGAAATGCACCTCGACGAGTGAAGGAAATAGGACTGGGGCGCCCTTCTCAAGAGGAGCGAGCCCCTCAAGATCGATTTCGTCGAAACGTAGAGAAGTTATGTGTTGTCGAATTTGAGCGTGGTGTAGGAAGCGCCCTAGTCCGTCTTGAAGTGTGACCCGCAGGGGTTGCGGTATCCACTTCGCGTCTATACCGCTGAAGAAGGACGCAGCTTCCAGTCGAAAGGCAGGAGGAAGGGTAGAGCAAGCCTCTCCAAACGCCTTTGACGTTTCCGTTCCCACTTTGCCGAGGGAGATGGTTTTCAAACGTTGGCACGCCATCAAGGTCGAGATGAACAGAGGCGAGTGGTGCACGATTTCCTCTATCTCATCGCCGAGCACAAAGTCACGCAGATTGGGCATGAGTTGCAAGGTACTGGTCAAAATCGGTGCCCATGTCGCCACAGGTATCTTGTCGGTGTAGTTCGTGCAATTCAATAGCTCGGCATTGGTCATGGAATCCGTTATAGGCCACGTACGGTTATTCCACAAAGCATCGTACGTGATCTCGAGCTTTTTTACGTGCATTCCTTTACTGAAATTTACCACCATCCTGCTGGACTCCGCAACCCCTAATCGACTCGAGGAATTGAGGCTAGCTGGGCTAGATCCTTTTCGAGGATTACCGAGTGGAAAAGGTGCGGCAATTGCAAGCGCATGGAAGCGTGAAGACAACCAGAACGAGCGACGCAAGGGAGAAGTGTGGGCATTCGCAGAAGATAGCATCCAGAACATCGTTGTCGAGGGTCATGATCATGGTTGTAAAACAAGGTGTCTGGCATGTCTTGGTCTGAAACGGCCCTCTGGAACTGTTGTGGAGCAAAATGGTACTAAGCGCTCAGGCCTCAGGCCTCAGGGGCTGAGCGCCGATCATGGCGTTGATGCAGCCATGTGGCTCGGCACTTGTTTCTGCAACCGTGCTACACCTCCCTCCTTCACCCTTGGAAGGCTTTGACTGGGAGAAATGTCGGCCTCTCGTTTTTACCCGTGCGGCTTACAGCAGTAATCACGGCATTTGCGCCCGAATATTTTATTGTGAGGACCTTCGAGCAAGTTATGACGGGCAATCAACGAGAAGCGGAGCAGACTTAGAAGAGCCAGTGTATTCTCCATGTCTGATACGGTTTGCGCATCATTCAAGCCCGATCAAATTTACGGATGCTATCTTTAACCCACCAATAGCGCTGCTCTTAATAATCGCGAATTATTCAATACCAGAAGCTCATCGCTGTGTCAAGGATAGCCTACCTTCTGACGTATCCATCCGCCGAAATCCGAAGGTTCTCATACGCATGACCGTCTTCTTGTAGTCGATTCAAGTATATGAATACCTCTATCATATAAATCACAATGATACTGTCAGCAGGGTGTCAATGGCGCTCCATGGACGATGTCCATTCAATTAACCTGATGAATGCCTCGGACAAGTGCCAGCCACTTTGACCCAAGGGTGATCCACTACATTTGGTTGTGGCAGAAGACACTTTGATCTGTTTGTTTTTTGTTTTACTTCATTGTCCACAAGAATTTAGAAGCGGAAACATCTGCATTGATTGGCTGGAGGACGAAATTTATCTTCGAGAGCGCATGGAATCCGAATTGAGTGGCACTCGAAGACTGACAGTTTTAACGGCGCTGATACATCCACCGGAAAGTAAAAAACATATAGCAGACACGTGTACGCACTGACGCACAGTATCCAACGTGAGGTCTGCTATGCCTTCGGATGATTCCCTTAAGGGGATGGTCGCAAGGTCGTGCCTCTCTGATAGCATTGAGGAGAGCCTTGCACGACCTGAAAGCTGCTGCGGCAGGTATGATCGACATATATAAAGATACCCACATGCCAATTTTCTGGTTGTCGCCGACGACTTTAGACAAGGATGCGGCCGTTGCTTTGGGGAAGGACTTTTCGTGAAGAGCAGCCATCCAGATTAGGAAAGAAACTCAACAAACTGGGGAAAGCCGATTTGATTCCGCCCACTTTGCATCCGGGGCGCAAGCGCACATGGAATCCAGATCCAGATCTAAGGCAGCGAAAAGCCTAACAAAGTTACCGTCTTGTCGCGAGGGTGACCGGTGCCTGTGACTAGGGGTGGCATAGTCTTCCAAAATTCACCCATAAAACATGCAGGAAACAAACAAGTGACAATTGTCGTAGATATAAATCCCTAGAGATAGTGCACTCGTCCAATTCAATTCGACTTCCGTCACCACCTGTCCTGAATCTCCTTGATCGTTTTTCTATATACCGTCTCTATCCCGTCGCCCTTCCAATGACTGAGCTGTACTTCGACTCTGGCTGTAACAATCTCGTCAACGGACAGGACTTCGACGCTGAGCGTCATCTCAACGAGCCGTCGAAGACCCGAAACGGCCTTCTCGGCTACCACAATACCCTCGAACATCTTATTTCTGAATCACAAGAAGACTGTGCCAAAGTTTTGACCAGATGGTTGGGACCCACCAACCAAGCGGAGCTGGACGTGTCATTGCTATGGCAGCTGGGCTATCTGGATTGTACGCGACGACGGGTGATCTGCAGGAATGCTCCACCTCCGATGGCTTTGAACGAGTTCTATATCCTTCGGTCTCGCCGATCTTCTTTGACCTGCCCTGCCCTTCTCTCACTTCGAGCTCTGGTTTGAGCAACAGCTTTACCACCGATCTGACTTGGCATTATCTTTGCCGGTACCTTCAAGTTGCTCACCTCCACCCTCCCCGAGTCTGCTTTCACCCACCCGTGCCAGGGGCGACATTACGCAAAAGTTTCTTCCTCTCCGTTGGCACCACGTCCACCACCCTCCTACTTTGGCCCCTGCCGACGCCGACTGGATCGTCAGCGACGACAGCGCCTTCCCGCCTGGGCAGATTCCAGCCTCTCTCTCAGGAACTCTTTAAGAATTCGCCCACTATTACTTCCATGAGGGCTTCCGCCACCATCGTTACTTCCTATTCCACCTCCTACCAACCCGTCTTCCACTGCCGATATGACAGACGCCACCGGCTCCTACGCCATCTGCTCCTGGCCAGTACAGAAGCATAGTGAAAACGAGACGAGCGAGCTCTGTGGAAAGCCCTTCAAGGCCACCGAAGATGGCCTCAAGGAGCATATGCAAAGTGTTCACTCCATCAGCACCACGGACAAAGTCCCCTGCATGTGGCCCACCGAGGACGGGAAGCGCTGCACCGAACATGATAGGATATACCGCCATATTCTGACCGGGAGTCACATCATCTACGGGACGGATGGAGAGAGGCTTGATTTGAAGCAAACCTGCCCGAAATGTCGCACGAGAGTGTGCAAACGAGGGGATGCGCTTCTAAGGCACATGAGGTCCCAAAAGTGTCAGGCAGCCTGAAGGATTAGTCGCACCTCTTGCTTTGTTATGCCCTCGATTTCTCCTTATGTTTTCATTCTCTGCATACACTCTTCTTTAATCCTCAATTACTTCCTTTAATTTACGCTGATCTCATTTAATCTATGCTTTGAACTCCTAATCCCTAATGTACAGAACAGTCTTAGCCAATTCACAGTCATTGAAATGATCATACAGAAACAGTCCGACCCGAAGATAGGTCATTATACGGTGATAATGTACCAGTATGACATACAGAGCGAGCCGCAAAATACAAAGGGTGTTGGTATGGTGGTATTTTATCCAATCAGCCTCAATCTAACCACCGTACGTTCCCCAGGAATGAAAGGATGAGTTCTGTCCATGACGACAGCAACCTCGAGCTCGCCTTGCATCAACTTTGTGACGACTTTGGGTTTGCTTCCAGGCACCTCGGGTGGTTCGAGCAACCTACATTCTCTCGCACAGACGAAGCGCGTGGATATCCCATAGTCGAAGATGGATACCCATCGTTTGGGTCTAGGGAGAAGAGGGTCGTTAGAGGATCTTTAAGGTGCCCGGTGACAAGCAGTCGGCGTACCCGAACTTGATATTCGCGCCTTCCTGTGCTTCGTTCTTGAATCGCGGAGACAATCTCGTCCACCTCAGCCCTTCTCGAAGCAATGTCAAAGTCAGGAGCCACGGTGCTGAACTCCCCGTCGAAACAGAACAGCGAAGACGAGAGCGCAGGGGAAGGTTTAGAATCGAGTGCAGATTTGTCCTCTGCGGACGCATCACCATCCTCCGCATCGCATTGCTCCTTCTCTTCAAGCGCAGCTTGACACTTGGAGGCATAGTGCCATACCTGAGCATCAAAGAAGTCGCAACTCAGCCTTCTCATATTTTCCAACAGGGCTGCAAGACATTTGTATTCTGGATATGGTGCTTCGGGTCGAGGCTATAAAGTTATGAATCGTTAGTTTAGGGTAAAAAAGCGCAGGGGAAAGGAAGCACCTTTGGCTTGGCTTGCCCTCTCTTCAGGGATGGGATGCAGATGGACAGTCTAGAAACCGGCATTCCAAGTTGGCGCTTTGCTTCCAGTGAGTTGATCTCTTGCATGATGTCCCTGACGTCCTTGTTACTCTTCCCATCCCTTTTCATCCCTCTCTTGATCGCACGAGACGCTCGGACGCGACACTGCTGGCAATAGGCAAAGGGCGTCTTTGGATGAACCACCATCCCGCAGTCGATGCTCTTACAACGACCTGAAGCGAGTTTCTGTACGGCAATGAAGTCAGATCATGCTCTATCAGAGCGAAGAGGACAGAGGTTTACCTTGTCATCCTCCAAGCATGGGACCCATGGAGAGAAGTCGAAGGGTATAGATTCGATGGCTGTACCCTTACGTAGCTGCCGAGCCCTGGTGCGTGAATCTTTGCATCGCGTCTGACATTGGAAACACATCCTACGATGGTACTCTTCTTCGGAGGGTAGCATATGGTGGCACTGTTTCGCGGAGCATAAGCGAGCACCTGGCACGGTTCTCACTGGCTCATTTCCAAGCTGTGACAGGACCCTAGGGAGGCTGTCCGCAGCCTTCAAGTCCTCTTCAGTCGATGGGATACCGGAGAAAATTTGCATGCACTTTGAAGGGGGGTGATGGAGGCTCCATGGAGGTGGATGACGAAGCCAACGCAGGACTCCCCGAGCTCCCTCGCGCCCCTGGCGAAGTTGATGCTGGACCGGTAGAGTCACTCGTGGTGTCGTCCGCTGTCGAAGTCGGACCACCAGTAGCCGATACCACTCGAAGCGCAGTGAACGTTGCCAGCTCCTCCTCGAGATGCTTGTGAGACGTTTGCAGGTTCTGCCTTTGCCTCTGATACTGTCTCGTTTTCGCACGACAAAGCACGCAAGACTTCCATTGATACTCTCGGTGAAGGACTTGACGACACTTTGTGTAGTTGGCACACCACCGACCGCCATCTGCCAAGATTTTGGCTGCTTCCAGCGAAGGGGGTCGGAGTGCATCGATTGGAAGAGATGGTAGGGGCGATGACTCGGATGTCGTGAGACGTGAGGATGCCGCTGGTATTCGAATCTTGAGGCCAGATGCTCGTCTTTGGGTCACAAGTGCAAGTGGGATCTATAGATAAGATTGTGAATAACAGCGTGTGCGGAACCTGGGAAATCGCACCTCTTCTTCACTATCCGATTCTCCCTTCACTGTAGCACTCCCGCTCGAACCCCTTGCATCCGATTCGTCACTCGAGTCTCCCATGTCTGAATCGCTGAGATCGCTGAGATCGCTATCCCATCCACTCATACTAGTTGTGCCTGGCCGTGCCTTGGAAAAGTTGAGCTTGATCTTGAGCGTCGGCCTCCTGATCTCGGCTGGGGCTGACAAGGTGTTCATCGCAAGGCCAGTGGACTCTACCAGTTTCTCCTCTCCGTCCATTATGGTATCTGGGGATATCGTATGCTCTTCTTCTCGATTAGCGTCGGCCGCTGCGTTATTCTCTTCATGCCTCAGCCCATCGACGACATCAGGGGCCCAACTGACTGTTCGGTGTCTTCTCCTCGTCGCCACGTCAGCCGCTCTGGCCTTCTTGGACTTCCAATCGCCCAGTATACAGGCAGAGCATCGTCTCGGCCCAAGAGAGTCGAGCATGCCTAGGACGTTCGTGCAGCCCGCGGAGCTACATTTCTGCACCAGCTGTATGGGTGACAGGAAGATTAGTCCGGCTGGTTCAATTTGTGCGAGTTGAGTGGAACTACATACCGGCAAGTGAGGAGCAACGGTGGGCGAGGGCAAAGTCGTGGACTTGAAAGGCAGAGTGAGCGGGGGGACATCCGCAGAGTGCGATATCTTCCGCCTCTTGAGACTTGGTTCGAGCGTGACCCCAGACACGTGGCTTGGGTGGACAGTAGCCAAGGATTCCTTTGCAATGGTCGGTATTGGAGGCGGTATTGGCTGCGCCTCTTCTATCTCGACTGATGGTGTCGCTTCTTCCGTTTCTTCTGACTACCCACGAATTCGGCGTTGGCGAGAGGATGACACGTGCAGTGCAGGAACACGAACCTCAGGGTACATGAAATCAAGGTCTTCCGTTGAAGAGTCCACATCCTCGGTGACCTCCTCATGATTCTTGTCTGGGGTTGGGGGCTGCTTTTGGCGTGAGCGTGTGAGGATAGGAGGTGGAACGCAGAAACGCACCTCTGCCACAAACTTGCTGGTGTCCTGCTCAGGGGCAGATAATGGATGTCTTTCTGATAACAGCCTGGGTTCTGGTGGGGGCAGAGGTGGGTGAGATCTGAAATGTTGAAGGACACTTCTTGGGAAAGGAGAGGACGGTGGTGGTCCTGGAGGAGAGGGAAGAAGTTGTGGGACAGGTAATGTGGTGGGGAGTATTGGAGGACGTATTGCCCCCAGGAAGTGCTGCCGAGGAACCTCTCGCATCTGTGCGAACTGAGCAGTTGTTAGGATGCCTTTCAGCTCTGGACGCCTTGGTATGTTGTTTGCTCGACAACGTCGACATCTGAGATGTTGATAGTTCTCAGCTAATAGGGCGTTGCAGGCTTGCCCTCCGCACAGACGAATGTTGGATGAGACGGCCAATTTCGTTGGCTTGGATTCGGCTCGGTTAACGAGTAGAGGGGAGGTTGAAACTGGTCGTACCTGTCCAGCGGCTAGCTCTGGAAAGACTTTTGCCATTCCGAGAGAAGAAAGGTAGTGTTTGGAACGACCCAGACCTATATCCAGGTATAGCAGGCGCATCTTCTCCAATACTGGAGCGTGGTGGATAGTGAGGTAGCGATGGACTGGGTATTCGGTGCAATAGGCCAAATCCTTCGCTCTGCAGACATAGGTCTTGGTCCGTTGCCAACCTGCTGGGTGACAGCTATTAGACAATCGGCTCACCCAACTTACCGATGCTGACCTACCTGTGTAGGTCCGCTGTAGGTCGTACTGTAAGGTGGGTCCTGTACCATCAAGACTGCTGGGGGCGAGGCCTGTTTTGGCGCTCGAGATGTCCCAAGACCGTTTCTCAGCGGGCAGGCTATCGCGATTCTCAATAGATGCTTGAGAAGCGCCATAACGTCAGAACATCATTAAGCGCCCAGACGTCAGGCGACATACCATGAAATGGGCGTCAAAAGTCAAAAGTGTTGATTTCACTGCCTGTCGTCACGACACGCGTCCAACAAAAAGGTGTGAGGAAAGTTTCAGCGACCCAAAAAAATCGCGCCAATTATTCCCATCAGCCCCCTAATCGCTTGGACGAGAACGCTCAGCCAATCAGAGCTGCTTGGTCGGTAATCACTCCTAAATCGCCGGCCTT
The DNA here is from genome assembly GCA_020736565.1 of Coprinopsis sp. MPI-PUGE-AT-0042. Classification (NCBI taxonomy): domain Eukaryota; kingdom Fungi; phylum Basidiomycota; class Agaricomycetes; order Agaricales; family Psathyrellaceae; genus Coprinopsis; species Coprinopsis sp. MPI-PUGE-AT-0042. Next base: position 704,814 of record JAHBOF010000040.1, on the reverse strand, counting down.
GTGGCAGCATGTGTACAGAACCAATGGTGAAGGGGTCAAGAACTTGGAGTTTCCCAGAACGATAGCCACTCCATGACCGGCTTACTAGAGCAGAAGAGCGAATGGTTGTAAATTTGTGGGATGGAAAACACAGATAGCGGGGTTAACAACAGGTTGGATATAATACAGTGAGAGTAGATGCCATTGTCCTTGCATCACAAATATCAGCGATTTAGATCTATCTTTTTCCTCTTTCTAGGTGCCGGTTGAAGACGCTTTTTTGCGCTTCTTTGAGGTTCGAGGCTTTTCAACAGGAACTTCCAGGCCCTGCAGAAATTCGGAAGGCGATAGCCTTTGGGTCATTTGTTTGATGAGTCCCATGTTTGAGGGTAGCGATAGGATGGCCTTCGTCATCCGGGTCCTCTTCTATACCGCGTTTGAGCCTGGTGTCTGCAGGGAAGGACACAACGACACGCAGGAGGCTGCAGGAACCAGAGTCAGCGCGTCTGTTCGGAAGTGCTTTGAGAGTCTGAACAGTCTCCTCGAACACATTTGTGTGGGCCGATGGTGAGTGTCTAGTTCCATCCTAGTCATAGCAACGGCTCAGTGGGCGCCACTCCAGGAGAGAAACCATTGGACGCACCTTGTTCAGAAAGAACTTGGATGGAGTGACACTCTTCATCGCCTTCCGCAAGTATTCACGAGCCAAGTAATCCTTTCCAGCCCTGCGTTTTACATATTTCGCTTGAAGTGCAACCCAGACTTGCGACCCATCCTCCAACTTGAGGACAAAGAGGAGATCGGGTCCCATGTGACATCAGGGAAAGCACATTGGAGAGCGCTTTGACCCATCCAACCACGCTGTGGTTTCGTGGGTCGACTTTGCGTTGACTCCTAGGGTAACGGAGGGGCCAGATGCAGAGTACCGCTTCGCAATGCCTGATTCCACAACACTGGAACTGACACGCTCCAGAGCGACTAGCTGCGCTCGTTGCTCGGCCCAAGCTGGGGGAGCGCCCGACAAAGGAAAACACCTCACACACTTGACGAGGATTCCCTGAGAAGGCCATGTCGATACAAAACGCCAGGTAATTCTCGAATCCGTTCGAATTCGGGTTCGTGCTGGTGGATCTGGCTGGCAAAGTGCTTGTAGCTTGATAGGTGGTTCGCATTGATCCAGTGTGTAGCCGCAAGTAAAACGAGTGGTTCGTCAGCGGCGACACTTTTGGTTTCGGCGTCGACAAAACGTGCATAGCCGTACTCCACGTAGAGTGCTTCGTCTTTACCCAGAGTGAGGGGAAGGTCGGAGCGCATGAGATAATGGGTGGTGAGTTGATGAATGGTACTGAGCATCTCGGAATCTAGATTGCCGGTGAGCGATTGGTCACAAGAATGCCTTGGCACAACCTACTTTTTCTGAGTTTTGAGAAATCGATCTTCACTTGGGAAAACACCGGAAGAGGAAGACACGGTTCTTCGTCAACGAACTGCTGGGCATCTGTAACCTTGAACCCCGAGAAATGGCGAATGTACGCGTTTAGAAGTGAATGGGGTCTTCGAAAGCGATCGGCGATGACTTCTGACAGATATCCAGCAGTGAAGCGGTTGTCTAAGCGTTGCTCGTTAGATAGATGATAGGTTTTGAGGAAAAGTAGGCATACCTTCCATGAAGCCAATACCAAAGTCGATCGAGAAGACGGCAACCGGCTTCGCTCTCGATGTATTGGGAGGAAAGTACCTCTGCAGATATGCTCGCTGCACTTCCGGCTGGTCGAAAGCACCCGTATCAGAGCACCAACGGTACTTGGAATCCTTCATGATGGCAGACGCCATAGCCTGATCGACTACATCTTTTGATATGCCCGTGCCAGCGACAACCATGAATACACCCTGACCTGCACACTGCCCGTCCCAGCACGCACGATCTCCCGCAAGACAGGTCGATGGGCACCACTGTGGTCGGATCTGAAAGCTGGCAGATGCTGGGAGGCTGCATGTTGAGCTTCGTCCAAGACACAAAAGATGGGCATCTTCTCGGCGCTTCTCAAACGAGAGAGGCGAGAGCGAACTTGTCCCAGCAGTGTCTTGGTTTGGCAGTTGATATACGCATCAGATGCAGAACTCAACAGCTCACGCGATAAGTGGTCGAAAACGTCCCATACGCGAGGGTTCAGAATGGATGGCTGGAGTTGAAGGAGCAGCCAGCGCTGTTGAGAAGTTGAGGGTGTTGTTCTGGGTGCTCGCTCATGGTCTCGACAAACAAGTCGAAGATCAACAGACGGGCGAGAAGGACTTGGCGGAATACACGGCTTGCAAGCTGTCGATTTGTACGGAGAGCGTTTTCATAGGCTGGGGTCCCAGCTGGGGGAAGGTTGGCTCTGAAGCCAGGTGAATCGGGGATATGGCTGCTAATTGCATTCTCAACATCACTGGAGCCAAGTAGACTAGAGTCGACGAGGGATGTGAAGTAGAAACCCCAATGGCCGACACAGTCCCTCGAGCAGAATACGCGTCTTTCCGGATCCTGAGGTATTTACGAGGAACCTGGCCATTAATTAGCGACGAAACGCGTCAGACAATGCGAAATCACGTACGTGTGGTTGTTTGCCATGAAGATGTTTTGCAGCCGTCGAAGAAGAACTTCATCCTCCTGGAAAGTTCCCAAGTCATGCAGAAGGATGTTGGGCTTTCCCTTGAGACAGGGTATCTCCAGACTGGTCAAATGGTCCACAACGTCGGGGTCCTGGTCATCGTCGCTTGGTGGTTGCCAGAACTCAAGCACAATCTCCCCCCGAACTAGTTTGGTCATGGAGGGTCGCAACTCATCGATAAATTCGCATAGAAGTTCCTTGACAATGACATCTGGTGCCAGAGGCGCGCTCGGAGTCTCTCCTGCACTTGTTAGCAGTGCCTGGGTGGTTGGGAAATAGCTCACCCCAATTCACTATAGATTTGTATTTCCTTGCCTCATGCGCTTCCTTTAGGGCTTGATAGAGGTCCTCATCTTCGTTGAGAGCAGAGATACACGCCTCATACGCGACACTTTTGTCTTTCCAGAGGTGCCAGAGGATGTACGCTGCCTCGTTCTCTGTCAGCAGGGTCAAACTTCGCGCAAGAACGCGAAATCTCTCGGTCAGTGGGCACTAAGAAGGTCAAATCAAGATGCTCAAGTATGAAGAAGGAACCACATACTTATGGACCCAGGAACTACCCGCATTTTGACCGGGCGCTTATTTGAAGGACAAAGAAGTAGATGGGAAACAGGTAATTAGGGGTAATTACTGGTTTATTAGAGCGGAGTAATATGCGGGAAATCAATCTGAGCCGGCTTATGTAACGGCAGGGAGTACCCAAAGTGGTCAGGCAAAAATGCCTTGTGGTTAGAGGTTGAAGGTAGAGAAGGCATACAGCAATTTCCATTCAATTGGGTCTGGCATACATATAAAAACATAATTGTGGATGCAGAATAGTCGGCATAGTCACAAGGGTCCAGAGGTAGTCATAGCGAAGGAGGAATGATGAAAGGGATAAGAGGCATGGTGAAGATTAGGGGGAATAAAGCAGGAGAAGCGGAAGAAGTGGAGATCTGCGTGTAGCAAACGCAGATCACATCTCGACTTCACTGCCTAATCCATTCAATGGGGCACAAAACCGTCGAAACGAGGGAAGAAACCAGCCATCGAGTGGATGGAATGGCGACGAGAAGCCGCAAGGTCAAGGAGCACGAAAGGGGGAGGTGGAAAAGAGAGAAGCGAGAAGTTCACTTTGAACCAGTGCAGAAGAATATACCACAGCCTCCAATCTCTCTCCAACAGCCCTCCAAACGATGTGTGTGTGCCCCTTCCGTCGACGCAATGCTTGCTTACATCGTCTTGGCGTTAACAGCGTGAAGCTAACCGGGATGGACCGAGGACCGGCAGTCAGCATCGTGCTCTATGTTGGGAGAGTTTGATAAACTGCGAGAGCACATCAGTGAAGATCTACGGGAAACCAAACGGACTGACCGATGAGCTGCCGAAAGCCTAAGAGTCGGGGTCGAGTTTCTCGCCACGAGCTAACAACCGAACAGTCTTGCTAGGTTGGGCACACATTTCCATCATGACTTTGACGGCAGGAGGGCGTTCGACGAGGGAAGCTTTGTCGCCAGAAAGACCGCGAGCACGACAAGGTCGCTTGCCACGGTCATCGTCCTCAGCCCCTCCTCTGCCAGGAAGGGTGGGTTCAACCTCCGAGAAGTTCAACACCAGCGCGAGTGGCCCAGGACGAGACGAGCGCCCCGGCCGACCTGGGTTCATGTTTGTTGTGATGAGGATTGGGAGCAGGAAGAGGGACCGGATTGAGTGTGACATCGTGGTCCAGTCCCTTGACTGCCGTCTGAGGTGATATGGTCGGCGCAGATCCTAGAACTGCAAGGATAACCTTGAGCCCAGCCTTTGCATGTTCGGATTCCCACTGTGCACAGCAGATGACTCGCCTAACCCATTCTGGGCAAGAGCTAGCCTTGGAATCTGGTTCCTCCTTGACAGGGATCTTGTCCCACAGAACGTAGGCATCATCTCGTTGGACCCGGATGCGGGAGTTGGTACCGACTTGGGCTTCGAGGATGCGAGAAGCAGCACGGGCTCGTTGGGCTAATGCACTGTTGCCTTTCTTCAAGAGGTCCAGAGTATTCAAAGCTAGAGATGAATGAGAGCAGATCCTAAAGCACACTGTGGGGCCTTACCTTCCAATGGGACAATCACTATCTCCTCCCTTCCGTCTCTGGCCCACTTCTTGACCTTGTACAAGGCAATGAACAAGGACACTGGCATCGACGACGATAATGTCGGCATCCTTCTCCTTCTTGTCCTCCTCTTCGGACCTCCTCCTGTGCGGAGGACTAGTCGTAGCTCCTCTGTGTTGATGGTGAGCTCCCCTGGTCGGGGTGGCCATGGTAGGCTCCCCGGTCTTCCTTGGAGCCCCTTTAGCGCCGTGAGTGGTTGGGCCTCGCCTGATAACACCATTGGGGGAGGATCCATGTGTCTGAGGGGTCCTTCTGTCCCTCCAGTTGCCAGAACCAGTCCCAGTGACCGTCTTCTCAAGCTGCTCAACCTTGTGGTTCAGAAAAGCAGCACCAAGCGCCCTAGACATGGCAAGCTTGTTGGTGCTGATGTTAACCTGCGGACTATGTCAAGCACTTGCGCTGAGGTATATAAGCTTCAACTGACCTTGGTGTCTGTCATAGGATCTCGCTTGAGGGTAGATGGTCGTCCAATGGTAACCAGCAAGCTGTGTTAAATGGCTGGCTACTGAAGTATGAACTTACTAAGCATATCCGACTGAGCCGGACACTGCCCGCCGCCCGAGCGCCACTCAGAAGGACTCAGAATGACGGCCAAGTGGCCATGGGGACAGTGTAGATGGAGAGGAACAAGAGGCTGAAATAAGTACACAATAGTAGCCCTAAACCACCGCAACACATGTGCACTCGATGCCCCTGAGGAGGGGTTTTCCTTGGGAAGTGCTATAGATCCCCCGCGCCTCATTCCCCCCCTAGTACCTGAGAAGTAAGATACTGATGAATCGCATGTCATCAGTGGCCAAAAGGCGGGATGGTACGGGTAGGTATGAGTCGAAATGAGCAAATCGACCTCGGCAACCCAGAGGTCCGACCGTGACGATGTGCAGCCCGAGGCAATTCATGTCAACGACCGTAAGGGCTTTTCCGTTATCCACAGTGAGCTGAGTCCCCTCAAATGTCCGTGCCGACCATATCTCAAACTCTCCTGGTTCACCTCCTCCGAGATACACAACTCTCACCCTCGCATCCAACCCCCTCCACCAGGTCTCTGGTCTTTTCATCAGGCGTGCTGTCCTTCCAATTGTATGTGCAGATTACGATATGCTTGAGGTTAGCGATCGACCTCAGGACATTCGTCTCTCGAGGGAAAGAGATGCTATCGAGCGGAGAAGTGGACGAGGAAAAGTGGGTTAGCGAAGTGAAGCGCCGAGTCAGAAAGTCTCGTGCGAGGGTACCATGCACTCGGAGGTGGGTAATTTGGTGACAGATGCGAAACCCCGGTGAGGAATTGGCATGCTGAAGGTCGGACCACTGGCCCCCAGCCGTCAAACAGGGTGAGCTCCCGCAGTTCTCGATGCTCAATCTGGCCAGCACCCGTGGTGGATGAAGAAGCCGAGAGAGCTATGAGAGCATGACCGGAGCACGCAAGGGAGACAAGGTTTTTGCACAAAGCAAGAACACTAGCGACATGTTTCGAATTGCCAGTAATCCAGAGATATCGCACTTGTAGCGCGATGGTAGGGTGCTTGTCCACCATTTCCAAGAAAGAGGAAAGCCTCCGTGCTGCAACCCTAATGGGAACGAGAGACAAGCATGGGTGTCTCATTGTCTGGTAGAACCACCTGCATGTAAGCAGTAGGCTGTGGTAGCTTGACTGGGAGCAACGCGATGCACAGCGGGCAATCTCTTCCCAGAGTTCTGGCGGAAGAGAGCCAAACCAAGAACCATCCCCCTGACAAGGCATAGAAAGCAGAATTTTCCTAGATCAATCGACGTTAGATTAGATCCAAGATATATGCCAGGAGCTTACGAGGTCTTGCAGACGAAACCAGTCCGTAGTATCGATTCCCAAGCTTTGGGCTAGGGTGTGAAGGGGTTGTGGTGTTGGTGCAAGTCGCAACGAATGCCCCGTTCAAAGATTGCAAGCATCTGTATGTCAAAGAGGTTCCCACGCAGAATGCAGCATTTCGACGCTGGCATCCTGAAATTTGAACACAGCATTCGTACATACTGATACGTATATAAGCTGGTTAGATGGTAGTACAACATAAAGACAAGGGAATAGGAGTACATATGTAGATTTACAAGACACAAGAGGGTTGGCGGCAAAGCCTACACGTTTGTCCCAGCGCCGTTCGATAAAGAAGGCGAAGCCACAGCTTTACGTCGATAGTACATGACCAGCTCTGCCGATTGCCTCCACACGTACTGGCGCACTGCGGCCAGCGTCATTTCAATGGGAAGAATAGCTTCATTGCACAGGATTTCGTAGACTTCCTCGGCTCTGGGCTGAGGGGTCTTCTGTTGCTGTGCCCTTGCTTGCGCAGCTTGGTAACTGCTGTCCACTGATGAGCGGACAGAGCCGGCCCTCGACTCGGTCTTGCTGCCCTTCTCTAGCTTTCTCCTGGATCTTGTCTTGAACCTGTTGGAGAAACAGGTTAGCGATTGAGTCTGGTCAGTAGGAAACGTTCGTACATGAACTAGGATCTTGGAGATGCGGAGATAGCGGCTGGCAGTCAACTTCATCTGCGATCTGTGCCAAGCGTGAGCGACCGACCGAACAGCAAGGAGGGGAGGAATGGCATACGAATTCAAAACCTCAGGCAAAGGCTCCGCCTCTGAACTCTTGTTCCACGGAAGAAGGACAAAGCTGAGCTTCGCCAAGGGAGCTGTTGGAGGCAGCTTGTTCAACAGCAAGTACTCTGCCAACCACATCGGCATGGCTTCCTCGAGGATCCGAAGGTCGTGATGCGTACTGGCCACGAGCCCGCGGTACAACGTCTTGTAAGTAGGTGTGGCCTCTTCGGAAAGTAGAACCACTGTCTGCTGTGGTAGGCCATAGAGAGGGGCGTCAGCATTTCCTGGGGGAGTCAGAGGACCCATCAGAAGTGTTGTATTGGGGTCTTCACTTCTTCCACAGGGGTTTCCTGGAATCAGTCAGTCAGAGCGAAGCATGGCAGCATTGGTTCGAAAACAGCGGACCTCCATTGGACTTATAGCCGCTATTGTCGGAGTTGTGTCTCCAAGAATCGGACTAGCGGACTCGCTAGCAGCTCGTTTTCCCCATCTTTCCAAAGACCTTCAGCCTCCCCATGAGACCACCAGGTGTGCTAGGCGTTGAAGGAGGTTCACTCTTTGCACCGGCGGCCCCTTGCACTCCTCCGGCAGACACAGGACCTGGTGTAGGGGTCTCGTCGCTCATCGACGGCTGTCTCGTCCGAATGCTGAAGTAATCCTCTTTTGCCTGGCCCATGGATGGCGTTCGGGATAGGTGGCTGTCGAATGTAGCGGACCGTGTCCGTTGGTGTGAGCCTTGCACACCCTCTGAGGGTGGTGCTGGACTCCCAGCAATGGGGGTCAACATGTCCGGTGGCGGATGCAGTGGTATCATTGGGGTAAGGAGAGGTGAAGTTCGAGGAGGTGCGGCAGTAGATATAGGCGTAATAGCAGGTATCATCTTTGGAGAGCACACGACGGTGCTGCTCATAGGGATATGTTGCTTGGTTGCCCTACGCTCGGACGAAGTGCCACGACGATGTCGAAGGGGTCGAGGCGTGTCTGCTGGCGAAGACTCGTTGCGACTGATCGACGGAGGTGGTAGCAAGCTTTCGCCACTTTCTCTGCTCTTGCGTTTCATTTCTTCCTTGATGAAGTTGATGAAAAGGTTTCTCAGCACCCACTTGCCCACATTGACTGAATAGAGACGTAAGCAGAGGAGGAGATGCAGGTAGGGGTAACTCACGCTTGGAATCCTCTGTGAAGTAGCTGTCATGGGCAAACCCGGCTTCATCTGCGTACACCTCGGTTTCGAAACACTTCTCAGTCAGGTGAAGAGTCAAGACTCCCGCTTTGGTATCAGCCGTACACCAAGTGTTGGCTATACCCTCTCCCTCGATCCGTTCACGGACTGCTTCCAGTGCCTCCCTTGGACTTCGTTCCTTTGTTTCTCCACCACCACTTGAAACGCTCCCGCTTTGACTAGCGGCAGCAACATCCTCAGGAACATACTTCCCCAGGCATGCACCACGCACAACATCCCAGACAGCCACCTCTCCAGCAGTATCCACCGTCAAAGCGTGGATTCGATCGTTGAGGATGACTGAGCGAACAAGACCAGCTTCGCCTTCCATAATATCATCCGGATGGTTGCAGTAGGGTATAGCGTCTGAGGCCAATTCGCGATCTTCATAGTTTGCACGAGCGATACTCGTTGGGCTGACAGTGTCTTCCGTCTTGGAACTTTGCAAGGCAGTAGTGTTCGATGGCGCGGATCGGTGGACCCCTCGGGGAACTGACATGACCGATGCAGCAGAGTAGAGGGTTGCCACTTCCGCATCTCGCAGACCCCGGTTGTGGGTGAAGGAAGTGAATGGGTCGTCTGGCGAAAGGAGTTTGATGAGGCTGTCGAGGGGAATACCATTCAGTTTATCATCCGTATATGTATCTCGCGTCAGGTAGTCTTGGGAGGGAGAGGACATCCGGCGATGTTTGCTTGGGGGAAGCAGCACCCTCTGTGCCAGGTATAGGTGGCAAAGGCCGTCGTTTGGTGGTTGGTGAGGCTGAGACCAGGTCTCTGACGGAATGGCGATTGGGGATGTTCCAGCGTTTGATAGTCGATGAGCTGGTCGCAGTCCAAAGGAGGTTGTCGTCCATGACCGCGATGCGATTAATCCCACCCGATTCGGGGGATTCATTGCAAAGGAGAATGCACTCTCCGTCACCAAGGTCACCCCGGCCTTCGACGTCGACTCTAGATACCAAACCACTCCTGTCGCCGGAGTAGAACGTTTCAAGGTATGGGTGCGTTGAGTACAATGACCAAACAGATTCGGTGTGGTGGGTGAACGTATGGAGGCACCGTTGGCCGGAGAGTGACCAAAGCTTGATAGATGCGTCCGCTGAGCCCGTCAGCAGCTATCAAACAGGGAATCAGTCGCAACCCGTGCAAGGCCAAAGGTAGCTTACATAGCGTCCGTCCTCAGAAAGAAGAATAGCCCTGATATTGTCAGTGTGGCCCACCAACTTCCCGGTTTTCTTTCCCGTCCTGGGATCCCAGAGGCGAATCACTCGCTCGGGGGAGCCTGAGGCGATAGTCCGTCCGAAAGGATCAGCTGCAAGAGCATAAACCGAGGTTTTCGATGCAGACGCATCGGCTGGATTGAGAGTTATAAGAGGATCGCTTTGGTTCGTCCTAGATAGATCCCAAAGTTTGATAGTCCTGTCAAAAGAGCCTGAGGCAATCCAGTTACGCTCTCGGCTGTAAGCCGTTAGGATAGTGAATGTCTGCAGTGACCTCACTGAACTTACCAGAGAGCCAGACACCTGACATAGTCGGAATGTGTACCAATAATTGCTGGGTCGGTGGGTACAAATGAGTGGGGGGTCCATGACTTGATTGTACCGTCCGAGGAGGCAGAGACAACGGTCTGGTTATGGTTGCAAAGTAGAATATCGTTGATCCAGTCTGAATGCGCCTGGGCACTCTGTCTGTATTCACTATGCTAGATGATTTATTGAATGTAACCTGAAGACTATTTGGTGATAAACTTACCACTCCAGGCTTGAATGCCAAAAAGTCAGTCTGCCAGTGGGTTTCAGGAGCTGACTCCGCCGACACGCTTGCTGAACGTTGCTTGCGTGAAGTGACCTCTCCTAGGACATCGCCGTCCGTCCCTCTGTCCTCGCCGTCTTCCTCCTCTAGGATCGCGTCGTCTGCCCATCCGGTAAGCATTTCCCAGCGATCATTTGGCCTGGTGTCAGGTCGGACTCTCCGCCTCTTCATGGAAACGCCCAAGTCTCGAGAGATAATGAGGCCATCCCGGCCACCGGAATACAAGATTCCCTCAGGCGCACTGCGTCCAGCCAAGCAGGTAGAGGTATCGAGGGCCAGTGCGGCCACACCCAATCTGTGTCGTGGGTGTCGAGCCCAGGAAGGTGTTTCGGGAACGTCAGCATGCCCTTGAGAAGGGTAGGCAATGAGCAACGGGTTCACTGCTCCAAGCCGTTGACTGCCACTGGGTGGGAGTTGTAGACGCTGAACATGACTCGTTGGAGGCGGAACAATGTAAGAGACTCTCCTCCGCGGTGGGTTCATGGGTATCGGCGCCTAGAGGCAGTTCATAGAGGGTCGCCGACATCGAAGGGGAATCGTTGCTCGTCGTCGGGAACAGCGACGGGCGTGTGAACCAACATTTGATGATCACCCGGGCGTCTGATGCACATGGACCATAGAACTCCTTTGGCTCCTTGGCGCAAAAGTCAAGTGGGGTAACGACGCTGAAGCTTGCCAATCGTGCGAGTGCGTGCGCAGAAAACAACTAAAGGTTTCCTTTGGATTTCAGCCTCGCAAGTTCTACCCAAGGGGCTGTCAGAGATGCAATCCGACACCCCATCAAAACGACATACCTATCGACAGCGGTTCTGGGGTCGTCCCTTATGGGGAAACGAGTGTTCGAGGTCTTATGTATTTCCTTAAATAGTAATACATGATGTCATTTTCTTCCAATGCTGCGAGAGACTGCGAGTTGGCTGCGAGAGCTGCGGTGAGAAGCATGTAGAGTCAAGATACTGCGGTATTGCAAAGAATTGTATCTTGAATACATTCCAGATTACCAAGTCTCTCCACTTCTGAGCTGCGCAGTATCTGAAGGACAGGTATATAAGGCAGGGCACAATATCTCATTCGGCATTTAAAAGACCTCAACCCCTACTTCACATACATACAACCAGCTACTACTATACAATGCCAAAGAGCACCGCGAAATCCACTACCCAGTCTATAGTTAAACGTCACCCCAATGGGGACACTGTTGACTACGTTGATTCTGCAACCAGCATCATAATCCCTCTCGAGATATGGGTCGAAGAGTATCCGAACTCGAACGTCCCCAGTGTGGAATGTGTCAATTGCGATCTTTGCGGGCTCAACGTGAAGCTTTCTCGTGGTCGAAATGTCTCTTCCCTTGGTCTCCATCGAGGGCGCGGTCGATGTGAAAATTTGGCAAAACAGAAGCTTCAGCGGGACACCAAACGTGGAGCCAAAGACGCCGTCGAAAGTTTGTTCCCTGGATTAGCGCAGCCTACCCTCGCAGTTCCGCAATCAAGTGGTGTGTATATTTCCCCCCTGTATTCTGTGCAGAAAGCTGACAACGGGCACCTAGTTCTACTTACTACACCAGCCACTCCAAGATCGACTGCACGAGACACTGAATTTAGTACTCCTACCATGTCTACCTATTATCCAGTCCCAAATGCGACTGCCCGGCGCACTTGGGACGTCAATATTCCTGCGCCAGCCCCTATCCAATTTCGCTACCAACCCCTCATACTTCCGGAGCACTATAGCAAGCCCGATAGTGGCGATCCATCGAAGGAAAAGTCCCCGTTGAGTGTGCCTGCATTGGATCACTTCAATGCAGTTGTTCCAGTGGATATTGCCAGACCGTTGAGTGTTGCTTCCTCGGGCTCCGGCCAGCACCCACTCTCAGACCATTTATCCGAGCTGGGCTTCAATAAGGGTCGCATTCCAACGCGAAACCACCCTGAGACGGAGGGGCAAGCTTGCATTGGACAACGAATCAAATGGCTCGCAGGATCAGTGTTTGAGACCTACGCATATAGGCAACACGCCGGCAAATCCTTTCCCTGGGTTCCAACCATGATTGAGGACTCTGAGACGATCCGTGTTCAATCTCGCCTCTGCGCTCTTGCCCTTCGAACCCCGAACGAAATGGCTCTTCGAACCTGCTTTGTCTGTCAGAGACTTGTGAATAACCCTCGCTTGGTGAAGTCAATGGAGGATGCAGCGCGTGTTGACCCACCTGCAAAGGTACCATACCGCTACCTATCCCATCTGCAACTGTGTAAAATCGTCGATCGAGTCAAGGAGGAGGATGGAAGAAAGAGACTCCAGGTGAGAATCAACCCTTTGAATCCATTTCGCATTATCCTAATTTAAATCCAGATCCTTAACTTCAAACGTCAGATGGCGTTCTACAGTCAACGCACAAAGGATCAGAAGCAGCTGGTGGTGTATATATCACAGAACAAAATCCCAGCGGCGTCGCGAGTCCTCTGGCGAAGCATTGTGCGAGGTGAATCGCCGACCGTGATGTTGAACAAACTCGTTCTGACAGCAAACGGAGGTGTTCGCCGGCGAGGTGGCTGGAGTGAGTATGACCTTGACATTGCCAACCTCATCCGCCTGGAAGGGGGTCCTCGTCTTCTATACTCCCTCTCAAAGGTGGATGGGTACCCTTCGCGCTCTACGCTGAAGAGGCGCAAGCCAATTCCCGAGCTACTCCACAGTGTTGCTCGTCCATCAGAGGCAGACTTTCGAGCAAATATCGAGGCTTTTCTTGGACCACAAACAGGTCGTAAGCCACCCAAGGATAGACGCGTCGGAGTGGTCCTCATGATCGACGACCTTGCACTCGAGGAGGTGCCCCGCTATGACCCTCAACGTAACTGCGTTGTGGGACTTTGCAGGGAACACACTCAAACAATGCAAGTGACCGTCGATAGTGAGGCGGACATCAATGCGTTACAGACGGCGCTCAAGGAAAATACTTGTCATCGAGCTGGCGAAGCTACTGTGTTTGCCATTGCTCCAATCACCGATGATGAAGTATACTTTCCTTCGCCGGTTCTTGTCTCGGGATCGTGCAAAGCGGAGACAGGAGACGATATGGCGCAATGGGTCTACAAGTTGATGAAAGCGTACAAGGATTCACCCTCTGGAGAAGCAATTCACGGCCCCATTTCCCTTCTCGACACGGATGGCGCTTCGAAATTCCGCTCCCTCCGGTTTTTAATTTGCCACTCACTGTCGCTCCTCGATGTTAACCCGCAGTTGTTCAACGACGCGTGTAAACTTCTGGGCCTCAACACCAGGTGTGGTCCAGACGGCTGCCTTGCAGGTTGCGATTTCAGACATATACTCAAGCGCTTTGCCACCTTGCTGCGGTCTTCAACTGGAATCCAAATTGGGACTTCACAAATCACACCCGAGCATATCCTCTCGGTCCTTATGGGAGTCAAGCGCATGACCCGCGAGCAGGCACTGCTTTTGTTCAGCCCAAATGACAAGCAGAATGTCCCTGCTGCAGTCACTCTTCTTCAAACCCTACTCTTCGATATTGATGTCGAGGATAACGATTTGATGGCGACACCAACGCTTCTGGAGAAGGCAAAGAGTGTGGCGCGGATTGCAAGGATCCTGGGCTACTTTCTTCTTCCTTTCATCGACGTCAGGATGTCACTCCAGGAGCAGCTCTGCTCCCTGTCCACATACTCGCATCTCCTCACAGGCCTCTATCAGCAACATGGTCTCGGTTTCATGACAGGAGCTTTATTTGCCGATTCACAGGCAGTGGTCAAGAGCATTTTTTTAACTGCTCTAAGGCTTCAGAGAATCGATCCGTCCCTCAAGTACTATATCCTGCTTGATGGGACCGATCGCCTGGAGGCTATGTTTGGAACAGTTCGGACACTGGACCATGGCCGCAACGTTGATATTGTTCAGCTTTCACACAAACTCAGCATTGCTACAGAGATCAACGCAATATTGGAGCGATATCCTCACCTCGACCAAGGCCATAAGAGGCTCAATTTGGTGGACATTCGGGGAGTGGACCATATCAACCCAAAATCATGGAAGGGTGACGTTCGAGTGAGCCCAGAATTGGTTGACATCGAGCGAGCATGGAACGACGGTGCTAATGCTGCCAATGATGAGCTTGAAGATCTGTTTGGCAGACGAATGGATTGGGCAGCCTACTTCTCAAAGCCTAATGTGGACCACCTTCGTCCCGAGGGCACTATCACATACATTGGAACATCAGTAAAGGACACAGATTTCAAGGACGCGGATGATGTTATTGCTGTCAAGGTATGTAAATCCTGCTTAGCCATGGATCAAGAGACGTCTAACAGCTTACTGTAGAGCATTGAAAAGGAGGACGAAAGCGGTTCGGAGAGCGATACCGACTCGGACGAATCTGAAAGCGAAGACGACGAGATCAACATCACACCCAGCGCCAGTGCAGCTGAGGGAGGCGAGATCAGCACTGCAGCTATCGACGCAGTTGAGGACAACCCGTCAGACCACCGCCAACTCAACCCATTACCACCTTCGAAAAAAGCTTCATCTTACATTGTTGACGACGCTGGAAAGAAGGTTTCGAAGCATACAGTTGTTGCCAGGCTGGTAGCAGAGTCGTCACGAAAGGCAGTCAACCGAGAGTTCCGAGTCAGAGGAGATACCGTGGGCTCGATTCTTAAAGGCAAGAAGCGAGAGGCTGAGATCGCAGAGCTGTTGGATGACAGACAGGACCACGTTGGGCAAGGCGATCCAGGGGCAATCCTAGTACGAGTTGAGCAGATGGTCTGCCTTGCCCTTGTTGACATTCTCACCTTTCGGAAAGGCGGAGCCAAACCCGACCTACAGTCGATCCCGTATGACGATCTCTCGCTATCATCAATGTCGGTTCTCGTCCAGCTCATGTCCATGACACCTGCCATGCACCATACAAAGCTGCAATGGCTCTGGAGTGGCACATACCTTTCGCACCGCGCACATCCCATGCACGTTACCAAGCGATCCAAGAAGGACTACACCATGCGTGTCCCTGCTTCAGGATTCTATCCATTAGCGCCAGCGATTCAACAGGGAGCCGATGGAAAGAGTACCTGGGTGTTTGAGCACTCAGAGCTTGTCGATGCCATGAAGTTGCTATGGAAGGACTTGCAGCCAGCAACCAACGACGCTTTGTCCAACCTTAAATCACTTCCGACCATTGACTACACTGGTGAAAGTCCTACTCTTCCCCTTGCCACCAATCTGACTGGGGAGACGTTATCCCTTCACGTCCTCGACCCTTTGATTGCTTCCGTGGGCGTCAAATTGGCGACTGGGACAAAAGTCCCATGCCGCCTGTGCAACAAACAAATCACGGTCAATGGAATGCGGAACCACGTCGGAATACATCTGCTGAAGAGTCATCGTGGCGTCGCAGATGCAGAACTGTATGGATCCGTAGAAATTGGTCTTAACCCATGCGGTTGGTGCGGTCTTGAAGGGTGCAAGACACTTATGATTGTTGGGAAGAAGGGGAAGGCGGTCCAGATCGAATCAAATTGCGCATACCACTACACAGGTATGGTGTACTCGAAGGCCGTCGTATCAAACTCGAATACACCCTGTACCAACGTCCCCATACACTGCACCCTATGCCCTCCTAACAAAAAGGGAGATCCACCAACATTCTGGAAGTACAATGTGTTCCACCACATGGCTGAGTGCCATATGGTCAACGGAGAAATCCCAATCTACCCAGCTGAATTGCGAGAAGCGATACACATTAGCCTTTACGAGGAGCGCCTTATAGGGGTTGATGAGGAGGATACACGTGCGTACCGAGAAGACTATCATCTGCCTGACAGTGATCCTCCCGAGTCGAGCACCGCTGCTGAAGAGGCTGAGCCTCCTGTGGCCAGTCCAGGAAGGAAGCGGGGGATGTCCTCACTCTCTGAGGTGTCTCTGGCGTCGAGAAAGCCTCCCCCTTTAAAGACACCAAGGTTGAGTACAACCGAGGAGCAATAGAAGTAGTTAGATAGTTAGCTGTAGGACAATAGGTAGAGCGCGAAAATTTGATTGAATCCCTGGACACTAAAAGTGGACAGGTTAGTAACAGAGCAAGCTACCATAAATGGAAATTCTGTGCTTGGCTGTGTTTGCCAGGTCGCGCGAGCAGACGGTGATGAATCAGGCCGGAGCAGCGGCCGATTTGCTTGCTATTATTTGTCTAGAACGCGGGCCGAGACGCGCGGACTTTGGTTCTCTCACCTTTTTCGACTCCTACAGAGTCAATATCGATGATCGTTTCGTTGGCTCAGTGTTGCAGAAAATGGACTCAGCGTTCAAAATCATCTAAGTATAAAAAAGAACAAAATCATACATCATGTACGTTGAGGGGAAGGTACAGAAAGCACCGCATAATGGGCGAATGCGGAGTGTATACGATGAAGAGAAGGTACAGAAATTGAACAGTGGGGACCATCTAATAATAGCGATCCCCCGTCGTCAAGTTGTATTTGAAGAATGGGACCAAGTACTTTCCGTCCTGAGTCAAGACCCTGGGTTGATCTCCTGTCGCGGATAAGGGACCAAAAAGTCGTACTTGGCGCGCAAACTCCTCTCCGTAGTATGGCCGAGCGAGCCTCCAGGACGTAGGACCACCGGGCTGAGAGATAGTGTGGATCTTTGTGTCGAACGTCACAGCTAAGACGGTGTCGTCGTTTGCTGAGCGTTCTGTTCGCTGGCAGTATGGATCTTCTTTCATCGCTTCCCTGCAAGCCTGGCAGAGAAGAGGACGTGGGCCTCTGGGCTTTCTCCATGATTCCCTACTACACCCGTAGGCACTGTGTGCGGGGATGTCAAGACATGTCGAGACAATGTCAAATCCTCGACCCTTGTATTTCTGGATTGACGCTCTGGTCCCTGGGGTGGTGTGATACAGTAACGTGTTTTGAAGACCTATCAGTAGTCAAAATTTGCCAAGCAGGGTTGATAGAGTTAACACCTACCTTGGTACGCCATCGTCAGCTTCGGATAGGCACAGGAAATTGCCCCATGGGATACCCAGTTCATGACCAGTGTAGAGTGAAATAGGAAGATAGGTGCCAGCGTCGATTCAGTGTTGGACTGGATGACATTGATCTTGCGACCAGTTGTCTTATGGAAGAATGTGAAGATTGCTTTCATTCCGGCATGAACGACATATGCGCACCCGCTGTTGTCCTCCACCATGGGCACCTTTCGGTCTGCTGCAACGGCAGGATCATTCACTCCATCAGGTAAATCCATGGGCTCCGGCAGTGCCTCAACATAGTCGACGGAAAGAAGGAAGTGCCGAAATTCAACGGCTCCTGAGAAAGGGCTATAGAAATCCAGGTCTCCCGGTACATAATTGACAGGAAGGAGAGTTGCCAACGCAGCAGAACCGGATAAAACTGTTTCTGTTTGCTTCATCTTTTCTCTGGTGCGATCTTCCGGTAGACCCCAACGGTTGAAAAGGCGCTTGACCCTTCGAAAGACATGTGCCTTCACAAATTGGGTCAAGCCACCGACACGCCCCAAGATTGCAAGGTCTGAGAGATTGAGCCAATCCAGAGTTAGGTCCTGGAGCTCCACGGGTAGATTGAACCATCGTTCGCCTTCGAGCATCGTTAAATTTTCTATCTGAAGGTGGGTTGGGAAAGAGGCATACCAAAATTCATGACTTCGACCATGGTGTCGGCTTTAGTGAGAACGGGGGCTTGCGGAATCCAATCGTCATGAGATGGGAGGGAATATATCCGTCCTTGGCCGGTGTATCCGCGCAAGGCCCTGAAGGAAAGGTGGCACGCTGACAATCGTCTCAGGTTGCGAACTGTGCGACCCATGAACGGCAGGAGAACATATCTTTCAGGACATCTTCATCCATGGTGTACATGTCGAGAGGCGCGGCTAGGAAAAGTGTCAACACGAAAGCGTCAACGAGCTTTGAAATTGCAGCCAACGCAGCACAGCGAGAGATTGCTATAATCTCATGGGAGCCTTCTGGAGCAGGAAGCGATCAGATGGACAGCAGTCAGACCGGCAAATGCATTGGATAGCTGCGAAACAAATCGCAGCGGTCGCAGAGTTCCTAATGGTAGAGGAATAGTGTGAATCAACTGAGAATTACTCATTGAAAGCAGGTTGACGAGCAAAACACAAGGAAGCGACGGTGGGTAGTGATGAGGTCACTAAAGTTGCCTGTATGTGTGCATGTATGTGTATGTATGTGTGGGTGTGTGAAGAATTGTCGAGGGAGGCGGCTCACTTATGAATCTGTTGTGGCTCACCGATGGATCTGCCTGGTTCGCTGGTTGACACGGGCGGCTCGTTGATGAGGTGAGCCGCAACATACACATTTTTCTCGAAGATTGTTGTTTGACTACAACTTTAATCCAGTAAACTATCGTTCCATCGAGTACATCGTGAAGTCAATACCATGCATCATTGAATGGCAGGGAGTCATAAAGCGAGCCTTATGTGCTTATAAACACCTGGCTTTGCAAAGCACAAACAGCGAAGCACACCCATTGCTCATTATGTACGCTCTAGGAGATCTATTCCCACCGTTGCCTCGCTCACTGCATGCCTTTAGGAACCGCAACACCTCGACGGCGTCAGGCCCTATTTTCCCTCCAGAACTACTCAGCATCATTATATCCTTTGCCGATCCATCATGGGATTTTTTCCCCTTCGGAAACCTTCGACTGGTGTCACGCTCATTTGATGCCTTTGCCCGGCCCTTAGCCTTCCGGACTTTACTCTTCATTCAGAGTTCGCCATTTGACAGAATCTCCGCCCGTGTGGAGAGCCTCCTGGACCTATTCGCGGAGAGGCCTGACACCATTCACTTCGTGGAGTGTATCTTCTTTGAGGCCTTCGATCCCCGTACAGAGTGGCATGGCTGGCTGACCACACCATGTTTGACCCGTCTCATGGAGAAATTGGAAACCGGTCGCAGATTCCGAAAGGCGTCGTTCCGTCGTGCTTCCTCCTCGCCGATGGGAGGTACAATTGCTACCATGGCCTCGGCACTACTCCACCCTGTGGCCCCCACCATTTCGTCCCTTTCTCTCGCAGGCGCATATAATCTTCCAAGTAACTTCTTCGAGCAATTCGTCAACCTCATCTCCGTCTCCCTCTCTGGCTGCAGAATTTTGGAGGGCTTCCATTCTGATCCACTGGTGAGACCCCCAAATTTCCAACCAAGACTTCGGCGGTTCACCGCTCGAGGTCGTTCACCATTTGTTCGTCCTGAACGCCAACCACCCCTACCCGACCGCCCTATCATCCCTCAATTTGATTTCTCCTCGCTCGAGAGCCTCACA
This sequence comes from Coprinopsis sp. MPI-PUGE-AT-0042, assembly GCA_020736565.1. Taxonomy (NCBI): domain Eukaryota; kingdom Fungi; phylum Basidiomycota; class Agaricomycetes; order Agaricales; family Psathyrellaceae; genus Coprinopsis; species Coprinopsis sp. MPI-PUGE-AT-0042. Next base: position 685,130 of record JAHBOF010000040.1, on the reverse strand, counting down.
TGTAGTGAGCAACTTCGTGAAATCCTCGCGCCGTTATTGCCACAGGGCTTTCCAATGTTGCACTCGCTGGAAATATACGCGGAGGGCATGTATCGTACGTCGTTGCTTGCAGCGTTTTGGCTCTTCTGTACAAAGCGCGAAAAACTGACATGGCTACGTATCACAGGGTTTCGGAACAGCCCCCACTTCGCCCCAATCCACTTTCCTGCCTTGGAGCGGTTCAAAATCAATGTTTCAAACTTCAACTCGCCAGATGTGAAAAACGTGGACCCTTTGAAATTCGTCGACAATCTCTTTTCCTTGGTCGACGCGCCATCCCTCCACGTTGTAACGTTGGGTGTCCTAGTTCCTGAATGGACGAAATACGAAATCATGGCTTTGCCATCGTGGAAGGAAATAGATACGGTTCTCAGTCGGATGTTTGTTGATCAGACGGACCGACATCTTACATTTCACCTTCAAATTCGAGACTGTTGCAGAATTTGGGGGGGGGAGAAACATACACATCGCCCAAGAAGCTCCACTCTTTCCCTCCCTTTGCTACCATTTAGTTCGTCATTGGGTCGCATTGACTGTATCCTCCTTAGTTCTTGACGCACGAAAGTCATCTGTAGAGGTGAAATGTAAATATTGCCTGTTCGTGCCATCGTATCATCCCGTAAGCGCCAAGCCGAAGATCCAGATCACTCGAGGCAGGTATAAAAGGCGGCGCTGGTTGACGTCTGTTCATTAGACCATCGACCGCCCTCCCCCACCAATATGCCCGCTATCAGGACAGTCTTCTCTTACGACAGAACCACATTGGAAGAAGGTGCTCAGCTTTCTCTTTTAACTGCTATGATGTAGTACTGACGAACAATATACTAGACTTCCACTATCTTCATTACCGTGGCCTTGGAGGTGGTCCTTCAGACGAAGTCATGACCATCCGTTACTTCAATGAATATCACAAATTTTATACTGTTACCCAAAGCCTTTCAGATTTACAAGATCGACTCAACGACCCAAGCTACCTTATAACGTCAATGCCTGTCCAACAGCTGGTGGATTCCTTTCGGTACCTGATAGGCACTGATTTGAAGAAAATAGCCAAGCATCACTTAATACCGATTCACAACCTCTCTGTGCCTAAGTTAAACGAGAGTATCAGATTGCATACTTGTCAACCCTCATGCCCATCATTCCTCTTCTTCGCCTTCAAGGTATCCGTGCGCCCAAGATGTAATGTTGAAGCACGATTTGTCACGAATCGGATTGACATCAAAATCCAAAAGCCCGAAGATCTCGCATGGTCTCCCCCCATTCCCAGCGCCAAACCCAGCGAATTCGCTGGGTATGCCTCTGATAAGCCACCCTTATGACCATCTTGAGATCCCTTCTCGAGAATTTCAAGAGGGTATTGTTAAGGAATGGGAGCGCGAGATGGGGGTGCAGAGCCTGCTGCGTGTCCCATGTGCAGTCTGTGCGCGACGTGTTGGAAAGGCGAACATCGCGAGTGTCGATCCATTGACGATAGATCTTCAGCTTTTATGCAATAAAGACCTCCGTGAGTCCGCTCTACCAAAGAGCTATGACTTAAAGGCGTATCATAATGCAATTTTATACCCGAAAGCCATGTCGGATACGAAGCGCTTAGCGAACTTGGATATTTGCCTCAATTGTCTGTCGTACCTCAAGAAGGGAAAGAAGCCTAAGTTTTCTTTGTCCAATTGGCTCTACTATGGACATGATTCATTGCCAGAAGACGTCAAGATAGTGTTTGAAAAGGCCACTCAGTTCGAAAAGGCAATGATCCCGCGTGCTCGTGGGAACGTCCTTTGCGTTCGATTACATGCACCAGACGAAGAAGAGAAGTTCAAGCCAGGCACCTATCGCATCAACAGACGAGGAGTGAGAGGCAATATCATCGTGTCCCCTTTAGATGTCATTCAATTAAATAATTCACTCCCACCACCACCCGAAGTCATCCGCGACACACTATGCGTGATGTTCACGGGAGGTAGTACCCCCTCCAAGTAGGGAGACAATGTCGAAGTTTTACCCGATCTTGGTCCGCAAAACTCGAGTCCACACTATGCTGTCATTTCTTCTATCTAATAACCCACACTATAGGTCTGTTGACGGTTTCAAAGGCTACAGCCCAGCCTCGTTGAATGCTCTGTTCTCAGGAATAGATGATGAGGGAGTGCCAGCGTCAGTTGAGATTGCTCACCTGCGTGACAATACGGCAATGGACAGCGCCACACAGGGTTCTCTTGCTGAAGAAGAAGTTCTCGCCGCGCCCTCGCATGATGAAGATGAAGGCGAACTTGATTCGTTGCTCATGGAGAACGTCGGATACACGCTAGGAGATGAAACTCCGCTCGCCTACCGCGATATGACCTTTCAGGCCATGGAACGCGTGCTATCCGAGAGGTCGCATCTTCGTATCAGGAAAGGCCAGAAATTCGTACCAGACTTCGATAACCCTTATATTCTCTCATGGATGTTCCCCCATCTAGATCCTTGGGGTATCGGTGGGTTCTACCATCCAAAGAGAGAGCCATACGTCAGCATGGAGGAGCACTTGTCATACCTTCTCCAACTGGATAATCCCGCCTTCGAAAATGATGTCGAGTTTGCCTTCGTCTTTTACAACGTCATGCGCAAAAAGACAGTGTCGCATAGCCTACGCTTCTCAGCCCCCGTCCATCAGTATGAACGAGTGTTGAACAATATTCTCGAGATCGATAAGGTCGCGCTTAATCAATTGTCTACAAAGTTCAGGCGAAATCCACTGTATGAAGCAGCCAACGACAAAGAGAAGCATATTTTGAGAATATTGTCAAGTGTCAATCTTATTTCGCGGAACGTTCCGGGTACCGTGGCACAGAAAGTCGCAATGAGAAACCAGGTTCGAGGGATCATCAACCAGCGAGGTGCACCAACCCTGTTTGTCACACTGAACCCAGCCGATAGACAGAACCACTTAGTTCAGGTCTTTTCCCGTACCGAATTCTCCATTGCCGATCTCATCAATGGTACATCATTAACTCCGTACGAAAAGAGGGTCCTAGCTGCTGAGCAACCAGTGGCATCGGCGCTTTTCTTCGATACTATCATGCAGGCATTTATTAGAGTCGTCCTCAGGCATGGTGAGAAGCGCGGTCTGTATGGAAAATGTACGGCCTATTTTGGGACTGTTGAAGCACAAGGGCGGGGGAGCCTGCATTGCCATATGCTCATTTGGCTTGAAGGGCATCCATCTCCGACTGATCTCCGAAGCCTACTGCAGTCATCGGAGATATACAAGGACCATCTTATTCCATGGATCGAGTTTGTCATGCAAGGGGATTATGCTGGCTGTGAGTCCTCATCCCGTCAGCCATCGTGGTCAAAGAAAATCGAGCGTGAAATCCGTGGCGGTAGCGGATCCGTCCATCCTGGTTCCATCGCGGGTCCAACGCTTGACCAGTACAGTCGTTCCCGATTCTGGGAGGAATATCAGGTGCATTTGAATGACCTTCTCCTGGAATATAACATGCATGAGCACAAGAAAACATGCTTCAAGAATCTCAAGAGAGGCGAGAAGGAGAGTGATGACAACTGCCGGATGGGCATTGACGGTACCACCAGAGGGGCAACAGCCTTCAATTACGAAAGTGGAGAGATCACTGTTAAAAAGACTCATCCTAGGATAAATCCATACACAGGGCTTGTAACGTTCCTTCTTAAATGCAACACCGACGTTCATTTCATAGGCTCTGGTGCCGAGGCTAATTCCTACATGTACTATATCACAGACTACATTACAAAGCCCGCGATGTCTATGTATGTCGGGTTGGCAGCCCTGTCCTATGCCATAGTAAGGACCGAAAACCGAGTGGCTGAGGCTCGAGCAAGGGATGTCGATCTTTCAGAGTCTCACGCACGCAAAATGGTTGCTGTCCCTGCTACTGTCGCGAAGTACGCGTCAGAAGACCTAAGCGGACGGAGGCGAACACCACACGGTGAACGAAGACGAGCAGATGAGACTCGAAGTCGATCGGCGACGACGAGATAAGATGCAGAGCGACTAAGAGCGGAGGCGCCGAGAGGCGAGAGCAGGAACAGATGCGAGTTAAGCGATGAATTGACGAAGAGGTCAAGCTGAGGAAATACAGAGTGTACTAGCTAGCTTATATACTCTACAGAATATGTGCGTAGCCGCGATGAGTCCGAGATACGAATAAGCAAGAAGACAATAGAATGACAAAGAGTGGCCCGAGGCCGCGCGAAGCTGCGTAAGGCAGCGTAGAGAAGAACAAGGGGAAGAATGGAAACCGCCCGAGGCCGAGCGAGGCTACGCGAGGCAGCGCGAAGAAGAAGAATACAATAGAAATGAGTCGGGGAGACGAATGAATAGAAGTATCAAAAGGCTGTGCGTAAGGCAGCGCCTGTAGCAGAGAAGGATGAAATGTAACAAGGGGAGAACGAGGCAGCGTGCCATAGAGAAAGTGTCCATGCCGAGACGGATTCAAAGGGAAAATAGGGGTTAAAGCGATAAGATGAATGAAAGATCAAAAGATAAGATGAAACGAAAATAGGGGCGCGAGATAGGGGCTAGGGGCTGACCGTGTTCACGACATTACCCCCCTTCTAAGATTCATCGTCCTCGATGACCTAGATCTTGCGCGGGGCAGTTGGATGCAGGCGGTGGAATTCATTGATTTTGGCTCTTGAACGTTTGAGGTTTTCAGCTGGCTCCCAGGAGTTATGCGAATCGTTGTACCCAGCCCAACTGACAAAATACTGGAGTACCTTCTTTCTTCCTTGGTTGACGACTTGGCTGTTGAGAATGGATTCGACCTCGTACTCAACCTCGCCTTCGAGTTCGACAGGTTCGGGAGGAGGTGGTAGGATGCCGTTGACGTCGTTTCCTTTCCAGCGAGAGAGCTTGTCGACGTGGAAGACAGGATGGATGCGGGAAAGACTGCGAGGGAGATCCAGTTTGTAGTCCAGTTCACCAATACGCTCGAGGACCTTGTAGGGTCCGAGCTGCATGTCGCCTAGTTTTCGAGCCGGGATTCTGACCTTGATGTCGCTTGAGTCAAGCCAAACATAGTCACCAATGTTGAAGTGATCTGCGGCCCGTTTACCTGCTTCAAAGGCGTCCTTCTGGTGTCCTTTTTCCAGTCGTAAGGCAGCGTCGACATCCTCTCGAGCATCCTTGAGGTGTTGGAGGCGGTCGTCAATGGGTAAGAGGCCGGAGGGATTGCCGATAGGAATGTTGAAATGAGGAAGGAAACCGTAGACGACTTCGAAGGGAGAGCGGTTGTGAGCAGAGTGGACACGGGAGTTGATGACGAATTCAGCCATGGGGACGTGTTTGTCCCAGTCTTCCTGGCGACGGTTGGTGTAGATGCGGAGGTACTTCTCAACTTCTTGGTTGGCACGTTCAGTCTGACCGTTGGCTTGAGGGTGGTAGGCCGTGGTGAGGTTTGACTTGATCCCGAGGTGTTTGAGCAATCCACGCATGACCTTGGAAGCGAACTGAGGTCCGCGGTCACTGATGAACTGGAGAGGAAGGCCGTGGAGGCGGAAAATTTCGCGGTAGTAGATGTCGGCAACGTCTTCCGTGGTGATGTTGGAGTGACAAGGGAGGGCGTGGATGAGCTTGCTGTAGTGATCGGTGAAGACGATGATCGCGTCGTAACCATTCGCTTTGGGGAGTTGCGTGATAAGGTCAACACCGACTGACTCCCAAGGGCCAGCAGGTACATCGAGAGGACGGGTGAGGGCATGGGGATGCTGCATATGCTTCTTGCGACCACAGGTGTCACATCCTTCAACATATTTCTTGACAAAGGCGCGCATGCTGGGCCACCAGTACTGTCGTTCAACGCGTTCGAGAGTGGCGTGGATTCCAGGATGGCCAGAGGTGGGGTCGTCGTGGCATTGGCGTAGGACGTCGCGTCGAAGGTCATCGTCGTTGGGCACATAGACTCGGCCTTTGTGGTAGACCAAGCCATCGACTTCCTCCCATTCCGGTAGGCCATTGACAAGTCGAGCAGGTCCAGAGTTACGCAGGGCAGCAAGACCGGCAAGGACTTCGGCTTCGCGGTTGCTGGCCTGCTTGAGACGCTCTTCGAGGGGATTGATGAGCATACTGGTGGCGGCGAGTTTGGCAAAAAGTTCGGGTTTGAGGACGATCTGCTGCCTGTTGTCTTCAGCGTCGTGGACCTGGTGAATGTCGAGGCGGGAAAGGGGATCAGCCTGAGTATTGGCCTTTCCGGGACGGTGGGTAAGGGTGAACTGGAAACGAGAGAGATAGAGGGCCCATCTTGCGTGTCGTCGACTCAGGTCTTGTGCGGTGCGCCAGTATTCGAGGTTGGCATGGTCGGTGACGATCTCGAAAGGCTGAGGGAGACCTTCGAGGAAGTGTCGCCAGTCTTTGAGAGCGTCGATGATGGCAAGCATTTCACGGTCGTAGATCTCGTAGTTGCGTTCGGCCGGCTGCATGGAAGAGGAGCGGAATGCGATGGGGTGCCAGAGGCCGTCATCATGCTTCTGAAGTAAGGCACCTCCTGTGGCAAAGCCAGAGGCGTCGACTTCGATGCGGGTAGGCAGACTAGGATCCCAGAGCGAGAGAACCGGAGCGGAAATGAAATGATCGCGGAGGGTATCAAACGCGTTTTGATGTGGCGTACCCCACTGCCAGGGCACATTCTTCTTGGTGAGGTCGTTGAGTGGGCGAGCAATGGTGGAAAAATCCTTGATGAAGCGGCGGTAGAAGTTGGCGAATCCTAGGAAGCCTCGAACCGCGCGAAGGTTGCGAGGAACAGGCCAGTTGCGAACGGCTTCAACCTTAGCTGGGTCCATCGAAACTTCTCCCTCCTTGATGACTAGACCCAAGTATTCGATCTCCTGGCGTTCGAATTCGCACTTTTCAGGGCGAAGGAACAGGTCATGAGCTTTGAGTCGTCGAAGGACCTCGTGAGTGATCTTGCGATGCTCTTCGAGGGTCAAGGTGAAGATGAGGATGTCGTCGAGGTAGACCGCGACTTTACCAGCAGCAATGAGGTCTGAGAAGATAGAGTTCATGAGGGCTTGGAATGTGGCAGGGGAGTTGGTGAGACCGAAGAACATGACAAGGGGTTCAAAGAGACCTTGGTTGGTTGCAAAGGCAGCCTTCCATTCGTCCCCCTCTTTGATGCGGATGTTGTTGTAGCCCCAGCGTACGTCGAATTTGGAGAAATATTTGGCGCCTTTGAGGCGGCCAATGATGTCGGAAACAAGTGGGAGTGGGTAGCGGTTCTTGACGGTGAATTCGTTGAGCTTGCGGTAGTCCTGAACGAAACGAAGTTTGCCGTCCTTTTTCTTGACAAAGAAGACGGGGGAGGCGAGGGGTGATTTGGACGGTCGGATATAGCCTTTTTCAAGGTTTTCATCCAGGAAGCGGTTGAGCTCCTCTTGCTCATTCTGCGACATCGGGTAGACTTTGGTGCGAACATTGGCTGGGGCACCGGGCGTGAAGTCGATGGCATGGTCCCAAGGCTTGTGTTCTGGTAGACGGTGGGATTCAGACTCGGAAAAGACGGAGGCGTGCTGTCGGTACTCTGGTGGTACCAACTCCTCGAACGTCTTCTGTGGCTTCTCCTTCTGACTCTGTTCGGCGATCTGCTGGGAGTACGTGAAGCCAGCAGCGCACCAAATTTGGTCGCCAGTGTCCTCAAGCAGCCCCTTGCGTACCAACTCACGTCGAGCCCTCCGATTGGCGCGAATGCGACAGAGAGGAGGTCTGTAGTCCTCCAGTTCAGGTTCAACCGGGGGGGACGGCTCGTCTGGGGTGTCTGGAGGTGAAGACGAGGAGGTAGACGCTGGTTGGGGAGTGGTGGGGGTCGGAGTAGGAGTGGAAGGTGAGTCGTCGTCAACGCCAATTTCTTCTACCAGTGCGTCTCCAGTGGGAGCACCTCGAGAAGTCGGATAGGCGTCTTCGTCTGGGATCTCCTCGATGAAAGCAGAGGAAATTCTGGTGCGAGGGATGGTGAGTGTTCCTTTGCGCCAGTCGATGGTAGGGTTGAGTTTGCGCAGCCAAGGGAGACCAAGAATGATGTCCTCTCCACCGAGGTCGGCGATGAGGAAATCAGTCCATTCGGTGTAGCCGTCGATGGTGAGTTTGAGGCGAGCAAAATGAGTGATGTCGCCTGCATGGTTAGGCGAGCCATCGATGTTCAAGAGGGCGATGGGGTGAAGGAGTTTATGGGAGGTGATGCGTTGTTTGGAGACAAAGGGCACATCCAGGAATAATCCTGTTGCGCCGGTGTCAACCATTGCCGGGGAGTTTGTATCGCAATTCCTGCCTCTGAGTTGTGCTTGGACACGAAAGTGGGATGAAAGGGGGTTCAATTCACGAGTCGTGCTAAGTTTACAAGAAGAGATCGAATCATAGGCGGAAGTTGCGTACGGGGGTAGGGGTGTATGCGCCTCGGCGCGAGCAGACACCCGCTTTAAAAACCCTTTCGGAGTTCGGCAATTTGGGCGAGCATCTGGCGTTGGGTCTCTTGCATGCGCTGCATTTCTGCAAGAGCGCCGGCTGAGACGGTTGGGATGGCTGGGGCAACAGGAGGAGCAGGAGTGGCGGCGATGGAAGCAGGTGGGTTCTGGACAGGATTAAAGGAGGCACAGACATCGAAGGTGTCATTGGTGGTGGTGGCACGGATGCGGCGTTGGTTGAGCCCACGGTTCTTGGAGTAACCCAGGAACTTGTCCTGGCAGACGTTCTCGATGTGGCCGGTGCGCTGACAGTATGGGCATCGGGTGCTTGCATGGTTGCAATCCTTCTTGACATGAGTCTTGGATCCGCAACCGTAGCACCGACCCCGCATGGCAGCTGTGAAGTCTTCCCGGGTGCGTCCATTGTTGGTACGAGTAGCGTCGATGTCCATGGCCCAGGGATCACGGTCTCGAGTAGTCGTAGAGGAGCGTTGGGGATGGGTGTCCTTCAACTCAAACTCGTTGTTAATAACCTGGTTGCAAAGCTCCAGCAGTGTGGTGGGCTTTTTAACCAGCGAGGAGTAGGCGAGCCATGCTTTGTCGTCCTTGGCCAGGCCCTGCTTGAAGCGATGCATGGCATCAACCTCTGAGAGTCCTGTGCGAGGGAACACCTCCATGAAACTGGCTGCATATGAGGCAGCTGTCCCTCGACCTTGCTTGAGAGCGTCCAACTCCTGCTGTGCGATTTCCCGATCATCTCCTGGTCGAAAGCGTGTTTCCACAGCTTTGACAAATCCTTCCCAAGTGGCGTTGAAAGGCATGGGGTGTGCCACCTTGTTGGTGCTTATGTCGTGGTCGTAGATCTGCTGTAGGAACGACTGGGCCCAATGGGATGCGTCTCCTCTGAAGTAGGAGAGGGCAGAGGCTATCCAAGCCTTATCATCTCGCAAGCCTTCCTTCATCAGGGGTTCACCCTGGAGGCTGGCCCACATTGTGAAGTAGGCCAGGAAGCGGCGGATCTCCTTTGCATCACCTTTGAAGGGTTCGGGATCCTTCATCGGGTTTTTGCTTGGAGCTGCCACCTTGGCGTGGACCTGGGCAACGGGTTGTTTGGCCATTTGAAGCATGAGTGTGTTGAGGGTTTCGGATAAGACTCGCTGACCAGCGACGAGTTGGTCAATGATGTCGTTAGCAGTGGCGGGTTGGACTTGGGGCTCATCTTGGTGCATGGGATCGGACATGGTGATCGGGGATGGGGAACGGGCAGGCAGGGTTTGAACAGAAATTGGAAGTGGCGATGGAACGTAAGCGGGGATGAAAGAGGAAGCAGTAGTAGAGAAGTTAAAGGTTGAAACAGTATTTACAAAGGCCGTGGAGTCAGACGGAAGTGTAGTTACAGAAGTAGTGAAAAGTGGGCTTGGTGGAACGGTAGGTGCAATAGAAGGCGGTAAAAAAGGAAGATTGAAGAGTGAAGGTGAAACTCGGGAAGAATGACGCTCTTGTTCAGAGCTTGAAGATGAAGAGGATGAAGAAGATGAAGAAGGAGCTGGGGATGGTACGTAAGAAGCAATAGGCGGCGAAGCGTCGGGGAGTGGGACAGGAAGCGGAGGTAGAGGGGGTACGGATGGATATGCGTTATTGAGGTTGGGATCTTCGAGCTCCACGTCTGGGTTGAGTGCGACTAGGCGATCCCAATGTTCTTGGGGTAGAGTAGGGTTGTAGCGATTAGGACAGGGGTTGGTAGTGCAGGGTGTAAAGCTTCTGGTTTCTGGGTTGTAGTGACCGTCGCGAGTGGACGGAGTAACGGTTCGGTCGACAGCGGTGAAGTGCCCAAAGGTTTGGCACTCAATGGTGATAGCGGTTACAGGCCTGCAAGGGCGGGTAGCGAAACCGCCGGTGCAGTAGAAGAGCTTGACCTAATGTCGCGAAGTACGCGTCAGAAGACCTAAGCGGACGGAGGCGAACACCACACGGTGAACGAAGACGAGCAGATGAGACTCGAAGTCGATCGGCGACGACGAGATAAGATGCAGAGCGACTAAGAGCGGAGGCGCCGAGAGGCGAGAGCAGGAACAGATGCGAGTTAAGCGATGAATTGACGAAGAGGTCAAGCTGAGGAAATACAGAGTGTACTAGCTAGCTTATATACTCTACAGAATATGTGCGTAGCCGCGATGAGTCCGAGATACGAATAAGCAAGAAGACAATAGAATGACAAAGAGTGGCCCGAGGCCGCGCGAAGCTGCGTAAGGCAGCGTAGAGAAGAACAAGGGGAAGAATGGAAACCGCCCGAGGCCGAGCGAGGCTACGCGAGGCAGCGCGAAGAAGAAGAATACAATAGAAATGAGTCGGGGAGACGAATGAATAGAAGTATCAAAAGGCTGTGCGTAAGGCAGCGCCTGTAGCAGAGAAGGATGAAATGTAACAAGGGGAGAACGAGGCAGCGTGCCATAGAGAAAGTGTCCATGCCGAGACGGATTCAAAGGGAAAATAGGGGTTAAAGCGATAAGATGAATGAAAGATCAAAAGATAAGATGAAACGAAAATAGGGGCGCGAGATAGGGGCTAGGGGCTGACCGTGTTCACGACAGCTACAATCACTTTGGTCAATGGCATGACAGGAAGACAAGAGATATCGCGCCAGCAAGTAATGAGCTATCTTGTAGGAGGCGGTGACCACTACACCAGCGAGAGGTTCAACTCCTTCAATTGGGGGGAGCTTGTGAGGTATACCCGGCTCTTCGAGGAGCAGGTCCCTTGCGATGCTGACGCCCACGCGAGTATTGTAGGAGAATCCACGAGAGTTTCGATAACGTTTGGGGAGGATGGATCAATCACAGCATCAAATCAACGACTTGACTACATGTACAGGCCCAAATAGTACGAGAATATTGATCTCTATAGCTTCATATCCTGGGTTGTGAAGGAGCGTCTACGCAAAAAGCGTAAGGGTAGTGAGATCGAAGGCCCCGTGGACACAACGCTGTCAAGGTTGCTCTCCAAGGATCACCCTCAGTTCGAGTCACATGGTCTGAAATTCAGGGCAAGTTCAGTTGTACCAGTTCTTTTAGGCCCTCATCTTTCCAGGCGACTTCCAGGAAGCGAGAATGAAATCTGGGCGAGAGATATGCTCCTTTTGTTCAGACCCTGGCGATCGATTGAGGCGCTGAAAGGTCCTTTCGCTTCCTGGTCGCAAGCGTTTGAAAATTACGAGCGACATCTTACACCACAGCAATGGAAAACAATACAGAACATGGAAGTCCTGGTTCGAGCACGAGAGGACAAGCAGTTGAGAAAAAGGCGTGGTCAAAAGGCTAAGACGGTGGTGTCGTACATTGATAGCGCCGACCTCTCAAGCATCGAGATTGGTGATACCACATTCAGTGGGATTGAGGCATGCGCTTATGGTTCCTTGTTCTCTATGGGTACACATGAACACCTGAGTGACAGTCGGCTATCCCAACTGTTACCAAAACAACCGTACGAGGCCTTTATTCGTTGCCATCCTGCAGTACACGGGTGTGTCAGCCAATCGGAGAGCTCGCTTGCAATGCCTACTCTCGAACAAGAGGTTGATACGATCCAGTCTCATATTGCAGCCCTGGCTAAGGGGAAGACATTGTTTCAAACAGTCAAGAAATCCAACGACAAGAAAGGAAAGAAAGTACAGGCACAAACATGGCGATCATTGGGATTTGGCCCATCCGTATCCATAGAGAAGCTGGTCTCATCTACAATTGACCTCGGCCCACAGTTGAAATCCCAGCTCTCAGTCAAAAGCCACGCCGACGGGCGATGGGAAATAGCAATCAAATTAATTGATGAAAGGGGCTTGTGGAGTAATAGAAGACAGCTATGGGCCTTCCTCGCTATCACACAGCATATACTAGAAGGAAAGGACCAGTTACTGATGCTCGTCAATGGGATGGGAGGGACGGGAAAGACATACTTGATAAAGACCGTAACAGCCCTCTTTGAACGTCTGGAACGACGAGATCAGCTCCTTATCGGCGCTCCGACCGGCATTGCCTCAGTCATCATCAATGGAAATACCCTTCACTCCCTGCTCATGGTGGGCTTAAACAAAGGTAAAGCTACGAGTGAAAAGATGACCGATCGGTGGCTGGGAGTCAGGTACCTAATCGTTGATGAAATTTCCATGGTTGGAGCAGGGTTCTTGGCGCTAATGTCAAGTCGCATCTCCTTCGCAAAGGGTGACGATCCAGCAAACAGTGGCAAGCCTTTCGGAGGCGTCAACGTCATTTTCCTCGGCGATTTCTGTCAGCTCAAGCCCCCTAAACAGCCGTCGTTGTACGGGTACGCGTTGTTCAACCCCACATATGCGGAAACACAGCGGGAGGAGGGAGTGGAGGCCATGCAGGGAGCTTCATTATGGCGCCAAGTGAAAACTGTCATCACACTCAAGAAGAATGAGCGCCAAAGCACAGATCCAATATTTGGCCAAGTCCTCGAGAATCTAAGACTACAAAGATGGGACACGCCGATACAGTCAGTCCACTGGACCGCAGAGCGGTATTTAACTTTCTTTCGAGAACGCCAGATATCTCATGTTGCAAGAGTCAACCCAGAGGAGCTGGACGCTTTCTGGGATGCACCAGTCATCGTCGGACACAAGTACCTTCGAGATGCAATCAACACTGAGCTCATACATTACCATGGGCGCCGTCTGAGGCAACAAGTTCATCTCTATCACGCCAAAGATACGGTTGGGCAGTCAGAGATCCCAAAGGGACTGCAGGAATGTGTTTGGAATCTCCCCGCGCGACAGACCAAGGAGATGGTCGGACGTCTACCCCTCTTCATCGGCATGCGCGTGATGATCACAGAAAATGTCTCTTTGGCCGATGGAATTGTGAACGGAGCAGAGGGTGAGGTAACCGAAATCAAGTACCATGTTGACGAAGATGGAAATCGTTACGCGGACGTCGTTTATGTCAAAGTACACGGATGTGGCGCAAGTCTCCCTGGTTTGGACCCAGATGTCGTGCCTCTGGGCCCAGCAGGCGTCAGCGTCCCTTTCAAGTTTTCAAATTATCACCCAAAGATAACGGTCAAGTCCTTCAGACGGTATCAGATACCCGTCATACCCAGCTACTCGTACACCGACTACAAAAGCCAAGGGCGCTCATTGGACCGCTGTATCGTTGATCTGGCAACGGCGAGGGGACAAGGTGTATATGTCATGCTTTCGCGCGTGAAATCGCTAGCGGGACTCCTCATTCTGCGCAGCTTCTCCCCTTCCCAACTGTTTCAAAGGATGGCCCCTGATTTGGTTGCAGAATTGTCTCGGTTGGACAATCTTGAAAAAGAAACAGCAAAGGCGTGGAAGTTCAGCGATGAGATTCTCTGACATGGTGCCATGAGAGGCAGAGGAGCAACGGCGGGTCTTGGTCGCATTTGCTCGGTTCAAGTTTGCGTGGATGAGCTGTAGGATTGATTGAAAGGGCCTGCTTCTCGTGTTGTGGTACATAAATACAGTAGTCGAATTCCGGAGCAACAGGCAAAGGACTATAGAATTACATGTGGGGTTCATCAAATATAAGAACAAAAGCAAAACAAAACGAGAGGAAACGTTGGAGCAGAGAAAAGGTAGGTGCGTGCAAGCTAGATCCACTCCGCAGAAAAATAAGAGTAGGAGTTCCTCATCAACCAGAGGGGATCTCGATCTTCGGGACTGTATTGGAGAAGGTTGCGGATCACGCGCAAAGCATTTCTGTCGCTGACTAGATTCTGTTGCAGCATAAGTTTAAGCAGGTTATCAGGGCTGCACGTCGGGACGTACATCTAGAGTTTCGTTCTCGGTGACGAAGTCTTCGACGCTCGGTTCCACAGGTCTCAGACCTCCTGTGTCGACAGTAAACCATGGAGTTAAGACATTAGCGTACTTGTCCTGGACGATTCGGCCAAAGTCATCAGGAATGTCTCCCAGTAAGTTTTCCATGACATAAAACTTGTCCCGGACGTAGAAGTCGGACGTCGTGCAATCACAGAGAAAAGGCTTGTCGCACATAATTTCGACCATAACTAGGCCAAGGGAGAAGTAATCAGCCTTGATTGTCAAGGGAAGCTCTGTTCATAGGTAATCAAGTCTTTGGCATAGTTACTTTAAGCGAACGGACGCACCTATAACGGCCTCAGGGGCACGATATCTATCATGCCCTGTGACCGTGCTTTCGCGGGCTACAGTTCCAAAGAAACAAATTCGGAGTTGAGTCGACCTGAGCACTTTCTGATGGAGAAGCATTAGGCTCGACAGTGTACTTCCTGTGGACTTCGCAGCGCACCTGGTCATAGAACTCTTCAGTTTCGTTGCTGTACCAACTCTCTGTTGTTGTGTCTGAACTAAGGAAGAGTATATTGCTGGGGCACAAATCGCCGTGTACAATATCTTCGTCGTGCAAGTCTAATGTGCGGTTTTGAAGTCAGCATACCTCGGCGTCAGCCAATCCATGGACGTACAGTCGATGCCATTCATTAGTTGGAGAATGATCTCATTAACTTGTCGATGTGAAAATTCAGCAATTTCGGCCGAAGTAGCAACCTCCCGTAAGGTAATGCCTTCATCGGCAAAAACGAAGAAGGTATCGACCTCGTTTTGGAACGTCTGGAGAAATTGAAGAAAGTAGCTGTCTTGTAATCAGTGGCTGCACATGCCATGGAATGGAACAGTACTTGCATGGAGTCAGAAATGTGTCGTAAAGACTGAACATCTTGGCCAAGATCATCAGGATCCGCGGATGTTGTCGTGATACGCTTGATAACAACTGGTGTTCCCTTTCTGGCCTCTCGACCTCGCAGCGTTTGGCATGGCCCACGGAAAGGCCCCAATCGGTAGACTGTGACTGTGGAAGGGATGGATTAGCAATAAACCGTGTGCCTGAGGGTAAAGGACTTACAAGTGCCGTTCAAGAAATCGCCGACGTGATAGCTAAATCCGAATGGTAGTTTATGCGGAAGGATCGCCGGAGGAAACTCACGTCCAAGACATTTGTGCTTGACGGGTGTTTGAAGTTAAGCACTGGCTAGGTGACGCAATGTCAGTATGGGTAGGAAAACACCTGGTGCTGCAAGAATGGTGGATGGTGGAACACACTGAATATAAAGATGTTTCGTGAGTTGACGAGACGAGGCTCGGTACGAAGCAAACCGGTTCGAAAGAGGCTCCGAAATTCAAGGTTCAAAAATAGCATATTCCCACTGTGGCTCGTTTGAAAGGATGGAACTTCAGGATTCCCAAGCGCTGAGAGACGCTTACTACGCTTGTGGCTTTCCAGCAACAGATGATCTTCAAATGCCACACACAGGTGATACTTGTCTTTGGGTTTAGTATTGGGTGTGTCCCACCAGCGAGTAGATCTACATATCGGTCAATGAAATTTGAATTAAAAATACACTGGACCTGTTCGATAACTTGGTCATAGGTTGATATGAGACTGCAGGTGCATCATCGGCGGGACATACTCGGAAACACTCATCGTCCATGCCTGGTCCTCTTGGAAGTATTTGATAGTTGTGCGGAAGAGGAATGCCTCTAGTTTGGACCGTCGATAAATGTATTGGTCTTGGTGGCCTTGAAGGAGCACCCAGAGCTGGGATTGGTCTACAGAGAGATGATCAATATAGATGATCAATATGTCAAGACGCCTCTAGGATAACACTTGCCAGTGGTGGGCATCACCCAGGAGTTGTGGTCACCAACATGACGCACTCGTCGACCATATATGCTGCTTTCATCAATAGAGCCTGTCTCAATTACGTTGAAAGACGTGGAGAAGTGTGCGTGCAAGGCATCCGCCTCTTTCCTACTATCCCCACAGCGGGTCTTGCAGACATACGAGTTGTTGGTAATAAACGTGGACCTGGGATACAGGGATATGGATTGGAAAGGAGTGATGATATTCAAGTTCGCTGCTACAATGCTGGTGAGCGAAGCATGTGGTGAGTAGGAACCGACTCACTGCATCCTGTACAAGCCACAACGAATTGCACGGGGTCCCCTGTGGTGATGACCAGCTCGATGGTGTAGGTTTCAGCGGGGAGAGTCAGGGTAGTCTTAGTAAACGTGAAGATTGAAATGAGATCTTCGTTGATTGGGTCTGGCCGAACCGCCATCTGCGCTGCCATCACTAAAACCGCCTCTTCGAATGTGTAGAGCTCAGTAGATATGTCGACATCTGGAAGGTGGTAATCCGAGGCAAGCAGGTGACGGCCAAGGGCGATTGCTCCACCGATTCGAACAAAAACCCTCAAGGGAATTGTCGTGCATGGCTTCAGGCGCTTCAAGAAGCGCAGCGCTTGAATACCTGAGGATATGGCACCTGTCATGTCCATCTTCGCAAGGAAGACGAGAGGTTGGATGCCCCAAGGAGTCAAAAACCGAGCGAAATCCCAAGCAAAGCATCGGTAGCTGACGACGCATTCGCGAACCGTTTTGCTAGTACGTTCCAATTGACAGAGATCGTGAGCAGGGACAAGGTTAAAGATATGGCAGCGAAGTTGTAAAGGGAGTGACTTGAGCCAGAGCTCGAAGGTTGATGGTGAAGTCGCAGCGATGGCTAAACGCGAGAGAGGGGGGAGAGTAGACATTGGTTGGTATCTTCGCAAGGAAGCTGGTGTGCATTCGAAACTCGGCGTAGCCTTTTTAACTTCGTCAGAAGGAGTCGTCAGAAATGGAATGACCCGAGTGGAACGGATGTACCTTTAGAGATATCCCGGCTGCCACTTGCAGATCGACCTTTGTTTTGGTGTGGTGACCGCTGCTCCTAAAACCCTATAAAAGGGCGAGCAGTATTCGGAACATCCGAAGTATCTCGCCCCTAATGTCGACCATGGAAGCCTCGTTCGAAGGACTCAAATTCCGATCCACCGATCTCGACTTCAACGCTGTTGTTGCAGCCCTTAGAGACCAGTCGTCCAAGACACCCATCACTCTTAAACCCAACGAAGATAAAGACCGCTGGACGGTGAGTTGATGTTGGATGAATGTCGACTCCAACGGAACTGATTCCATATGTCAGGTCTGCAACGCCACTACAGGGAGGGCTGCCATCTTTGCGCATGTCTTCCACTACCTATGGGGCTCGACGGAAACCGGCAATTATGTTCCACAAGGGAAAACACCGCCAGAGAAACTCCCTGCGGGCCGGATGTGAGTACATGTTCCAATACTAGCGTAAACCACTGACAAGGACGTGATAGTCGTCGATTCCCTTCGAATCAATGCGAATGGACGTACACGTTCAATACATCCGAGGACAAGAGCCTCTACGACGGGATGAAGGTGAGTCAAGTGAGGAAGTTGGCTTTCCGTCCACTTATCAGCTGAACAGGTCATTGAGGATTTCGCACTTGCCGTCCCAGGTTTCAATAAAGACGGGGTCCCGAAAAGCGACTGGCAGGACCCTAACAACGCCACGAATAACGTTCGCTATATCGCTGCATCCAAGATGTTTGTTGATAGGACTGAGAAGAATTGGCCAGCAGGGGGAAGTTTCAAGGTACCATACAAAGTCCACCCCTGGGTAGAACAGGGGCTTCATAGGTCACCCCGCCTCGCTCCAAACAAAGATAGACCCAGGGTGTATGAGTATTCAGACGGTAGGCTACGGTCCATCGACAAGGCAAGCCCAGCAAAGTTGGAGAGGAATGACATCGTCTGGGTGGCGTTTACTATCCACTTCGCCATGGGAGACGACAATTGGTCGCAGCAGGTGACACCTCTCGATATTGTGAGGGTGGGTCATCGCGAGACTAAGCGCTCCAAAGGCAACTCGGATGACGACATGCTCGACTGGCAGCCGCTCCAGACGGGGGTACGGTTTGGAAAGGATGAGGGATTAAAGGAGGCCGAAGCTTCGACCTCCGCTACTTCCGGAGTTGCTGAAGCCAATGCAAGTGGGTGCACCCGTCTGCGTATCTCTTGTGTCCATGGCTGACAAGCTTGTTAGGGGTAGATCATAAGAGAAAGAGGAACGAGACTGAAGCCGAAGAGGGACCCCTGAAGGAAGAAGACGAGGCGAAGCTTTTTGCGATGGACGTTGAGCCGGGGCCTTCAGCGCTTCCCTCCGTAGTCCCGAAAGAACCCCTTGGAATGACGACGAGGAAGGGCAAGGAGCGAAGGATTGGGTGATTGATTCATAGGTAGAGAGTCGCGTCTTTGCGTACTAGATCCGAATGTGTTGCTACGCAGAAAGAGGTTTCGCAGCTAGAGGAATCACAGCTAGAGATATCCAAGCACCGTATTTCTGACTTAGAGGCATCTGAGGTTGGCAGTGCTAAGTCAAGAATATCGTCTTCCTAGTTCAGATTGTGCCAAGTACGTGGCTGTGCAGCACCAACTCCCACGGCTGGACTGGAAATATGGCTTTCAACGGGTCACGCAAAGTCAAGGAGAAGTTTTATTGTGAAACCATCTCTAACATATACATCCTTCATGCGAATGTAAGGGTCCTAGCGATGAAGCGTTCGATTTCAACTGTGCAGGTGCCATCAGCGGATCAACACCCCTATCAAGTCATGACACCCAAAATACTCCCGCTCTCCGAGTCAATCTCAACCTGTGGCGTACTAGTAGAATCCGCACGAACTCCCCTTCAAAAGCTGTAGGCAAAGGAAGCATACTAAGGTTTATGAATTTCCGAATACAATGATTTCATACTAAGTATAGGGCTGACAGAGGAGCACATTTAGATACAGGCAAGTAGCGATGCAACCTACGCGAATAGCTTCATCGCGAGGTCGTTGTCGGGGAGCTTCACGTCATTATAGATGCCAGTCGCGATTAGCATCCTTAAGAGACTGCACAAAGCAAGGTTAGTACTGTAGCCAGGAGAGGGAGAATAGGCTTACAGAGCCATGAGCAGATTGATCCCATTTGGAAGATCAACTCGGCTGATGTGTTGGTATTGGGATTGAGGAGCTCGAGGTCGACGCTTAGTCGGCGATTTGTAGCGAAATACGACGATGTTTCCGTTCCAGGGGATTCCGAACATCCTGTAGACCGATAGATTCATGGGGACAGGGCCCCTATGATTGTCGATGTGAACCCGCAGGTCGTTGAACAGGGGCAAGCCAGTGCCTGGGAGCTCCGAGAGACGAAAGCTGACGCTTCCATTGGGGAAAAGAGACGTAAGGTCCAGCTCTTCTGGCTCTTTGAAACACTTTTCGACGGGGACCTTGATAACGCAGGACTTGTTGGCTCCGGTAGGAAATACGACACCGTCGACCCTTCGACCCTTCAACCACTGTTGAGTAATGCAATGCCTAAGACAAGGAACACGCTCACTCTATTGGGGATAGTGTTGAGGTGGCCAATGTCGGAACGTGTGAGATGCCTAACCTTCCCGCTGTTGCGGGTTGGATAGTGCTGGCTGCCGTGTTAGAAAGAGTCTCGGTAGTCATTCTCAGCTGACATACAAACAGCAACTCAGAGTCATTGGGTGGGAAGGCAGTGGAAGAAGGCATGTTGCGAGTGGGAGACATGGTTGTTGCGGCAGTGGATATTCACTTGGCTGAGAGCTGGTGGACAAGGGAGACGGTACCAAGTTTTTATAAGAGCTTCCGCGAATCACGCGATATGAGCGTTATAGATTTCCAAATAATTCTGTGCCCAAGGTTTGGTCGTGTCGAACAAACGAATGTACCTGAACTAGGAATCCTCTCGTCACTATCTTGGCTTCTGTGCTGTTGAGGCTAATAATTACGATTGTTCTTTTATTGGGTACATGAGGGAAAAAATTAGTTTATGAGCTGCGAATCGGAGGAACCCAGGTAGGGGAAGTCTAAGAGCAGAAGGCGGTTGCGAATGTGCAGCTTGATAAGAACTCCTGCGCTAAAGCCAAAATTTCAAATCTCAGATGCGTTTAGTGAGGTCGTAAGGTACCCACCTAAGGAGGAGGGGCTCCCCAACACGCAAATAGGCACCTCGCTTTACAAGTCCACTGCGGTGGTCAACAACCTCAAAACAAGGTCCACGATATTGTATCCATGATGCACCGAAGTGCGCTGGGTCAATCGCCAGTTAGGTATGATAGCCTGATCGCCGCACAAAAAAGCTGCTCACCACTGTTACGTTCATCAACTGGAATGACCCAGCAGTGCTTATCTCCCAGGAAGCGTGGTCCAACTTCAATCTCTGGAAAGTAACCAGCATCGCGGTGGATCTCAAACGTTTCCACGATGCTAGATCCACATTTCAGGGAGAAAGAGTCACCATCGCATGCCTGCTCGATTGTTCTATCCCCGGAAATGATAAAAGACCGCATAGTCCCCATGGTGCTTTCTGCAAAGGGGCATATCGCCGCAGTTGGCGTTATCATTCCTGTAAAAGCTGCTACATCTGGCCGTGAGTTTCGAGTAACACATGAATATTTTGAACTTAACTTGAATGTTGAGCTAAGACATGACGGTAAGGCTCGCATCGGACCACGTTAACCCGGATCCAGAGAGGACTTGAGTTTCCGTTGTGTGGGGAGCCCTTCCGCATGAATAGAAATGTACACGCGCCGTGCTCGTTGAAGCGCGTGCTCCGGTCACCTGTGAATGAACGAGATATATCGCCATCACAGCTAACGGCAAGATGAAGAGACCGGGAAAAGGTTGAGGGATACCCAGGCAATGGTTGCTGGAATTCATATTTTTCGAAAGCCAGAGACCCTAGGATGTAGGTGATGTGGGACAGCTGAATGCAGAGTTCCAGAGGTTTGCCGTCGTCTGGTCGGGTTCGATGGAAAAATCGAAGGACATTTTCACCGTAAAATAGAGCCTGACTTGTGTCCATAGCTTTCAGAACTTGTGCAGGATTCCGGAACCAATGGCGTAGGAAGCCGCGCACGTTCCAGGTTTGGGACATGTACCGTTTAATCATGGCGTGAATGACCATGTTGGCCATTGACAAACATAGAATAGATTTCACCGGCCAGTGGTGAAATAGGATGTCCAAAAACTTGCCGTCGTTTTGGGTGCATACCATCAGAACGGTTTCCAATTTCGACAGAGGCATGGGGGTGATAGAGTGAAAAGTGAGGTGACATGCAGCATCCGTGGCTGCCTTATAAGAGCCCCACTATGTTCTCGCTTCGATGCTGAGAAACGATCTTCGGTCTTGAATTCCACTGAAAGCTACACCTTCTTGTTAGGCGCATATCACAAACCGCTAAGCTAGAGCAGGCTTTCTGACGTCCCGCTCAAAAACGAAATTACAGCTACAGGTATATACATCAGCTTTTCACAAGCGGTGTTCTGAATGTACTAAGAATAGCTCCACAAAGCGACTGTTCCGTTCATTCAATATAGAACCGTGGGCATCGACAAGAAAGTCGAATAAGCCAAATGGGGACGATGTGGATGAGCGCAGATGCGGGATGGCCCATTTACACAAGCAAAATATAGTAAACGATGATAGAAGCATGCTTGATAAGGCTTGATATGATGGATGGACACGGGCGCTTGATCGCCGTTTGACCCACTTCGATATGTGCAGTAAGGGTTGACGTTGAGGTCGGGTGAGCAACATCGCTCATGCGAAATCAGAAGTGTAAATGCGACCTTAGTGCGACAACTACAACTATTGCGCCAACTTAGGACGCTCCGAATGATAGACATTTGTTCTTTCCTGAACAGACAAAAGACAAGACCATTAGTTTCAGTTTGCCGTTGAGGTTACCATTACGGTCTAATCTAGATGTCGGCCTTGTACACTCTCGCGCAGAAGGTCAGATATCTGATATTCGAATGATGCGCGCAAGAGAGAACGTTATCGTACGCAATCTCGAGTCGCAAAGTTGAAGACCAAGTAATGAAGATGTCCTCGATGTCCTCGAAGATTAGGTACCTAGATGACAACTAGTGTCCCCTTGGGTAGGGGGGATGAGCTTCGCATCCACAAAAGAGAGAACGGCCAATCTTTCCAGTCCCGAAACAGCTGTGTCCTGCACGAACGTTACACCGGTGTAGATGCGCGGCCGTTACCATATCACAGTCGATTCTATATCAAAGGGTACTTAGAATGTCTAATAGTCTATATGGAGGAAGAGGTGGGTAGGTAAAGTCTGATGACCGTTCGGTGAGTTGAGAGTTCGAACAATCTCATGAAACACACGGGCGCATATGTAAGTTAAGTAACTACGGTATAAAGAAAACCCAGCGGCGGGGACATTAGCGGCGGCCGATGTCAAAGGAAAAGCGGGGGCGATGCCTCAAGATGTGAAGACGGGGAGGGACATTCTCAGAATTGTGTGTGAAGCGTCCGTCAGCAGAAGATGAAGGGAAATCTGAATAGACTACGGTTCAAATGTGCTTCACGTGAGAGTGGGGGATTACGCACGTTCTGCTACACCTCGTGCTACCCAAGCCGGTTCATGGTTCGATAGGTCACTAAGAACTTCACGGAGCTCTAAAGATGACGCAGCAGAACCCACATCTGTTGCCATACTTGTGTCCTGAGGTTCCTCTAGCTCGGATACCGGCACGAACATATCCTTGTCAGAGTCGCAGCCTGAGTCGAACTCTTCCTCGGATGTCGACGCATCATCTTCCTCAGAGGAGTCCGATAATGTTTGCAATGGCGGCATATCCCAGTATTCGTCGTTCGATGGGCTGTCCATCAACTCCTCCGTAATATCAGGATTATCCTCTCCGCTGGTATTTTCAGTGTTTGTAGGGGGAACTAATGCCAGCCACATCGGAACCTTGCCGAAATCAAGGTAAGGAATTACTCACTGATGCGCCTATAGTACCCGTAGACAAGCGACTCTGATGTTAATAAGGTCGTGACATTAACTATGGCATTTGTTAGATATCATGTCACGGAGAGGAATGAGAAGATCGCTTACTTGAAAATTCACAACGGAAGCTTTCAGCCAGGGAGCAGCGCAACACCAGATCTTGCCCTCGATGGGAATTTGGTTGCACCTCACCGACGGTTGATGTTCCATGATAACATTTTGGCAGGTCAAAGTGATGAGTCAAGCTGTGGCCTTCAAGTTCATTCGCAGCAATCGGTTTCCCGTTGGCGTCAAGGGGACTAGTGAACGCAACGTTGACACTAATATCAAGAGGAGATTCTAGCCAAACTCACTAAGGCATTGTGTCAAGTGGAAAAGTTGCTCGTCCAGCAACGAAGGTCACTAGACCAGAGGTGGAAAGAGTTGAAATGTTGGTCATCTTGGAGAGCGATAGCAGGGTACTTGGGGAGGGCAACTTAGACTGTCCTGGTACCTTTATACTGTGGGACCCAGGGCACCGTGGTCGCTAGGAGTGGAAGATGAATCAAGGTGTTTCGACACAAGTCTCGCCTCGTTAAGTCGAACGGAAAGAGAACGAAACCACAAAACCTTCAGGTAACAAGTGAGGATGTCGGGAACCATCCGTCTTTCGTTTGCGCTCCCTTCCTGTAATATGTTCCTACTTCTCGTATTTTACCGTGACATAAAATCCTGTTACTCTAACATCTAAGTAGGTACATGAAGAGTGAGGCTATAAAGGGACATGCCTGCTTCGGGAGACGCCAAGTGAACTTTTGTCTCACAACGTTTTCCTTTTCCATGATGAGCTCAAGCGGAGCCTCCGTGAATAAGTACGTTGCCCACCATCTGGCCTCCTCGTTTGACTCATGCGTGCGACAGACCTCTGCCAAAGCGTCGTCGCCTCCCGGCGTCTAGGAGGGTTCCAAGTGAAGTCTGGCTCGAGATCTGCTCGCACATCAATCGTGGGGACAAGGCCTCCCTCATGAGGGTGTCGAAGCTGGTACATCGCGTTGTCGCGCACGCTCTATACCACAACCTAACCATCTACGGGGAAAGTGGGAGAAGCTGTTGCGCTATGCTGATGTCAGGCACTCATAGAGCACTGTATGGGGGCTTGGTTCATACCCTCCACATTCATGCATACGATGAGGTTGATAGCTTCTTGACCTTCCCGATACTCTGCAAGGCACTGAAGGAAATGGCCAACCTTCGTGTTCTCGACATTACGATCTCCCGGTGCAACACTTCCTCCTTGGCATTCTGCTTGGGAAGAGAAGGTCACACTTCACCGGTGCAGTCAACATCAAGGTCTTTCGCGTCCAACAACGGCTCATCGACCCATGAGCGCATCGAGACTTTGCCTGCGCTCAAAACTCTTCACCTGACGGCTTCAAAGGGCTTAACTCTCCTGGTCAAGGGTCGTCAGCTCGGAATGTTTGAGCTCACCGAATATCTCAACCCTGACGGATTTCGCTCGTTGCACGACGCACTCCGAGACGGAAGTTCTGCCATTTCTCTCACAATGCTCAGTCTATGTCTCAACGCTGAAATCAGGATCGACTCCGCGCTGGCGCACCTTGGGTCGGTCTGCAAGAGATTGGAGTATGTTTCTCTTGAGCAGCCCCAGATGGATGCGAAAGTGAGTGTTGTTCCATTCCGCATTTGTCCCTCTCTCACCACTTGTCGAACAGAGCGTCCTGGTACACTTAGCCTTCAACAGCGGGACCTTTCCGGTTCTGATTTTCATTCAGCTCAATCATTGCTCAGTTGACCCTGGGAAGACTTGGCGAAGCTGGTCAAAGGAGACCAAGTATCCATCCTTTGCACCTCTTCTTAAAGAGATCGTTCATTCTCGACTCAGGATGCGAGTATTGGGAGTGGGGATAGTTAAGTATACAAGGAATTTTAGCTGTGATATGCTATCAGAGGCAGGTGAGGTGGAAGCGGAAGACTGGGATGCTACATTCCCTTTTCAACGCCACCTCTCTCGCTCCCGTAGCGACTTCACAGAAAACGACTGGTACGACAGCGACTTGGATTGACTGCAATCAAGTTTTGGGGTTTCATGTAGTAGGGACAGATACAATTTAATCATTCTCCTACTCTCTGTGTACGCCCAAACGTGCTGAGCAAGTTAGCTGGTTAGACAAATGTCCGACTCCAGTGAGGGGGGTCAAGGAGTATATAAGGTACACGGGTCGCGTCGTGTGGATCCCTGTTCTCCTGCACATCTTGATAGCCATGGAAGCTCATATGTCCGCAAAGCAAGTCAAAGTGCTCGCGCAAGGTTGGGCCAAGCCTTATGGTAAGCCTCTGCAACGTTTCATGAGCCGCCTTCTCAAATTCCACCAGTCCGGTTGGTAGGGCTTGAGCTTGTGAAAGCCCAGGATCATAGTTACGTCTGGGTTGGCCATCGCAAACGGGAAGTGTATGGGAAGGTCATTGTTCAAGCCTGTACCACACACGGAGATGACGAGGGAGAGCGGAAGAGGCTTCGCCATATTCGAAGGTGTTTTGTTGGTGCGCAGAATGATCATGGCCTTAGGTAAGTCCTCGCGGCAGAGCGAAGGGTTGAAGGGACTTAGAATATACAGAAGATTTGCAGTGACGATCGCTAGTGGAATTGAAGCGCACCACAGCCTCGTTCTGTTCCAAGGTCATAGTGGGAAGACCCTCCGAGATATTTTGGACGTCAAGGCTCTCCACCCCCTTCACGGACATCAGGTGAGGGGTATCGCCTATCAGATAATGTCTGGATTGCGATGTAGGTCCCTTTCAACTTAGTTCTTAGTGTCAGCACTTGAATCCCGTTAGTTCTTCACGGAAAATCGCTGGTGCACACAAATCTCAATCCGAGCAATGTGTTAATGGTCAGCGATGAGACTGTTGTATACAAGGAATTCATTAACGGGTCGTTTGTAAAAAGGGTGGGTGTCCTTTTTTTCACCGACTTGAGCGAAGCTGAATGTGGATTTACTAGACCATGTTGAAGGAAGTTGACATCAAGATCATTGACTACTATGAAAGCTGGAGCGTAGCCGCCTCCCAGTCAAGCCGCCCTCGTCATCTCGTCGGGACATCTACCTATAGGGCACCAGAAACGATACTGCGTGAGTTCTAGAGTATTCCAATCCGGCTTACTGAGACACATTCACTAGGGATGTCCTGGTCCTTCGCGGTGGATATCTATGCATTTGGGAGCCTGACCGCAGAACTTTTTTTGGGGGATCCCTTGTTCTATCATTCCGAAAGCGTTCTCGAACAGTTGGCGATGCATGAATTTGTAATTGGCCGCTATCCACTTGCGTTCAGCGATAGAGTTCGGCGGCATAATTTGCAGGTATTCGAGGAAGATGGGAAGGTGTGTTTCTCACAATCGGAAAGAGACGCTTCGCCTTCGTTTTCGGAATTGAAACCAATTGGAGTGAGATCTCATCCATGTATTCAGCGTGAATAATCATACTGATGCTGCTCCATAGCAACTCATCCGACGACCTGACCTGATGGACTTAATTCGAGATTGCATGAACGGGGATTCTCGTAAACGCCCTAGTGCGAACAAGGTGCTCACCCATAGATACTTCTCGCATTGAAGGTCCCTGTTATTATTTCCTAGAGGCGAATGCCAGATCATTATAGTGCTTGTAGCGTAGATTAGATCCCAAATGTCTATCATTTTGCACTTGCTGCCAAAAAACCCAACGGAATGTCTGGGTCGAAGTCTCTTGGCGGTCACGTGCCTCTGATTCAGGGCGAGCACTATCAACGTTGCGTTCAGGCCCTTGCCTTTGTTCTCTATCCTGGACCTTTGGGCGGTATGAGTGGAACTGTGTGCTCGAAAAGCTCAACGCCTACCGGACTTCCGTCTTTGACTCCCGTTCTACCCGTGGCCATGGGCAGGATAATGCGTCCGCGAGTGTCTCTTGGGAAGAGGACGCACGATAAGTTGTTGTGGCAGGAGCACATTGGGGTAGTGGTAAGTTGGTAAGCCGTCCATTCTCTCGCACATCGATTGACAATCCCAACAAGGCAAAAGACCTCCCATGCCATTTCCTAGGTGCGATGATATCTCACGTCACTGGCCTCCTGAAAAGTATTGTTGCTGATCCTTTTCCGTCGTTTCGCTCTCATCGACTTCGTTTTCAGCCGACTCAACCGGTCAATTACTATGCAGTCGACCTGCTGGGACTAAAGCCGTTTTTTTTGGATACGATGGATCTCAGAAAACCGCTTCACATTTCCTTTGAAGGAACCGTTCTGACAGTCGCTGCTTTCTGGAAAGCCTTGCGTTACTTCGCGATTTGAACGGCAAGCCAAAGCTCTTCGATGAAGCACGGCACACCCGGCCGTCTTTTGTTCTTACCTTCCACAGGTCCCAAACACGGGCACCTGAATTCGTTAAAAGGGCACTTAACCAAGAGCAACCTCTACTTTCTATAGTCCTACCAACTACACCCCACAATGCAGCGAGCCGCCTCTCGGTGAGTTTGCTATTTGTTAGACTCCCTCCGCTCTCTTCTCATGGCCTCAAGATATACTGCTGTGTCCTCCCGAGACCATGCCATCGTCACCCGCCGCATTCAAGACGCAATCTTCGTTATACGCTTGGCAATCGATTCTCAAGCCCCAAAAGCTTGTCGCCGCTGTCGCTACCATCATTTCCATGTGCGTGTAGTTTGCTTCGGATCTCGTAGCGTGCTGACCCTCCATCCCAGTGCGATGAGAAGAAGCCTCAGTGTGGCTGGTGCAAATGGACGGGGAGAGAGGTGAATATTGCGATGTGTGGAGTTCTTCGTTTGCTCACCGGAATTTCAGTGCTCATGGGGACCAGACAAACCCTCAAAGCAGGGAGAAGCCTCGAAGGCCGCCGTCCCTGGTGAGTTGACTGTTGTCGTTTTAATTTGGGCCGCACATGGTTAATGATAAAGTGAAGGCACTACCACTGGAAGAACCCTTTTCCTCGACCCTATCGCTAGTAGTGTCGAAGGACTTTCAGATGCTCAGGAGTCCGACGACGACAGCGATGACGACGAGGCAGGCCCTCAATCGCGTTCTGCCACCCCAACCCCTAGTGTCACCGATGTTGAATCGGACATCCCAACACCTTCCAGCGACACCTCTGGATTGGAATGCCCAACTACTTCCTCGTCGCTGGGTCGTGAGATGGACCTTTCACTCAGCAAAGAGAAAGTGACCGACTCTGAGATACGGCTTTCTTCCAGGGGAGAAACACCTGACCGTTATTCTTCGGCCGCCCCAGGGATAACTTCGGAGCCTCAGTCTCCAGCTGCTCCGGAGCAGACGATGATGTTCAAGGCCAAATCGTCAACAGTGGACAAAACGGTCCTGATTTCCAGCGTTCAATGCCCAGCTTCTCCGGAATCGGGAACCACTCTGGAGGCCAGCAACTTGACATCTTCAATTTCGAGCGGGGTGGTGGCTGTCTCAGAGGTCCAGAGTCTGTCGTCACGCCAAGCAACTCCCGCTGAGTTTGATACCATCCAGACACAGCCCGAGGCCATGGCCAAACCTTCTGCCGATGTCGAAGGCAAGCAGGGTGCCATGGAAAGGGCTTCGCCAATCAGTGCAGCCTCAAGTGACAACCCCGATGTCGTTGATCGTGAGTCGTTGATGTTTTTCACTTGCTACGCTAAAGCTCCATTTCCAAGCCCTTCGAACGCCAGTTGTGAACAAGCGCCTTCTACAAGCACCTGCGAACTTTACTGGCGTCCGTGGCCCATCTGATGTCGCAGTACTTCCTCTTCATCGTGAGTCCTTACGATGTGCGCTGCTCATACATGCTGACAGATATGCTTTTTAGGTGGCTATTACTCAGACCCTCGCAATGGCTTCGGGCCATCCACCGCCTACAACAATGCGATGCCGCTCATGCCAAGCGGGTACCCAATGCCTGTTGGCTACAACTTCTGTAAGTAATATCATTTTGAAAACTGATGCCGTCTATTACGCTCTCTTCTCATTGGCCAACAGGGCAGTACCAGACTCCCCTTACTCACCAGACCACGCAGCAATGGCCTTCGCTTGGGGGGGACACGCATGGCCGTATGGGATCCTACACCCGCCAGCCCCGCGAAAATTGGCTATCGCCCCTTGGTGACCTATCTCATATCTCTTGCGAACCTAGGGAATGGCAGATCACAGAATCAACACCGAGCAATTACCATTTCAACTCCGTCGTCAATACAGACCCTTTTACTAGTCTCACTCAACCTTCCATTCCAACCTCCATCCCGCCCTCCGGTCCACCACCTTATGGAATACAAGCGTCTGCGTAAGCTTCGTTTCCACTGTTCAATTATAAATGGCTGAAATATCTTGTAGGGGACAGAATACAGGCCTAAACAGTCTGAATAATGACGGGGGCCTAGACTCATTCTTCTTTCCTGGCTGGTATGACCCAAGTCGCTCGTCGAGCGTGTTGCCTATGGACCCCTACGTCACTCCTTCAAGGCCTTGACAACATCTGGGTCCCGTTATGTCGACAGCTCATCATGTATTGTTTCCCCATCATGTACATTATCAGAATCTTACCGAAACGCCGAATGCAGCTGATTTTCTCAACACAACTCGCCAGGATATCACGGTCTCGATGTTATGATAATACTTGTGAAAGCGAAATTGTCAAAGAGAACGATAAGTGGGTAACGATAACATAAGATCGTGTGAATATCTTGAATGTCTGAAAGATGATAGGGGGAGGTAGGAGTAGTTGAAGCAACGAAGCCTTGGACCTCAATGTCTGCTTCCCTACAACGCAGTTGATCCTTGGGTAAGGTAGCTACTGACTATAAGGGCTCGACATGAGTTGGTACTCCATTGCTGTCCCAATATCTGACCATGACTTCGCAGGCAGCCTTGTTGCGTGGCTTCTCAGGGTCAATGATCTCGGGAGGCTCCAGTGTGTTAGACCGCTCATCTGCTACCTGGAGATTCTGTCTCCATGCCAAAATCCGTGCCAATGTATCGTCATTGATAAAGCGCTAGAGTGTAGTCTTGGGTTAGATAGATACCGCCTGTAGAAAATAAAAATGGCTTCACATTTGATATACTGATCTTGGGCTTGACCCATATGTTACCGCTACAAATCCCCTGTGGCTCCTGTACAGAGATTGGTCAGAAGTATTCAGCTGTGAAATACAAACATACTAACCCCTGAATACTGTGCCATTGAAAAGAGTAGTAGTAGTGTTACTTGCTAGAGTAGAAGAGCTGGACGGAGGTAGTGGGTTGTGAGATGTAAGTCGCTTGAAGCATTCAGCTAACTGATAAATGGTAGCGCCTCAGTGCCATTGATTGGTCGCCAGTCACTTGAATACGTAAATGTCTGACAGATTCTGAATGATGAAACCATACCCACTGAGAAGTTGAAACTGGTTGGAGGTATAGCATGCACATGTACTCGAACGGCTTTTCTTTACATCCTTCTTGAAAATACCATGGAAATGGAGGTGTATTACTTCTAGTGAGAGAAGCTTCTCATTCCTGGTATAACAGTACACCGTAACTTAGATACCCTCTGGAATATGTTGTTGCGTAGGCAAACCCAATGTCTGACAACTTGAATGTATTGAGTAAGATGAGTACGGCACAAAACCCATTACGCTTACCTTATATGGGTTAGTTCATTTTGCCCTAGTCTTGCTCGTGTACCCGTTCTGCACATGTCTATAGATTGGCCCTTGGTTGTATATGCCATTCTATATTTACGATAAGAACAAACGGAGGTCTGCACTGACAGAACTGGGGACATACGTAGAACGGTGTTGATGTCAGCAAAACGAGGCGGATTTTCAGTGTGTTGGTTATGTTACGGAATACTCAAGTATTTATATGCTGATGTGACATGGGAATGCCAAGAATAATCTGTTGCTATCGTTACTAGTGACGGATTTTTTCCTTACTCGGCTTCAAGATCTAGATCCACTTGACACATTGGTAGAACGTTCTGGACGATTTGATCATCCCGTTCCGCAGAGAATGTGGAAGACTGCTGCAGCAATAGTGGATGACACTGAGGAAGACTGGATCCAGGTGAATGGCACGTCATCTATTCAAGGACGCTAGTGGACGATGTGGTGGTAGAAGTACAAGATGTCTAGATAGGAGACAGGCAGAAAGTGTTGTAATGACATGTGATGACTAAGCGGCCATTACGCACTGCCAAAAATAGCTGAAAGCTCCGTGGTCTGACATTTGACAGAAACGAGCAATGAATGAAGGATCAAATGTTTGCCTACTGACGTACAGGCACACGGTTCAGTTCTAGAGGGTTAATATATATACAAGCCCACGAAAGGATCTCAAGGGAAAGTACCATTTGCACTCATGCTTTCCCTGCTTGAACCCACATTGCGTCTGATCTCCTACTTCTTCACTGGAATTCGCGACTTGTTTTATCGACCCCCACCACCGCCAGGAGATGTTGAGAGGGGAGACGGTGAATTAGGCGGTCACTTGGAAAGGGACTTGGCATCTGTTCGTATGAACGAAATCTCATCTGAAGAGCCTGCAAGCGACCCCGACCTATCTTGCCTCCGCGACGTCTACTTTGTTGGCCTTTCACGTTCCATCCTAAGATCCCATATGGTATGTTGTCTTGCTGACGGTACAATTATAACTGTGACACTCATCCGTTTACAGAACACACAAATTGCTAGTACACGCCAGTGTTTGTTCATTGGTGCCAAGTGTTCAAGATATCTCTCGGTCACCGTCAGAGTCTATCCTGGCATTGACGCTAGCCATGGCTGTAGAATTAATGATCTGGTTCGCTATCAGTACGTGGAGAAGCCAGCTGAGGACGTCGACCTTTTCTATAAAAAAGATCAGTCAGCCTTTTATCTTATACGAAGCACAGATGTGAGTCTCCCCAGTTCCGTTGTTCGACTTTTGAATTTAACTTTTGATGTGCAGGGTCTTCCACTGGTTGTAGCGAACGATCTCTTGAAGATGTACTTGCCTCATGTCCTTCATGGAAGTGGAATAAGGTATTCATTTGGGAATATTCTTGTCGTCAAGACAGACTCCACGGGTGCAGTCGTCGATCTTCTCAAAAGTGAAGAAGCAGCAGTTTTTGCGGCAGTTGGGTCATACATAAAGTCCTTATATATTGTAGTACCATTGAGCGACTTGGAGCCAGACGAGGCTGAGGCTTGTGGGACATCTGTCGTAAACACAGTCAGCTCCTAGCCCCTATCTCGCACCTCTATTTTTGATTCCATCTTATTTATTTTTTATCTCTCGTTTATCTTATCGCATTAGCCCCTATTTTCCTTTTATTCGGTCTCGGTATGGTCACTTTCTGTATGGCATGAGGGCTTGTTCTCCCTTTTGTCCTATTCTATTCTTCTGTGTTACACAGATCTGCCTGATGCACTGCCATTGATATATCTATTCCTTCGTCTCCCTGACTTATTTTTATTGTATCATTCTTCTTCACATTGCGTTCCATAGCCTCACTTGGCCTTGAGTGATTCCAAGGTCTGTTGGGACTCAGCTACTCTACTGTGGGGTGCAGGAATTTAATGCACTTTTTACACGTAATTTGTTGCGAAGTACGTGTCAGAAGACCTAAGTAGTGTTGGTCATGGGTTGGGCCAACCTGTGGGTTTGGCGGGCTGGGTAGGTACGGGTATGGGTATGGGTACGGGTTGGTGTTCGCCTACCCGCGCCCTACAAAACGCGCCCAAAAACGTCCAAAACGGACGAGTTCTGGGCAGGTTATGAGTGATTTAATCTTTCAACTCATAACTTGTGCAAAACACATCCGTTTGGGACGTTCTTGGGCTCATCTTGTGCGCAGAACCCGTGTGTTTATAGGTCGGGTACAGCGCGGGTATGGGTACAGGTTGCCCTCCTTGTACCGGCAGGTTATCTGTGACCATCACTAGACCTAAGCAGACTGAGTCGAACACCACATGACAAACAAGAGACGAGCAGATGAGACTCAAATAACAGAATATATTATTTATACTAATTAAGCCACATCAATTACTGCAAAGGCGGAAGGGGCCTAAGCTCAAAGCCACTACCCACGTCGAAGCTTCTGTCATACATTTGGAATTTTCTGGAAGTATGAACCTGAGACGGGTACAAAGGATTGGGGTGTGTGTTGTAAGGGGCATAAAGTAGCTCAATGTCTTCAAGCTCTATCTGGTGTAGAATTGTTGGCCTTATTAAAGATATCAGTATATGTCATCAAAATAGATTGAATACGTACCGCATTGCCTTCAGAGACCCTTCCATTCTCCAAGCATTCCAAAAGTAATAACGACTGTCTTCCTTTGAAAACTCAAAGAATTCACAAGGTATGAGCACTGCAACATTGGAGTCAGGCTCTTCAAAGCAGGACTCTCCTTCCAGCCCGAGCTTCAGGCAAACCCAATGCTTAGCCCACCCAATAATTGATGTTAAGGCCCCTTCTCGGATGATGATACGATTGTGTCCCCATCGTGGTCCTCGAATCAGGATTTGGGTGCCAATCTGGAATTTTGTCCCATCAGAGAGTTGTTTCAAAACTCTCCATGTTTCGAAGACAACAACTTTAGAAGAACATTCCAATGATTCAACCCTAGCCAAATCGTAACCAGGAGATGGAGATGGGAGAAGTGATGTCGTTGATGAATATGCCAAATAGCTTGGAGAGTCGTGAGATGGGGGTAAGTCCTTGTTGCCTATTAAAAAGCGATGGGAAATTGGCTTGGGTGCTGCCAGCAGTACTGAAATTGAGTGAATGAAAGTCTTGAATGCGATAGGCCAAGACAGTATGTAAGCCTTTTTGTTGGATTGAGGTAGAGCAATGAGTTGTTGAAGGTTCTGTTCGATTGTAGTGGGCTGGCAATGATGTAGTGCCACAATAGGGGTAATGTCATAGGTAGATGCCATAGCGAAAGATAAGTGGGACATTGAAGAAGTGGGTAATGAACCGAAACCAAATCTGCCAGCATATTTATAGGTATATGCGGCAAAAAAAGCCCGAAAGTTCTTACAAATCCAAGTGTAAGAAGAAAGTTTGAATAACGGGTGTTCAATATTGTCCGAAGGTTCAAATATGTGGCAATATACTTCTAAAAATAATACAGATGCTGGAATATGGTAAAGTACACCAGTGAGACTAGGTCCTTAAGCCTTATGCAGACTGCATTAGCCTACAGGTTGGAAGTTCAAGTCTGGCTTGTGCACTTTACTTTTCTACTTTTATTTATCCATACCCAACTTTATTTATCCATACCCAACTTATATTTTATGGAGCGATTATATCGCATCATACCGTAACAGATTTGTAACAGTTGATATGACTCACAAAGTTTGCATTTCTAAGGACGAGATCTAATGCTGTGTTACAATTACTACAGAATTATGGAAGCTAAGCTCCATCAGACAGTCTGACAGATGAGCCCTCCATGTTCCAGGCCTTCCTATAGCCTCTGCTATCAATGTTTCATGCCCTTTTCTAGGGGCTCTCCTGCAGCTGAGTGTTCATTGTGCTCTATGGTGGTGTCTTCAGTGAATATTTGGCTTGCATTATCTACCACTCCTCTGCTGAGGAATCAGGATATTGGCATGTTGTATCCCCTCCATAACACTAAGTCCTGGTAAACCCCATATATTCTCATTATCCCTGGTCTTAGAGCACATCTATACTTCCTTGAGGTAATTCCACTATAGTAAAAGCAAGTAGGTAGAGGTCAGGGAAGCAGAGCCTTAATACAAATGTTTCATGCAAGCTCAGGGGGAGACGCATGGACTGTTTGTGATTCCGAGGCATTTTGGCTCAGAGTGCAGTATGGGTGAGCTCTTTTGGGTGGCAAGCTCATGCTTGTGCCGTTTCCTCTGCTGGACATGACCTTTCCACACATTATTAATATTCCCTCAATGAGATCCAAAGGCACAGCAGCTTGAATCCGTAAATCTTGAGATAACACGATTAGATTACAATATGTGGCGGAATATTCCATTTTGACATTGATCCGAGACTTGCCCGCCACAGCCAAAATGCCGAGGACCTTGCCGCGCGTTGCGCTGGCCCGCTTCCCACAAGTAATTACCAGATTCGTGCACTTTCAACTGCAAGTTTAGAAGTTAGAGCTAAAGCTAAGGCAAAGTCTGGTGGTTGCGGCACCCATTGTGGCCCTTTCATTTTTATTTTATAGATCTTGATTTGATGACCTGTGGTGGGAGAAGTCCCATTGATTTCTCATGAGTCACGAGTTACATGAGAAGGGCTCCGGTGGCCAGGTTTGCCCGGAGGGGCCATTCTATTATCTACAGGGGCCTGAGAGACTACTATTTAAGGGAATAAGACCTCGAACACTCGTTTCCCCATAAGGGACGACCCCAGAACCGCTGTCGATAGGTATGTCGTTTTGATGGGGTGTCGGATTGCATCTCTGACAGCCCCTTGGTTCTACCAAAGACGAAGAAGCAATGGCATAAGAAAATCTCGTGGTCTTCCATTGACTTTATAGTGCTTTCCGATCATGCCCAAGCACCGGGATCTTAACATTCAGCGGGCCCGATACCCACTGTAGGTTTGCGAGGATAGATGTCTAGAGGATCTGGTCTTTTCCACGTACGTAGATTATTGAGTCGGGCGAATAACCGCACCTCTATTGGTGGAGATCATCGCAGAATAACTGATAGCTCTCACGGCGGGCAAACGCTTGTCAAATGCCGCGTCGGGGTTGCTTGTCAAATGTCTTGTCAAATGCTGTGCATATCGGCCCGCCTTCCGCTCTGCCCAACTTCGAGATCTTGGAAAGCATGGACGCAAATTTGGCTTGGAACACTTGACTTGGACAACGGTGTGTGCTACTGCAACTCGTAAAAGGTACACGACGGGATGCAGAGTTTATTTCTGCTCAATTTTGGGCTAAACGAAGCGATTCTACCAGCCCATACTTGCATTTGTATGAAGCGGCGTGCTAAAGATCGGTAAACTTTGCAAGACTCTGAAATATTGGATATAATGTACGTAGCACAAGTACTTCAGTATGACTACCTGCTGAAAATGAGTTTCCAAGCATCCGAAAACATAGAGCAAGCAGAAGTGGAAGGCAGGAAGTGCGCTGGGGCGCGAATCGCCCCGGACCGCCAGAGCACAGCATTTGACAAGACATTTGACAAGCAACCCCGACGCGGCATTTGACAAGCGTTTGCCCGCCGTGTCTAGGCCTCATCGCTCGCTTTTTAGGCAATTCCAGTCTATCAAGCTACAGAGAAAATCTCATTTAAAGTGGTACCTGGTTGACACTGTACACATTATTCCTTCTGCCAGATCCTTCTGGATAAAAGTTGTTAAGCAGTGTCGCTTATTTGAAGTTCCACCCTAGGAGCACTACTACTAGTTAGTGCTCCTTGCATTGTGGCGTCTATAACACAACTAAATATGAAATGGTTCGAAGCCCCAGCTGCAGACCATCTCGAAAGTCTGGAAAGAAAGGCCCGAATCATTGGGCTCTTCAAATCGCCATCATCATTTAGAGGCGAAACCAGAATGTGAACTTGCATCTGCTCTCATTCTCCGACTCGGGTAAGGCCCATGTGCCCTGCGCCTAGTGCCTACAGAAATGGGCCACTCGTGAAGCTGAATGCGCCTCATTCACGTGGTCTCTTGCCAGGGTGACAATGCTGGAACGCGCCAGTCAAAGCGACCATCAGGGTAGGGCCACAAACCACAACTTAATGCGCCCGCCGCCACTTCAAAGTGTTAGTTTGACCCTAGTAACAGCCTATGCCACATTTAAGGGCACATTATCCCTGTGCATAAATATGTGGCTGGTATTACTCTCATCGACATATACTTTCCCTCTACATTCCATCATCGACAACGACCCCAAGCCATGCCTGGTCTCACGAAGCAACCCACCACCCTCTCCGCTCGCGAGAAAGACCTTCTCGAGCTCAACGTTGCCTACTGGACCTGGTGGGCTGCAGGCTACCCATCAGGTGTACGAACCTTTGACATCCGCTCTCACCTCAGTGCCATGCCGTGGTACTTTGACCCCAACCACGACGAGGACAGAATCATGCGGGACGTGATCAGGCCTTACGGGGAGAGATGGCATTGGGAGCAGCTGACATTGCCGGCTGGAAAGGCACAGGCAGATGCGCTGGAACACTTGATTTGTGCGATTGAGAGGATTATGCAGAGGACTACAAGGTATGTACTTGGAAGCGATGGTTATTCGCCAGCAGCTGATGGTGTGTAGGGACATACGGTTTGCCACACCGGAGCAAGAAGCTGCAGCGTATGCAGATATGACGGCCGAGGCAAGGTACCTGATGCACAAACTGTCAGCCCCATCTGCCCGACTCGAGCTTGAAACGATCCTCCGGTCGCTCCTACCCGCCACCATTACATTTTATACCTCGGGCCTGGTCTGGTGCGTTCCTCTTCCTCCCCTCCATGCCTCAACCAAGGTCTAACTCTCATCCAACAGCGATCTCCTCTCCTACCAAATCCACCCAACCATCCCTACCCACTCTGCCTTTACCTGTCACTTCCTAGGTTGCACCTCTCGTATCGTACCCAACTCGGAATGCGCCATCCATTTTCACAAACACGCACAGGAGCGGCAGGACGAGTTGCAAGCGCAATATGCGTCTCGTACTAGGGTGCCCTCGATGGCGGATTGTGAGTGTCCATGGAGGGGGTGTGGGCAGGTAGTTGATCCGACAGAGGTCGCGAACCATTTGCTGTTGCATCATTCGCCGTATGCCCGGCTTACGATGATCCAACAGTGAGGTATAGTATACCTTACTTGTTCTGGATCACAACTTCTTGGGTTGGCGAGTTCTGCTGTTCGCCGCTGTCGATGGTCACGTTTTTGCCTGCTGCTTTATCGTTATATTAGTACCACTCTCAATACAACAGGAATTCCGAAACTCTCGAGCCCACGCAGTGGTGACTTGCCCCTACGAATGCGTTGGACGTAGGATCAGCAACTTACCTCTAGACGAGCAACGACATGGAAGAGGTCGATCGAGAAATCCACGGGGCTGATAGCTACATGCAATTGAAAAAGGACACGAGTGGTCAAAGAGGGGTTTGTCCTGATGCAGATACTGGAAGTCATGATCCGCTGCAGTGCGAGGAACATGTGAGCCACCAGTGATTTTGAAGCTCATTGGGCCTGCGAGATCACGGCTGAGTGTATGGGAATGTTTATCCTCTACCTTGAGCCAAAACGAAGTCGGCAGCTTGTTGGCCATGAGCTCAGCGCTCAGCCCAGGGGGGTAGTACCAGTGGCAAACCCGTAGCCATGACCGTATGTTGCACCTGTCTATGGATGTAACTCGCTAGCTCATTCGAGAAGAGGGCAAGCAGCATTAGACAGGTCCAGAGCCCAGGAGCATATTTCCAGAAAAGATACTGGGAAAATCAGGTGGCGACGTCTATATCCACTGAGCAAAGTCCGTGGTGGGCGACATAAAGCCTATGTACTTGCAGCAGAAAATCCAAGGACTGTCCGTCAAGCAGAATTAGAGCCCCAAGAACCATTCTTTCAAGCTCTAGACTTTACGAAAGGGTCAATTGGTGATTAGATGGTGGAAGCGAGAAAGCAAAACCCAAAGAATTGCAAGCGCGAGAGTCGTTCGCGATGGCCAAAATAGGACCAAATAACAGCGCGTTGTCAAACGATTTTGTTGCCTGCTGCTTGACCTCTTCCACGTCGTCCTCGTCGTGCACCTCAACGTCAAGACCTCTCCGCTCACCGTCTACAGCGCCCACGACAATGGCTGTTCCTTCGTCCGACGGTATTGGCATTGCCAATTTGCCCAACCAGGTGCGCATAGCCAAACCATTCAGCGTTTCATCAAGGCTAACGGCGCATTTCAGAGGCACAAAATCGTCGCGAAACGCGGTGCTCATTTCACTATTATGGTTGTCGGTGAGTGCGGACATAAAAGCCTTGAATTGGGGCGCAATTACGAGAGAAACTGACTCCAACCTCAGGGGAATCCGGTCTGGGCAAGACGACCCTCATCAACACCCTTTTCTCGACCGAGCTCTCGCCAGCCAAGAACTACAGCAGGCGCCATTTCAAGCAGATGGACAAGCTCACCGAGGTCGAAATCATCAAGGCCGAGCTCGAGGAGAAGCAGTTCAAGGTCAAGTTGACCGTGATCGACACCCCTGGATTCGGCGACTATGTCAACAACCGCGACTCGTGGTTGCCGATTGTCGAGTTTATCGATGACCAGCATGAGGCGTATATGAGGCAGGAGCAGCAGCCTCAGAGGTCGGAGAAGGCCGACTTGAGGGTTCATGCTTGCTTGTACTTTATTCGACCCACCGGGCATACGTGAGTTTCCTACACCTCGGTCAGTCGCGCCAGGCTAATGCTGATTTGGCTAGGCTCAAGCCTCTCGATATTGAGGTCATGAAGCGCCTCGGCACCCGCGTTAACCTCATCCCCGTCATCGCAAAGGCGGACACTCTCACCCAGAACGATCTGTTCACCTTCAAGCAGCGCGTACGTCCTCATGTCAACTTCTTACCTATGATACTCACGCTTCCATGCAGGTTCGGGAAGTCATCGATGCCCAAGGCATCCGCATCTACACCCCTCCTCTTGACGACGAAGAGAACGCCGAGCATGCCCACATGCTCATCAACGCCATCCCATTCTCCATCATTGGTTCCACAGAAGACGTCCGCACTCCTGACGGCCGTGTGGTGAAGGGACGAGAGTACATTTGGGGTGTGGCTGAAGTCGAGAACGAGAACCATTGCGACTTCAAGAAGCTTCGCTCTCTCCTCATCCGCACCCACATGTTGGACTTGATTTCAACAACCGAGGAGCTGCACTACGAGCACTACCGTCAACAACAGATGGAGACTCGCAAGTTTGGCGAAGCCAAGCCAAGAAACAGGGACAACCCCAAGTTCAAGGAGGAGGAAGAGTCGCTGAGGAAGAAGTTCACCGAGCAGGTCAAGGCTGAGGAGGCGCGCTTCAGGCAATGGGAGCAGCACGTGAGTACTTTTGTGCAGCTTCTACAACTCATACAAGGGATGCTAATGTATCGATTTACAGCTCATCGCGGAGCGTGATCGTCTCAACAAGGACCTCGAGCTTGCTCACAGTGCGATCAAGTCGCTCGAGGCTGAACTTGAGAACCTGCAGGTCGGCTACGGACGTGGTACAGGACGTCGATAAACGTCTCTTTCCCATCCTTCATCCCTCAAGCCACCTCGCCATGCATACCATCATCTCAAAACCCCCATGGCTAGCAATATTCAACCCTCGTTCTTGTATACCCCGTCACCTTGTGTTTGACACCATTGCCCCTCCTTTCTTCGGTTTCTTTTCTTGTAACTCGTCTGTGTCCTTCAACGCTCCTTACTTTCTTAATTACTTCATGGATAGTTCCTGTCGTGCTTCGCGGTGATTTTAATAGATCGCTTCATCCACTGTACCCAAAGCAGGCGCAGCAGCACGAAGGCATCCCAAGTCGTAGGCCCCTCGTACCCCGAATGTTGCAGCGACAGATGGTTCGCCATCTCTCTTAGCTCAGGCTTCTCACCAAACTCTTTTAAAGTCTTTTTAACTGGTTTTCAGACCAATGTTATCCCCGTGAGAAGCGAAGCACAGACCGGAAGTTTGTTGCGATACTTGCCTTCAGATCCTTCAATGGCTATAGCGGGAACCATGCTTTGATAGCGGGAAGGGCGCTTTTCACAACTGGGACCTTCACCTCGATTTTCGAGCACTTGCCCGAGTCGGAGATTGGGACAATCGAAGGAGTGAAGATTGGTGGCACAATGGATCATTCCACGAGAAACTGTATCTATTGCAGCGACTTGCGCATTCGGGAGGGGTGTTGTTCCCATTGCAGTGATTGATCTGGGAAGTAACATACATTATAGGAGACTATTACGGAGCGAAGGGACTCGGAGTGTAAACGACAGCACAGAGTACATTGCTTCGAAGAGCTTCAAGAGGCTGTGGGCCTACCTGATCTCACGAGAGCCTGTGCTGAGGACTCGGAGGGAGCTCACTTCTCAATGATTGCATTATCCAAATCATAAACCGACAGTCACAGTCCCATGTTGACGAAGAAAATGTTATGAGGAGCACTGGAGCCGAAACTGCGACAAAATATCTTGACTAACGAGACCTAACGAGACTCTAAACTGCTTGCGACAACCAGTGATAATCCCAAAACCAATGATGTACGAGAGTCCATTTACAAACAGACCGTTCATAGTGCATAGCAACTATATTTCGCTACACAAGTTTGAGAGTGTCTGGTACAACAATATCAGGAAAAGCGAGGAGTTCAACGATCTCTCTGTGTCCCTTGGCCAAGGCGCATGACATCGCAGTCTTCCCGCCTGGATTAGACACAGCATTGACGTCGATACCAGGAATTTTTAGGAGTTGCTTCACGATACTTATGTGACCTTTACTCGCCGCCATCACGAGGGCCGTGCACTGCTGCTCACCGTTGGCATCGAAGAGGTGCTCACGGAAAGACGCGCAATTGACATCAATTTCCTGACCGCTGAGAAGCTCTTCAACAATTTCAGTATGGCCGCTGTACACTGCATGCATGAGGGGAGTCCAACCCCTCCAATCTGCCATATTGATGTCGATGTCGGGGAGCCTGACGAGGAGTTTTACAATGCCGGTATGACCTCTTGCTGCGGCAAGGGTGAGGGCCGTATTGCCAAACACATCTACCTCATTGGCGTCAATGCCGCAGACCTCAGCGAGCACTCGCGCGCATTCGATGTGACCATAACTAGCGGCAAGCATCAATGCATTCCGGTGATTCTCGTCGCAAAGGTTAACGTCGATGCCTGGCAGCGAGAGCAGAGCTTTGGCGCAAGCAATGTGACCACGTTGGACTGCTACGATCAACGGCGATTCTTTGAGGCCTGTTGTGCCAGTGTTGGGAGAATGCAGCTGCGCTGCTAGAGGGATTAGGTCTTCAAGTCCATAGAATGCAGCAACGTGGATGGGACCACCAAACTCGTACCAGTCCTGCGTCAAAGGATAGCTCGCGCAATTCAATACCAAATCGGCGGCTGCCGATGTGATAGGGGCATAATGGCCACAATGACGAACATGGCTGGCCCACGACCGATAAGCGTATGCAAGGAGGGCATCGATATGAAGCAGGACGCTGAGGTTGGTTGTCATGTCATAGCGTTGAAGACCACACTTGGTGAGGTGGACAATGCAGACATGCCCGAGAGGGGCATGAGGAACTGGAAATAAATCTAGGATTCGAGGCAAAATGGCCTCCCGAGTGGTATAATCTGGATGACAAGCAAATAAGGACAAAGTAAGAGTGCACACAACGCGACGATGAAGCTCACGAATTAAACGAACTAGCCTAGTCTTTTTGTCGACTGAGACCAAGCCACAGCAAACCGATAGGAGGAGAGCCTCCGGCACCATGCGCTTCGGCTCAAAGGCATACGTTTCCGGGCAGGTGGCAACAGCACGTCGCAGCGTGTCGATGGTCATTTCGCCATCGGCGTGGGTGATCCAGAGAAGGACGAGTTTGGCGAGGTTCGATTGCTTGGGTGCTTGCGCAATAATTTGCTCCCAGGTCTTTGCGTAGATCGCCTTGATATCAGTGGGAAATGCTTGCAAGGTCTCTTCCACATCAAAAGCACTAACACAGTTGCGGAGTGCTTCTAGCTGGAGCTTCGCGTGGAGAAACCTGTCGGCGTCCGTTAGAAAAGAGTAGTTAGGGACGCCATGAGACCTCACATTCCACCTGACTTTTGATGAATCGTCTCCGCAATTTTTTCTCTAAGATCAGTGCCCTCAAGTAACACCATGACCTCTGGGCTATGCCGGAGAAAGTGCTGGATATGCAAGTCGAGATCAGATGCGCTCGCGGCGATGTTGAATATTTGAGCGGATGCGAACTGCCGCTGAAGCGGTTCCAGCGGGTCGGGAGGTGATGAAGAGTTTTGCGTCCAACGATGCGAGAAGCGTGATCAAGATGGGCCGATCGTCGACCCGCATCTCGTCAAGTGCATCCAAGACGAAGAAGAGTGTCTTTCCGTATCGAACGAATCCCCCTAGTACTTCCAGCAGGTCTTGTCGGCTGGGCTTGGTCTCCTCTTGCTTGTGCCTTGCATAGAGATCTTCGATGAGCGGAATCAGATCGGTATGGCGCTCAACAATCTGCTTGACCAGCGATTCCAGGATGTCCCTAATGGCCAAGGGCTCGCTGTACCGAAGGTAGACGTAGGCAACGCAAATGACGCCTCCTGATGTTTTCTCTAGCCCTTCCAGGTAGCGGATAACGATGGAGCTGCTGGATATTAGCTCGAGTATAAGTATCGATTGGACTTTACTCACGCAAGGACGGTCTTCCCAGCTCCGGCTAAATAGCAGTCGGAATTCAACCCTTTCAAGACTAGGCATACTGCGACTCACGGATCCGATACCCCACAATATCTTCCTGTGTGAGCCAGATACAGGTCCCATCGGTGGCTTTAGCCAGGGTGTCGAGCTGGATGTCCCGAAAATT
The DNA here is from genome assembly GCA_020736565.1 of Coprinopsis sp. MPI-PUGE-AT-0042. NCBI lineage: Eukaryota > Fungi > Basidiomycota > Agaricomycetes > Agaricales > Psathyrellaceae > Coprinopsis > Coprinopsis sp. MPI-PUGE-AT-0042. The sequence goes on along the minus strand of JAHBOF010000040.1, from coordinate 641,388 downwards.
GGGGAGGGATAGCGAATTCAGGATGTCCAGGACATCCACTGGAGCAGTCTGAAGTCCAAAGTTGTAGGTAAGGTTGTTAATGGTGGTATTGCTGTCGCGCCCAACGACGGCGAATACACCACCGTGAATCTGAGCGCTATGGACCAGTGCCGATCCTGAGGTGATGGGTGAACATTCCGAGGGTGGCCCAGCGAGCTCAGTTTCCCATCCTCCTTTCTTGCTTGTTGTCGAGTTCTGGCCTCGAGAGGCGCTACCCCTTCGCTTAGGGTCACTGCTCATGGAGAGTCCAGTGAAGCGCCGAGGTGAGGGAGGAGGGTAAGGAATGATCACGAGGATAGCCCAATTGATGTGATTCAGTGAAAATCCCGAACCGGAGTGTATTGAACCGAGATATACGATAACGGGGCTGAGTCCGCAAGCTCTCATTAGCAGTACACACCGTAGCGCGTGCCATCTTGGGCGAAACTCTACCACGCTCATGATCATGGATGCTTTCGTGGCAAGGAACCGGTTTATTCAGCCTGCCTTCCTCATCTGTGCGCCCCGACACTGGGCCATTGACGAGAGCTCCGCACATTCCGCTCAAGGTATGTACATCGCCATTCGGTGGTACAGTAGCCGTATCCCTGTGCCGAGATATCAGTCAATAAGCGATAAACTGACCACTAGCCAGTGGCAAAATGCGCCTACCTCTTCCTTTGCTCGAGTAGGGCAGTTGCGACCTTCACTATGAGCCCAGTCAAGCAATTGCAGAAGGTGAAGGTCCCAAGGTCATAGGTCGGACACCTCAAGCCTGCTCACAAAGTCCTCCGAGTTCGGAACGTGCAATCTGGTGTCGTTCTCCCAGCCTTTTGAGCTTCGACCAGAGGCGCATTGGGATGAGTGACGTATCACCCATACGCATCCTCCATGGTTCTGGAGCATATGTGACAGGAACATATCGTTAACTAAGAGTGCGTGCCTGGGATGTATGGTGCCTCACCTCGTGTCTTTGGGTTGTAGGCGGGCCAGCAAGCGGCTGTTTCCATTCCCAATGCTCAAAAGTCCAGTCTGAGAGCCGAACCGCCGATGGTGGCACAGTAGATGTTCCACTGTGCAAATCAATTAAGGCGGTGTCCACGGATCCACGGATTAGATATCTACCTTGTCGTTTGATCAGTCATCGGTCACCCCCATACAACCCCGCCGGATTCGCCCAATCCAATTCTCGACGAAAGGCTATGTCTGTCGTGCAGCTCGAGGGGCCAAAAGGGAGTGCCATCGTTTCAGTAAAACAGGTGAAGCACCGGGATTGACCAAAGTCGACCAATGAGCGTTGGGCGCACGGATCCCGACTCCGAGATTGCTATTCATGACTCTCAGCCTCGAGTCTTTCCGAAGGAGGAGTAGGGAGAAACGCACTCTGGTGGAGGGCCTTCCTTTCTTTTTCGACTTTTTCCAGTTCGTCAGTGGACCCCATTGGACCATCCAACGCTTCTAGGTCATTGGTAAGTTGGTCTTTCACGTTCTTGTGTTCCGCACGTAACGCCTCGAGCTGTCCCATCTTGTCCACCTTGACCTGATCCACCGCCGGTGTCGTCGTCATCCTAGTGTTGTCGCTATACGCCTCCTCAGGCTTGAAAACTCGCCAACAATGCCTGGAGATGCCCTGTATGCGTTAGCTAGCGGTTGAAGGATACACATGAGACGGACATACCAATCCTCGCGTTCCAATTGGCCAGCTTCAACTTCCGCTTCGAGTCGGACGACCTTCTCTTCACGCAACATCTCGATGCTCTGGTTTCACGCCCGGAGGTAGGACAGCTCACTCGTCAGCTTGACATTCTTCGCATCAACGTCCTCGGACAGTCTGCCTATCGATGCTGCTCCTCGCGTACAACCCCCATACCCTCCCGCTCAGCTTCATAACGCATCAGCCCGCCCTGCTGCCATACGAGTTCACCCTGAAGCCACCACGGTATGGATCTCAGAACGTCGGTTCCGATTCTGAATCCTCGAGACACCCAAAGAGGCCTAAAAAAGCACGCTTCTGAAAGCAGCCAACGAGTGGCGTTTCGTACTAGCCGTTGAGCGCGATGGCTTTGGTCAAAGCGTAGTTTTGCCAACGGCGTCTGGAAGTTATTGCTATGGATCGCCATTGGGATTCATGATTCCATACGCCCCAGGATAGCAGGAAGATGCCTTGAGTATCAAGAGCGAATTCAGGGACAAAGATTCCAGCAAGATCTTGAGAGCTAGTCGTTCCAGTCTTATGAACGGGAGAACAGGATGAGAGGGCAAACGACCGTGACGCTGAACCAGAATCCAAGAATCGAAGTTTCTGAACGATTCCTAGGGTCCCGTGACAGATCTTAAGCGCACAAAGGGAGATGGGTGAAATAAGCGCCCGAGAAACAAGACATCCCCAGAAATCGCCAAGGGTTACACCTATGATATATAGAATCATTGGAAAAAGTAGGGTGACCTTTAAGGGAACAAAACAACGCCCTCTTCTCGCTCTTCCCTTTGACGTTCATAAAAAGCCACGTCGAGACAGATTTCGGAATATACATAATACATTGAGCAAAAATGTTCCAGAGTACGTATATTTTGTTACAGCACGTTCATGGAGTCAGGCAGAATTATCCCAGGAAAGGCGAGGAGGAGCTCCACAATCTCTCTGTGTCCCTTTGCCAAGGCGCATGACAGCGCAGTCCCCCCCTCTGGGTCAGGTACCACATTGACGTCGATACCAGGAACTTCGAGGAGTTGCTTCATGATATTTACGTGGCCTTTAGAAGCTGCGATAGTGAGGGCAGTCGACTGCTCCTCGTGGTCGCCATCGGATTCCTGACGAGAAGACGCCTGATTGACATCGATTCTCTCAGCGCTGAGAAGCTCTTTGACAACGTCAGAGTGACCTTCGTACACGGCGTACATGAGGGCAGTCCAACCGCTTGGGTCTAGCGCATTGATGTCGACGTCAGGGAGCCTAATAAAAGTTTTATAACTTCAGTATGACCCCCTCTTGCGGCACGGTTGAGGGCTGTATTGCCAAAGAGATCTGCCCGATGGACATCGATGCCAGGGACCTCAGCGAGGAGTTTCACGCATTCGATGTTACCAGAAGTGGCGGCAAGTATGAATGCGTTCCGGCGTGCATCGTCGCAGAGGTTCACGTCGATACCTGGCAGTGAGAGAAGAGCCTTGACAGAAGCAAGATGGCCTCGTCGGACCGCCAGCATCAAAGGCAACTCATTCCAAAGTTCTGTGCCAGAGTTGGGAGAATGCAGCTGCGCTGCTCGAGGGATCAGGCCTTCGAGCCCATAGAATGCAGCAACGTGAAGGGGGCCGCCAAAATCAAGCCTTTCCTCGTCCAAAGGATGGCTTGCACAATTCAATACCAAATCAGCTGCTGCCGATGTGATGGGGGTATAATAACCACATTGACGAGTATGGTGTGCCCATGACCGATAAGCATATGCCAGGAGAGTATCATCACGACACATCAGCACAAAGGTGGCGATTTGGTTATTGTTGTTGGTTTCCATGCTATAGCGTTGGAGACCACACTTGGTGACTCGGGCAATACAAACATGCGCAAGAAGAGCATGAGGAGCTGAAAATAATTCCAGGATTCGAGGTAGGATGGCATCCCGAGTGGTATAGTCTGGATAATAGCCGAATAAAAACAAAGTAACAGTGACGTGAGGGTGGAACTCACGAATTAAACGAGCCAGCCTTGTCTTCTCGTCAACTGAGACCAACCCACAGCATACCGAGAGGAGGAGACCCTCTGGCACCATTCGCTTCGGCTCAAAGGCATACGTTTCCGGGCAGGTGGCAACAGCACGTCGCAGCGTGTCGATGGTCATTTCACCATCGGCGTGGGTGATCCAGAGAAGGACGAGTTGGGCGAGTTTCGATTGCTTGGGCCCTTGGGCAAGAATCCGCTCCCACGTCTTTGCGTAGATCGCCTCGATATCGGAAGGAAATCCTTGCAAGGTTTCTTCGACATCTAGAGCACTAATGCAGTTGCGGAGTGCTTCTAGCTGGAGTTTCGCATGAAGGAACCTGTAGGGGACCGTTAAGAAAGAGTATATGAAGATGTGACGAAACCTCACATTCCACCCGACTTTTGATGAATCGCTTCTGCAATCTGTTCCTCGAGGTCGGTGCCCTCGAGCAATGCAATGACCTCTGGACTATGTCGCAGAAAGTGCTTGATGTGCAAGTCAAGATCTGATGGGTCCGCAGCGATGTTGAATACTTGAGCGTCGGCGAATTGCCGCTGGAGCGCTGCCAGAGGCCGAGACGTGATGAAGAGTTTTGCATCCAACGATACAAGAAGCCTGAGCAAGATGGCCCGATCCTCAGCCCGCATCTCGTCGAATGCGTCCAAGATGAAGAACAGTGTCTTTCCATATCGAACGAATCCCCCCAGGACTTCCATTAGATCTTGCTGGCTGGGCTTGGTCCTCTCTTGCTTGTGCCTTGCATAGAGAGCTTCGATGAGTGGAACCAGATCGGTGTGGCGCTCAACGATCTGCTTGACCAGTGATTCCAGGATGTCCCTGATGGCCAAGGGCTCGCTGTACCGTAGGTAGACGAAGGCAACGCAAATGACGCCTCCTGATGTTTTCTCTAGCCCTTCCAGGTAGCGGATAACGATGGATCTGTGGGATGTTAGCTGAGGTACGGACGTTGATCTACTGGAATTTGCTCACGCAAGGACGGTCTTCCCAGCTCCGGCTAGATAGAAGTCAGGATAAAAGTTTCGAGAGAAAGCATACTACCACTTACGGATACCAATGCCCCAAAGTATCTTCCCATTCGCAATCCAGAAGACAAACATTTCTCCTGTTGTAAGCCAGACACAGGTCCCCTCGGTGGCTTTAGCAAGCGTATCCAGCTGAATGTCGCGGAAATTGGGTAGGGATAGCGAGTTCAGGATGTCCAAGACGTCAACTGATGCCGTCTGAGGTCCATAGTTGTAGGTATGGTTATGAATGATGTTGCTGTCGCGCCCAACCACAGTAAATTCACCGCCGTAAATTTGAGCGCTGTGGACGCCAGATATCAGTGCCGATACTGAGGGGGTGGGTGAACATTCTGAGGGCGGCCCAGCGAGTTCGACTTCCCATCTTCCTCTCTTGGCTGTTAATCCCTGGTCTCGAGAAATGCTACCCTTTCGCTTGGTATTGTCATTCATGGAGAGTGTGGTGAAGAGTCCAGATGTGAGGGAGGAGGACAAACTAACGACGGGACTGGGCTCGCACGGTGCTGAGAGGCTCCCAGGGTCTCGTGATTGCAGTTAAGCGCCGAGCTGTGGACACCGCAATTTAAGCGCCTAACCATGACACCCCCTCGTGTGCCTAGGTACCACCAAGCGTGGGTCAGATTACTTACTCGTATCATACTGCTCCATTTTAGAGCTAGAAGGGACCTCAGGATCATCGACAAAGCATTTATAAAGCGGCAGAGAGCCAACCGTTCTGTCCTTGTGGACGACAGAACGGATGAGACTCGGTATAACAACTACATACGAGTGTGGCCTTCAAGTCTCTTACGATTGGCTCACAACAAATCTGTCTGCGGTAGACTAGGGAGTTGGAGTGGATGTAGGAATGCAGTTATATGTTGGACACGCTGTAACCGGGATAGGATACCATGCAATCTGCGTGTAGCCAGGGGTGCAGCACGCAGGAGCGGCAGGGCACACTGTGTTGGTGGGTGTAGGGATGATGAATGTGCATGCACAGTCACGCCTGCAGACGCCCGGGCAGACGGGGACGTCAGGTGAGTACCCCGAAGGGCATTGGGGGCAGCTGACGGGTGGGCAAGTGGTGGTAGGAGTCGAGGGTGCGGCGGTTAATCCTGGGATCGCTGCCACTGCGACTTGAGGAAAGGAGTTTAGCGCGATGGCAAGCAAAGTGAGTTGGGTAGTGCGCTTTGAGAGAGCCATGTTCATTTGAACTTCGAGCTGACGTAGAGGGGAAGTCTTGACGTTCCTTTTATACTCTTCACTTATCCATTCCAGCTTCGATTTGATTACTTCCTTCCCCTGAAAGGTTGTGTTTTATACAACACTTGAAACACTTCGGTTTTCTCGGGGAATCATCTTCAAGGTCTAGAGGGAATGTTCGAACAGAAGCACGAAAAAGATCTCAGTATGAAGCATGCTGCTTCGAAGAAGCCGAGCGTCTACCTGATCTTATCAAAACTCGACCCAGGCTTTTACAGAGGAGGGCACTCATTCTCAATGGCTTGATCACAGAGCGAGAAGACTCTTAGCGCAAAGTCAACATTAGGAAGATCTGAAAACGAAGATGGGGTATCGCAACGAGCAAGACTCTGAACGGCTTCTAGCGCTAGGCGATATGCCTATTGAATACTCACTTGGAGGAATTCTCCTAGTTCGTGGGAATTAAGGGACGAGTGTCTATTGACTGGATTACCATTAGCAAAAGATGTCCTTATTGAACTCTGTTCGCTGTCCCCGCAAACTTGCGCTCCTAGCAGCGAAGTACAGTTGCAAATGGCATCATCACTGCCACTTTGCAAGCCAATTGCTGGTGGTCGCCTGTATTGCCTGGCACTCAGGCCTTCGTAGCATCGGAAAAATCAATCAATATTTTTAATGCCCCTACGGTGAGAATAACCTCAAATATCACTGGACCCTGCCAACACCTACTCTTCCTCCCAACCTGACCATCACCGAAGTCACGTTCAAATCATTTGAATTGGACCTATGATCGCTCCATAAGCACTTTCAAGACGACACACCTCCTCTCGAAACTTTCCATCAACAACGACTGAAAATGACTTCTACAGTTGCTAGGCGGCTTTAGAGCTGGGGTCTCCAGCCGTCGACTGGGCCGACAGTATTTCATGATCAGCGGCTTGGTTACCTTCAAATCTGACATTTAGCTGCGTTAGGCTTCATGTGGAGACTACCCAATTCCGCCCGCTTGCCAGGCGGTCCTTGTGAGCCAGTGGGACTCACTGCTCGCCTTAGACTCAGCCCGCTCGGTCCAAGGGTTTCCGAGTGACCGCCGATTAAACTCTGCGTGCCTCTGTTGTCCTTGAGTTTCAACCCAGATCTGGACGCAACCTATACTTGTACATGGTAGAAGGTTTTTAGCAACTACCAACCCGTCCTCAGGTTATTCCAGAGACTCCCGCTACTTTATATTCCACTTCAGGTATCCGGCCCAGCGAGCTGAAAATCATCACCTTGGACGTTGGATCAATCAAAGTTGTGACCTCTACCCCTTGATGTGCAAACTACAAACGGCCATAGCCCTGCTTACAGCCCTGATTTTCTTGGATTGTTCCTGGCCTTCGGGCAACTCAGCCCTTGCACATCATCTTTGAACCAATCCCGTCGAGTTGATATAAATCTAGGAGACTTGTTCCGTCAATTCTCACTTGCATTCAAGGTTCCAGGAACGTAAATGATGCTAAACCTTCTCCAAAATACACGTTCTGGGCACGTTTATTTGAATAGGAGGTGATAAGTATCTCTATAGTGTTTTCCCTTCACGTCCGGCTCATGAGCCAAAGCACTGGCAGTCACGTTTGGGATGTTTCGTCTGTTCCATCCTGATGGTCTGCGGAACGGAATATGTTCCCGTGAGATCCACTTTCATTTCCCAAAATTCGACATAAAAGAGTGCAGAACGTGAATGTGGGGTCAGCATCCAAACCTTTCCTCTCACCCCACCTCCCGTTTCTTCTTCTTCTTGACCACCATCATGCCCTCCCTCAAAAGTTCCTTCCTCCGTAGCCTCGCACTCCTTGTTCCCTTCACCCAAGTTGTCTCTGCCATCAGACACTATGACATCATCAATAATTGTCCTCTCCCGATCACCCTCTTCATCAACGGAGAGTCGCAAGGAACCCTCACCTCGAGCGGAGGCTCGACTGCGAGGGACTTGCCTGACGGGTGGAGTGGCTTCATATATACTGATTTCAACCAAGGCAATCAGGATGGAACTGCGACTGTTCGAGCAGGATTCTACGGCACTGTAGGCGCCTTTCTTTTTTGACTGAAGCGACATGAGCCAATATTGGTCTCTGTTCCAGGATAACTACTATTACATCGTCAAGGACGAGAGATGGCTCAACGTTGGTGTGAGCATTACGCCCATCAACCGCGCTCCTGTAGGTTTCTCATCAACTATAGGCAAGGCGTTACGATCTCACCACCCCATTAGAAAGGCGGCTACTGCTTCGGCCTTGAATGCCTGGTGAACAACTGTCCAAACGCCTTCACCTCTCCTCCGACTGCCTTCCCTCCTCCCAACAGCACCCCGCCCCAAACGCCTCTCTACGCGTGCCCTGCTGCTGACACCGGTTACACTGTCAAGTGCGTATTTATTCCCCCTTTCCTTTCGTAGGATCGAATGACGTTAAATTTATGGAAATATAGATTCTGCCCGGATGGTACTATCCCCAACTACCAAACCCGGGCGAACAACATTCAGCCCTTTAAATCCAACCAAAAGTGCTTGGACGTCGCAGGCGGTGTTTTGGCCAACGGAACACCTGTTCAGATGTGCGTTTCTTTTCCCGATCTCATATGTCATGGTAAATTGAATGCTAACAAAATGTATAGCTATGACTGCAACGGCACGGCAGCTCAGAAATGGGTCATCAAGCGCGGGGGTACACAAATCAAGCTTTCTGGCACCAACTATTGCCTTGATGCCGGTTCCAGTACGTCTCCTTTATTGCGCTCTCCCACTTGTTGTTTAACGTGAACTTGCAGACCCCGCGAGCGGCGTGAAGATGAAGATCTGGCAGTGCTATGATAACTTGCCCGCTCAGCAATGGGCATACACGATCGATAGCACCATCCGCACGTCTAGCACCAGTAAGTGCTTGCCTTTGTTTGGGTATCGCGGATCTCTGAATGATGATGTTTTATCCACAGACCAATGCCTCGACTTGACCGATGGCAATCTCACAAACGGCAACAAGGTCCAGACTTGGGAATGTGCTCAGACTCGTAACGAGAACCAGATTTGGAACATCTAAGTAGCTCGTGGACTCTCAGCTTACGCCTGGACTTATTCTTCTGTCGAACATTGGACTACATAGACTTTTGGACTAACTTCTTGGACTTTTCTTGGACTTTTCTTGGACTTTGACGACTGATTCGGACTTCTAAAGAAAATACTACGTACGACTACCCACTATACTGCCTACCATAACATCTACTTGATACGATTAACGCGCCGCGTTTCTTTGGCGTACTACATATATTCTAGACTCCATCTTCGGGGCTATCACTGGATAGCAACCAGGGTTGAAAGATGTGGACAATGGTTGATGGTCCGATTGGACAAATCGTGTGACCGCGAAGAAACCATTCACTGACCATTGACCTCAGAGATGGGCATATTGAATGTTCTTCCATCACACTTTCTGATGTTTGAGCCTCATGCTATCTTTGTCCGGCCCTTTACGTGGCCATGAATCTCAGCAACGAGGGATGAAGGTCCCAGGATAGGACCGTCGAACAGGCGCTTGAAGTTCGAACTCATTGTGATCCCATCAATCAGCTCTTTTACCCACCAACCACCTACGAGACACTGACCACTCCCAAGAACTAGCTGTGATCCAGAGCAGTTTAGCGGCTGGAGGCAAGCGTTTCAGTAGCAACGACATATTGAGAGTGACACTGACTGCATGGGTAGGCTGGGCGAAGGTCACAAGTCAAGAACCGAAGCAGTAAAGGCAAGACTCGCGCTTTCAGCAGCTGCAATACTCTGACGAGCATCCATCAGCTATGAATATATAACGTCCACCTTTCAATTCACAGCACTGGTTCGAAGCACCAGTCAAGTGCAGATTAATGATGGCAATACCAGTGTCATCGGGCGAAATAGCCATGCCCACTACCACGGAAGTACAGTCAACTTGGAATCGATACTACGAGCAATCCCCAGCTTTCTGGAGATACACTAGGACACATTGACTAAGGCAACCCCTGGGGCGGGTATATGGCTTCTGAAGACCGACATGTTGCAGCTGTGGTTATCTTGTGGGGGTCTGGAATTCGTGGGCTACCAGAGCCCCCATTGTCTTCTTGGGCGTCTCATAAGTATGTGATAGTGGCTGCTGCAAGACTGTCATGGCGTGAGTAACTAGCATCGGTGTAATTCGTGCTGCATACAACACTAACGTCATCGCTTTGCAGATCTCTGGTCATCGACATGCTGGAATCACTGGCTCGGGAATCAGGCCGGAAATCTCAATCACCTACATTTACACCTGCTCCAGCGGCGACCGCTCAGATATGACGGTCGGAAGTGTGCTGGAGGTTTTCGTGCAATAGTCTGTTGAGTGGAACCGTGATCTCCGGCCGCTCGTTCGCAAGCCATACGCTCAACACCCGGATGAAGGAACCCAACCATCATTCAAGTTGGCTCAGCCATTGGGATTGCTGCGACATTTTACCGAACAGGGGACAGCGTTCTTCATTCTCGGCGCTCTTCATGAGGTCCCGTCATCATCCCGGCTGACCTTGCGAGGAAGCTTTCGTCGTTGGATTGCAAATTTGTATAGCGTCAAGGCCACTTGAGGTCCTTCAGGCATACTTTCCGGCCGCCCATTGCTTTCCGATCACAGGACCTGCAGTCGGATACTCAACCAAAGCCTAAATCAAGTATCCCTTGCAAAAGCGGCCCATCTTTTGGGCGATCCCAGCACTAGCAGCAAGGAGCAGATTGAGAAGGAGCTTGCTAGCTACAGCATCATGCCGCTCTTCCCTATTTGTGAGCATTACAGTCCATTCTGCTTCGTGCGCCGCTAACCTGGTTAAAACCCTTCCTCGTTGCGTGCAACCGTCGTTCTCGGGATCTCCGTCACTACCTCCAACCTCAAGACCTATGTGAACAGCTCTAGTTCATCTACTTCAGTGGCCGTCGGATATGGTCCCTTCTTTGCTGGCAAAGGCTCCTACTCCAAGTCGAGTGCGGATCAGGGTCTTCCTGCAAGTCTACCGCGTCTGGCTGTCGCATTTCGATTAAGAACCCTCCGATCATTAGATGGGTTTCTTAGACGATCCCTGTGCTCTCCCGTGTTGCAAAGGACGCAGCGCCATCCGCTTAAGGAGCACTGAGCGCCTATTGGTTCTTCATTTTCTCTCTCGGTTTATGATATGGGATTTAAGATATTGGGTTTATGGATACGAGTGTGATACGTGGCACCCTCTAGGTTGTCATTTACTAATTCATCTCAATATCCACGGTTATTAGAACGTCGAAGGCCTTGAACCGGACATCTAGCGACGTTTTCCCGTCCGCTGTCTCATTTTATGTCCTCGCCACCCCTCCAAGTTGTTTCCATCAGGTCGTAGAGTCTGAATTCCAATCCATGACAGCTCAGGTTATGGTATCTTGGGGAGTTGCTCAGTCCTCCCCTTGAACCACGAGACAAGCCGACTCGGTACACTTTGGACTCCGTGAGAGAACTGACGCATACAGCCCGCAAAGCCCCTTTTTCGTATGTCATCACCTCGCTTCCGAAGCAGTGATTCTACTCTTGACAATGTATTGCTCTCCAGGTGTATGGATTGTCGGAACCGGTCGCTGCCTTGATATCAATCTCGACATTCAGTCCTTAAAAGCATCAAGAACTCGAACCTACCTCTACCACAACGATAACCTGCCCCTATGTCCTCAACCACAGAAAACTCCTCGCAGTTCAGTTTGTTCAAGGACTGCCTAGCTTCTCGCCTTCTCGCCAAACCAGACTTCAGTGGTGCAGCTGAAGAACTCGACGAGTTTGCCTCTTACCTGGCGGAAGAGGCTTGGCCGATCCTTCCTGCCTCCTTCCAAGAGGCCAACTACGAAGATCGCGACAAGATACCTGACACCGACTCTATCTCGCTCGACGCCATCTCCGCCTCCTTCATTGATACCTTCATCTCGTATGAACTGGCAAAAGACGCGGATCATGACGATGCTCTAAAGTTCCTTCGGAAGGTCATCGCGGATTACGTCGAACAGGCGTGTGCACCACCACCTGTCTGGAAAGCGACACGGACGACAGAATGCGAGATCTGTGAACGACAGGTCGGCTTGTCATATCACCATCTCATCCCTCGGTCCACGCATGCCAAAGTCTTGAAGAAAGGTTGGCATCCAGAGTCGATGATCAACAAGGTTGCTTGGCTGTGTCGGTGCGTGTTTTGTTATTCCGGGCTGCTTCGCGTTTCTCTTGCTGAGAAAGGCTTCTAGAGCTTGCCATTCTGCCGTTCATCGCGTCGCAAGTAACGATGATTTGGCTAGGTACTATCATACTGTGGAACTTCTGCTTGAACGAGAAGACATTCAGCGATGGAGGGCGTATGCTGCGAAGCAGAAGTGGCAGCCTAGGATAAAGCGGTAGTCATATAGTACCTCCATGTATCAGGATTCGCTACCTTGATTGCGATATCAACCTCCGAAGCTCAACCCATGACTTATCCCTCCAAAGATTCGAAAACCGCGCCTGCGCAGCAAAGCCACACATGGCATCGTGACATTCATGAGGTAAATACTAGTGGTGGTGGTTTTACATACATACAAATGGATCGTAACTGGGCCACCTGCTTGCCCCTGATCATGAACAGTCGTCAAAAAGCATCTGCACAGATGCGTATCGTACAACACAATCGTTGCCTCCAAAACTACCTCCTAAGTAGGGGTCCATCGAGCATCTGATCAAAACAAAAAACAGCATCAGAAAACAGTCATCCTCTTTTTAATGTTTCATGCAAGCCTCAACCATCTCTTCACGGTGGTGAAGTAGGAAGAAAGAGTGGAAGTGGAACGTCTCTGTACCTGGCGATAACTCCTCACTTGTCCAACGACCATGCCGATCCCGACGACGACGCAGGCGCCGACGAACCATGCTGTGTTGGAGACAAAGGAGAGTGCTGAGACTGTCGAGGGCTGCTGAGCATCAGTGGATGCCTCTTGGCCGTTGTTGGCGCTGGATGTGCTGGCGCTCCTGTTGGCGAGGAGAGGTGTCGAAGAGTTTGCAATCTCCTTCTTGGCGTCGCCCGAGGCCTCCACACCGCCGTTCCCGAGCTCGATCGCGTTGAGAGCTGGGCTGGCTGTGACATGGGACCCTGATGCACCTGCAGGGGAAGGCTTGAGGGTGGCCGGTGTGACGTCAACGACGATGGCACCTGCAGGTGGTGTCGAGCGTGGTGGGCTGGCGAGAGGGGTCGAATAGCTCGCGTTGGCGACATCGGCATCCTCTGCTGCTGTGGCTGCTTCAGAGAGATGTGGAACTTCGACATAGGACTCTTCAATAGCTGGAACGGAAGGGGCGTGGAGGGCGGTCGCGGCTTCGTGGATGGGAATCATGAGACCGATTTCACCATCGTCCCTGGCAGCGGTAAGAGGCGATTCCATGATCGGGCTCAGCTCAGCTGTAGATAATCGTTAGACACCGTCTGCAACTATGAAAAGGCTCGAGACTTACCCATCTCAGAACGGAGAGGCATCAAGTGTCTCGACGAGACGTTGAGAGGAGCTAGTCCACTCTTCGCTTCTGCAACATCCTCATCCTCATCCTCTTGCTCAGCGGAAGGGGTGACCTCAACCGAAGGGGTTGCTTGAATAATAGGTGCTGAAGGGGTGGCATGCTCAGCCTCGGAGGTGTCAACGTGCTCCCATTCAAGGCTGGTGGAAGCTTCAAGAGCGACAGGTGGAGTAGCGTCCTTGGCCTCCTCCTTATCCTCTTTGGCTCCCTCTTGCGACGCCTCAGAGGCTTCAGCAGCCTTCGACTCCGCAGTGGTTTCTGGGACAACGGGAGAGACCTTTGCATCGTCGGTCGACCCTGACGGGACTGGACCCTCCACAGCAGGCGGAGAAGCAAGTGGAGGAACAGCCGCCGCACCATCCCCGCTGGCCTCCTTATCAATCGAGGGAGCCTTACCAGCAGAGTGAGCACTCGACGTGGAGAGCCTAGAAGCCGTCCGTCTGAGAGCACCCTTGACGGTCTTTCTCCAGCCACGAGGCTTGGATTTGTCGTCGTGTGACTCGGAAAAGGGATCGAAATCTTCCTTGGCCGCCTCCTTGTTATCTCCCGTTCCGTTAGTGGCCGGCGCAACGGTGGAACCGTCCGCAGCTGGAGGCACGAAGGAAACGCTGCCACTTCGGCCATGCCTGCTGGGTCGGACGACGTCCAAGGACATCCGCCTCAGGGAGGAGGGTTTCCTCTGGGAACCAGCAGGGGTGGGTGAGCCAGGAGTTGTGGTGACATTGGGAGGTGGCGAGTTTGGAGGTGTGTCAATGGATGGACGACCCTCAGAGGCTTCAGGAGAAGACCCGTTGGGAGTATCAGCGGACCCCTTGGAAGTTCGACGCAGAGCGCCACGAATCTTGTTCAGGGAGAACGAGCGCTCTGGCCTGGGCTTTGGCGACGAGGTTGGTGTGGTGCTCATAGCTGCGGTGGGTGAGTAGACAGTGATGAGGAGGGATGTGGAGAGGTCGTGCAAAAGATGGAACAATATTAGCGCAGCTAGAAATATGAAAAGTGTAATCGACAAGCGATAGAGCTTTCGGTAATCAGGAAAATGAGATGCAGGTAGGATGAGAGCAGGTGGTGGTTCAGAACAATGAAGCTTCAACTGAAAACTTGCCTGTTATCAATGAAAATGGTGACAAGGTGCATGCAGGTAGCCTCGTTGCAGGGTGGACAATAGCGCGTGTTGTACCGAACTGCGTGCCGCAACCCCTCAAATGACGATAACCAAATGAGAAGAAACAAATGTCACAGATTGCCAAAGAAGTACATCTCCGCGCGCCTCGTGTTTGGCTCGAGGACAAGAAACGTTGTACTTTTGATGCGTTTCAGCGTTTCAGCAGCGTTCAGAAGCCCCGGGAGGTATGTGGATCATCATAGAATAAGGCTATGCATCGCAGAACGTGGCCAATTGTATGCCTAGACGCGAAGAGTCAGAGAGACCATGTCCTGCGCACAAAACCAAGGGCGCGGTCAAGGCGCGGTATGTCGAAACTAGAATTGATTCGGATCAATATCCGCAGGTGAGGGATTCAAGCGGAGCTTTAAAGGGCACAAGGCCGAGGAGTTCGACACACTCCCGCTTGTTCCACTTGGCAGTAACGTAAATGGATCTTCCTTCTAGACTTGCGTAGTGCACTGCTCCAGGCTTGAGTCACTTCGCGTAGGTGCTGAATCACTCCGTCTACTTATCAAACTTCTCTTCGTGTTCCTCGTGGCGAGGTTGTAAGTCTGATTTCGAACTAAATCTCGGCGCCTATTGTGCTCCTATGTATTTGCCATTCACTGAGCACAGCTGTCACAAGACATCGCGCCTGAGGCCTGAGGCCTGAGGGCAGGTCGATCATACCACAGAAGCGTGTGGCTGACGAGATCAACTTCTGGTATATAGAGAAAACCGCTCACGCGTCCAATCCATTCGTGACAATATAAAGTAATGACCTCGGTATTGGCCAGAAATCTGTTGAGGTATGGAAGTGGACATTTGTTATACAGGTACGTGGTATGGGGTTTACTATCGAAAAGCTATGGTAATAAACTAGTGTATGCCAATGGTCGGAACAGATGTACTCGGTTTCATCATGCCCGATATGCTATGATTCTATGGAACAAGGCGCGTGGTGACTGATGAGGTGCAAGAAGAAATATGCAAGAAAGCTGAAGAACGAGGGATATACACACAAAACCCAAAGGAAAACGAAAAGAAAGAGACGCAGAACCAAAGAAAAGAGAATAATTAGAAAAAGTCCAGAGAGCAACTCCTCAAGAGAGGCTGTAAAATTGCCACCTCGATGTTAGATGGATCGAGAGGCACCTTTTTGGCAAACTGGAGTGTAGAGGGAGCGGCGAGTGTCAGATCCAGGAGGAAGCCACTTCAAGCTGACTGGCTGGAGCCCAGGAGGAGAAACCGACTCGGAGGAGGAAATCGACGTCGATGGTGACGCACGGCCAACTCCACCATCCTCACTATCGAAAGCAGATGACGGTGGAATGGCGTCGAGGACAACAGGCTCACTAAAGTCGACGATGAAAGGACCAGAAGTCCCGAATGGGTCGGGTGCAGGCCCTGTGAGGTGTGTGCGGAAGTGTCGTTTGGCGTTTGAGATCACAGAAAAAGTTTTGTCGCAGCCCTCGAACGTGCAAGGGTATGCTGCGAAGATAATTAATGGGCGTGTCTCGCGACCATGCAAAACGTAACATACGCTTCGCTTTGGTGTGAGTGTTCATGTGAGTGCGCAAACCGCTTGGTCTGCCGAAGAAGTGTCAGTCCTGGCCCTAAAGTCAAGGAACAGAGATATTCACCGAGGGAAGGCCTTTCCGCACTCTGTACAGGTGTGGAATTTCACCTTCTTAGCGCGATATCCAGGCGGGTGGCTAAACTTGGTCATAACCACCTTGGTAAAGGACGCCTGGGATATCAGTCAGTCACTGCTAGGTTCATATCTAGGCTCAGACACATACCGAACTTTCGTTAGGTGGTGGGGGTGACGCGCTCATTGAACGTTCGCTTTCCGTGGCAGAGGAACCGGTGTCCATAGCATCGGGTGACAGAGTACGCGGTGAGCTGCTATACAGCTCATCCACATGCGTTCGATGATAACTTGAGCGACGCGAGAGACCAGGTGCAATCTTGCGCTTTCTCCCCTCGAAGCTCATCGGAGGGGGTGAAGAGGAGAACGAAGAGTCGTCAGAAGAGTTATCATAACTCTTTCGACTAAAGTTGTCTATGAAAACGCGTTAGACGCTTCTGAAAGGCAAAAGTTCAGCGCCTCTGCTTACTGGGAACAGTTCTGCTAGTTGAGGCTCCCAGAGAAGTCCTGGAGGACGATTCAGGGAATCGTTGGAAGGATCCGGTACTCTCTTCATCCCGACCTAGGTCTTCATTTAGCAAGGAAAGTATCTTTCTTATACGATGCACTCACCTGTCATTGGCATGTCGCGTTCGTCGTGTTCAACATTTTGCTGAGGCCGCACATTAGCCCATGTATCGCTGATCGCTTATACAACCAACTTACGTCCAGTAAAACGACCGAAAAGTACATCATGCCAGGCATTGAATCTAGGCCGCTGGTGAAGGGTTTGAGAGCTGGCAATTGCGAATCTCTCGTTTCGAGAGCAAACACGGGTTTTGCTGTTCCTTTGCGTGAAGGCAAGAGGAAAGGATGTAAAAAGATTAACGTACGTATTACCGCTCTAAATGAGAGCGGTTATGATGCAAAGTCGCTGTCAGAAGCCCATTTGTTGGAAAGTGCATACCCCCAGGTTACAGCGATTTACGCATTTCAATGGAGTGGAAGCGTCGACCCCTAACAAATCGTCTCCCAATTAGGAAGTGACGACGTCTGCCTACGTCATGCACGCGTCGGCGTGACGTCGTGCAAATTTGGGTGCTTCCTTGCTCAACTTGAATGGCTGTCGCTTTAAAAGCCCTTACATCCGCCAAAATGGGCGTTTTTGGCGCTCAAAGGTCGCTATTAAGCGTAGAATGTATTGCTTAGCTTATCCAACATTCAGGCGGGGCCCTTTCACGCTTTCTACGGTCATAGTAGTCGTCCGATGGCCACAGCAGCGCCCAGCAGTGAATCGAGAAATGGCATCAACCTCGTGCCTGCCATCTGGGAAGATCACTCTGCTGTCCAGATCAGGAATGTCACGGAAACAAGTTCGAGAAGGATCCGCGCTTCTGGGCATCGGGTCTGGGCAACTGAATCAGCCGCTTATCAGGGGCTCAGCCGACTCGGGGGAAGGGTATTTATTGGCGAGGGTTGGGCGCCTATTGTTGGGAGAAGGTAATCTTTACAGGTTTCCTCTACGAGAGAAGCTTTCAATATAAACATAGAGTACCATACGGGAGAGAAAGGAGTGAAAATCCATGTTGCATCAAGCATCACGGAAAGTGTTGCGATTCTGTTGCAGGTAGTAGGAACAATGTCTATCACGCAACTCCCGGGGAAATCTCAGAACTGGTGTATGTCCACGGAATATATATTCAAATACTAGAATTAAACCATTAAGCGACCCTCATTTACACGCCTCGACGGACTGGCAGATCGTCATGGCAGAATTTGTCGGTGGACAGAAAGTATGGGAGTGATCTGCAAGATCGAGGTCCTGCACCAGCATTGTCCGAACGCATCTTGCATCTAGGAATATTAAACTTTCCAAATATAGAGGTGATGCAAACGGAGGCTGCGCCTCGCGCACTACAGTGTCCGTCGAAAGGCAGTGTCGCTTGGACCGTCCACCGCCAATCATTCATTTACAACGGAAGCAAAATCAATAATGCCACTTTGCAACTGCACGACAAAGCGTCGACAAAGGCACGGAAGTATCCCCTGACTACAGCGATAATCCTAGAGCCCTTTGAATGACATTATGAAAGGGCAAACATCCGTACATCGAATGCGTATATAACTGTTGCCTCGCAAGCGTGGATTCACCTACCACTCCTGTGTACTTCACCTTCCCAACCATGATCTCTCAAGCCATGCCTATTTCTGCTCCTGACTTCCAGAATGATTATCTTGACGACTTCATTCAACCTACCCAACCTGCTCCCGATACCGACGAGTTTGATCTCTCTCAGTTCACTTACATCGGCGACGACGCACAGAGCGAATGGTCTGCTACTAATCCGGATGTCGTTCAAATTGTACGTTCACCCGAGGGTTCAGTATTATTCGACGGTGCTAATGACTAGCGACCTCGTCAGCCTCAGAGCTTGGATGCCACCCACTCATACGAGCTTACTGGCCTGAGCAACGTGGAGAACATTTACAACCCTGATGCCCTCAGCGCGTTCCCCTCTCACGACACTGACTTAGCCGAGTCTGTCTTGGATAACACCAATATTTTCAACGTCGATTCAGAGCAATTCGGAGACTTGCAGCAGCCATTCATTGGCGTCAGCGCGTCCTATGCCACCAATACCTCCCTTGACTTTCCCTCCGACGACACAGGTACCACCGCGTACATCGGCACTCCCACCAACAAAGGCTTAGTTGCATTCGAAAGCGGTTTGGATGCGGTTGAAATAGTAAGTGACCTCGAACTATGGATGATATTGGATGTTCTTAACAGACAGCAGGAGCAGTTGACCCCTTCTATGCTTGAGGAACTCCAAGGCCTGGACGCTACCCTACCCTACAACCCAACCAGACTCATGGACAGCATGAGTGGCACAGACCTCTGCTTCGACGCGATCCCCTGCCACGAGCCCTATTCGACCGATTCCTATTCGAACAGCAGCCCCTCCTTCGATTATATGGGCCAGCCCAACAACCTGTACCAACCTTTCCCGTATGACGCCGTACCTGCCGCCGCCACAAGCGCATATCCTTCCCCACCACTGCCCGTTCCCTCATACGCTCCTATCGCGCAAAGCATCAGCCCAACCCCAGAGGCACGATTTGACTATGGGCCTGCTGATATGTTTGCCTTCAACCCAGACTCAATCCCGGATAGTGAGGGTATGCCTCCAAAGGACCAACACAACCTCTCGCGCGTCCCAACCTTGAATGGCGCTGAGAACTGGGCATCCGATTCCCCTCCTTTACAGCAACAAGGGAACGAAGTGGACCAGTACGGAATATATCCCCGTTGCGGCGACGACCTCGGATTAATCGACCCTCCCAGCTGGCACGACAAGCTTGTCAGCCTGCGATCTCCTTGAACCGACACCTAGATATCCTCCCAGCCATATCGACCCCTCATCCATCTGGCAAGACCTTGATCCATCGTTCGCCTATCAGGACGCAAACACGTACGCGAACCACCACCCATCCACCGGCTACACCTACACTGCAGGCGATCAGGCAT
Source organism: Coprinopsis sp. MPI-PUGE-AT-0042 (assembly GCA_020736565.1). Lineage (NCBI taxonomy): Eukaryota > Fungi > Basidiomycota > Agaricomycetes > Agaricales > Psathyrellaceae > Coprinopsis > Coprinopsis sp. MPI-PUGE-AT-0042. The sequence continues at coordinate 621,561 of JAHBOF010000040.1, read as the reverse complement.
ACCACCAGACGACCGCCTCCTCATCCGCGGCACCTCTCAATTGGAACCCTGAAGAGCTCTCGCTCTTCACACAACAAAACCACGAAGCTCACCGCCAAGCCGCCAGGCAAGCCCGATACGAATCGGATGGGGACTACAGCTCCGAGAAGGAACAAGCGGGGTCTTCGAAGCAGAAGCGGAAGCGCGGGGTCTCAAAGGGGAGGAAGGGGTCGGGAAAAGGGAAGGAGAAGGCGAGGGAGGAGTGGCACGACGTGCCTGAAGACGAAATTGAGGATGGAACGACTGCACGAAGCAAGGCCGCAAAGCCCTCAAAGCCATGGCCGACTGACGACCACATCGACGAGGAGATCGACGAACGCGATGCTCGAGTCTTCTACAGGCCAGAGGTGGTCTACAGGCCCAACAAACACAGCACGATAAGGTGCCGGTGGGTCACAAAAGGCAACCCTCGCGACGGTACGCACACCTTGTGCATGGAGGCCATCGTATACGAGAGCAATGGCACGGAGACACAACTCGCCAACGCGATCAAGAATCACATCGCTAGCATCCACCTCCTCAGCAATCGTACCTCCCAGTACTACCACGGTGGATTGGCAGATGCCGACGGGGAGTTAGTGCAGGCCACGCTGGATGGCACCTCCGAAATCAACTGCCGTTGGCTATGCAGCACGGACGAGCGAAAGGTCTCCTCGCGCGCTGAATTGCAATCACAGAAGCGCCTCGTCGATCCCAACTATACCGTGCCAGTGGGCGAGCACAAGTGCCTCGAGTCGCGCACGAATGATAAGGCAACCCTCCAGCTTTCCAACCTCGGAAAGCACATTCTGCGGAGTCTCCACGTCGTACCGGAGATGAAGCGCCAGCATTGCCCAAAGTGCAAACAAGTGTTTGCAGACAGGAACGGTAGCACCCAGGTATCGTTCGATCGCCACCAATTGTCTTGTAGCAGCATGCCGGGCACGAAGCGGAGGGGGGCAGGGAAAGGTGGTGATGATGGTCGAATTTGATCGCTGGATGATTGTTTTATTTGTTTGTTTGCGAATTTGGTGTTGTACAGTACCTCCTTAGGTAAGAGTAGTTCCCAGTTCTTGCGTTTGCCTTGTACCTTATCGCTATTATCCTCTTCTCTATAAGAGTCTAGGAACCGTCACGGCGGCCGTTCGAAGAGTCATTCCAAGCATGTCGGTTACCCGAAAGTGGTATAATACATATAATTTTAAGCTAACTTCCACTGCATCAAGATGCACCAGTCGACTCACTAGCGCCAGCATCAGGTGGTGGCTGTTGCGCGTTCTTCCCCTTACCTGGAGGGGGAGGATGGTAGACCTTCTCCTACGAGAAAGGATCAGCCATACGCTATGCGCCAAAACAAGATCGTACTCACCTTTTTCTTTTTCTTCGGCTCAGCAGGAGGAGGAGGGTAAGCCTGCTCGAGAACCTTCTGCCACTCCTGGTTCTGGTCGAACTTTTGCCTGATGGGTGCCAGCAGAGCACTGATTCCCTGCGTCACAGCGCCCTTGAGATCGCCAGGATGGATCTTCTTCTCGCTAAAGTCGTTCTTGATGGCCTCAAAGCTGCTGTAGTGCAACGGTCCACCGTACTCCTCCTTTCTCGAGATCGTGAACACACAGTCATCCGGCGCACCGTCACCAGCAAACGGTTTCGGCAAATCGTCGATTTCCTCCGTCTTGACCCCCTTTGCTTGGGCTTCAGCGATATGATCCCTTCGCAGTTGGCTGATGGGCATGAGCACGGCACCAACAAATGCTAGTACACCATTATCCTCCGTGTTTCCCTCCTCGCAGAACGCCAACTTGATCTTCTTCTTGACAACCTCCGGAGGGTCGAGAATATCGATTTTCGAGTTTGGGTCAGAGGCGGACATTTTCCCGCCTGATAGACCGGGAACCATGGCGTTCATCAAGTGTGCCCGTTTCTTGTACCCAAGTCGAGGAAGGTAGAGTTCGGCAAACGTGAAGATCTTACGCTGTGCCCAAACAGTCAGACAGCAGCAATACGAGGGCAAGGAGGGATCAAACCTGGTCAACGCCACCAAACTGGAAGTCGCAGTCGAGGTACTGTTCGTCAAGAGCTTGCAATCCGGGGTAAAGCAAACCTGACAGAAGTGGTGATTCGACTTGCTTTACAACCTCAGCACCGGCCTTCTTAGCATCGTGCTCCGAGACTGTTGCACAAAGTCTGTAGTTGTCCATGTTGAACTCTTTCGAGAGTTGGTAGCTAGAGCCTGCGAGGGTTCAGGTATTGATACGCCAAACCGGTTAGGTCAAGCACGTACCAGTAACGAATCGAAGCTTCTCGGTAGGAATGTTCAAGCTTTCTAGGACCGCACGTACAATAAACTCGTAGTACTTTGTCCGATGAGCAACGAGCTCTAGAGGCGCCTTCATGTTGTCGAGGAAAGCATGAACGTCGGCCAGAAGAATCGTGACTTCAACGCCGGCACGCAAGAAGTCAGAGATCTTGGTCAGAGGAACGAAGTATCCAATATGGGCTGTACGCAGGCATAAAGATAAGCGCTAGAAGCCAAGATTTGGATCGACCTACGCCGTCCAGTGGGTGCAGTTCCTACGCATGCGAGCAAATGTTAGAAATCAAGTCGGTTAATGGTCAGGAAGACGTACCCCAGTAGCATTTTGGATGTCTCCCTTCAGCCAGGATGCCTTTTATAAGATCTGCACCTAGGACCTCCTGTAATCTCCTGATAATCAACTCAAATTTCTCCTCTGGGCTCTGTCCCGATTGTTCATTGTCGACTTTTGAAGCGGAATCAGCGGGAGCCTCGGCTTTCTGCTCGGAGGGTGCAGCCTCAGGAGCTGCTGGAAGCGTCGGGACTGTCTCAGAGGCCATTGTTTAAGCCTTCTGTAGCTTCTACCGTGAATGTAGTCAATAGAGGAGGGGACAAGAGGGCGAAGGTTAATATCGAAAAGATTATCTGACTCGGTCAGGGGCTCGGAACATCCCGAGTCATCAATTTAATCTTCTCACAGCAGCTGACCAGAAGTACAGGTAACTTCAAGTTGTGTTGTGCCTTGAATCAAACTTTTACGCAAAGCCCAACAAGATGATAAATGCCTCCCGGTTGCGCCTCCTTCGACTCCCGTGCCTAAGGAGTGCGAGTTCCTCTGTTGCTTCTACTCCTCTTGCCAGAGACAGCGCCACCATAGGCAGGCCCGTACTTCTTAGCTGCCGCCCTCTGCAATGCCCTCTTAGTCTCTGAGGCGGGGAACGTCTTAAGGTCATAGTACAGAGGTGCATATTCCAGAAGCCTACAAAGACGGTCAGCTGCCTCGTCGCAATTTGCACAAAGAAAATGCGCAAAACCCACCACTCTGGCTTGATCTCAGACACAGTGCGGATGTAAGGCCGAGCAGTCAACACGAATTCATTGAACAACACCCATTCAGGTTGCCCTTCTAGACCACAACTGGGGTTGAAGAGCGACAACCTGATTGTCCTTGATAGTCAAGTAGTTCCCCTTCTCGCCTTCACGATGCGCAACTTGCATAAAGAAGCCGTTGACCAGTGCCTGGCGAATATTGACGTACAGCTTCTTGGTGTCGGCGAGTGAGATCGACGCAATCTCGAATCGCTCCATATTGCGCTCAAGCTGAGCACGAACCTTGTCGGCTTGGATGAGAGCTCGACTGTTGAGATAATTCGTCCAGGCCCAGTTCCGGTTATGCATATCTATGGATCACCGCAGTCAGATCCTCGCTGCGAAAGATAAACCCGTCAACGTACTGTTCCGATACTCATTGTAGACGTTCAGTAGGGTCAAATGATCACCATCCGGTACAGTCAATCTTGCTTTGGCGGCATCAGCTTCACGACGTTGGTTTGCCGGCCGAAGCCACACATTCGGAACTCGCAATAGGTCGAAGGTTAGCCACGTTGTGGGCTTTGATTGAGGGAGATCAGAACGTGCTTACCCGACATCATGGCGGGTGATAGTCAAGATTTCATTACTGCAGCGAAATTCGGGGCTGACAATGAGCATCTTTGCGAGCTGGAGTGTAGGTGGTCAGATTCATGATTGTGAGCGAGAGATGAATCGATGTATTACCTGAGGATCCAGAGGGAAATCAGCCATCATGGCACCCAAAGGTGTGAGATTGCCGTCGTCGTCAACGGCTGCCAGGAAGTTGAGGAGTTCCAAGGCACGCAGGAGGGTTTCCGGCGCAGGTGCATCAACATAGTCGAAACGAACGAGATCCTATTTTGCGGATAAGCAGGCTTACCCTGACCAGAGTCACGAAGCACCAACCTTGATTCCCAACTTGACTAGCTCCAGGACGGTATTGGCAAGGCTAGACCTTAGGATCTCGGGATACGTCTGTTCCTCGAGCTCCTTCATGAAGTCCTTTTCAGTGTAGAGTCGGAAGCACTTGCCAGGCCTCGTCCGCCCAGCGCGACCAGCCCGCTGCTGTGCACTCGCCTTCGAGATGGGTGACACGAGCAACGACTCGACACGGATCCTGGGGTTGTAGACCTTTTGCTTGGAAAAGCCAGGGTCGACGACATACACAATACCATCGATAGTCAGACTGGTCTCGGCAATGTTTGTCGACACGACGACCTTGCGACCTGGGGGCCCGTCTGGGCTGCGCGGGGCGGGAGGCGCGTCGAAGATGCGTTGCTGCTGTTGAGGCGGCAGAGAAGAGTATAGTGGGATGCAGATGAGAGGCCCAACAGAGTCTGGGTCTTGGTTGACCAAGTCGTCCGCCTCGAGTTTGATTTTGCGGCATGCGTCTTCGATCTCCTCCTCTCCAGTCAGGAATAGCAAGATGTCGCCAGGGTCTTCCGCCCTGTGGATCATCAGCACGGTCCTGATCGCTGCCTCGACATAGTCCGGTTCGGGTTCTTGCGTGTAGAATATCTCGACAGGGTGTGTCCGGCCAAGAATTTTCAAGACAGGAGCTTGGGTAATTGACCGAATGCTGAAGTACTTCTGGAACTTACGTGCATCGAGGGTCGCAGACATGACGATGAGTTTGAGGTCAGGCCTCTTTTTGGCGACTGATTTGAGTAAGGCCATCAGGATATCCGTGGCAAGGGTGCGTTCGTGAGCTTCGTCGAGGATGATGGTGCTGTATCGCGAGAGTTCGGGGTCGTTCATAGCTTCACGTAGAAGCATACCGTCTGTCATGTACTTCAGGAAGGTCGTCCCGGGTTCAGTCATATCCTCGAAACGTATGGAGTATCCAACGTCACGGCCTAGCTGCACTAAAGGACAATTAGCACGATGTTCGAAATTTACGGGAGACAAGACCTACCATCCATTTCGTCGGCGACGCGCTTCGCCACGGACATGGCCGCGACTCGACGGGGCTGCGTGCAGGCAACCATCTTACCTTGAGTATGAGGCAAGTCTGAGAATGCTACGAGCTGAGGGATCCTTTTCACTTCCGTCAGCTGCGACTCATTCTGACGGAGATATTCGACTATATCATTCTCAGAAAACGTACTGTGTTGTCTTCCCCGACCCAGTTTCGCCAACCACGACGATGAGTTGATTCTCGTTGAACTATCCAGGCTTCAACAACCGCACCACGTCGATAGAAGTCTTCCGTACCATAGTCAAGAACTCGTCCATTTGGGGAAAGACAGGAAGCTTCTTCCTTTCCTCCAAAATCTTTCTATATTGCGCGGTATGCGGCTGCAGGGTGAACGGGTTCACGTCACTCTCCTGTGGATTCAGGTGAGCTCCTGAGCCTGTTGGTGATGTGATCTCAACGCACCAAGGCCAATCTTACGCGATCTCCTTTCACCTCTCTTGATCTTAAGCCATATAGCGGTTCTTTTGCCTTGATTACGTTCCTTTCTTCCGGCGAAAGTTTGCTAGAGCTGGGCGGAAGCCTCCCGCTGAGACCTGGAATGGCCTCCTCCGCTGGCCCTGGTTGTGCCCCCTTGGACCCTTGGCCTCTTTTCCTTCCCTTAGCTGAAGATCCCGGTTTCTTCATAACGAGAATCTGTCCAACGAAGGTAAAGGTAGAGGTCAACAGGCGATAGGCGCCCATTTGACATCATCGCACAGCAATTCAGACTCCGATGCAACGTCCGCACTAAATGTATCCTCCGAGCCAGTCTCCAAGCCCCGATTAGCTCAATTCATACGGAATGTTTTTCATGAATAGATGCTAGAGTTCATGTCCATCCAAGTGCTGGGATAGTGCACATGGCTTTCAACTATGCAGATTGGATGGGTTTTCCAGTCTCGATTTCCTCTTGATAACCACGCGAGTGCTACATCCGCCGCTAGGCCTCAGCAAGAGGAATATTCGAACTCCACCGCGACCGTTCTGAATGGATATCCGCAGAGTATGTGTGACGTGGCAAGATGATGTTCAACCAAGGTTCAACCACCTCCAAGAACGTATCTCAAAATTGGGACACCTATAGAGTCATTACATAGCTCGTCCGCCTTCGAATGTGGAATGAGAGGCGATGCATATCCCTACCTCCTTTCCCACAATCTTAGTCCTGAACATACCTAGAAGCTAGGTTTTTGTGAAGTCGTAGCGGCGTTTGGGCGATTTATGTCTACCAGGTTCCGACTCGGATAATCCCCAACCACCAATTCGCCCCTAAGTCGCCATTGATCACTGCCAGATAGCCTTTCTCGTCAACCTCTAGAAGCTTGTGGCTCAGTGTCCTACGTTATCTCTCTAATTGGAACTGTATCCCTCCACATTCAGATCAAGTCCAAAGATCATAATGGCAAAAAGGTTTCAGTCTATAGATATACGCTGTAGTATGAGTCGTTGTTCCTTTCTCTTTCTCTGTTTGTCCCCACTCCTTCCCTCCGACACGTGTCAGTCTTCAGCACTTCAGCTGTTGATTGTGATGCGGACCCGTTATAGTTGGAATAGGTCTCACTGCCAAAACGTGCAAATTGCCTCTGCTGTGAGTTAAGTGTTCGCCCGAGTCCTCTCGTAGCTCTGGTCGCAGCGTAACAGAGCCGTTGGGATCTCCTCGCATTGACTGGACAGTTCCTGGATGTTCAAAATTAAGATAGAACCTGATGTACGCTTGTGGTACACTGCGGAGGTCGCGTCGTGGCTAAGCGCCTAGTATTGACGCGGCCACCCATACGGACGTCATACTGGTCAAGGGAACAGCAAGGAACCGTGACATTGACAGCGGGGTTGGCAACAGGTGATTCAGAAAGACTCGACGCGTCGCGGGAGCCCCCTATCTAATCCAAACCTTCGAGGAAGCATTCGGGCTTCAAACACGTCAAGAAGAGTCATTTGGACTCAAATATTTCTTGACTCACTTTCGGGACCTTCTTCAGTCCCAGTAGAATACAAAAAGATCGATTTTTATAGTGTACTTCAGTTGATCTCACCCCACTGTACTTTACAGTGCTTTATACGCTATTTCAACTCACATTCTCTGCTTTGCACGTTATTGGACAACGCGATTTCGTCTCTGATAGATGAATGACCCTCTGATAGGGCCTGAAGACCGCAGTTCGCGTATCTGACGCGAGACTTCGGCAAACCATTCTTCTCATTCACCTCAGCCTGAGTTCGCAAATCGGCTTCGACGAGCGTCGCTGATTGCCCCTGAGGACGAACTAGATCCTCACTCATCCGACCTTAGGTCACCACAACACTCTAATTAATCCTTGGAGCTTCTTTCTTAGACATTTCTAAATACTTCCAAGTCACTTTGCTTGACCTCAGAGCCAAGAGGAAACCAACAGCTCGGGCTCAGATCTTAATTGATGCATCAATTGGGCCACTCTTTGAAAACTGCCAATACTGTGATCGCTCCTTCCCCTCCTCTCTCACATTCGGACGCTTCACCCCACTCGCCATGTATGGTAACCCTAAGCGCAAGGGTAGTGACCCTGAGAGCCTGAATTTACCAACGAAGAGAGGTAGATGGGAAGCTGATCTAGCTGTACCGCCCTCAGAGTGCTCGCCAACAGCCTCAGCCTCAGCGCTAATATCTGGTGTCCAGAGCGCTCAGATATGCGGTGGTACATTCACCGTATCTGGGCATGGGAGTACCAATAAAGTCGTCAACTACAATTATGGTCCTCAGACCCTGCCAACAGGAATTATGGATATCCTCAGCTCGTTATCTCTCCCTAATTTCCGAGACATACAGTTGGACACGCATGCCAAGGCGACAGAGGGGACCTGTATCTGGTTACAACGGGCGAAGTGTTTCTCTTCTGGATTTCAAATGGCAAGATCCTTTGGGGAATCGGAATTCGTATGTCGCCACATCGGTTCAGTCAGATTCGTTCTTCTGATGTATGCTTGTAGCCGGAGCTGGAAAGACCATTCTTGCGTAAGTAAGATCTAACTAGGCCCTAGATTGTGTTGACACCATCTACAGGTCGATTGTCATCCACTACTTGGAAAATCTTGAGGAGACATCGGGTGGGCGTGTCTGCGTCGCCTATGTCTACCTTCGATATAGCGAGCCCTTGAACGTCAGGGACATTCTGGAATCGCTGGTCAAGCAGATTGTCGAGCGCCACGTCGACTGGTTCAGGTCATTGAAGGCATTTACAGAAAGCACCAACAAGAAAGGACCAGACCCGGTCAATGCGACCTGATGATTGTGCTCGCAGAATTCATTAAACGCGGGAAGACGCTGTTCTTCGTTTTGGACGCCATGGATGAGATGCGGGCGGAGGATAGGCCTATTTTGCTCCGACTCCTTACCGCGTTGGACGTGAGGCTTTTCATCACTTCCCGACCATTGGAAACCCTTCAGCGGCAGTTTCCAGAGTCTCGAGTCTTTGATATCGCTGCCAGTCCATCTGACATTGACCTGCATATCAAAGACTTTCTTCGTCACAATCCGGATTGTCGTCGCTCTCCTGGAAGGGACCAAATATGAGGAACAGATTGTTGAGGTCATTCATCGGAAGTCTGGCGGAATGTAAGACTCTCCATCCATCTCCATTTTCATGATCCTGACGCACCTTGTAGGTTCCTTCATGCGAAGCTTCAGTTGGAAGCGCTCCGTCAGTGTATCAGCTTGTTAGATGTGGAAGAAGAAACATTGGTCAGGTTTCCCACCGATATAAGGGCGATCTATATGACGACGTGGGAGCGAATCCTGGGGCAGGGACCCAAACGCTCGAACCTTGCAAAGCTAGTTCTGCTCTGGATCACCCATGCCCATGGTGAAATAACGATTGATACACTGCGACATGCTGTTGCCACCTCACCGGAAACCCATGCCTTCGAGCCTAAGCGTATGGTGCCGGAGGCTATAATTCTATCGGTCTGCTGTGGTTTGGTTTCGGTGTGATTTGAAAAGACAAAGCTCGTGCGTCTCGTTCGTGAGTCCCATCGCGCCTTGATCTATGACGTTGCTTTGTCCTCAATCGCTTAGCACTCTAGATTATACGATTCAAGATGCCATCCTACCACAGATCGGGGAAGCGTTTCCATGTCCTCATGCTATTCTCGCGCATGTTTGCATTGAACACCTCAAGACCAGCGACTTTCCACACTACCGTCTGGGAGCAGTAACCGGGGACGTTGATAAGAACTTGGAGACCCGCCTCCTTTACGACCCCTACTTGCCTACTCTCATTGGTCGTGGGTCCACCACATTCGTCAATGCCATTCTGATACATCTGTCATGGTGGCAGTTGCTTCGCTCGTGCTCAGCTGCACGAATTATCCTTGTTGGAACAGTGAGTTCGATGTTGATTTTGGTGGCCCCCTTCACGTCGCTGCATTCTATGGCCTCGAACACCTGATTCCTCCGGCAGCACGGTTGCAATCTTCTAACGATCGCACAGTGGTTCACCAGCGCTCGCCGTTGATGCTAGCTGTCTGGAATGGCCACATTGCTTGCACAAACGCTCTTCTCTTGCAGCCGGGCATCGACGTGAACCAAAGCGACGAATTCCAGATGAATCCACTGATGATTGCCGCCATCCGTGGCGATAATGAATGCGTGCAAGCTCTCATGAAGGCTCCTGACATCGATATCAACGCAGCAGGTTGGGAAAACCGGACGGCCCTCATTTTTGCAGCGCACCAGGGCCATGTAGACACCGTTAAACTCCTCCTTGGGTCCCCGAACATCGACATCAACGCCACGGATGAGTGGGACAACACAGCCCTCAAACATGCTCTATACATGGGCCACACAGAAGTTGTTCAACTCCTCCTTGGGCTCCCTTTCATCGACATCCATGCGACAGACAAGGACGGCCAGACAGCCCTCATCGACGCCGCTCACGAGGGACATACATAAATTGTAAAGCTCTTCCTCGAAGCCCCTGGGCTGACGTTAATGTGGCGACTAAACCAGACGGGGAGACGGCGCTGTCGCACGCCTCTCGACAGGGACACAGAGAGAGCTTGTCGATCTCCTACTTGCTTTCCCTGGGTTAGTCGTACCAGAAACTCTTGATTCACTGTAAACCGTACTGTACGTTATGGGACGTTATCGCTTCGATGCATTCATTGATACACGCACACCTTTTGCTTGGGTAAAGAATACGAAGAGCCTCAATCCAAAGACCCCAGTTGTGTTTCATACCAAGGATGGTAGGAGGGATTTCATAGCTAGGTAATCCCTTGGTACGTTAAATCTCGACGATTCGGGGTTTGAAGTGGCGATATGCACCTGGAGAATTTCAAACCGTGCGAGAACACCTTCGACCCTGGTCAAGGCGTAATTTTGTATACCTGTGCTTGAGCAAATTGGGGTACACCAATACCAGAGCCAACAACGCGACGCACGACCAGTGTAATACCAAAGTGTTGTCGCTTACGGTCGCTATGCTCCTGTCGGGATATCTTGTCTGGTGAAAAGGGTGGAGCTCTACCTCATTCCTCTAATAGGAAATATGCCCACTGCTTTTGGACAGCTTCTCGTGTACCGCACGTCACGTCGAATGGAACCCCACTGGCCATAATGCATTATGATTGGAAGCCTGAAGGTAGTATATGGCTCTTTGATTTAGTATATATGCCAAGGGTCTCTTCAGCCATTGACATCCTTCCCTTTCCTTCGAAGGTTAATCTGGTCTAGATACCGTTCAAAAGGTAAAAGGTAGGGATGAATAAGGTAGATGTCCGCAGGCTATCGTCCATAGCCTGGCCGCTGGTTCTGACTCTGACCCTCTGCCGCCGCCGCACGGCTCTTCTTCGTCTCAACCCTCACATACTCGTCTTCAGGATTAGACGGACCTAATCGTTCCACCAAAAAGAGTTAGCAGCTAGTCTGCAAGGAAAACAAGAGACGGTCTTCACGCACCTGGCTGGGGCTGGCCCATCGGATTCCCTACACCAGGCCACACCCTCCTCCCTCTTCACGCTTGTATACGCCTCTCCAAGCATCTGGAGTGCGACGGCTCTCAGCTGGAGCTTATCCCGAGAGATCTGGGGATCACCCAGGATACGGTCGCAAACTTCTCGAAGCACAGATTCGATTTCGAGTTTGGTGCCCTGCGCAGTGTCAGACACGGTCATACATTCGATTCGGCGAAAGACACTAACCTTGAACAAGGCCTGTAAACCCTTCTCAGCAGCCTGCTCCTCCAGCTTCCTTCGCTCGTCCGGTGAGAGGCCATTAGCACTCTTCTCCGCAGCAGCAATCTGATCGAATACGGCTTTGAGCTCGATGGCTGCTCTGAGAGTCGATACGCTGCAGAAAGATTGATCAGTGCTGGACGCTCCAAATACCCAGGGAAATGCCATACGTCTCGCTGAACACGTGGTATTTGCCTTGCACGTTATGCAGCCATCCTCCCATCCCAAAGATGGTCTGGTTTGTAGCGAGGAAGTGCTTGGCCTTCGATGCATAGACGAAACCGATAGCATGCAAGAGGTCTGCACCGTACGACTCTCGCTTCAGCTCGCTATACACGCGTTAGTACGAGGCTTTGGGAGAAAGAGAACAAACAATACGCACTCTGCTTCGAGCTGGCAGATTGTCCTCCAGCTGGTTGAGACGTCGGGATCGTTGGGCCCAGTCGCAGATTCGGTGAATATTGACAGTTTCCTCACGAGATTCTGCACCAGAGTCTTGACCCGCTCTTCCCTAGCCGCTGCCTTCTCAGCATCCTTCTTCTGCTGCTTCTCTGCCTTGACCCGATCTCTCTCCTCCTTCCTAGCCCTCTCCTCGGGGGTCATCAGCTTCACGTCCTTCTTGTCCTTCTCCTTTTCTTCTTCCTCTCCATCATCGTCCTCTTGCAATGCCGCCTTCATCTCCATCGCCAGTCCACTGTGCCCGATGATGGGCACGAACCTCTCCCCTCCGAATATCGCTCCAAATACCTCTTCAGGATCCACAAACCCTCCCTCAGGCTGTGACTCTTTTGCACCAAACTCGTTGTACTTTCTGCGCAGATCAGGATCTGACAGCGTCTGATATGCGATTCCAATCTGGGTGAATCGTGAAGCGGCGGTTGGGTCGTTTGGGTTCTTGTCGGGATGGTGCTTGATGGCTAACCGGCGGTAGGATTTCTTGATATCGTCTGTGGTGGCATCTATGGTCACGCCGAGGATGTCATAGTAGGCTGTCTCTAGAGGCTTCTCCTGTGTGCCGATCTTGCGCGTCTTCTTCTGGCTGGTCGGTTGTTGTTGCTGCTGCTGCTGCTGCTGTTGCTTGTAGTTCGTGGTGGCATTGGATGTGGAGCTCGATGAGGCACCTCCTATGATGTTCTGGTACTGAGCTGGTACTTGACCAGGATAGTACGTATGTTCGAAAGTGATCCCACATTTCCAGCATTTGACATGCAGGAGGGACCGCTGTGGTGGAGGTGGAAGAGGAACTGGAAATTCAAGTGGAATTTGACATGATGAATTTGAGCAGGTGGTGGGTATGTGTGGATGGGGTGCTCGTGAAGGAAGAGGCGAGGTAAAGGATGTCGCCATTATTGCTCTAATATTGGTCCAGTGACTCGCGTCGGATATCAGGCCAATGGATCGTCAGATGGTCGTTCGAGTCGTAAAAGCAGGAGGAGTGAAATAAATCTCGGGAAAAGCACGTCGAGGATGGAAGAAAAGGTCGACTGCACACCGCAGTCAGTGGTGGAAGAGCAGAGGAAGCCGGTCAAAAAGGCAGATGTGTCTGAAACACAGCCACCAGTTAGGAGGTTTCCGCTCTAAATGGACAGCAGCCGGGCTTGGAAAGGTAGAGATCGAGTAACCTGAGCTAGGACCTATAGCAGCTGAGTACCCGTCTCTGAGAGGGAGACTAAGTTTCTTTGGGATCTAGGAGAACTGTAGCTCAGATGACATCCCAATGGCCCTGTCTCACCATGATGAGAGATCCACGAGGCACCAAGGACCTAAGAGCTTCAGGTGGCTCAATGGGGCTATGGACTGAATGCCGTTACCCAATACCTAAAATTCCAGCCTCATCTTGGGCTCATCGGGCGAGGGGCCCAACAGGATTGATAGATTATGCGATGGATGGGCAGGAAATATGTGCTCTACCAAGCTATGCGGTCTTACAGCGATTCCAAGGCATCCTCATACAGATCCGAGTCTTCATCCTCAGAGCTCGACCCATCGACCTGCCCTTCCCCAGGCCGCTGGCTGAAGATGGAGTTGATGCTCCGTTCTTGGCTTCAAATTCTTGCAGGAGGCGAACGATGTTATCGTGCCCTTTGGCCTCGGCAACTGACATGGCCGTGTGTCCATCGTTTATGCTGACAATGCTGGTGTCGATGCCTGGGGCGCCAAGGAGCAGCTCAACGATGTCTTCGTACCCATATTCAGCTGCCGTCTTGATGCATGTGTCGCCATCTTCGTCAGTCACGTTGACGTCGATGCCTGGGACGTCAAGGAGGAGCTGGGCGACTTCGATGTGAGCACGGTAGCATGCGACGAATAACGGGCTCGAGCTGCGAGGCTTGGGCGCGTTGAATTCAACATCGTGGTGAGCAAGAAGGACTTTGACAGCGGCTTTGTGGCCATGGTGAGCCGCAAACATGAGTGCTGACCATCCCTCTTCGTCTAGGAGGTTGATCTCGGTGTCAGGGTGAGCAAGGAGGAGTTCAATGATGTCATCCAGGCCATTGGATGCCGCGCAGATGAGAGCTGACCATCCTTCAGTTGTGACCAGATTGACCTTGATCGCGGGATGGGTAAGGAGGAGCTTGACGATGCCTTCGTAGCCTTCTGAAGCTGCTCGGGTGAGCGCTGTCCAGCCCTCGTTGTCGACAAGATTGATATCGACTTCAGGACGAGCAACGAGGAGCTCGACGATTCCTTCGTGGCCCTTCGACGCTGCATTGTGGAGCGCCGACCATCCGTCGGGATTTTGCAGGTTTACGTTGATCTCCGGACGAGCGAGGAGGAGCTGGGCAATACCTTCATAACCGTTCTTGGCTGCGTACATGAGCGCCGAGCGGGCCGATACCATCAACTATGTTGACGTCGGTCTTGAATTGGGCCAGAAGAACCCTGACCATGGCTTCGTATCCTCTGGAAGCTGCCAAGGTGAGCGGGGGCCACTTCATATTCGGTAGCATGTTGACTTCAACCTCGGGATGGGCAAGAAGGAGCTCGACAATGTCTTCCTGTCCCTTCGCAGCTGCTAGCATGATTGCCGTAGTCCCCTCAGTGGTCAACCGATTGACCTCAAGCTCTGGGCGAGCGAGGAGGAGGGTGACCGCCGCCCCATGGCTGTTGGACGCCGCAAATATCAATGCGGACCTCCCCTCGAAGTCGACGCGGTTGATATCAATTTCGGGACGAGCAAGGAGAAGCCCCATTACACCTTGGTGACCCAAAGCAGCCGCCGCAATGAGCGCGGAGAATCCTTCAGTGGTGGCCAGATTGACCTGAATATCGGCGCAAGCGAGGAAGAGCTCGATAATCCGTTCGTGGCCCTCAAAGGCAGCACTGATGAGTGGTGTCCATCCGTAAACGTCGGCCTCATTCACGTTGACGTCAACACAGGCCAAAAGGGCCTCGACGGTGGCTTCGTCGCCATTGGAAGCGGCAAACATCAGCGCCGACCTCCCTTCGTAGTTGGTCTTCAGGTTTGCCTTCGTCTCGGGATGACTGAGGAGAAGCTGGGCCGTATGGCCGTGGCCGTTGCTGGCCGCCGAAATGAGGGCCGAGGACCCGTGAACGTTC
Organism: Coprinopsis sp. MPI-PUGE-AT-0042; assembly: GCA_020736565.1. NCBI lineage: Eukaryota > Fungi > Basidiomycota > Agaricomycetes > Agaricales > Psathyrellaceae > Coprinopsis > Coprinopsis sp. MPI-PUGE-AT-0042. Next base: position 606,454 of record JAHBOF010000040.1, on the reverse strand, counting down.
ACCAGATTGACTTCAGTTTCGGGTCGGGCCAGAAGTAGTTCGACAGTCTCTTCTTGGCCATGCAAAGCAGAGTGCATCAGCGCTGACCATCCGTAGGTGTCCACTAGATTCACCTCGATCTCGGCGCGCGCGAGAAGCATCTCGACGGTGCCCCTGTATCCTCCAAGCGCCGCATGCATCAAAGGCGAGATCCTCCAGCGGTTCACCCTATTCACAAGGATGCCTGGCAGAGATAGCAATCCCTCCGCTATGGTTCGGTTCCCTTGCAAAGCGGCTAAGCCCAGTGGGGTGAATTCTTCGATTTTGGTTTGGACGTTGAGGCTACTGAGGGTGTGAGACTCCGCGAGGTGCAGAGGGAGGTTGTGCCAGGCGACGACATGGAGAGGGCCAAGTAGGTCAAACAGGCTAGTGCGGTAAACCAGTTGGGGGAATGCCTGGCAATCGGCAACAAATTTGGCCAGTTGGCTGGCTGTTGCCGCGATATCTAGCGACTGCTGCGCATGAAATGCCCAGGCATGGTGCGCATAAGATAGCAGTGGGTCCGACTCGAGGGCTTGCTGTAGCTCCTCTTGCGAGCTAATGTGCGTGTTTTGGAACCCGCAGGCGGAGAGGTGAGCCATGCATATGGAAGCGAGGAGGGAATGTGGATGCGGGAAGGATTCATAGAGCAGTTTTTGTAAGGTTTCCCTGGCTGTGTAATCTGGACGGAGGTCAGCTCTCCCAGGTCGATTATCATGATCGCACCAAGGGACTACTCACGAACAAGGCGCACGAGCCTGCTCTCGCCATCAACCACCACAAGGCCTCGACATGCACCGATAAGGGTGTTTTCGGGAACCAAGCGGGAGGGTTCATACTTGTGGTCCTGAAGAGACGTCGCAACGGCGTGTCGCAGCTCCTCGACTGTCATAGACCAGTACGCGTTGATAGTCCATAGAAGCGCTGTCTTGGCAAGTAACACGTGCTTTGGGTTTTGGCCGAGGATCCGGTTCCATGTCTGGTGGTAGGCATCTTCAATCTGAGCTGGGAAGGCATCGAGGGTCTCTCGCATGTCTTGAATACTGATGCACTGGCATAGTGAATCCAGCTGCAGGGAGGCATGAAGAAACCTGCGATGTCGATGAGTGATAAAACGTCGGCTGAGAGACCACGACTTACATGCCACCACATCTCCGCTTGACAGAATTTATGATTTCCTCTCGTTCAGAGATATCCATCGTTGCCAGCAGCTCTTGGAGATCAACACTACCAGCGATCTTTTGTTTGATGTGGAGATCGAGGTCTTCATCTTGAGCAACAATGGGAAAGCAGTGAGCACTGGGAAAATGCGCTTCTAGAGCCTTGAGAGGGCGAGATGTTATGAACAACTTGCAGTCCAGCGAGGCGAGCTTCTGGACAAGATCGAGCTGGATGCCAACCGGTGCCTCGTCAAGGGCATCCAGAATGTAGAACGTAGCCACCTGCTGGGTAAGCTGCTGCAGCAATCCTAGTAGCTGAAGTTCCGTTGGGTGGGTCCCTTCGTGGGACGTGTTGGGCAAAAACCTGCTGGACAACCGGTAGGAACTCAGGGTGCCTCTCGACAGTCTGCTTGACAAGAACCTCCAACAGGCTGCCGATAGTCATTTCCGAGCGGTCGCTGTAGCGAACATATACATAGGCGACGCAAATCTGGCGGTTCGCGTTTCTGGCCAATGCTTCCAGCATGTCGATGACGAGTGATCTACGATGCACTCAGTTCGTGTCCCGGAAATTGATACATGCCAGCACTCACGCGAGAATCGTCTTTCCAGCACCGGCTAGATTGGAATGTTAGATTTCGGCTAGAATTACAAGCTAAGAGAACGTACGAATGCCCGATCCCAATATGATCTTGAGGTCCCCATTAGGTTCCAACCACACTTTGAACGTGTCGCTTTCAAACAGCCACATCCCTGTCCCAGGAGTGGCCTTGGACAGCGTATCTTGATGTATCTTGCGCAAATTGGGGATGGCCCGCAAGATAGACTCCAGATCCACTTTGGTTCCATGGTAATGGATATGAGTGTGACTATCCCTTCCTACGACGCTAATACTGCCATCGTTGATCTGGACCTGACTTGTACCTTGAACCAGAGCCGTTACTCTTGACGCTGGTGCACCTGCTACCCAGTCTTAAGTCAGAGGGTCCATGTCACGAACCAAGGCATACCTTGACTGGCCCGGTTCCGATCCTGGATTCTTCGTCCAAGCTAAACATGTCGTCAGTACCCATTGCTTGACTATTTTCTCTGCTTAGTCCTTACCTTGAACCGTACATGCGGCTGGGGCATGGTGCGAATTCCTGTGGGTGTGCTGTAGGCACTGTATGTGTTTGCGATGGTGGTGGTTAATGGAAAAGAAACGGGTGATGGATCACAAACAACTGTCACCAAGTTTAGCGCCCGACCTGCAAGCGACCTCAGCAAGGCAAGGAAGTGGCCCATCTGGTGCCATAGAAGACCGGGCCTCACAGGAATAGCACACATTCATGGCCGCTACACCTAAACGCACGATGACAGGCAATCCTCTGGTGCGTGCATTCCTGTAGCACCAAGGTCACTGATACCCGCTAGCTTCATCTCAACATCACGACATTGGTATATTTCAAAGGGAAGTGGGCATAGTTACTAGAGCATGCACAAAAGTGTCTTATCTCGAAGGCAAAGGTCGACCCTGCTCTTCCAACGGGGTGTCAACAACTTGGGCTGAAGCGTGTCAATACAGAGGGCAAGGTGCATTTATAACCATTGTATAACTTTAGAAGGACGATGAGACTGAGGGTCATACCATTATCAGACATTCTGGGCTCATGGGAGAGTGTATGGGAAGCCAGAGTCGGGGAGGCTGGTGAGGGTTGGCAACGTTGAGGACCTGTGAGCCTTGAGGACTCGGATGTGATGCTCAAGCGCCTGCTGATCGCATCATTTGGAGGTTCCAGCTCCGGTTAAGCGTCTTTCTCCGCTTCCGCCACCAATGCCTTCCTCCCATTGAAGTCTATGAGCAGCGCCAACGCCTCTGACGGATCGACACCCTTGGATTCGTCAGAAGTATTTGACAATGTAGGATGCGTGCATGTACCTCTTTCCCAGGAGAGATGCATCGAAGCTGTACCTTTCGGCCTCCCCATCTTCATTGGTCGTGGCAGAGAGGGGGGGTTCGTTTGCAGAACCCGGCCTGCATGAATTCGTTGCGGCAGAAGGTCCTGCGCGTGGCGGAGGCACAAGGAGGGTGCTGCCCTTACTCAAGTCGTGGTGGAGCGCTTTACGCTCCTTGTACAGTGCGAGAGCAACTTATATTGGTCCATGTAAGTCACATCGAAAGATAGATGATGCTCACTCCCAAAGTCCGCATCATATACACAGCGCCGTGGCTTCGATCCGGCTTGCCTAGCTCGTCCGAATCAATTGCATTCCTCAGTTGGGTTGGCGGCAGTCCACTAAAGGCGACCTATGTCCGCTCCAATCACGTTGCTCACATGTGAGCCATTGAGCACCCAGCCCGCGCACTAGATTAGACGATTTCTTGTCTTCTCCCTTCGCCATCAGTGTCCATCATGTCGAATGGGTCCTCATCCCAAGCACCAGACACGGTGGAGCAGCGTCGGAACCGTGCAGAGGGGCATAACAACACTATGCCCAGTGAATCCTCGTCTTCTGGAGCCTCTCGACCTTCCTATCCAACCTTGGGGTCTGATACGTTTAACATGCAAGGCGGCGATTGGCCCCTTCGTCGAGACGTTTCAGGTGCATTTAGCATTGCCCACTCAATCGTTCCCCAGCATCATCTGACCCGCCTTTCGATGTGATCTGAATCTTTCTGCAGATGCACCACCCCGTTGGTTAGGCGCCCGTCAAGGCCAGCCCCCTTGGCCTTACTTTTCCAATGGTGTGTGTCCAGCCCGGTTTTGAGAAGCAATCATTGACGAACCCGGATGATTTGGCAGAAGGCTCAACTCCTGTTCAGCCATCAGGCGGCGTTTTCCAAAGCCCTTATCCAAACTCCCCTCCTTATGGAAGCATCTGTAAGTACTACACTTTCCTCTCTATATCGCATCATAGCAGAAAGCTGACGCTACTGTCCATCTTTGTAGACGGGGGACCCCCTCAGGTTTTCAATTATGGTCCAGTTTACAATATCGGAACGGCAGGGAATGTATGGACTGGTCCAAACTATGGTAGGAGCCCCTGCCCTGCCGAAAAAAACACCCTCATGTATATCTGATTCAGGGTCGGTCATAATGAATTCTGACAACGACGGTTTCATCGTATGTGCTATGTCCGTTTGTTGTGAACATTCCTCATCCCCAATTTACAGCTGAACCTTGCCGGGCGACTCAAAATCTCGGTCAAGGCCGACTATAGGTACTATGGATGCGGAGACGAGAGTGCCTTGCATCGTAGTTCCTGCACCCCTGGCACTCGAGTCGCAATCATTGGGTTTATCATCCTTTGGGCAACCGATATGGCACCTGGATGCGAGCTTGTGTACTGGCTTTCAGGACAAGCAGGTGCAGGCAAAACCACCATTGCGTACACCATCTGCCACAAGCTTGAAGCCCTCTTGAGCAGCGCGAACGGCGAGGTCATGCTCGGCGCAAGCTTCTTCTGCTCACGCCAATTCCTGGATACTCGATCTGTGTCTTCGATCATCCGTACAATTGTCTACCAGCTTGCACTCCGGTCAAAGGCATTCCAGGCGGCATTGAAAGAGCATGGAAGGTTCGACACCGTTGACCTTGGCCCAAAATCCCAGCTTATGGGTCTCCTCGTCGAACCATGGAAGGTTTCAGCCGCAGGACGGTTGGCAAATAACGAACCCTGCTATGTCATCCCTATCGACGCCGTCGATGAGTTGGAAGGAAGAGGAGGAACAGAGTTTCTGGGCACGCTGTTCGACGTGCTCGAGAAGGAGGATCTGTCGGGGCTCAAGTTCTTCGTCACCAGCCGATCAGACCCAGCTTTGGTCAAGCGAATCAAATCCTTTCCGGACAAGCAGGTCTGCCGCCTTGAGGAGGTGCCGCTCGAGGAGAGCAGCGCCGACATCGAGCTATACCTCAATGAAAACCTTGCCGATTGCGCCACCACGGCACAGGTTCAACAGCTCGTATCAGATGCAGCTGGGCTATTCATCTACGCTGCCACCGTGGTGGAGTATGTGAAAGGGCGCGACGTTGAGGAGCAAAGAAGTCAACTTAAAACACTTCTTTCTAACACTCCTCGCCCATCCCGCCGACGTGGTGCGACTGCGATACTGGACAAGCTGTACCTCCAAATCCTCGAAACATCCCTCGTTGATCAACGAGACCTCCATGATCCCGATGTGTTTCAAGACTGTCTCGCCATCCTTCACACCTTCCTCTGCACCATTGAACGTACCTCAACTTGGGTTGCTATTGATATTCTGAATGCCAGTTTGGACAATGCTGATGCGATGCTCGACGCTGGTGTTGCAAATGGCGTCCTTCATCGACTCCACGCTGTCCTCTACAGCCAAGGCGGTCAGGTGGTCTGGTACCACAAGTCATTTGTAGACTTCATGTTCGACAAGAACCGTTCACAGAGGTTTTTCTGCAACCAGGAAGAACACCACCGCCGTCTTGCAGAGGCTTGCTTTGAGGTCATGAGCAAACAGCTGCAGTTCAACATTGCGGATATCCAGAGTTCCTACCAGCTGGATTCCGACAACAAGTTGCTCTCGACACGGGTCGAGGCCAACGTCTCCATGACTTTGAGATATGTCTGCGCAAACTGGACTGCGCACCTCATCCTCACATCTCATGAAGCACCTAAACGCCTGTCCGACAGTCTGAACGAGTTCCTCAAGCTGCGAATCTTGTTCTGGATGGAGGTGATGAACCTTTTAGGACAGCGTGGGCGCTGTCAGGGCATGTTGCGTGATGCTCAACGATGGGCGTCAAAGTCCAAGGTTGGCTTAGCTGATATGATCATAATACCTATGCTTACACTTGGTTCAGGATCCAATGGAGCTGGTCAGCAAATTAGCCGATGCAGCAGCATTTGCTACGTATCATAGCACAAGTAAGGCTGCACTCTCAACACCCCACCTCTATGTCTCCTCCCTTGCCACTTTCTCCCGGCCTGCCACCATAGTGCGGAACTGGAAACAGCAATTTGGGGGTATTCCCAGGTTTGTTGGTGCACAAGGGGTAGGTGGTGAATCGGTGGTGACCTCCATCTTGGCCGGAGACAAGGTAACTGCGCTTGCAGTGTCGCCAAATGGTGTCAACATTGCTGTTGGAACATCTAACGGGCTGGTGCAAATATGGGACCTATCTACAGGGGAGGAGGTGGTGGTTTTCAAGGGCCATACCGATTCAGTCATGGCTGTGGCGTACTCCCCCGATGGAACCCATGTTGTCTCTGGCGGGGATGATAAATCCATCCGGGTATGGGATCTGTCTACAGGGGAAGAGATATGCGTCCTTTTGGGACATAGCAGCGAAGTCTATGCAGCTGCATACTCTTCAGATGGGACCCACATCATCTCGGGTTCCCTCGACCAATCAATCCGGGTGTGGGACCTGTCCTCAGGGCAGGAGCCAACAGTTCTGAGGGGTCATACCAGCGGCGTCTGGGCCGTAGCCTACGCCCCTGACGCAAGCGGTTTTGTTTCTGGCGCGCGCGACAACTCGGTCAGGGTGTGGGATTTGGATATTGGAGAGGAGGTGCGAATATACAAGGGACATACAGATGTTGTCTATGCTGTGGCCTACTCGCCTGATGGGAGATACGTCGTCTCTGGCTCAGAGGACAAATCGGTCCGGGTATGGGATCTGTCTACAGGAGAAGGAACAAGTATTTTGAAGGGCCACACTGGCCCGGTCATTGCAGTGGCCTACTCCTCCGACGGGACTCAAGTGGTCTCTGCCTCTAGCGACAAAACGATCCGGATCTGGGAATTGTCCACAGGGGAAGAGGTGAGAGTCCTTGGGGGCGATACTAGCAGCATATCTGCAGTAGCGTACTCTCCTGATGGGACCCATGCTGTATGTGGATCAAGTAACCACTCAGTCCGGGTATGGGATCTGTCTACAGCGCAGGAGGCAGGGATCCTCCATCGCCCTACCGACTCGATCCAAGCGGCAGCTTATTCCCCTGATGGGACCCGTGTCGTCTCTGGCTCACTCGATGCGTCAGTGCGGGTGTGGGATCTATCTACGAGGAAGGAGGTGAGCATCATCAACAGTCACACCGAAGGGGTCATTGCAGTGGCGTACTCCCCTGATGGAGCCCATGTTGTCTCCAGCTCCCTTGACAAATCGATTCTGGTATGGAATCTATTAAAAGGAGAGCAGGTCTGGAGAGCTTTATCCCCCCTCCCGCCGTGGGTACCAGACGATCGCGAGGAGTGGTTCCGCAAGGGTCATGATGAAACGGGTCAAGCAGTGGCCCTGGCATACTCTCCTGATGGGACCCATGTCGTCTCTGGCTCAGAGGACAAATTGGTTCGGGTGTGGGATCTATCCAAAGAAGTGGAGGTGATGATCCTCAAAGGCCACACTGAAGGGGTCATCGCGGTGGCGTACTCCCCTGATGGGACCCGTGTCGCCTCTGGCTCCCTCGACAGATCGATCCGGGTATGGGATCTTTCTACGGGAAAGCAGGTTGCGCTCAAGCAACATAGCGACTCCGCCCAGGCATCGGAACTATCTAGAATAAGGGAGGAGTGGGCCCCCAAGGGGAGCGCTGGAGGGGTCCAAGCCGTGGCTTACTCACCTGATGGGACCCGTGTTGCCTTTGGCTATGATAAATTGGTCCGGGTATGGGACCTGGCTTCAGACCAGGTGCAGACACTCAGAGGTCACACTAGCTGGGTTACTGCAGTTGCATATTCTCCCGATGGCACCCGTGTCGTCTCTGCCTCATCCGACAAATCAGTCCGGGTTTGGGATTTGTCCACAGAGGAGGTGGTGAGGGTCCTCGAGGGCCACACCAAGGGGGTCAACACAGTGGCGTACTCCCCTGATGGAGCCCATGTCGTTTCTGGTTCAGATGACAGTTCAGTCCGTGTGTGGGACCTCTTCCCCGCCCGTAGACCCCGCTACGTCCGCCAGAAGGACTCAGAGGGACAATACACGGGCTGGCTGCTTTCACCAAGCGATTCCTCTCTCCACCTCATGTTCATTCCACCCGCGGCCCAGTTACCCGATGATTCCAACGTCCTCACTCTCCCTACATCTGCTACTCCTCACCTCGATTTCTCAAACGGGAAGATAGGCCACAGATGGACCGAATGTTACGCTCCGAAGTCATTGTAGTCGTGTCGAACGTATACGATTCGCTAGCCATCTTTCTTTTCACTTATTTTTCTGTATAACGCTCCTCATTGTTGTATATCCCAACGGTCTTTCTTTTACCTGTTCGTTCATGTACCTGTATACTGCCTATATTGTATGTTTCTCTCCGTGTCCTGCACATATCCAATCCTTTGTGTACCCCAAGCCGATTAGCGGACGTTACTGCCAGGGTAAACCTCGCAAGCTTTAGCATACAAGGTTGTTCATGGGCAAGTGGGGAGGAGGCGATAGCGGTGGAGAATGTTGCCTTCATTATGACCTCAAGCTGCTCCCTTGGATGGAGCTGGCTGCAGGGGGACAGGATGAAGGACTGGAACGACAGTAAAGACTTGGCCTTGCATGACAGTCAATTGAGAGACAGAGAGACGACCCCTTTCCCTTTTTTCGATGATTGGTGGGGGCATGGCATGAGTTCCTATGACAGTGCTCCAGGTAATGTATTTAGATACGGAAATTGGTGGTTGATGGACGAGAACTTGAAGGAGTTTATAGGATTACGGACGACCGCCATCAAGTAGTAAGCGCCGGAGTGTGCCCTCAGGCCAGTCAGTCGTCATGGAAGACGATATATTGGTAGAGATATCATAATAACAATGATGTCAAAACGACTCCACAGCGTCCTCATAAATGTCCTCATCATCGGATTTCAAGTCACCCTCCTCGCTGTTCATTCCCACTGACAGTGAAGCATCTTGATCCGTCGATACCAATGAAAGCCCGTTCCCATGTTCAAATGCTTGCAGCAAACGGGCGATGGCCTCGTGTCCTGGGGCCAAAGCAGCCAAAGTGACAGTAAGCCCATCTTTTCTACTAGGCACTGTGATGTCAATCCCAGGGACAACAAGGAGCATTCGTAGTATTTCCTCGTGCCCGTGTTCAGCGGCGATCTTGAGTGCCGTGTCGCCGTGTCCGTCGATGGCGTTGGCATCGATGTCAGGGGCTGCGAGCAGAAGTCGGACGACGCCTTCATGGCCTCTGAGAACTGCCTTCGTCAGCGCTGATGACCCATCCCTGGACACCAGATTGACCTTTGTCTGGGGGTGGTCCAGAAGGAGCTTGACGATGCCTTCGTGGCCGTTCCAGGCAGCCCTCATGAGCGCCGAATACCCGCTGGCGTCCACAAGATTGACCTTAATATCAGGATGAGCAAGGAGAAGCGCTACGGTGCCTGCGTAATCGTTCCATGCTGCACGCATGAGCGCTGTCGATCCGCTGGCAGAAACCAGATTCACCTCGACTTCGGGACGGGTGAGGAGGAGCCGAACCGTGTCTTCATGACCATTGAACGCTGCGTTCATGAGAGCTGACCACCCAGCAGGAGTGACCAGGTTCATGTCGATGTCGTGGTGGGCGAGGAGGAGCGCAACGGTGCCTATGTGGCCGTTCCAGGCGACACGCATGAGTGCAGTCTGTCCGTTGGTGGCCATCAGATTAATTTCGACGCCAGGGTGTGCGAGAAGGAGAGCGACGATGGTTTCGTGGCCACTGAAGGCTGCATGGATCAGTGCTGACCATCCACTGGTATCCATCCATCAGGTTGATTTCGATGTCGGGACGTGGGAGGAGCGCGACAATGCCTTCATGGCCATCGAGAGCTGCGAGCATGAGGGCTGCCATTCCATCATTGTTCCTTGCATTCACGATTATATTGGGAAAGGCCAGAAGGGTATGTGCGGCGGTTTCACTTCCTCGCCAACAGGATAACCCGAGAGGTGTGTTTCCTTCCTTTCTGGTTGTAACGTTTTCATCGGCTGCACCCTGGGCCATTGGGCGGGCGATCGGGAGGTCGAAGAAGGCAGCAAGATGGATACCGCATAGTAGATCGAATTTGCCGGTACCATCAATCAACTGAGGGAATGCGCGGCACCCTGAGATGAATACAGCGAGGTGGCTGGCCACTCGCGTATCCTCGAGCGAATGGCGAGCATGGAAAGCTGAGGCGTCGTGGGCATAGGCTAGGAGTGGGTCGGCTTGCAAAACTTGTTCCAGGCCTTCCTTCGAGTCGATGGATGTGTCTTGAAGCCCGCAAACGAATAGGTGATTGATGCAGACGGAGGTAAGAAGGGGGTGGGGATTGGGGGAAGAGTCGTGAAGTAGGCGGTGAATGATCCCTTTCGCCGTAGAGTCTAAACGCAATTAGGGGAGCCGTTCGTACAGCACAAATAGGCGACTCACGAACGAGGCGAACAAGCCTACTCTCTTCTTCGACCGCCACGAGACCACGGCAGAGGCCCACCAGCGTCGCTACAGGAACGACGCGAGAGCTATCGTACGCGTGGTCCACAGGACACGTTGCCACTGCGCACTGCAGCTCATCGATCGTTATTGGCCGCCTGGCGTAGAGGACCCATAGCAAGATATGTTTGGCCAACAGCACATGCTTCGGGTTCTGGGCAAGGATTCGACGCCATGTCTGATGATATGCATCCTCGAGTTCCGGTGGGAAGATCTCAAGGGTCTCCCTGACACCGTAAAGGCTGACACACTGGCATATAGCGTCCAACTGCAGCGAGGCATGGAGAAACCTACTGAGCCATCAACTGTTGCAAGCAGACCTTGAAGGTCGACACTACTCTCGATCTTGTGTTTGATATGGAGATCGATGTCCTCGTCGTGGCCAACAGCGGGGAAGGCGTAAGCATCAGGAAAATGCGCCTCCACTGCCTTGAAAGGTCGCGACGTGATCAAGAGTCCGGTGCTTCATCGAGTGCGTCCAGGATATAGAATGTAGCTGGAAGCTGCATCGTGAAGTCTTGAAGCAGGTCAAGGAGCTGAGCTTCCGAAGGTTCAGTGCCTTCGAGATCATGTTGATCATAGACCTGCTGGAAGACAGAGCAAAGATCTGGATGTCGTTCCGCTACTTGTCTAGCCAGAATCTCCAAGACAATGCGAAGCGTTATCTCGGATTGGTCGCTATAGTGGAAGTAGACGCAGGCTATACAGAGGCGACGTCCCGACTCTCGAGCCATGGCCTCAAGTGTGCCAATGACAAGTGACCTCGAAGAGAGAGTATTGGTGTATCTCTGAGTGACACTAACGCGAGGACGGGCTTCCCAGCTCCGACTGTATTACAAAGATTAGATAATAGCTGAAACAAGAGATACCAGAACTCACGACTTCCAGAGCCCCATGAGACATGGAGATCGCCGTTGGGTTCTCTTGAACTTGGGCAGCTCTCAGAAGCCATCCTCGTGTACCGGGCGTAGCTTTGGCAAGAGCGTCTTGACGAATCTTGCGGAAATCGAGAATGGCCCTCAAGATAGGTTCCAGGTTGATTTTGTAACCGTGATCGCTGGTGCACCTGCTACCCAGTCGTAAGTCAAAGGGTCCATGTCACGAACCAAGACATACCTTGGCTGACCCGGTTCCGGTCCTGGATGCTTCGTCCAAGCTAAACACGCCGTCAGTACCCATTGCTTGACTATTTTCTCTGCTGAGTCCTTACCTTGAACCGTACATGCGGCTGGGGCATGGTACGAGTTTCTGTGGGTGTGTGGCAGGTCCTGTATGTATTTGCGATGGTGGTGGTTAATGGAAAAGAAGCGAGTGATCGGATCGCAAACACCCGTCACCAAGTTTAGCGCCCGAGCTGGAGTTACCCATCTACCTCGTCGAAGACTGACACTCACAGGACGACCGTAGATCATGGCTGCTATAACTGAGCTTACGATGGCAGAAAATACGCCAGCGTGCAAAGGACCCCACGGCATTGTTATATCTCCATTCTTTGAATTCATAAGGAGATCGGGCATCTTTAGCAGCGTATGCACAGCAAGATTTTATCTTGAAGGAAAAGGTCGAATGTCCATCTTTCCCCTTCAACGAGGTATCAGCAACTTGGGCCGAAGCATGTCACGCAGAGAGCAACGTGCAATCCATGACAACTGTATAACTGTACAAGGACGAGGAGTCTGGCAGCCGCTGTAGATTTACAGGAAGGCGCGTAAGAAGCACAAGACAGGGAGGCTGGTGAGGGCGGGGCACGGCAAGAATGGGATGCTCAAGATGGCATCCCTGGAGATTCGAGCTCCGCTTGAAATCTTCCTCCCGCTTCCGCCTCATTCTTCTGCCACATCCATGATCCCCTCATTGACGTCAATGAGCAGCGCCGATGTCTCTGGATTGTCACTCCTGGGTTCGTCAGAAGCATTCAAGGATATACTATGCTTTTACCCACCTCTTCCCCAGTAAAAAAATAACGAAGCTATACCTTTTGGCCTCCCCCGTCTTCATTGGTTGCGGCAGAGTGCGGTTCGTGTGTAGAACCTGGCCTTGCAGAACTTGTTGCGGCAGCGGGTGCTGCGCGTGGCAGAGGCAAAAGGAGGATGTTTCCCTTGTTCAAGTCGTGGTGGAGCACCTTGCGTTTATTGTACAGTGCACGAGTAACCCAACATTGGACCATGTAAGTCACACCGAGAAAAGTATGACACTCACTCCAGTGTCCTCATCATATACACAGCACCGTAGCTTCGACCCGAATTGCCCAGGTCGTCCGAATCAATGGCATTCCTCAACTGGGTTTTGGCGGCAGTCCACTGGAAGCTGCTTATGTCCGCTCCAATCACATTGCTCACATGTGAGCCATTGAGCACCCAGGTCACGCACTCGGATAATACGGCGCTGAGATTACCGCTCTAGATTGGAGTATTTCTTGTCTTCTCCCTTCGCTGTCAGTGTCCATCATGTCAAATGGGTCCTCATCCCAAAAACGAGGCACGGTGGAGCAGCACCGGAACCGTGCAGAGGGGCATGACAACAATACGCCCAAGGAATCCTCGTCTTCTGGAGCCTCTCGACCTTCTTATCCAATATCGGGGTCTGATACACACAATATGCCAGGCGACGATCGGCCCCTTCGTCGAGACATTTCAGGTGCGTTTAAGATGAACCACTCAGCCGCTCTCAGCGTCATCTGACCTACTGTTGGATGTGAACTGAATCTTTCCACAGATACACCACCCCCTTGTTTAGGCGCCCATAAAGGCCAGCCGGATCGCCCTGACTCTTCCGATGGTGTGTGTTCTGCCCGGTCTTGAGAGGCAATCATTGACGGGCACGGATGATTTGGCAGAGGGTTCAACTCCCGTTCAGGCATCAGGCGGCGTTTTCCAAAGCACTTCTCCAAACTCTCCTCCTCATGGAAGCATCCGTAAGTACAAAAATTTCCTCTCCTCGCCGCATCGCAGAGGTTGACACCAGTGCCGACCTATTTAGACGGGGAATCCCCTCAGGTTTTCAACTACGGTCCAATTCACAATATCGGAACCGCAGGGAATGTATGGACTGGTCCAAACTACGGTAAGCGCCCTTGCACCATGGAAACACACATCCTCATATGTCTCAACTTAGGGTCGGTGACCATGCATTCCGAAAGCGACGGGTTTACTGTATGTCCTCTGTCCGTTTGTTATGAACATTCCTCATCCCAAATGTACAGGTCAACCTTGCCGGGCGACTCAAAATCTCGGTCAAGGCTGACCACAGGTACTACGCATGTGGAGATGAGAACGCTTTGCATCGTAGTTCCTGCACCCCTGGCACTCGAGTCGCAATAATCGAGTTTATCATCCTTTGGGCCACAGAGATGGCATATGGAAGCGAGCCTGTGTATTGACTTTCAGGACAAGCAGGTGCAGGCAAAAGCACAATTGCGTACACCATCTGTCTTCAGCTCGAAGCCCTATTGAGCAATGCGGACAGCAAGGTCATGCTCGGCGCAAGTTTCTTCTGCTCACGCCAATTCCTGGATACTCGATCTGCGTCATCGATCGTCCGTACGATTGTCTACCAGCTTGCACTCCGGTCAAAAGCATTCCAGGCGGCGTTAAAGGAGCACGGAAGGTTCGACACTGTTGACCATGGTCCAAAATCCCAGCTTATGGGTCTCCTCGTCGAACCATGGAAGGTCTCAGCAGCGGGACGGCTGGCGAATAACGAACCCTGCTATGTCATCCCTATCGATGCCGTCGATGAGTTGGAAGGAAGAGGAGGGACGGAGTTTCTGGGCACCCTATTCGACGTGCTCGAGAGGGAAAATTTATCAGGGCTCAAGTTCTTCGTCACCAGCCGATCAGACCCAGCCTTGGTCAAGCGAATCAAATCCTTTCCGGACAAGCAGGTCTGCCGACTTGAGGAGGTGCCGCTCGAGGAGAGCAGCGCCGACATCGAGCTATACCTCAATGAAAACCTTGCCGATTGCGCCACCACGGCACAGGTCCAACAGCTCGTATCAGATGCAGCTGGGCTATCCATCTACGCTGCTACTGTGGTGGAGTATGTGAAGGGACGCGATGTGGAGGAGCAAAGAAGTCAACTGAAAACACTTCTCTCCGGCTCTTCTCGCCCATCCCGCCGCCGTTCTCGTAGGGCTACGGCGATGCTGGACAGGCTTTACCTCCAGATCCTCGAGACATCCCTCGTTGATCGACGAGACCTCGATGATCCCGATGTGTTTCACGACTGCCTCTCCATTCTCCACACCTTCCTCTGCACCATCGAACGCACCTCAACTGCAGTCGCCATTGATATTCTGAACGCCAGCGTGGGCAATGCTGACGCGATTCTCGACACTGGTATTGCCAATGGTGTTCTTCGTCGGCTCCACGCTGTCCTCTACAGTCAAGGTGGCCAGGTTATGTGGTACCACAAGTCATTTGTAGACTTCTTGTTTGACAAGAACCGTTCGCAGAGATTCTTCTGTAACCAGGAAGAACACCACCTCCGTCTTACAAAGAGTTGCTTTAAGGTTATGAGGAAGCAGTTACGGTTCAACATTGCAGATATCCCGAGCTCCTACCAACTGGATTCGGATAACAACACGCTTTCGACGCGGATCCAAGCCAACGTCTCCATCGCATTGAGATATGTCTGCGCAAACTGGACTGCACACCTCATCCTCACGTCCCATGCAACACCCATGCGTCTTGCCAGAAGTCTTGACAACTTCCTCGCACTGCGAGTCTTGTTCTGGATGGAGTTGATGAATCTTTTAGGACGGCGTGGGCGCTGTCAGGGCATGTTGCGTGATGCTCGACAGTGGGCGTCAAAGTCCAAGGTTGGTCTGACTCATATCGTTATATGCCTATGCTAACACCTTGCTTGAGGACCCAATGGAGCTGGTTGGCAAGTTGGCTGATGCAGCAGCGTTTGCTACATATCACAGCACAAGCAAGGCTGCACTGTCAACACCCCACCTCTACATCTCCTCCCTTGCCACCTTCTCCCGGCCTGCTGCCATAGTGTCAAACTGGAAGCAGCAGTTTGGTGGTATCCCCAGGTTTGCTGGTGCACAAGGTGTAGGCGGTGAATCGGTGGTGGCTTCCATCTTGGTTGGTGACGAGGTGACTGCCCTTTCAGTCTCACCAAACGGTGCCAACATTGCTGTTGGAACATATAATGGGTTGGTGCAAATATGGGACCTATCTACAGGGGAGGAGGTGGAGGTCTTCAAGGGTCATACAGATGCTGTCTATGCTGTGGCCTACTCTCCTGATGGGACCCATGTTGTCTCTGGCGGAAATGATAAAGCAGTCCGGGTGTGGGATCCGTCTACAGGAGAAGAAGAAGAGGTCCTTATAGGACATATCAACGAGGTCTATGCAGTAGCATACTCTCCTGATGGGACCCATATCATCTCGGGCTCCCTCGACCAATCAATCCGGGTGTGGGATCTGTCCACAGGAGAGGAGCCAACGGTTCTCAGGGGCCATACCAGTGGTGTTTGGGCCGTGGCCTATGCCCCTGATGCAACCAGTTTTGTTTCTGGTGCGCGGGACAACTCAGTCAGGGTGTGGGATCTGAGTATAGGAGAGGAAGTGCGAATATACAAGGGACATACAGATGCTGTCTACACAGTGGCCTACTCACCCGATGGATCCCATGTTGTCTCTGGTTCAGAGGATACATCGGTCCGGGTGTGGGATCTTTCTACAGGAGAAGAAACAAGGATTTTCAAGGGCCACACTGGTCCAGTCATTGCAGTGGCCTACACCTCTGATGGGATTCAGGTGGTCTCTGCCTCGAGCGACAAATCGATCCGGGTATGGGACTTATTGACAGGGAAAGAGGTGAAGATCCTTGGGGGCGACAACAGCAGCATATCAGCAGTGGCATACTCTCCTGATGGGACCCATGCTGTATGCGGCTCAAGCAACCACTCCGTCAGGGTATGGGATCTATCTACAGTGCAGGAGACAGGAACCCTCCATCGCCACACCGACTCGATCCAAGCAGTGGCGTATTCCCCTGATGGGACCCGTGTCGTCTCTGGATCACTTGACGCGTCGCTGCGGGTTTGGGATCTATCTACAGGGAAGGAGGTGAGGATCATTGATGGCCACACTGAAGGGGTCATTGCGGTGGCGTACTCCCCTGATGGGACCCACATTGTCTCAAGCTCCCTTGACAGATCGATTCGGGTATGGAACTTATATAAAGGAGAGCAGGCCTGGGCGCGAACTTTATCCCTTCCGCCATGGGTACATTTAACAGCGGAGGCAAAGTACGGCAAGGCACATGCTCTTGACGTGGTTCAAGCAGTTGCCTACTCGCCTGATGGAAGCCATGTCGTCTCTGGCTCACTCGACACAGCAGTCCGGATATGGGATCTATCCACAGGAAAGGAGGTGAGGATCCTCAAAGGCCACACCGAAGGGGTCATTGCGGTGGCGTACTCCCCTGACGGGACCCATGTTATCTCAGGCTCCCTTGACAGGTCGATCCGACTATGGAATGTATCGAAAGGAGAGCAGGTCGCGCGCAAGAAACATAGCGACTCCGCCCGGGAACCAGAACTAACTGCAATAAGGGAAGCCTGGGTCCCCAAAGGACGTGCTGGAGGGGTGCAAGCCGTAGCCTACTCACCGGATGGGAATCATGTTGCCTTTGGTTACAACAAAGTGGTCCGGGTATGGTATCTAGCTACAGCAAGGGTGCAGAAACTCAGAGGCCACACTAGTTGGGTTACTGCAGTTGCTTATTCACCCAACGGAACCCATATTGTCACTGCCTCGTCCGACAAATCAGTTCGGGTTTGGGATTTGTCCACAGAGGGGGTGGTGGTCCTCGAGGGTCATACCAAGGCTGTCAATGCAGTGGCTTACTCCCCTGATGGAGCTTATGTCGCTTCTGGCTCAGACGACAGTTTAGTCCGGGTGTGGAACCTCTCCCCTGGCCGTCGACCTCGCTATATTCGCCAGAAGGACTCAGAGGGACAGTACACTGGCTGGCTGATTTCCCCGGCTGATTCATCTGTCCACCTTATGTTCGTTCCACCCGCAGCTCAGTTACCCGACGATTCCAACGTCCTTACACTCCCTACATCCGCCGCCCCTCATCTCGATCTCTCCAACGAAAAGCTAGGCAGTAGATGGACCGAGTGCTACACTCCAAGATCGTCGTAGTCTCTTGGTACGATTTACCAGCCATCATTCTTTTCAGTTGTTTTCTGTCTAATGCTCCTCATTGTTGTACATCCCAACGGTCTTTCTATGTTTATTTTACCGGTTTGTTCATGTAACTGTGTACTGTCTATATTATATTTGTCTCTCTGTCCTCCACATATCCAATCTATTTGTACCTCAAGCCGATCAGCAGACGCTACTGCCAAGGTAAACCGCGCAACCTTCAGCATACAAGGTTCTGTTCATGGGCAAGTCAGGACTTGGGACTCGGCGATGGCGGCGGAGAATGTTGCCTTCATTATGACCTCAAGCTGCAGAGGGAGAGGATGAGGGATTGGAACGGGACGGTAAAGACTCGGCCTTGCATGACAGTCGATTGCGAGACAGAGAGACGCTTTGTCCCAACCGCCCCTTCCCCTTTTTTTCGATGATTGGTGGGGGGCATGGCATGACGTCCTATGCCAGTGCCCCGGGTAATGTATTTAGATACGAAAAGTGGCGGTTGATGGACGAGAACTTGAAGGAGTTTATAGGATTACGGACGACCGCCATCAAGTAGTAAGCGCCGGAGTGTGCCCTCAGGCCTGTCAGTCGTCATGGAAGACGATATATTGGTAGAGATATCATAATAACAATGATGTCAAAACGACTCCACAGCGTCCTCATAAATGTCCTCATCATCGGATTCCAAGTCACCCTCCTCGCTGTTCATTCCCACTGACAGTGAAGCATCTTGATCCGTCGATACCAATGAAAGCCCGTTCCCAGGTTCAAATGCTTGCAGTAAACGGGCGATGGACTGGTGTCGGGTCTGGGCCAAAGCAGCCAAAGTGACAGTAAGCCCGTCTTGTCCACCAGCCATCGCGATATCAATCCCAGGGACATCAAGGAGTATTCGAACTATCTCTTCGTGCCCGTGTTCAGCGGCGATCTTGAGTACCGTGTCGCCGCGTCCGTCAATGGCGTTGACGTCAATGTCGGGGGTTGCGAGTAGAAGTCGGACGACGCCTTCATGTCCTCGAAGAACTGCCTTCGTCAGCGCTGATGACCCATCCTTGGACACCAGATTGACCTTTGTCTGGGGGTGGTCCAGAAGGAGCTTGACGATACTTTCGTGGCCGTTCCAGGCAGCCCTCATGAGCGCCGAGTATCCGCTGGCGTCCACGAGATTGACTTCGATGTCAGGATGAGCAAGGAGAAGCGCTACGGTGCCTTCGTAATCGTTCCATGCTGCACGCATGAGTGCTGTCAATCCGCTGGCAGAAACCAGATTCACCTCGACTTCGGGACGGGCGAGGAGGAGCCTCACCGTGTCTTCATGGCCGTTGAACGCTGCGTTCATGAGAGCTGACCACCCAGCAGGAGTGACCAGGTTCATGTCGATGTCATGGTGGGCGAGGAGGAGCTCAACGGTGACTTTGTGGCCGTTCCAGGCGGCACGCATGAGTGCAGTCTGTCCGTTGGTGGCCATCAGATTGGTTTCGACATCGGGATGTGCGAGAAGGAGAGTGACTATGGTTTCGTGGCCACTGAAAGCTGCGTGCATCAGCGCTGACCATCCGTTGGTATCCATCAAGTTTATCTCGATGTCGGGACATGCAAGGAGAAGCGCGACAACGCCTTCATGGCCCCCGAGAGCTGCGAGCATGAGAGCTGTCATTCCATCACCGTTCCTTGCATTCGCGAGGATATTGGGCAAGGACAAAAGTGAATGTGCGGCGGTTTGATTTCCTCGCCAACAGGCTAACCCCAGAGGTGTGTTCCCTTCCTTTCTGGTTGTAACGTTTTCATCGGTTGCAACCAGAACCATTGGGCGGGCGATCGGCAGGTCGAAGAACGCAGCGAGATGGATACCGCATAGTAGGTCGAATTTGCCAGTACCATCGATCAACTGAGGGAATGCGCGGCACCCTGAGATGAACACAGTGAGGTGGCTGGCTACTCGCGCATCCTCAAGCGAATGGCGAGCATGAAATGCCCAGGCGTCGTGGGCATAGGCTAGGAGCGGGTCGGCTTGCAAAACTTGTTCCAGGCCTTCCTTCGAGTCGATGGACGTATTTTGAAGGCCGCACGCGAATAGGCGGTTGATGCAGACGGAGGTAAGAAGGGGGTGGGGATTGGGGAAAGAGTCGCGAAGCAGGCGGTGCATGATCTCTTTCGCTGTAGAGTCTAAACGCAATTAGGGGAGCCGTTCGTGCAACACGACTAGGCGACTCACGAACGAGGCGAACAAGCCTACTCTCTTCTTCGACCGCCACGAGACCACGGCAGAGGCCCACCAGCGTCGCTACAGGAACGATACGAGAGGAATCGAAAGTGTGGTCCACGGGAGACGTTGCCACTGCGCACTGCAGCTCATTGATCGTCATTGGCCGCCTGGCGTAGAGAACCCATAGCAAGATATGTTTGGCCAACAGCACATGCTTCGGGTTCTGGGCAAGGATTCGACGCCATGTCTGATGATATGCGTCCTCGAGTTCCGGTGGGAAGACCTCAAGGGTCTCCCTGACATCGTAAAGGTTGACACACTGGCATATAGCGTCCAACTGCAGCGAGGCATGAAGAAACCTATGAAAGGACGTTTAGCTCATGAATGCAAATCATCAAAGCCTGACTCACATTCCTCCGCATTTCTGCTTTACAGCGTTGACAATCTCTTCTTGTACTGAGCCATCAACTGTTGCAAGCAGGCCTTGGAGGTCGGCACTGCTCTCAATCTTGTGCTTGATATGAAGATCGATGTCTTCGTCGTGGGCGACAATGGGAAAGGTGTAAGCATTGGGAAAATGCACCTCCACGGCCTTGAGAGGTCGCGACGTGATAAACAGTTTGCAGTTAAGGGACGAGAGCTTCTTCAAAAGAGCTAGCTGGATCCCGACCGGTGCTTCATCGAGTGCGTCCAGGATATAGAATGTAGCTGGAAGCTGCATCGTGAAGTCTTGAAGCAGGTCCAGAAGCTGAGTTTCCGTAGGTTCAGTGCCTTCGAGATCATGTTGATCATAGACCTGCTGGAAGACAGAGCAAAGATCGGGATGGCGTTCCGCTGCTTGTCTGGCCAGAACCTCCAAGACAGTGCGAAGCGTTATCTCGGATTGGTCGCTATAGCGGAAGTAGACGTAGGCTATACAGAGGCGACGTCCCGACTCTCGAGCCATGGCCTCGAGTGTGTCAATGACAAGTGACCTGGAAGAGAAAGTATTAGCATATTTCTGAGAAACGGCATGACTGATACTTACGCGAGGACGGTCTTCCCAGCTCCGGCTGTATTAGAAGGATTAGATGATAGCTGAAATAAGAGATACAAGAACTCACGAATTCCAGAACCCCATAAGATATGGAGATCACCGTTGGGTTCCAGCCAAAGCTTGAACTTGGCAGCTCTCAGAAGCCATATTCCTGTACCAGGCGTGGCTTTGGCTAATGCGTCTTGATGAATCTTGCGGAAGTTGGGAATGGCCCTCAAGATAGGTTCCAGATCGATTTTGGTACCGTGATAATGAACGTGGGTGTGACTATCCCTTCCTATGACATTGATATTGCCATCGTTAATCTGGACTTGACTCGTTCCTTGAACTAGAGCTGTTACTCGCGACGCTGATGCACCCGCTGTTCAGTCTTATGTCAAAAGGACCATGTCGCGAACCAAGACATACCTTGGTTGATCCGGGTCCGGCCTTGTGGTCTTCGTCCAAGCTAAACAGGCTGTCAGTGCCCCTCGCTTGACAACTTCCTCAGCGTGAATGTTACCTTGAGCCTCACATGCGGCTGGGGCATTCGACGAGCTCCAATGCCAGTGCTGCAGGCAACGTATTTGAATGGATGGTGGTGGTCAACGGACAAGAAGTAGTTGATGGGATCACACATGGCTGCCATCAAGTTTAGCGCCCGAGGGGCGAGCTCATGATCAAGGCAAAAGTGGCTCGTCCAGTCTCGTGGAAGGTTGTCCCTCACGGAACTACTGCGCCCATAAAATAATTGTTACATTTGTGCGCATAATTGCCCAAAGTGTCTGCCATAATGAAAAGAGCTTTCGACAGTATGGTCGCTGTAGCAGATACATATAGAGGTAGGTGTCGCTAACTTTGAAACAGTATGTAGGCCCAACGAAGTCTCCAGTGATTTCACTTCGAGTTGTAAGGGAATCAGGCACAAAGCGCTATAATATGACACATTTTCGTGTGTAGATCATTTGACAGGTACGCTTTTACTTCAACCGACAGCAGATTAAGAATTGGCTCGATTGCGCTGAGGTTGTGAGCAAGAGACAAATACGGTTGCTGGGACTCGCGGATGAAAACACATCCACACCACGATCCCTTTCACAGGAGTCAGCTGAGCGCCCCCAACTTCGTCAGCTCTCCGATTCGGTAATTGTGACTAGATTTTTGGGCCAAGCATAAAGTATAGACGAAGGAATCATAAACTAAGTCTTGAAATCTTACAACAGGCCAAGCAGCCCAGCCAGATAAGCTACAATGCCTCCAACCGCCTTAGCAGCTGCCGGAGAGCCCATCGTCGCTCCTGCCGACTGTAAGACACTAAAGACTCCCCCCGTCATAGGGCCTAGCACCGCAGACTGCCATGCAGCAGCAAATGACCCTGTCAATTCAAGGACGAGAAGGATGATCAGTCCGCGATATTTGAAGTAACTGAAAAGGGCTCAAGGAACTCACCAGCGGCAACACCACCGGTTGTAAACCCGACGGCGCCCAACGCAATCCCTGCGATTGTGGTGGCAAGGCTTACGAGTGGGGCAAGCAGAAAGGCCACAGGGGCAGCGAGAAAAGCAAGTGCGCTGGCGAGCAGAGCCAGTGGGCTGATGAGGATAGTGGGTGGGAAGACGAGGGCAGCGAGGATACCGAGGACAGCGACCAGCACTGCGGATAGAGCCGCTCCTGTGATACCGGCAATGAAAAGGATTAGTTTCACAGCAGTTGCAGGCATCGCCGTTGTTGATACTGAGGACTTGTTGATAGATTCCGACCACAAAAGAGACTGAATAGGTGGTAAGGCCTACAGAAATCGCGGTTCGTGAATCCCTGCTCGGAATTACGCGAGAAGCGAGCCCTTGTGAAACAAAAAGGGGAAGGGTGTCCATGTATATATAAGTTAAAAGAAGGTTCGATCTCCGCTCGCTTCTTCAACGTCGCCCACAAAAGTCACATTTCACATGTCACAACTGAAAATCCAGGACCGCGGGAGTTCCGCAGTCCCTTCCCAGCAGGCCTTAACGGTGGGCGCTTAACGATGGGCGCCAATGCCCAATTGAGAGTTCCGAGTTCCGCAAGAAGTCGTAAAGCCGGATATCAAGTGATTTCATGCGTACCTGGGATGCATCTACCTATTCTCCTCTTCAGAACACCTCGACGTGCAAACCGCATCCACATCGGTGAAGGTCTCCTGGAAGCAGCCCGCACGCGCAGTAAAACGTCTATATCGACCTCTGACCGGTGTGCAAGAAAGTAAGTGCGTGCATCGGCACCGATCATCTATCAATATATACATACCAGCTTTTTCGGTACTGTTCTTTGCGTTCACAGGAAATCGACCATTATGTGCAGCGCATGCGCAGAAACATTTCTTCTCAAAGGGAAGGGTCGAGTAACAGTCTTGCCCTTCCAATGAGGTGTGAACAGCTTGGGCTAAAGCATATCAGCGCAAAGGGCAAGATGTAATTCATGACAAGTGTATGACCGTACAGGGATACTACCAAAGCGAGCTACCGTATCCTGTGGCAGGTCCTCGTCAGAGTCTTGTCCATCCATCCCGACCTCTCGCTCAGCCAACCGTCTCAATCTACACCAGTTTCTGAAGCAGATGAAGACTGTGTCTCGCTCCAACGACCCCGCTTCGCTAAACGCTGAAAAGAAAAGAAAAGAGGCCGCGTCGGCGGATGCGAGAAACGCTAAAGGGATGATAAGAACTTACCGGATCATCGACATTAGTCGAGGAACTCCTAGCTCGTGGGCCTAACACAAAGGTGTTGGTATGCGATGGAGTCGTGAATGAGGTGGGCACTGTGCGAGTCGTGGCTGCGTAAGGAGAGGGATTAGGATTAGGATTAGGAAGAGCAACCCGCGAGGCAACAGAGGTTGTGGAAAGGGAGGGTGTAGTAGATTCCTCGTCAACAACACGAGCAGTTTTTGACTTCTTGAGGGTCATGAATGGTTCGTCGACATGCTTGAAAAGAAAATTAAGGATTTCACGCTGGAAGCATTCATGTACGAATTCAGGGTTGGACCTAGAGCTCGTTGGTTCAAACCAGTACGGATCCACCTTTAGGTACTTTGATAAGGAGGCGATCAACGTCGACAGCTTGCCGTAGGCCCAATGAAGGTTCGTGGCAGAGAAGGTGGCGCCACCGACGATGACATTGTTTCTACCCCCGGCCGTAAGCAGCTCTGCCCAGATGTAGAGAGGAACAAGGTCGCATGCGCCGGAGCTCCCACTCTGCGGAGGGGGTTGTGGCAAAGAAGCAGGTTTTGCTAAGAGTATCCAATAGAACATCACCCAGAAGATGGACTCGGCTTCGTGGTAGAGTTCGTGCCTGAAGTTGAGAAACGTAGCTTCCAAGAAGCGAGGGTCATCGCTTTCCAAGACTTCCGATGCAACTGTGCTAAATTGCTGGCAGCGTTCAGGGAATCGCTCCGAATAAGACGGATGAGCTTGAGGCATTTTTGGGAGA
The DNA here is from genome assembly GCA_020736565.1 of Coprinopsis sp. MPI-PUGE-AT-0042. Classification (NCBI taxonomy): domain Eukaryota; kingdom Fungi; phylum Basidiomycota; class Agaricomycetes; order Agaricales; family Psathyrellaceae; genus Coprinopsis; species Coprinopsis sp. MPI-PUGE-AT-0042. The sequence continues at coordinate 582,033 of JAHBOF010000040.1, read as the reverse complement.
ACGACACTGTCGCCAATGGGTATTGGGCTCCCCGCTTGTATAGCTCTTGCCATGAACATTGGGGTCCCCTTTGGAAGCCATGAGCGGCGATATATTGATACGCAAAATGAGGCTGAACGGTACTTACGGTTCGTTCCGCTACGTGGTCCGCGGTTCTCTGCTTGCCCTGGCGATGCTCGCTGTAGTTGAAATCTATGAGGAGCGCTGACGTCTCCGATGGATCAGCACTATTCGAGTTATCAGAATCTACGATGATGCAGAATGCATGGGCGTACCTTTTCCCCAGCAAAGATGCGACAAAACTATACTTTTGAGACTCTCCCTCATTGGCTGCAGCAGAGGGAGGTTCGTTGGCAGGAACTAGCCTGCCTGTACTTGTCGTGGCAGAGGGTACTGCTCTAGGCGGAGGCACAAACAGGACGTTGCCCTTACTCAGGTCACGGTGGAGTACGTCACGTTCGTTGTACAGTGCACGAGTAACTGCGGTCGGTCAGGTAAAGTCGCCTTGATAAAGTTGAGGCTCACTTTCAAGGATGTCGTAGATAACCATAAGCATCTCCTGGGGGGTCTCGATTGTCATGAAAGCGTTCCCCTGCTGGTCAAGCCCCATGTGCTTATTCTCTTTGCCGCGCACAATGGATACCCGTCGTTCAAAACACACGAAGTTGATGACGCCAGGGAAACGCTGAAGGGAATGAATGTGTTGCACCATTTCAATTTCATCCGTACGAGAATTGGTTGGACAGAGTTGGGCCTTGAGGACCTTAGGGATCCGAAAGTTCCCTTGGTCATCGTTGGCATTTTGAGGTTGGTGGACGAAGACGTGCGTCCGCGTGCGGAATGTACCGCTTCCAAAAACGCAAACATAATCGGTAACCCAGACCCTCCCCCTGGTCTGCTGACCGCCCTCTATATCACCGCCTGGTGGAACGTCGACCCCAGCTGCCCCATCGGCGGCGCTATCACCCACCATGTCCTGTTCGCCTAGACCCCCCTGACTAGTCCCACTTGAGCCTATTGGTCCCCCACCTGTTCCTGCCTCGTTTGGAAAAGAAATTGAGAACTTGGCGCTAGGGCTTTCGCCAGGATGATACACCATCTCGACGTCGGGGTCCAGCCACTCGCCGGGGTGATACAGCCCATGTACCAGGACATAGGCCGCACAACCAGCGAATTCGCTTCCCCAAGAGAAAGCATATTTTCTCAGAGTGAAGTCGCCGCCAACAGCCACATAAATCACCATCTCCTTCTCTGTGAGCAGCAGGCCGAAGCCACCCCTCAGGTCAGGACGGGCAAGGAAGAAGAGATCAAGGTACGTTAGGGCATGCTGCCCCTGACCCTCCTTGTTTTCGCCCTTGGAGGCTTTCTCACCAGCGAGCCTGACACAAGGCCATAAAACGTGCTTGCGGTCATCGGTGGCTTCATTTGGTCGCGCATACCAATGGTCTTCGAAAGCTGCAACGATATCGGGTCTAGCTTGCGTATCACAGTGGTGGCCATGGGGTCGGTTTTGCTCCGATTGCTTGAAAACGAGGAGAGGAGAACCTGGTACGGTGTCAACAGAAGGGACACTGGGTGTTAAGCGATACATACCTTGAGGCTTAATACTCTTGCAGACCATATTGATATCCTTAGTGAAGTCTGCCCAGGATGCGAAGATAGCGCCCTCTGTGGGTTCAGGCACCTTATCCAGCTTCAAATCGTCGCATAAATGTTGGAATTGCGCTGATTCATCCCCCGGCGGCTGTTTCGCTGGAGGGTATTTCGCAAAGTCCTGCATGTCCTGGCGGACATGCTGGGCATATGCACGGTCAGCAGGACGCACAGGCGTCGACATCGATGTCGACTGCTGAGCTGGCTGGGGTGGTGGCGTGTGGCTTCGATCTGGCGGTGGGTGTGGCGTCCGGAGGGACATGATGGCTGGAGGTAAAGGACACTGCTGGTGGCTGTGTATGTCTAGGCGCGCGACGCGGTTATTTGGTTCGGCGTCTGTACACACAATCTCGCTCTTGTTAGGGTTCTTTGCAGAGAGATAATAATATTAGGTATATCGAATATCTCCTGTAATAATCATCGACCTCAAAGATGGAAACGGTTCAAGGAGTATCGAAGTTCACGAGTGGGAGAGCATCGCAGCTGCTCCAAATTGAGCCAGATACATTTTTCATGAGTCTCCTCCCACCCGCATAATCGCCAACCATTTCGTCTTGTTGTCCCACATGGCTCGATCACTAGAAGGCAACGGTGTTTGAGAAATGGAAGAGGCATCTAAGCTGCTTCTTGGGCGGCTTTCAAGTGGAGCGCAGCAAGCTGAGGACTAACACCCTCCGCACAAGACTATTCAATTTCGTGACCGAAATGGCCCTTCCTCTCCGTTGACTCAATTCATCGAAGCATCCTTTGCAGTGGGGATCTAAAAATACACCTTCTAACTTTGTTAAATATGATAATGATTGCGAAGAACTGTTGAGTAAGATCCTTACCTCTGTTGGTTCCCAGTGGTATATATGAGCGTATAAATCGCCACCAGAGAATCTCCCGCCACACCACGGAAACTGATCATGTATACCCGCCTCTTTTGTTTTTATTCCCTTGGTTTCTTGTTCTCTTCCCTCTCATCCATCGTCCATGCAGCAATCAATGACCCCTGCGACGCTGGTGGGATCCCTGGGATCTGCGTGACCACCTCCACCTGCGCCTTCTCAGACGGCACATCACGCACCGGGTTCTGCCCCAACGATGATTCGGACGTCAAGTGCTGCACGACCAAGTGTGGGCCAGGTGCTGCTGGGATCTGTCGCTTCAACTCGACCTGTGAGAGTGGGAGGACCCTGACTGGTAAGTCCTCGCATGCCTAATCGCAGAAAAGAGAAGTTGATTGGCACGTAGGCCTTTGCCCTGGCCCAAACGACTTCAAGTGTTGTCTCCCTGCCACTGACTCTGAGCCGTCCCTCTCCAGTTCGATTGCCGGCAACGCGTCGTCCACGTCTAGCGCCTCGAGCTTCTCTCTGATCTCCACTTTCAGTGGGGTCTTTAGCTCATCGTCACTTCCCGGCATTTCTACTCTGTACGTCCGCCGGAAAGATCTCATTTCCTAAAATAACTCATTGGACCTTTTCAGCCGCCCGACGACTTTTAGCAGCAGCCCGAGCCCGGGAATAGAGCCGTCAGAGAGCGCGAATGGCACAGACGAGAGCGATGGTGCAGGAGGTGGAGGCAGCGCTGGTCGTGTGACCTTGGATGTCTACGTTGGTGTGGCAGTTGCTTTGGCTGGTGTCGCTGCTACACTTGTGGTTTGAGCCCCGGATCAAGATTCAATTGTCAATTTAGAATTGGGCACCTTCAAGGGCGGTACAATGAAAGGAAAAGAAGCAGGTAACAGCCGTAGCTCCACGGGATGCCCTATGCTCCTCCCATGTTGGCCAAGGGCTCCGCCAATCCTACTGATCGCAACGATAAATATGTGGTATGCGAGGTGACAGTGAAGACGCACTCGAGGAGGAGCTGGTCAAAATGCATAAGACTCTGAGAATCAAGATGCAAACTGGATAAAGTCAGAACGTACGCCAAAATGCGAGTGCATGATCAAGCTCAGCCCGAAGACACTGTTAAGAATGGAGTATGAACTTCCGCTGGTAGCAAAATCTGCGACAGTCATGGGCACCAACGACGCTGAGGGCAGACACTCGAACAGCCAATAGTACGAGCTGTCCACAAGGGGGAATGGGGCGGCATCGTTGGCTGTTCCTCGTAGAATGGCTATCATGGCGCCCCAGAATCACCACCCTAGATCACCACAGCATTTAGCTAGTCACTTTTGTCCACCGGGAACATAGGTATGAGCATCCCGGTGAACATTTAGTCCCTGCGCTGAGAGTTTCGAGAATGAACCCCGAATACTTGTCCTGAGAGCCGCACGACGTGCGATGGCCCTGGAAGTGTCGCGGGAAGAATAAGGCAGGTCGACATCATCCCTCGTCGCTGTCAGGCAACAACGAAAGGCCGGCCAATGATGAGTGTTTTGGTACAACATGGCGAGACTGGCAACTGCAAGCCGAGTGGGCCCAGCTCGAATTTGAATCGGAGTTGCAAAGTTGAAAGTACCAAGCGCCGGCTTTGATCTTGATCTTGCCCATCATCCAACCATCGCAATTCCTCATGCTGTGGGACTCAGAACGTGGCGCATCGGATTTCATAGTTCCTTCCTCTCAAGGCGGAACAAAGCTTTGACAGTTCTTTCGTTGTCTGTCGCTTGACCCAAGTGGGATATTCGGACGCTTGCAGAACACAGCTTTGCATCGCATCTCAGCACGTTAACAAAGAGCGTGCCAGTTGCCAGTACCCACGATACTTGGGCTTCCATCGAATGTACTCCTTTCTTGGACTTGATGAGGACTTGATTCCACCCTCTGCCCACCGTCGCACCCACAGCACGGCTTGGCTATCTGGCCTCGTGGTCCACGTAGAACCCGCTCGACGGCGTGAACATGCACGAGGAGGGCTCTGTGGACGCTTCCCAGCCTTCTTCCCGGTATTGTGGGCCATTCACTCTTGATACGGGATGAGTGCCCACCAGACCAAAGCACGAGGATGACGTTACACACACACCTTCCAGTCAAGGATGCTGTTGTTTTAGGTGTACACATAGGTAAGAAAGGATCTCGAGCTTATATATAAGTCAAGCTTAGAAGGGCTCCTTTCAGCCAAGATCGAATTTACCCTTTCCTTACTACAGTTACAACGATGTCGCGATTTAGCTTTGGTCGTCGTCAGTCCTCATCCAACAACAACAATACCAACAACAGCCATAGGAGGACAGTCTCGTCCGCCTCGGGATCTGCTCCGACCCCTCCTAGTCCAACTGGGACGCAGGACCTGTCGCACTCTGATTACAGTGAACGTGCTCGCCGTTTGATCGAGTTAACGAATGACCTTAAGGACCTGGGGTAAGGCATCCCCAATCTTCTTCTTCGCGATAACACAGCAAAAACTAACTACGTTACAGTGCTAATCATATTCTTGACATACCTCGAGTAGTCTTTATCGGAAACCAATCAGGTCAGTAGATTTCGGGCAGTCGTTCGAAGCCTGTGAAATAACGACGTCTGCAGCTGGAAAGAGCTCTGTAGTTGAGGGCGTGACAGGCGTGAGTGGCATATGCTACCTCTGTTGATTCCGCGACTCATGGTTATATCAGATCAAGGTACCACGAGATGGTGGAACATGCACGAGGTACAACCGACCGAGCACTCATCTTTCACCGTTACTAAAGACTTTTTCAGGTGCCCTATGGAATGTACCGTCACGAGGAAAGACGGTCCGTGGACTTGCAATGTCCGTCTTCGCCTTGACTACGAGAACGGCGTACCGCTTGAAGGTAAACCCACGTCCATCAACTTTGCAAAGGTCAAGAACCCCGCCGACGTGGAGCTATGGCTTCGAAGGGCGCAAGCTGCTATTCTCAGTCCCTCTCAACCTCTCACCGAGGCTCTCGCTAAACCCTTTCGAACCAAGAACTCTGACGAACTGAAGAAGATGCAGAAGGATGGCGAGCTGTTGCCGTTTTCATTCAACACTGTTGAGATTGAGATATCCGACCGAGATGGCACTGATCTATCGTTTGTCGATTTGCCTGGTGAGGGCCATTTCCTGCAAGCAGTTTGTGCAAGTCTGACGACCTCTTATTCTAGGAATCATCCACAACCACGAATCAGACCCTAACATGACATCCGTGGTTATGCAGCTCGTTGAGCGGAACATCAAGGGCAAGAATACCTTGATTGTTGTCACACTGCCCATGACCGGTGAGCACAACCCCGTCCTGCACATTTTGCCGCTCGCTGACTTGGAGAAACTTAGATGACATACAGACTCAGAAAGCAGTCGAGATCGCTCGCCGAGCTGATCCTAAAGGATACAGGACGATCGGTGCGCAGAAACTTTCTTTCGCTCCTCATGTTTGCTGACCTAGTATCGTAATCTTACCCTCAGGTGTGGCCACAAAGCCCGACACACTCTCTGCTGGCGACCTGGGCTCCCTGGAGGCATGGAAGGAAACGCTTCAGGGAAAAGTTCACACCTTGCGCCATGGATACTTTGCTGTCAAGCTGCCCAATGATGCTACTCGGGCGGCAGGCCACACTCGTACCGAACTCCAGCACCTGGAGATGTCGTTTTTCAATTCGACGGACCCTTGGAAGGGCCTTGCCGATCGCAGTAGGTTTGGCATTCCGAACTTTGTCAAGAGCACCAGCAAGTTGCTTGTCAACCTCATCGAGAGAAAGTACGTCTTTTATTGATAAGCACTTCTGGCCATACCATGAGGCTAATGAGATGATGCGCCCAGCTTACCGTCCCTGAAGACAGAGGTTGATGCTCTTCTTGAAAGTGCACTCGAGGAGCAGAGCACGCTGCCTCCACTCCTCGACGCCAACCTCCCACCGCTCCATATTGTTCTGTCTCGCGTTACCAACTTCTGCAAGATATTTGAACAAACAGCTGAAGGAGGTGCCAACAAGTCATTTACCCGCTCTAACATCGCCCACTACCAGGCATTCAAGCGCAAGGTTGACAAGACCGCCCCGACATTCTACATTACTGGGGAGCGTCAGAATACCCTTGGGGCCATCACCATAGGGGATGTTAGAGCAGCGATTGAAGAGTAAGATAAGCTCGTTGTCATTTTTTGCGTTGGGCTTGACTCACTGGTTGCAAGGCATACAGCTTGGGAATTCCCTGGATACGTCCCGTTTGAAGCTACTAAAGTCTTCATCCTTCGCCATATATGTCTCTGGGAGGCACCGGCCAACGACTGCTTCGCGCGAGTCTCGTCGAACCTCTCAACCTTCATTGATGAATTACTTGCTAAGCCTGATCAGTTCGAAAGGTTTGCCGCGTTACAGACATGGGTCAGGTACGTCTTTGCTAGCTCAGGCGTATGTCATCCACCACCTAACACTTGTCTAGGGATATCATCTCGACTGAAGAGGCGGCATGTGTGGAAGAGGCATCCGCCATGATCAAAAAGCTCTTCGTCTTTGACAACAGCTCTCCTCTTTACTTCCAGAACAGGCAAGCCTTTGACGCTGCGAAGAAGGCTTGGTTCAATGGCCATCCCTTTCAACAGCCCAATAATGGTAAAGTCTCCGATGAACACGAGGTGATGGCAAACATCTACGCTTATCTCCAGATCGCCTCACAGGTACGAGATTTGCGCCAGTTTCAAGCAGTATCAGCTGACTCGTTGTCTCGCAGCGATTTATCGACCAAGTTCCTCTGGCCATCGAGAACATGCTGCATCAGGCTCTGGCAGCTCGCCTGGGCGACAAGCTAATGAAGGCGGTCATCGAGATGGACCCCAATGACCTCAAGGATATGTTAAAGGAAGATCCAGAAATTGCAGAGACACGGGAGAGGCTGCGCCAACGTGTTGAGAAGCTGAAGGCTATCAAAGAGCGCCTCTTTGAATTCGAGCAAGGATCGTCCTATGACCCAACTGAAATCGAAGAGGAATCCGAGGAAATGTTCGAAGAGGAGAGTTCGTTCAGCGAGGGATTCTTTCAGACAGCAGTACTAGCTGCCCCAGAGCCGTCGTCCCCTACAGTCCGCTACACAACTTCTCTCTCCTATCGCTAAGACTTGCTGCGACCGCTGACTACGACCAGCCTTTTGTGCTTATTTTTCACTTTTCATACTTGGTACTGAGTGGTACTAAAGGAGGTCTACGGTGTGGAATGCGTTTTATTTACTTGGTTATATAGGCAACGTAATGTGAATTAGGGAATGGTGTAGGATACCATACGGACACTGTTGCGCCCAGGGCAAATATCTTCTCGATTTCTGAGCTGCATGCGAAACAAGGCTTCGAAGCAGCTTCAACTCTCAAGCTTCAAGCCTCGGGACGGACGCTGCGAGCAGATGGTGGACCTGGGGTTGAGCGCACGCTTCTTGGGCGGCTAAAGCAACGAAATGCAGTCATTAAGAGAGAAGCTGCTACAAGAAAGCGTAGAATGCTGACCTGGTCGTTTGTAGATGACCCCGTAAACCCCGATGTACTTGAAGAGGAAGTAAAACTGTCCGAAGATTTCATGCGCATGGTAGGAGGTATGTATACAGGTTTAACCTGACGAAGGGTTTTGGAAATCGTGACATCCATGAAATCCTCCTCGCCGTAGGAAGTCGTAGATAGTCCTTTGCATACATTCGTGAATGAACTCTGGATGACACCAGGGATCTTTGTTGCGGAGCCAATATGGGTCCACCCGAAGAAACCCGGAGAGAGATAAGATCAAACCCTCGAGGGGCTGGTAAAGGGGATGAAGGTAGTCATCTGGGTAATGGGACTGGACAAGGTAGTTGCGGCCACGTATCCCGAAAACCCACCCCCAGATAGAGGGACAGATGAGACTTTGAGGAGGTGCCCCGGAGGCTTCTTCAGGTTGTGCCACAAGCAACCCATGAAACATCACCCAGAAAATCGATTCGGCATCGTGGTGCAATGCATGTCGCGTTCCTTTTGGCAAGGCCTCGCCCTCAGGAATCCCGTCTCCCCCGTTTCTAAAACCGACTGTTTCGTTTTCACAGATGCGAAATCGTTGACAACGTTTTGGAAACTGCTCTTCATAGAAGGCGCTAGGCGGGGGCATGCGGACCACGTTGACCAGAGGTGCTTGCAAAAGCCCTGGTGTTCCGCTTTCAATAGCTCGAGCCATAAATTGCGGAGTCCCCTGAAGAGAATGTCAATCACAATTCTAGTCGAGCTGAGTAATGACCGACCGTTCGACTATATCCACGCTCTTTGGTTGTGGGCTCGCAGAGTATTTTGCTCCGGTTGAAGTCGATGAGAAGCGCAGATGGCTGCCTTGGTAGGGTTCTGTATACGATGTTAGGACGAGATGAGATAGCGTCGGAATCTGCGTACTGTCTTTCCAATAGAGCTGCTATGAACCCTCTCTCGCTCACCCCACCTGTGGTTGGTGGTACAGCTTCACCTCTGAAAGTATCTGGTCCAGAGCTGATGGCGCTACCACGGGGTTGGGGAGCTCTAAAAGGACATTCCCCGCGCTGATGCCTCGGTGCAGCACCTTGCGCTCGTCAAAAAGTCTTCGAGTAACTGAGCATGATCACCTTCAAGTCGGTATAAATGAGGGTAGCACTCACTTTCGAGAGCATCATAGGCGACGATGAGTAGATGGCGGACGGTCGTAATCCGCTGACCTTGCTGGCCTAGTCCAAAGCGCCGTTGCACTTTGCCTTCAACGATGGAGGGCAAAAACTCGTAGCTTATTAACCGTACCACGCCGGAGAAGGGACCATGTCCGTGTATGTGGTCAATGGTGTGACCTTCGTCAAACTCTGTGTCTTCTTCGCACAGTTGTATCTTGAAAACCGGGACACCACATCTGATGTCGCTCTGGGATGAGACAAGTGGGTCGAGGAAGAAGATGTGGGTGCGCGTCCCAAATGCACTGGTACTGAGGGCGCAGGTGTAGTGCGAAAGGAATACTCTCTTCCTGGCTGGTGGTACACCCTCTGTCGGGTAGGTTGGCCGCGCTACTCGAAACATCCTGCTTTTCTTCCTTCTCATCCCTGGTTGCTGCCTCGTCCTCAGCATCTGGGAATATCGCGATATCGTACGTGCAGGCAGGTTCTTAGCCTGGATGATACACCATTCGGATTTCTGGGTCCAACCAGGATCCAGGGCCGTAGAGGCAGAAAATAAGGGCCTGTGCACTGGCAGCGCAGCGTGCTTCATTGGTACCCCATGTAAAGGGGAATTCAAGCACGCCTTCCCCACCGACACCCATCATGATGGTCATTTCTGCGTTGTTGAGTAGAAGGCCGAAGATAGTCAGGCCAAGCGAGAAGCAGGAGCTCGAGGTGCTTGGCTGCTTGTTTCGTTGCTCGTGCTTTATTTCTGGGCTTCGACGCATCTTTGCCTACGAGCCTGATGCACTGCCAGAGAACGCGTTCGCCATGGTCACCACTGTCCGACTCCGTAGTGGTTTCGTGGTAGTGTTCCTGAAATGCAGCAACAATATCGGGCTTGTCTGCATTTTTACTTGGATGACCATATGGTAAGCACGTGCGGGTATTCTTGAAACAAGGAGTTGGGTAGACTCTGCCAAAGTAAATAAAGGAGAATATTGTCCGAGTAGCAATTGACACGCACTGAAATATGTCTGGAAGCTTTTCGACACTGTGTTGGCGTCTTCAACAAACGATCGTCGAGATGCAAACGCAGGTCCATTGCTAGGGCTAAAGCAATCGTCTCCAATATCAAGTGCGCGCAAAGGAGATTGCTGCTCCATTGGCAACTCGGGGTTGGGGTCTTTCGGCAGCATGAATAAATCGCAGGACCAGGAAGGATTCCGGTGTCTACCTGAGATTGTAAAACAAGTCCAATTTGTGGAAGAGAAACATTTTTGATCCGCAGCTGTTTGTCGGCGCTCTCCGACAAAGCAGCCTCTCTCCGTGTACCAGTCCGTGAGCAGGACAACTCAGCCCCCAAACATGGTGCGTGCTTAAAGGCATGATCCCCTCCTAGCGTTGGAGAGCAATCCGGTTGGCGAGACCAAAGTCGATAAGGGTCCAAAATCTAGGAGCTTTTGCGCTGTTGGAAACGTCCCGTTAAGGAGACGGCAATGACAACAAAGACAGAGAGAGTTGGGATTAAATACAGAATATATCCACTTTGAATTATATGAGTCTGATGCCCCCTCGCTCGTCAACGTCAATCCCGCGCACACTTTCTCTAAACCCTTCTAGTTGTCTTCTAACTTGGGAGCATTCAGGATTATCTTCCAATATGCGATACGCCTCGGGCAGATTCTGTTGGAGAATCTACAACAGTCAGTCAGTACGCGCCGCTCGCAGGAAGAGGATCGACGGAACACTCACCTTTGCACGGTTCTCGGAGCGCGGATGTGTTCGAGTAAATTCGAAGCCTTGAGCCGAAGCAGCAGCTTCGACCTTGCCTAGACGCTCGAACATGGCTGGAGCAGCACCAGGGTCATAGCAAGCTCGGGACATCAGCCTCAAACCAATCAGGTCTGCCTCGCGTTCTTGCGTCCGTGAATTGGGTAGATCAAGCAGGTAGGTCGAGATTCCTTGCGAAACGAAATAGTCGATTCCCAAGAGTTGCAACCCAAGGACGACGGCATACAGAACGTACTGAGACGACATGCGCTCTGCTGGGTGTCTGGCAACAACATGGCCAATTTCTGAGAAAGGGCCTTATTAGCATGGCGTGGTTGAAGCAAGAAGGTTCGTACCATGGCCAAGGACTGCAGCCAACCCCTCTTCGTCCTTGCAAATGGGTAGAATACCCGTGAAGACAACGACTACACCAGGAGCCGCCATTGCATTCACCATCTTCTTGTCGTTCACCACAATAACATCCCACTCCTTCTCTGGTCCGTATGCTTCATTCGGACGAGTCGCAGCACCAAAGTCGGAATCTGGTGTAGAGAATCCGCCAAAGCCCCCAGGAAAGTTCCCTCCTACCACACCGAAGAGGTTGACGTCCTCTGGCTGACGTTCACCACGGAGAGTACCGAGGTTGGAGGCAGTCAGGATGCGTGAAACGACGCGTCGAACGTGGCGTGTAATGACATGATTTGGGGGTAGAATGGCATTCCCCATTGTTTTCTCGATTTCTCGTTTAACGAGTTCACCCATCTAGCCCTATGTTAACCGAATTCCATAGGTCATGTGTGCTGGGCTTACCTTAGCTTCGTCGCTCGCAGTGGCATGCATAAATCTCCACCTGCCTGTATCTGGGACCTGCTCTAAGCTAACGCATTCCAGTCAGCTCCCTATCAACCTCTAAAGGATCAATCAACTCACTGTGTAACAACGTACAACCCTCCCCCAACACCCAGGACAGTGAGAAACTTGAGAGCTGGACTGAGCTCGAGGAAAAGATTCCTTCCTGTCTTTCCTCTTGGGTCCCCTCCAGGGCGGGGTGCCAGGGGTGGATTACCGAAACGAACATATCGAATTTCGTTCAACGGATGGCTCCTGGAAAACGTCCTCAGTTTGGCTGGGTTCAGCGGTCTGGGAAGTGTCCTGAGACTGTTCGCTTTCAGTGATCTGGAAAGCAGAGGGCTGGTGCGAGACAGCATGCGCAACATTGTCGTAGTCGTTTACCGAAGTGTGAATCCATCGAGCTCGTTGTTGGTCAGGTCAATGTTCGGCGCTGCCGATGCAACACGTAATTTTAAGCGGAGAGCGAAATCCGTTGGACGCGAAATTAGGGGTTTCTCCCGTAGTCTCGTCACAAATAACTGCCATAACTCGGCCATAACCTGGAAAGGCTCGGGCCACTGTCGAGGACGACCATGAGACCTTTGAAGCTGGCCGTCGTTGGTGGTGGTCCATCGGCATTCTACGTTGCCAGCAGACTGCTAAAACTGCAGACATCAACCTCTGTCCGGGTCCACTTGTTTGACCGCCTCTGGTCTCCCCATGGCCTCGTACGGTATGGTGTCGCGCCAGACCATCCAGAGGTCAAGGTGAGTAACCTCAATCTGATATTTTATGCGTCCTAAACTAATAGATCCCAGAATTGTACACACAAATTCGACGAAACTGCAACGGATTCACGGTTCCGTTTCTTCGGAAATGTGAATGTTGGTGACAGCCTGAGCCCTGTTCATGGGGCTCTAAATGTCCCTTTGAGATCGATATTCGGCCAATACTCTCACGTTGTGTTTGCCACAGGGTGTACCCTGCCCAAGTTGCACGCAGCTCTCCCTCCCTCAAGTCATTCTATACCAGCTCTTGACTTGGTCCATTGGTACACCCAACACCCCAATGCCCCTTCCCCACCTCCACTCGACAAACTGACTCATGTCTCCATCATCGGAAACGGTAACGTCTCTCTAGACGTTGCACGCATGCTCCTAACGAGCGTCGATGTTCTCAAGCAATACGACGTCCCCCAGCTGGTCCTTGACGTTCTCGCTGCTTCACGCGTCGAACACGTTTCCATTATTGCCCGACGTGGCCCTCTCGAAGCTGCTTTCACCATGAAAGAAGCTAGGGAACTCGTCAACCTCCCCAACGCGTCCATGGTTCCCGTCTCGCCTGAACTACTTAAACCACCTGCAGGCACAGTACTCACCAGGCAACAGAGCCGAGTGCTGCAGCTGCTCTCCAAGGGCTCCAAGAACCCATTTGGGACGACCAAGAAGACGTGGTCGTTGGACTTTTTCAGGTCTCCGACTGGTCTCAATATCTCTGAAGGAGCACAACCAACACTGTCGCTGGCTCACACCCAGGTGGAACCAGCAACGCGGCGCGCAGTGCTCACGGGCGAATCGTCCTCAGTCAATACAGATCTCGTCGTGACCTCTATGGGCTTCCATGGTGAACCCACTGCATCGTTCTACGACCCCAGCCTAGGCCACCTCCGAACCCTCTCCAACCGAATCATCAACACCACCGGCCAAACCCTCCGGAATGTTTATGCGAGTGGGTGGGCGTCAACAGGTGCCAGGGGGGTGTTGGCGTCGACGATGATGAACGCGTACGATGTCGCCCAGACGATCATTGCCGACCACGAGACGTCGTCATCTGTAGAGCTAGAGTTTGAGGACGTGCTGAACCCCAATCCGGACTTGGAGAGTATCCCGGCGGAGGTCCAGGAAGGAGTTGGTGCAGGACGTGTGGTGCAGTACCCTGATTGGAAGCGAATTGACCAAGAGGAGATAAGGAGGGGCCAAGTGTTGGGGAAAGAACGAGAAAGGATGCAGTGGGATGAAGCCAGTCGGTTGATACTGGGACGGTAGCTGCTTGCGTAGGAACCTGGTCCAAACCTTACGTGCACCTCCACACAAAGTAAACCAAGGATCAAACCCGGACGCTTTCACAATCACGAAGTCGCTACTATCGTCGGTGTCCGGGGGCATCAAGCCCCCAAGTTGCGCGAAGAAGCCCTCGCCGTGCGTTGTAGAGCTAGAGAAGGACAGTGGTGAGCATAGACGACATGATTTTCATTCCCAAAGAGTCAATGGTACTTCCTAATCCGGACGTGCTCCAGAGATGCGATCGCGAACAAGCTCTTAATAAATTGAATTCAATGTCGCCACGCTTCTGGTATGGAAAGCGCCTTGAGGCAGCTCTGCTGTGGCAGGAACTACAAGCATAATTTGGCCGAATGTGAAAGACAGGGTGGCGGCATCGGCCACTTTCGTCAAAGTGGAGCTGGCGTTTGCTTGTCCTTGTCGCCAGGTTTTGTGGCCGACTGGTCGCATTGTCCATCCTACGCGTCCCTGTATGAATAAAAGGACAGCATCCCTCTCCCCTCCTTTCTCAAACCTCTCGCACCCCACAAACATGGACATGGACACCGGCCGCCCTTTCGAGAATCCTCAACGAGGAAGCTTCTTCGATATCCCTGCCTCGGATCCCTTCTCCTATCTCGCGATGCAGAATGAGCGTGATACCTTACTAGCCAACGGTATTACACCTCAAGGGGGCAGGTCTGGCTTTTTAGTCAACGTCTACGATCCAGCATCCAACCACGTGCACACCTTTCCATTGAAGTCTTTGCCCTACTTGCCACCTCCAGTCACCGTCAACTGCGAGATGATCGAAAACGATGCTGCTCATATCATTGACTGGCCCCCCTCCCCTAACCCGGTACTTCTCGAATCACCTCAAAAGCCGGCCACATCCAGGACCGTTCTCAAGTCACCAAAACAGCCCGAGGCGACTATCCTCTGCCAGCTACCAAATGTCGACGGTAACGGAGTATGTGGTAGGGCCATCAAAGCTGCTCGATGTTCTATCTGGCAGCACCGAAGAGATTACCACAACAATATCAGTATTCCGGACGGAGAGGACAAAATCCTTTGTGGGTGGCTATGCGAAGTGGGTGGTCGGCAAGATACCAACCTCCCTTGCTCTGAACGAGTATCCCCGCGCTGTTTTTGCAGTCATATCCTGGCCATGAGCAAACCCCACGTTCGCATAGGTACCCTTCAACAACTTCGCTGCCCAAGCTGCGACCAAGCTTTACCTGGATTTACCTCTGGTCGCCTGGATTCTCTCGCGAAGCACTTCAATAAGCACCCTCAATGTCGCGAGCAAGCCAGCGAGGGCGCAACCGAGCTTGAGGAATGATCTACAATGGTAGAAGTAGTCATTATACCTTTCATTATTATGCCTGTATTTTGGGTTCCAACTTTTTCCATCCCCGTCCTTAACCACCGAATTGTACAAGGCTTTGATGAAACTTTGTCCCATCTTACACCACAGATCAAATCAAATCAAATCCTCGAGGAAATATGTCCACAAGGTGGACAAAGTCACAAATTGCCCAAGATGTGATATTTGACGTGCTCCAATCAATATCCTCGATGTAGCGCAGCTCGAACAGGAGGTCTTCGAGGAACTCGCCCATCACCTTACCCTTAGGTCCTTCGTGAAAGTGGCATCTGAGAGCTTCGGGCAAAGTTTAGGCTTGGTAGGTGGTTCGCTCCTCCGCTACCGCCTGGCAGCGAAACTGCGCCAATACCTCCGACCTGTGTCTCTTTCGGTTTCCCAGTCCTACCAACCTCCCCGCATTTGCGCGTCCTCCCGCAAGAGCTCGTTCAAAATGCTCCGCCTGGATGGGTATTCGCGAGTGAAGAAGTTACTAGGCCTGGCGATTTCCCTTTTGAGCGTAGAAGTGAAAGCCCCGTTGAGATCCCTTCTAACAACAGTGTCGATGTCACGGACTTCAGGGGCTACCAATTCGTTCATAAACCCCTCATTAGACTGATTTAGAACATTAGATAAGGCTTTCAGATAAGAGTGACGAAAGTGACTTACAAAAGCAAGAGCGCCAAGAGATCTAGCCAGAACGGCAGTCGTAAGAGCGCTTCCTCTGGTGAGACGCATGTTACTGGGTGGAGCGAGCGTAAGTCTTCCCGTCGATTAATTTGGCGGCAGAAGATCGTCTCACCAAAAAGATATGCCGGTTGGCATGTGTTGCAAGGGGTTTGTGTTTTATGGAAGGCCGATCTCGATGTGCACAACGGGAGGACTTCTTACTAGGAAACGGCTATTGTCCACTCTAGCCCTTAAGGACCGTTGAAGCTGAATAAATGTAGCTACACGGAAATGCTTTGTCGGTTTGGACAACCGCTCGTGAGTCCTACATGATGTACTACGGGTACAGGATCATTGGAGAGCTGCACATTATTGTATGCCAATGCGGGAGTGAAGGATGATCCTTCAATTGAGGTATCGTTTCAATAGTCTTCAATCATGATGGTTTCCAAGAGGCAAGGTTCTGAAGCCTCTCAGAATAACGATATTGTGTGCAAGACGATGTCTGGAACGGCGCATGCCAGTGCAACACATACGAAAAGATGAGCCACCCAGATTCTTCTTTCAGGGCTCTTGAAGATGAGTATATTGATAGACGGTCGGTACTATCTCCCTTCTTCAAAGAAACTCCAGAGTTCGCACTTCTGCCGTCCTGTGTTTCCTTTCAAGTGCAAATCTGGAACATCGATTCTAGGCCAATGAGATAAGGTGTTTGTGCAACAATCACCGTTTTTTCCACGAATCGGGACTTCGAATTCGAAGGAGCCTCGTCGCTTGCTGAGGCGGGAGAAGACGATGCCGGGAGAACGAGGCGCCCGTTTCACCTGCTTGAGCTATCTGGGCTAATAATACTCGACAAGAGCGATGTCATGACTTCTCCCGTGCTTTCAAATCGCATTCTGAGTCTCAAACCTTCCAATGCTCTCTATCAATCATCTCCCGTCGAAGTTCGACGAATATCATCAGTGGTATCAAACATCAGCGCTCAGCTAGAGCTTCCGAGGGCTGTCCTTGCGAGCTTCTTAGATTCTCCAACGCTACTTCCCTTGCACCCCAGATCATTGACTCTATTTTTGACTTTCTGTGCAATTTCTATATCGTAGATGTCTTGAAGGGCCGTTCATTCTACCGGCGGCCCATGCGAACGGATTGCATTGTTTACATGGCCGTTAAGTGAGAAGGACCGGGTCACAGGGCTTCCAGCTTTCAAGTATTCCATTCAACTGCGCAGATCCCAGCTCTGCAGCTTTAGGGGGATATCTGCCCGTTTGCGGAGGATCCAGATGACGTCACGCGACAGAATCTACGGGTCGCGTCTGGGATCTTTAGACAACAATTGCAGGGCCTATCTCACTCATTCTAGCAATAAAGGAGCATGTGAATTTACGAACCGTAAAAAAACTAGTGTTCAATGGGCTCGGTACATGAATTTGCAAAGTGAATGAATGCTTGCGTCTTTGGTGAGTCCCACCACGCCCAACCATTGTGACAATGGCATCCGAACTTGAAGTTGGCCTGAAGTCAAAAGCAAGCCTTGCCTTTGCCTCAGCAAACTGCGTCAGAAAGAAACGAGAACCATTCGGTGGGGCGCATGTTAAAGATTCGACATTGAGTTGCAGGCCCGAAGCAGGGACGTATAATACATGATACAGTAAGCCGACTGGGATTGGACAAAGTTCTTGACGAGGTTTGTGAATGCAAATATAAAGCTGAGCTATAGAGCGTTCCATGTTCAATCAAGGCTCCTCCATTCCGACAAAAGAGTCCATGAAACCCTCTACAACACCAGTCGCGACGGGAGCTTCAGCACTTCCTGCGCCGGTGGCAGTCACTTGACCCATGACAGCCTCCTTCTCCTCATCCCCCTCCAACAAGACCTTGATAATCTCTCCTGTCTCCTTTGCGGCTATTGATGACAGGCTTGCAGGCGGTACGTAGTTCCGGACGGCAACGGCAATGGCAGACGCCAGTTCAGTTGGAGGGATCCCGAACGACCTAGCCAAGTCGGTAATCTTGCCCTCAAGGTTATGGCTGGATCCGCTTCCTGTCGGTGAGTATACAGGTGGTGTTTTGTCTGTTTGCATCTGGGGTGGTTTCTTTCCCATTGCGACGTTCCACCATCCTCCTACGGCAGCTTTATGCTGAACGAGGCGGTACGAGTAGAATGCGGAAAGAGCAGTCGTGAGGATGATGAGGATGTAAATGAGTTTCCGTAGGCTTGTGTTCTCGAGCGGGAGTGATACGTCGGTCCTCAGAGCCTTTTTTTGTCTCTGGGGAGGCAAATCCCTGGCCACGGAGCGAATGGATGGATTCGAGGAATCAGGTGTACTGGAGCCGTCGATTGGGCGTGAGTTTGGATTTACGCGCGACATTTTCAAGATTTAGATGGTGGATGCAAGTGCAAGATGAAAGAGAGAGGAAGACCAACATCTCGAAATTTAAGCTGAATATTGGTGCCAATTTCGTCATAGGCTACGGTTCATGCTATGACGTCGACGGCGGTTAAGCGCGCCGTCGTTGATCCATGGGTTCGGACTCTGCAGCTCGCGGGGGAGTTGTGGGTTGATGAACGAATTCATCTTTGTGAAGGGTATACAGTAAGGAAGACATGTTATTACAGTAGGGAAAATAAAGCTAAGGCTCGTTACATTCGTAAAATAGTCACTCGCACAAACAGTGATCAAGCGACCGACGACTTTTCGCTAGTCTTGTGGTGCTCCTCGACCTCGTCAAAGTCGTATAGAGGCTTGAGAGTCGCGCTCCTCCTGAAGAAGACCCAGCGTTGAATCCAGTAGGGCAAGAAAGTGGTAACTTGGTAGCTCGCATGACGTCCAACAGGAACAGCGAAGATGTAATCGAGTTCCTCAAGAGTTCGTTGTTTGGTTTCTAGATGGGAAAGCGATGAGGAGGCGAGACAGCCATGAGTTTTGGGACACTGACCTGGGAGGAGCAAGAAGATCATGATGAATGCGAGAACATTCAATCCAGCGTAGAAACCGAAAACGCCAACAGTTCCAAACGCTCCGAGCATACGAGGCAGGGTAAGACCAAGGATGGATGCATAGAAGAAATTGGTAGCAACAGCCCAGGACCTACCCAGATCAATGTCAGTGGCAACTCGATGGGTGGGAGAACGGTGAAACTCACATTCCCATTTCACGATGAGTCAAGGGGAAGACTTCGGCGGAATAAGTGAAAGGAACAGGTCCCTCTCCGGGTGAATAGAAGGCTGTGGAGTGGACAGTGAGGAACGTCGACACGCATGGCAGTAGAAGTGAACGTACCAGCAAAAAGGAAAATGAAGAAGGCAATCAGTGGAACACGAGCGCTGTTGGTGTCAGGAATGTAGTAGCAGAAGCCAGCAGCGAGCAAGGTCCAGGCCATGTTGGGGAAGGTGAACAACAGAAGGTTTCGGCGACCGAAGGTATCGATAGTCTGCAAGCCATCACATCAGCATCTAGACGTATCTCTAAGCTGGCCCACGTACCCAAACGGCAGGGAAGGCAAAGACAAAGTTGACCAAACCAAAGCCCCAAGACGCCCACAGGGATTTGACGACGGAGTAGCCAGCCTCTCTGAAGATGGTTGACGAGTAGAAGGCAATGATGTTGATTCCACACATCTGCTGGGCAATCATGACGACCCAGCTGGCGAGGGTAGCCCGTCGGACACGAGGAATAGTGAAGAGCTCCAAGAAACGGGTGGCGTAGTTAGTTCCCTTCATGATCTTCATTTCTTCCTCAAGCTGGCAGTGTGCGTAGTACATGTCTCGGGCAGCTTGCAATGGGCTGTTTCGGAGACGAACGAAGGACTTGTAGGCATCAACATAGCGGCCCTTCTTCATGTACCAACGGGGCGATTCTTAAAGGCAATCAGACACCGGGCGATGTAGAATAATGTTGGCAGTCACTCACCAGGGCAGAAGTAAATACCAATGAACAGAGGTACAGCTGGAATGAATGCGGAGCCAAGCTCGAGACGCCAGGCGATATCTCCAGTGCTGTGGAGGACCAAGTTGGCGGAGAAACCGATGAAGATACCAAAGGCAGTCTGCGGAAGTTTACCCGTTAGGTGCGAGATGACCACAGAAAAAGCTGAATGAACTTACCCACATCTGCCAGGACATGACAAGCCCGCCACGAATGTTAGCAGGCACGTTCTCAGCAGCGAAGACAGGGGAGGTGGTGGCCTTGGGGCCCATGCCGAGACCGAGGAGCAAACGGCAAACCTAGAGGAGTACTGCGTTCAGTGACGATTTCCTGTCGAAAGGAGAAGTTGCATACAAAGAGCTGTGGCCACGTTTGCGCCAGACCTTGACCAATGACACTGAAAGTACAGAAGATACCGCACCAGAAGAGGGTTCCTCGACGCCCAAAGTAGTAGTTCAAAGGATCGGTGAGCCAGCAACCAATGATTGAGGCACACAAGAAAGGTCTTAGAAAAGAGGTAAGCGCGGTGATACGAGGTACTATGGCCAACAGTAGCTCACCCAGCGTTGATAATACCAACAATCCAGTCGTTTACCTCCTGAGTTGAAGGGTCGTCGGAGGTAAGGCCTAGATCCTGAGGGAAGGACAAGTTGGCACCGTTCGAACCCGTTTGATCCCATCCCCTGTGAACCGTTAGCTGACGTTCATCTGGCATCGTCAGAAGACAGCACGCACTGAACGGCAGCGGCCAAACTGCACAAGATTACGGTCAAGTAGAGATCCTTCGACTGCCTCCAACGGTCTGCAACGAGCCATTGTCAGTTCAGCTGATTCGAAAGGACAGCTCGAATGGTACGAACGCGTTTTCTCCCGTCGGATGTGTTCCTTTTCCTCTTCTGTCATCCCAGGGATGACTTCGAGGTCTCCGGGATTTTGAGCTAGAAGAGCGCCCTTTTGGAAGAGACTCAAGTTCTCTTCCAAACCTTTCTCCTTCGTCCATTCCTCGACTCGTTTCAAAAGTGTCGCCTCAGGGATCCCATGAAGAGGATTCTGGATCCTGAGCGATGTTCATTATCACAGTGTGCCCGATAATGGCTTGGACTTACCTTGCCGACAAGTTGTTAGCAAGATCGACAGGTCGGTGTGTGGCTTCAGCCTTGGCATCGATGCTCTGCTTCTCAGAGTTGTTGTTGTCGACCGACATG
Source organism: Coprinopsis sp. MPI-PUGE-AT-0042 (assembly GCA_020736565.1). NCBI lineage: Eukaryota > Fungi > Basidiomycota > Agaricomycetes > Agaricales > Psathyrellaceae > Coprinopsis > Coprinopsis sp. MPI-PUGE-AT-0042. The sequence goes on along the minus strand of JAHBOF010000040.1, from coordinate 561,080 downwards.
GCTGCGTCCCCAACTGTAGATAGCTGCAGTGAAGGGAATAACGGTGTGAAATCCGGGGTCGCGTTGACGATGTCCGGGGTTGCATTCGACTATGGCTACCCCTTTATATGGCGAGGCTTCGAGCATGCGAAAAGAGGCTATTTTCGCATGCTCTTCGCATTACCACCTCTGTTCGCATCATAGTGAAGAATCCTGGTCTGCCGTTAATTTGAGCCTCATGGCGGATAACTGGAGTATCGTTAGATTTGGATTGGCTGAACAGAGATCGAACGCACATTTGGGGAAGAGAACTGTGGCTTCATCTGATCCCCGAGATCAGGAGGCCATAGTTTGGAGAAAAACTATCTTGAGAGCTGCAACAGTGTGAACGCGCCCCACGGAGTGCGGGTACTATACATAGAGAAAGTGGGTTTGCCTGCTTCTTGCTGATGTGCGACTGTTCGCAAGTTACAAAGAAGCTAGAGGAGAGGTTGTATGACGGCAAGGCTTTGTTGTTTGCCTTTGGAAGTTTGATTCCATCACTCGTAACCGCGTTGATGGATGAGCAGGAGCTCCGTGCCAATACGCCTCACGCACCGGATTTGGCTCCACAAGCCAGCCAAGAGCAGATTGAGGGATGGTATCCACAGGACCAGAACAGAGAGCGTGCGCGCGGACCTTGACGATGTCCGCATCCCCAATGAGCCTGTGTGTACTGAAAGGCAAAAACTGAAGAGAGCTCATACCTCTGTCTCTCGACATCCCCTCAGCCGCTCTCAACCCCCATCCTCCACCCTCGGCTGCTGTCACTTGCATATCTGCCGCATCCGGCAACCGATCAAGAAGATGGAACATGGCCGAGGAGGACGAAAGACTAGGGTTTTGAAAGTTCGGAAAGTTCCTGAGGTGCACAGAAGTGCTGCTATCTCGTCCGCGATCACGTCGATGTAAAGCTATGTATGGCGAGGTTAGGCCAGGGGATGATGCACCTATTAAGGAGAATGTCAGGAGGCTTCCATTCAAAGTACCCCTGGCCGTATTGCCAGTGATTTTACGGACCTTATTTCCCCAAGGGGGTCCGAGCATGGGTAACGCCCTAAACGCCCAGGCTGCATTGGGTGCACACGACGCCTAGACAAGCATGGGAAGTTCAATAATGAGGAAAGACGTTTTCCTGCAGACCTGGAAGAGCTTCCAGGACAATCATCAGTGTAGGTTAAGACCCTTGGATGGCACCGGCGCTGGGGGGGGGCAAGTGCGAAACCGCTGAGGCTAGGCAGCTTCTGGCCAATTCTTCCTGAGGTTCAAACGTTCAGGGTTAAAGCTTTTCTGGACCCTCAGGCTTCAAGGTTCACCAGGCCCAGGTCTTGAGGCAGCGTCTCAACTGAACGGGTGGATGCATGACTGGGGAAACGAGTGCGCATGCCGTGGGTCGATGATTTTTCTCATCGGGCAATAACGATCCACCCCACTGCTGAAAGCCATTTAGTCACAAAGTTGTGTTGACCAAGGTAAGACTTACAATTATCTCGGTTACCCGCCCGCTGATAGGGAGCGTGCGTGGTATAGAACAAACGCTGAAGGAAGCTCAAGTAGGAAGAGGTGGGCCTTAGACTGCCTTTAATGGCGGTAATGCGATTGAAAGGATCAGTGTAAGAGCGCAAAGTTTAAACAATATCAGAAATCTAACGATATTTTAGGATGTTTTTGTCTATCTGGGAGACCTCATTAGCACCTCGTCGTTGATTCGGATTGGATTTGAGGACTCACACAAGAATTCAACCCATGAACGATATGGAAACCTCTACGTTACACCTATCTTCTGGCCTTCTTCGATTCCCGTGCCTCAGGAGTGCCAGATTTGCTGCTGCTTCCACTCCTCTTGCCAGAGACAGCGCCACCATAGGCAGGTCCGTACTTCTTAGCTGCGGCTTTCTGCAATGCCCTCTTAGTCTCTGAGTCGGGGAATGTCTTGAGGTCATAGTACAAAGGTGCGTATTCCAGAAGACTACAAAGACGGTCAGCTGCCTCGTCGCAATTTGCACAAAGGGAATGGGCAAATTTTACCACTCTGGCTTGATCTCAGACACAGTGCGGATGTAAGGCCGGGTAGTCAACACGAATTCGTTGAACAACACCCATTCAGGTTGGCCCTCCAGGCCACAGCTGGGGTGAAGAGCGACAACCTGGTTATCCTTGACAGTCAAGTAGTTCCCCTTCTCGCCTTCACGATGCGCAACCTGCATGAAGAAACCATTGACCAATGCCTGGCGAATATTGACATACAGCTTCTTGGTGTCGGCGAGTGAGACCGACGCAATCTCGAATCGTTCCATATTGCGCTCAAGCTGAGCACGAACATTGTCGGCTTGGATGAGAGCTCGACTGTTGAGATAGTTCGTCCAGGCCCAGTTCCGGTCGTGCATATCTATACCGCGGTCAGGTCCTTGCTGCCAAAGATGGGACTACAGACGTACTGTTCCGATACTCATTGTAGACATTGAGTAGGGTCAAGTGATCGCCATCGGGCACAGTCAATCTTGCTTTGGCGGCATCAGCTTCACGACGTTGGTTTGCCGGTCGAAGCCACACATTTGGAACTGCGCAATAGGTCGAAAGTTAGCCACGTTGTGAGCGTTGATCAAAGGATATCAAAACGTGCTTACCGGACATCATGGCGGTGATAGTCAAGATTTCATTACTGCAGCGGAATTCGGGGCTGACAATCAGCATCTTTGCAAGCTGGAGTGTAGGTGGTCAGATTAATGATTGTGAGCGAGAGGTGAATCGTCATACTTGAGGATCCAGAGGGAAATCAGCCATCATGGCACCCAGAGGGGTGAGATTGCCGTCATCGTCAAGGGCTGCCAGGAAGTTGAGGAGTTCCAAGGCACGCATGAGGGTTTCCGGCGCAGGTGCATCAACATAGTCGAAACGAACGAGATCCTATTTTGCGGATAAGCAGGCTTACACTGACCAGAGTCACGAAGCACCAACCTTGATTCCCAACTTGACTAGCTCCAGGACGGTATTGGCAAGGTTAGACCTTAGGATCTCGGGATACGTCTGCTCCTCGAGCTCCTTCATGAAGTCCTTTTCGGTATAGAGTCTGAAGCACTTGCCAGGCCTCGTCCGCCCGGCGCGACCAGCCCGCTGCTGTGCACTCGCCTTCGAGATGGGTGACACGAGCAACGACTCGACACGGATCCTGGGGTTGTAGACCTTCTGCTTGGAGAAGCCAGGGTCAACGACATACACAATACCGTCGATAGTTAGACTGGTCTCGGCAATGTTTGTCGACACCACGACCTTACGGCCTGGGGGCCCGTCTGGGCTGCGCGGGGCGGGGGGAGCGTCAAAGATGCGTTGCTGCTGTTGCGGCGGCAGGGACGAGTACAGTGGGATGCAGATGAGAGGCCCAACGGAGTCTGGGTCTTGATTGACCAAGTCGTCGGCCTCGAGTTTGATTTTGCGGCAGGCGTCTTCGATCTCTTCCTCTCCAGTCAAGAACAGCAGGATATCACCAGGGTCTTCAGCCCTATGGATCATCAGCACAGTCCTGATCGCTGCCTCAACATAGTCTGGTTCGGGTTCTTGCGTGTAGAACACCTCGACGGGGTGTGTCCGGCCGGGAACTTTAAAGAGCGGAGCTTGAGTATTTGAGCGAATACTGAAGTACTTTTGGAATTTGAGAGCATCGAGGGTTGCAGACATAACGATGATTTTGAGGTCTGGTCGCTTTTTAGCGACAGATTTGAGCAGGCCCATCAGGATATCCGTGGCCAGGGTGCGTTCGTGAGCTTCGTCGAGGATAATGGTGCTGTATCGCGAGAGTTCGGGGTCGTTCATAGCTTCTCGCAGAAGCATACCGTCTGTCATGTACTTCAGGAAAGTCGTCCCAGGTTCCGTCATATCCTCGAAACGAATGGAGTATCCAACGTGACGACCCAGCTGTACTATGGGCCTGTTAGCATAGTAATCGAAAAGTGAAACAAAAACCTACCATCCATTTCGTCTGCAACACGCTTTGCCACGGACATGGCCGCGACTCGACGGGGCTGCGTGCAGGCAACCATCTTGCCTTTAGTATGAGGCAAGTCCGAGAATGCTACAAACTGAGGGATCCTTTTCACTTCCGTCAGCTACAAGTCATTCTGATTGAGAGATTCGAGTATATTATTCTCTGAAAACGCACTGTGTTGTCTTCCCCGAGCCAGTTTCGCCAACCATGACGATGATTTGATTTTCGTTGAACTATCCAGACTTCAGCAACCGCTGCATGTCAATAGAAGTCGTTCGTACCATAGTCAAAAATTCGTCCATTTGGGCAAAGACAGGAAGCTTCTTCCTTGCTTCCAAAATCTTTCTATATTGCGCGGTATGTGGCTGCTGGGTGAACGGGTTCACATCGCTCTCCTGTAGATTCAGGTGAGCACCCAAGCCTTCTTTGAAAGACCGTCCAACGCACCAAGGCCAATCTGACACGATCTCCCTTCACGTCTCTGGATCTCAAGCCATAGAGCGGCTGTTTTGTCTTGATTATAGTCCTTTCTTCTGGTGAAAGTTTGCTATAGCTGGGCGGAAGCTTCTCGCTTAGACCTGGAATGGCCTCTTGCGCTGGCCCTGGTTGTGCGACCTTCTCCGGTGGACCTGGTTGCGCGCGCTTTGTTGATGACCCCGGTTCCGTCATAACGAAAAACTGGTAAAAAAGAAGGTAGAGGTGAAGGTCAAGACGCGACTGGGCAGATTTGCGGAAGCGGGTTGCAATTCAAACTCCGATGCTCCGTCGTGGCGGCAGTTGTGGCTGTTCCGAGTCGGTTCTTTGTCCGTCTCTTGTGTGGTTTGAGTCTACTCGACGCCATTGAAGAAGAGGTGCGGCCCATTCAGCTAAAGTAGATAATGATATATGAAGACCTGGTAACACTTCAAGGGCCCTGACTTTGAGGGCCAACCGTGCAGGTGCTTATGTGCCAGAAGATGAACGTCCACGACCAGTTTGTCCAACGTCAGATGTGGACCGGCTTCCCTGAACACTGTATCTCTCCGCCTAGAGGTAGATGATCCTCGTTTCTCCGACATGAGTGTCAAAGATTGATCTCTTATGCAGTGCAGAAGACCATGGCCAGACGGGCATTGTCGCCTGCTAGGTCCGAGACCTCTTTGCGATCTCCATCGCAACATCCGTAGGCAAAGCGCAATAGACGAACCTTGACAAAGTGGTCGAAAGGTCTGCCTTTGCAAGCGTGCTTGCCTCGATGATGTGGTCCCTACCACGCAATCTCTGATTCTCATTCGCTGGTTCACAATGTTCTCCAACTCACCTTCGCAGCATCAGGGCATAGTCGCGGATAACTGGGATGCAGAGTCTGAACACTATATGAATAGCTTTTATATCAGCAGTACACTCCATGGTACTCCAAAGCCGGACGACTATGTGAATCAACTCGATTGCGAGTCTTTACGTAGTAAGACGAGTTTTTTTCCCCTGGCCTGACCCACTGCCATCAGCCGACCCCATCACCTCCGATCTCCGTTTGGCTTCTCCGCCATCGACCGACCAACCTGACGCCTGATGCGCCTTGCGCCCGATGTGCCGCCACAAGGTCCATTCAATGACGTCAGAGCATAAGTACTGTTGTAAAATGCTTCCCTCAAGCCGTCATATCATCACCGTACCCGACAGATGTTGATCATGTCTGGCACCTGCCTGCAGTGTATCTGACGCACCTGCAGGCCGCCATTCATGCCGCTCAGACTGGTCGTTCACCAGTGGCCTATGTACATGTCATGATGTCTGCAGCGCTCACCTGTTCCTCCGAGGAGTACTGTAGAGAATTGTATGGTGGCGACGTAACGCGTAACGCCTCGAAATTTCGTCGCTTATCTGGGGCGACATAACGCGTAACGCAGACGCCGTCGCTAAGATTGTGCATTCACTAATAAATCGCCAAATTTAAAGGCAATTTTTCCAAAATTTCGTCGCCTCTTCGAGGCGACATAACGCCGAACACCGCGGCTGTCGCTAACTTCACAAATTCATAAATCGTAACGGCCAATCTTCCGTCGCCACCATACAATTCTCTACAGTACACGACTGGGGTTCAAACTCCGCCATCAGACGCACGGGCCTTGCCCGTTAGGCGAAAACGGGACGCGCCAACTTCTTTCTTTCCTTCCCCAACCTTCCTCCCTACCTGTGCGTTGTCGTCATTATCGTCGTCGTCGTCGTTGCTGTCGTCGATCTCAACGCCCACAACAGCGATTTCTACCCCGCTTGCTCCCCCACAATGGCGATCTCTGCCCCACTTGCTCTCCTCCTGTCCCCTCTCTTTGTCGTCGATCTCAACGCTCACAATGGCGATCTCTCTCTGGCGTTCTCCCTTTGATTCTGAAGGCTTGGGTAGACGTCTTCATAGGCTCGCCACTGCGATATCCTGGCGCTCGACTTTGTGTGCAACGACTCCGATGCCCTCAACGCCCCAACTTCTCCCTTTCTAGCAAATGAGACATGCCCCGGAAGAACTTGCCGAGGCAGTTTCCATCTATAGCATCCCTCGCTCCTCTTGGAGAGGAGTTCCTTGTGTGCTTTCACTCCGCATATGCGTCTGCTTGGTTCGGAAGTGCCGCAATTACAACAGGGCTCGCTTGGGATGATACACGACTTTGTTGTCTTGGGATAGGCTTTACCACAGTTCTCGACCTCTTCCCTTTGCGTCGACGGCTTTTTGATTTCTCGCCTACAGGGCATTGCTCCCAGCGGACGCAGTGAGTCCAAATTTCAATCCTCGACCACTCGATCACCGTACGCTAATTCCTTGTACCCTTGTCTAGTACCGGTAGCGAGGTACGACACTGGCTATCCCCTCATCCCGTTGTCATTTACATACACTACCTATCTTCCATGCCGAGGCTGTGGTCAATTGTAGCTAGATCCAGACCCAGACTACTACACATGTATCTCCTTCATTCCCTCAAGTCAGGAAATATACAGACTTTCGTCAAACATTACCACAATCCTTCAGCCTATTCAAGTAATAAACATGATTATCAGTGTATTACTACACTCATTCCTGAGCTGACGGCGCATATCTGCCATACCTGAGCAGATAGCACATACCTGCCATGCCTGTCAGACCAAGATGTGCCTGACTGGTCGTCGCATATAAGCAAAATGAATTTGGCACGAACGGGATTTCACAAACATGTCTAGGTAGCGCATGTCTGGGTAGGTACGTACATACAGCCAAGAGGACTTCTTACTGAGGCTGTAAGCGCCGTCCGAATGCAACGAATACGCACTACACAACATACACATTGCATACACAGCTTATTTCATTCTCGCCAACCGTCGACCGCGAATCAGCGGCTTTTCTCCCTCTTCGTTCTGCTGGCTGTGGCCTCTTGTCACTTGCTCTTCCTGGCGTGCTTCGCATCTCACACCCAATATGGGCGACCATGCACCTCTAACTCGAAGCTTTGTAGGCGGGCTACATATGCAATGAGATTAACTAATGAATAACAAACTAATATGAATCATGTGCTGTCGCGGTGTGGATAAGCGCCGAAGATGGACGCGACGACCCATAACAGAGTCATGTGCATCAGCGTGGCACCTCCCGCGAGGACGACCTCACTCACGGTAGCGAAGAAGAGAGTCATAAGATTCACAGAGACGTAAATAGCCACAATGGGGCAACAGCGGCGCATTGGTGACAGGTAGAACTTGTACAAGACTTATGTAAATCCACTTCGAAACCGATCACGCGAGAGCCCTTATCTGACTACCTGTCCAACTCGAGAGATTTTTCGTGACTTGTGGAGGTCAAGGGCCAGCCAGAAGGACTAAAAAAACATTCATCAGGACTTGGAAATATTCTATAGTTGCCATAGGAAGCGAAAGAATCCCGAGGCTGACTTGGGGAGTGATTCAGTCTCGGGAAATTGCTTAGTCCTGCTAGTGTACCAAAGAGAGCGTTCTTGAATAGTGTACAGCGGTCACATTTACCACTAATTTTTGACTTTGAATTACCTTGTGCCATTCTATTTATCATCCGACTTTCGTACCTAAAAGTGAAGAGCTTTGTTCATTATGGAAAGTTCAACTTTATCGGGCGTCAACTTCGCTGACCACTTTGTGCACTGTAGATACGATTTTTTCTTTAATGAACGACTGACCCTTTGACAGGGCCTGAATGCCGCAGTTTTTGTATCTAACGCAAGACCTCGGCAATTTCTGTATCTTCTTTCAGTTCGGTCGCGAGATCAGTTCCACAAGCGTCACTGAGGACGAGTCAATTCTTCGTCTTCTTCGTCCACCTGGTTAAGTCGACCCACGCTGATACCCCTACAGCCAGGCTCGGAGACGCGTATTTCAGTGTCCCATCCGCGAGCGCGAGCGCGCCGCTAGGCGCGCGGCAGCGAGCGGATTGGACGTCTTAGGTGTATACGTTAAATCTACTCTCCTTGTCCGAAGGCTAAATCCACGAGACGGCCTGCAGCCTGGGCTTCTGCTTATATCTGATTTTGAGTGATGTGCGAAGTAACCTGGAGCTGAAATACTAAAGATTCTCCTTGATCAGTGCCTGTATTTTCAAGCGTAAAGGCTCGCATCGCCGTGCTTCGCAACGGCCCTCTAGCACAAGTATAATGCCCGTCGGGCAATTTGGATCGCCACCTACGGGATCCGGTCCACAAAAGACCAATGAAAACGCCCCGTTGAGCCCCGTGAGTCAATCCAACGTACTTGCCAGCTTTTCTGTTTAACTTAACCCAGGTACCGGGAGGATATGCTTTCATTGACGCTGCGCTTGCCTCCGGCGCGTACCCCGCACCTATGGAAGAAGAAGGGTATAGCCCCTTGCCTTGGCCGAGCGCTGGCATGACCCAGTCTTCCAATGGCAACTCCCAGTGGAGAACTGGATGTAGTGTTAGCAACGTTTCTGAGCATCAGCCCTTGTCGTGGGGTGCCAGAAATCATGGTCAACTTGCAGCTTTCGAGCTACTCGGCTATCCCGGGACGTCAGGCAGCTATCACCATCACGACACTCTCAATGTCCTGGAGTATACTGGGCCTGATATCGGTCCTTTAGCTTCGAGCCTTTCAGGTATAGGCGACACTCGGACTTATTGCTACCAGCCCAAGCCCGGTCTTGATATGGGCTTGTCTGGATTTTCCAACCGTGATACACATCTTGCGCCTTGGCAGCTATCCTCCAGGGAGTGACCCGGCCCAGATCAAAACTTCGACAGCGTTTTGTCTCATTCTACTAGTACGCTTGGTTGTGATATCAACAGCATTTCTACTTCTCGCGGCCCAGCGTGCATTGACCCGCGCCAGCTCTTTGCGACACCCTTGCTTTCGGACAATACCTCAGGCTACTCGTACACCAGAAGCATCTGCATGCGCCAAAGCACGCCAGAAAGCCCTTTCTGCATTCCCCGAAATCGTCAGGCTTTCTCGACGAATAGCTCTCTTCTCAATTTTACAACAGACGAAGAGGACGTACGCAGAGCCAAACTTGTTGAAGTGGCCTTGTACGAAGCATCCGAGGAGCAGTACACTTCACCTCAATTCTATGTCGAAGACAGCCAGAAACAGTGGTGATTCGCTGTCGACGAGTCATCGAAATATCTGACAAAGGCGAATACACTGTCTGCAACCAGTCGATCAGTGCCAGGGTCAGCCCGAGCAGGTACAAGAACGCCCTCGTCCATGCGGTCAAGGATCATATCGCCCAGGTGCACTGCTCCGACTTGGGGCGAGATGAGTTGAAAACCTGCGGCTGGCTTTACGAGGTCCGTATAAAAAGCACTAAGGGGGGGAAGGGTCGGGAGGGGGCGACTAAGATACGCCCATGCTCCAAGCGACTCCCGCTCGGTCACATTGGCAAGCACATATTTCGTTTCGATCATGTGGTGATGGAAGCGACACGAAAAAAAGAGGTGAAGATGGAGAAGCTGCAGTGCCCGGTCTGTGGATCTGACTTTGAGGGAATAAAACGGGGAGACAGGTCTACACTGGTTCTACACTGGGCAGATAATAAGAGGTGCAGTCAGATTCAAAAGGAACGGTTAGATCTTCAGGGAGAAAATTAGATACAATCTCTGGCCACTAATTGGTTGAACTCGAAGAACCTATACAACTTATTGAACTCGATAATCTTTACTGGAGGCTATAATACCATATCGTCATGGCACAGTGCTGCTCGGTGGGCGCCTGGGGACCAAATCGGGAATAGCATCAAATCCTTGGTCTGCACCGGCTATATGACTGATGGTCTCAAACCAGACTACTGTAGCGTATGTTTCGGCATTTTGAGGCGAAGATAATCAATTTTTGTCCTATATATCGCTCATTTAATTTAGGCAGCTATCCCCTGCGTGACGCATGACACCTTGAATAATAGGCAATCTCGAACCCCTACGTGACGTGTGACCGTTGCCTGCGTACAGTTCGCGACAGTATATATGAGTGTGACCTTGTTTACCAACCGCTCACAAACGAATTCGTCAGTCTGACTGTAGGAGATTAATCAAATCCACTTCTGCCGTCCTTTACCTCCTCTCTCATTCCGTCATGCATAGCACGGTAAACAGCAATGGGAGAGCGCTTCAGGCCCCCGATTTCCAGTCGAACAGAAGCTGGGATACTGAACTGGCCCCACTACCGTCGGAGTGCTCACCGACGGCCATCACGCCTCACTCAATGTTCTCTGGCTTGCAGAGTGCTCAAATCCATGGCGGCACATTCACTGTGGTTGGACGCGATAACATCACTACGGTCAACAACTCTTACTATGCTCCTCGGGCTGTAACTACCGATATTTGGGATGTCCTCGACTCTCTTTCCTTACCCAACTTTCGCGATATCCAACTGGATACACACGCGAAGGCGACAGAAGGGACCTGTGTCTGGTTTACGAGGGGGTGGATGTTCCTCTTATGGATCGCGAAGGGGAAAATACTTTGGGGGATTGGTATACGTATGTCCTTTTATCGCTTCAACTCGGTCATATTGTTGATATGAGCTTAGCTGGAGCTGGAAAGACCATCCTTGCGTGAGTAGCGTCGGATAGGCCGTCGTGCGTACCTTGACACCCTCTGCAGATCCATTGTTATCCACGACCTGCAGCAACGTGAGGAGGCATCAGGAGGCCATATCTGCGTCGCCTATGTCTACCTTCGATACAGCGAGCCGTTGACTGTCAGGGACATCCTAGAGTCGTTGGTCAAGCAAATCGTCGAGCGTCATATCGACTTGCTTCCGATCATTGAAGGGCTCTATGCGAAGCACAAGCGAGAGAGGACCAAGCCCAGCCAACAAGACCTTATGGGTGTCCTAGCAAGTTTCGTTGGGCGAGGAAAAATGCTTTTCTTTATCTTGGACGCGTTGGACGAGATGCGGGCTGAGGACCGACCCACCTTGGTCAGACTCCTTGCATCGTTCAAAGCGAGGCTCTTCATCACCTCGCGACCACTTGAAACTCTTCAGCAGCAGTTTTCTGAAGCTCAAGTCTTCAAAATTGCTGCAACTCCGTCCGACATTGACTTGCACATCAAGGACTTTCTCCAGCATAGTCCTGACGTTATGGCCCTGCTGGAGGGTACCGACTTTGAGGATCGCATCGTTGAGACCGTCCATCGGAAGTCTGGTGGAATGTGAGTCCTTGGCGTACCGTAAATTTAATCTGTATCTTGACATACCCCCTTAGGTTTCTTCATGTGAAGCTTCAGTTGGAAGCACTCTGCCAGTGCACAAGTGCTCTGGACGTGGAAGAAACATTGGAAAACTTCCCCACCGAGATTGAAGATATCTATATGAGGACATGGGAGCGAATTCTTGCCCAGGGGCCCAAGCAATCGAACCTTGCAAAACTCGTCCTCCTCTGGATCACCCACGCTCACAGCGAGATGACAATTGACACGCTGCGACGGGCTGTTGCCACCTCTCCCGATTCGCATGTCTTCGAGGCGAAGCGCATGGCTCCGGAGGCCCTGCTTCTATCTGCCTGCTGTGGCTTAGTTTCGATTGATGAAAAGACAAGACTTGTTCGCTTGATTCGTGAGTATCAGAGGATTTCTGTATCTTCATTATTCCTTTATCTAAATTTGGTTGGCCTTCCAGATTATACAACTCGGGACGCCATCCTACCACGGATCCTGGAATTGTATCCAATTCCTCACGCCACTCTTGCCCATGTCTGTATCGCCCAAATCACCGCCTCTGGCTTTCAAATCTATAACTTGGAAGCTGGGATCTTGGCCAGAACCGGTTTCAAAACTCCACCTCGTGATGACACCCTCCGTTCCTATGCCCATCAGTCATGGGGATACCATACCCGACAATGCGATTGCTACACGCCTATCATGATTGCAGCAACTGAGCTGGTGCTTAACTGCACGGAATTCCCCTTGAGGACCGAATCATGGGTCGACTTCGGTGGCCCCCTTCACGTCGCTGCGTTTTATGGCCTCGAAGAACTGATTCTTCCGGCAGCGCAGTTGCAATCTCCCAACGCTCGAACAACAATCGATGAGCGATCGCCGTTGATGCTAGCACTCCGGTATGGCCACCTCGCTTGCGCAAAAGCCCTCCTTTCGCTGCCGGGCATCGACGTGAACCTCGTTGACCGCTTTAGTCGGGATGCACTTTCGCGCGCTGCATTCTATGGCCACCTTGAATGCGTCCAACTTCTTGCCAAGGCTCCTGACATTGACATTAACGCGGTAGATGATGACGGATGGACATCCCTCATATGTGCCGTGCTTAATGGCCATACAGATATTGTGAAACTCCTCCTTGCGCTCCCTGGCATTGCCACCAATGTGGCGGATAAGCAAGGTTGGACAGCCCTGATACACGCAACGCGTACAGGCCACATAGACACAGTGAAACTGCTTCTTGGGCTCCCTGGCATCGACATTAACTCACGGGATGTGAAGGGCTGGACGGCCCTCAAGCATGCAGTGTGCTGGGGCCATACAGATGTTGAAAACCAATTGCTCGGAGCTCCTGGGATTGATGTTGATTTGGTGTCAGGGCCAGGCCAGGCTACCTTGTCACTCAAATCTGCCGAGACACAGTCACGGATCGCTGAACTCTTGTTAACACCGTCAAATAAACGGAGGTGTTGTGGAAGACTAGACATCTATCTCCCTTGTTAAACTGGAAATAACCTACATAATATATTATATATTCCACTCAACAATCTTCTACTGTAAGTATGATACCATCAGGGCACAGCGTCGCTAGGTGGGCGCCTGGGAAACAAATCAAAACATCAAACTCGCTGCTAAAGCCCTTTACTACTCCTCTCTCATGAGTCTCATCCTGTCATGCACGGCGCTCTAAACAGGGATGGGAGAGCGCTTCAGGTTCCCAATATCCAGTCAAGCAGAAGAAGCTGGGATACTGAGCTGGACCCACCACCGTCCGAGTGCTCACCGACAGCCTCCACATCTGGCTTCTTCTCTGGCTTGCAAAGTGCTCAAATTAGTGGCGGCACATTCACTGTGGTTGGACGCGATAACATCACTACGGTCAACAACTCTTACTATGCTCCTCGGGCTGTAACTACCGATATTTGGGAGATCCTCAACTCTCTCTCTTTGCCCAACTTTCGTGATATTCAACTGGATACACACGCAAAGGCGACGGAAGGGACTTGTGTCTGGTTTACCAGTGGATGGATGTTCCTCTTATGGGTTGCGGAAGGGAAAATCCTTTGGGGAATTGGTATACGTATGTCCCTTCGCTGCTTTGATTCTACCATGGTGCTGATGTGAGCTTAGCTGGAGCTGGGAAGACCATCCTTGCGTGAGTAACCCTCGAATAGGCGATCGTGCGTACACTAACACCGCCTGTAGATCCATTGTCATCCGTTACCTAGAGCAACGTGAGGAGGCATCGGGAGGCCCCATTTGCGTTGCCTATGTCTACCTTCGATACAGTGAGCCGTTGACTGTCAGGGACGTCCTGGAGTCGCTCGTCAAGCAAATCGTCGAGCGCCACACCGACTTGCTTCCGATCATTGAAGGGCTCTACACAAAACACAGGCGAGAGAGGACCAAGCCCAACCAACAAGACCTTATGGGTGTACTTACGACATTCGTTGAACACGGAAAGACACTGTTCTTCGTGTTGGACGCGTTGGACGAGTTACGGGCTGAGGATCGTTCCATCCTCCTTAGGCTTCTGACATCATTGGATGCAAGGCTCTTCATCACTTCGCGACCATTGGAAGTCCTCCAGCGGCAGTTTCCGCATAGTCAAGTGTTTACCATCGCTGCTAATCCATCAGACATCGACCTGCACATCAAGAACTTTCTTCGACATAACCCGGAGGTCATGGTTCTGTTTGAAGGCACCGATTATGAGGAACGGATCACTGAGGCCGTTCATCGAAAGTCGGGCGGAATGTGAGCCACTCGACGTACCTTTATCCCATTCATTCTGACTCACCCTAGGTTCCTTCATGCGAAGCTTCAGTTGGAAGCCCTTCGAAACTGCGTTAGCGCTCTCGATGTAGAGGAAACGTTGGAAGGATTCCCTACTGATATCGAAGCGATCTATAGAAGGACATGGGAGCGAATCCTTGCGCAGGGGCCCAAGCTTTTAAACCTTGCAAAACTCGTTCTCCTCTGGATCACCCATGCTCATGGTGAAATGACAATCGACACACTACGACGTGTTGTCGCCACCTCACCGGAAACGCACATCTTTGAGCCGAAGCGGATGGTACCCGAGGCTCTACTCCTATCCGTCTGCTGTGGCTTAGTTTCAGTCGACGAGAAGACGAAGCTCGTTCGTTTGATTCGTGAGTTCCAGAGCTGCTCTATCCACGTCGTCACATTGTCCTTAATTGGTTGGCATGCTAGATTATACCACCCGAGACGCCATCCTTCCCAAGCTCCTGGAGTTATATCCAGTCCCTCATGCCATCCTCGCTTGTGTCTGCATCACCTACCTCGTCGACAGCGGTTTCCAGAACTTCAGCTATTCAGAAGGTGGTACTGGGGACGAGGAGGAGGACTTCGAGGACCTGCTTCGCCACGATGCCCTCCTTGCCTACGCCCATCGTTCATGGGGCTACCATACCCGCCAATGCAGCCAGCACACACCCGTGACAGTAGCAGCCACTGAGCTGGTACTTGGTTGCACAAAATTTCCCTTAAAGGCCGAGTCATGGGTTGATTTTGGTGGCCCCCTTCACGTTGCCGCGTTCTATGGCCTCGAAGGGCTGATTCGCCTGGCAGCGCGATTTCAATCTCCCAACGCTCAGACAGCACTCGACGGACGGTCACCGCTGATGCTAGCACTTCGGGGTGGCTACCTCGCTTGTGCTAAAGCCCTTCTTTCACTGCCGGGCATCGATGTGAACCTCAGGGATCATTCTGATCGAGATGCACTTTCGCGCGCCGCTTATTATGGCCACATTGAATGCGTACAGCTTCTTGTTGAGGCTCCTGGCATCGACATCAACACAGTTGACGATTGCGGCTGGACACCCCTCATTTGTGCTGTCATTAATGGCCATACAAAAATTGTGAAATTCCTCCTCGGGCTCCCTGGCATAGCCATCAATGTGGCTGACAAGCAAGGGGAGACAACTCTCATACACGCCCCTACTGGGGCCATACAGACGCGGCGAAACTGCTCCTTGGGCTCCCAGGCATCGACATTAACTCAAGGGATGTGAATGGCTGGGCGGCCCTCAAGCATGCGGTGCGCTGGGGCTATGCCGATGTTGTAAAGCAGTTGCTTAATGCTCCTAGGATTGATGCTGATTTGGTGTTTAAGCGGGGCGGCCAGACCACACTGCCATTCGTGTCTGCTGAGGGACACACAGAGATCGCTGAACTCTTATCTACACCTCGTCAGGGTAGAGCAATTGTATTCGATCTCTAAACTCGCTGTAAAAAGTGGGGAGGCAGGTCTACGCTGGTTCGACACTGGGCAGAGGTGCCGTCAATTTCAAACGGAGTGGTTAGGGAAGACTAGATACATATCTCCAAATACTACTTTGTTGGACTTGAATAACCTACATAATTTAATGGAGTCAAACAATTTTTTGCTGTTTGCTATAATACCACATCATCATGGCGCAGTGTTGTTGGCGCCTGGGAACAATCGAGAATGTCATCAAATCCGCTTCTGCCATCCTTTACCTCCTCTCTCATCCCGTCATGCATAGCACGGTAAACAGAGATGGGAGAGCGCTTCAGGCTCCCAATTTCCAGTCAAGGAGAAGAAGTTGGGATACCGAGCTGGGCCCACCACCGTCGCAGTGCTCACCAACTGCCTCCACATCTGGCTCAATGTTCTCTGGCTTGCAGAGTGCTCAAATCCATGGCGGCACATTCACTGTGGTTGGACGCGATAACATCACTACGGTCAACAACTCTTACTATGCTCCTCGGGCTGTAACTACCGATATTTGGGAGATCCTCAACTCTCTCTCTTTGCCCAACTTTCGTGATATTCAACTGGATACTCACGCGAAGGCGACGGAAGGGACCTGTGTCTGGTTTACGAGAGGGTGGATGTTCCTCTTATGGATTACAGAGGGTAAAATCGTTTGGGGAATCGGCATACGTACGTCGCTGCATCATTTGAACTCGATCATGGTGCTGATTTGAGCATAGCCGGAGCTGGAAAGACCGTTCTTGCGTGAGTACCCTTCAAATGGGCGATCGTGCGTACACTGACACCTTCCGCAGATCCATTGTCATCCGCGACCTGGAACAACGTGAGGAGGCATCGGGAGGCCATATCTGCGTCGCCTATGTCTACCTTCGATATAGCGAGCCGTTGACGATCAGGGACATCCTGGAGTCGCTGGTCAAGCAAATCGTCGAACGCCACATCGACTTGCTTCCTATCATTGAGGGGCTCTATGTGAAGCACAAGCGAGAGAGGACCAAGCCCAGCCAACAAGACCTTATGGGTGTGCTGACAACCTTCGTTGGGCGTGGAAAAACGCTGTTCTTCGTTTTGGACGCGTTGGACGAGATGCGGGCTGAGGACCGACCCATCTTGGTCAGGCTTCTTGCATCGCTGGAGGCAAGGCTCTTCATCACCTCGCGACCATTGGAAATTCTCCAGCGGCAGTTTTCACAGGCTCAAGTGTTTAGCATTGCTGCTAATCCATCCGACCTTGACCTGCACATCAAGAATTTTCTTCTACATAGCCCAGAGGTCATGGCACTGCTTGAGGGTACCGACTTTGAGGAGCGCATTGTCGAGACAGTTCATCGAAGGTCTGGCGGAATGTACGTCCCTTCAACCATCTCCCGTATTGTCTGTATCTAGACACACCCCCTTAGGTTTCTTCATGCAAGGCTTCAACTGGAAGCACTCCGCCAATGCACAAGTGCTCTGGACGTGGAAGAAACATTGGAAGGCTTCCCCACCGATATTGAAGCGATATACACGAGGACATGGGAGCGAATTCTTGCCCAGGGTCCGAAACATTCGAGCCTTGCAAAACTCGTCCTCCTCTGGATCACCCATGCTCAGGGTGAAATGGCAATTGACACGCTGCGACGGGCTGTCGCCACCTCTCCCGATTCGCATGTCTTCGAGGCGAAGCGCATGGTTCCCGAGGCCCTGCTTCTATCTGCCTGCTGTGGCTTGGTTTCAGTCGATGAAAAGACAAGACTTGTTCGCTTGATTCGTGAGTATCAGAGGGTTGCTGTATCTTCATTTTCCCTTTATCTAAAATTTGGCTGGCATTCCAGATTATACAACCCGGGACGCCATCATACCACGGATCATGGAATCATATCCCGTTCCTCATGCCATTCTTGCGCATGTTTGCATCGCCCACCTCACCAACTGTGGCTTTCAAAATTATAATTTGGGAGCTGGATTCGAGGCAGACAACGATTTCAAAGCTCTTCTCCGCAACGACACTCTCCTTGCCTACGCTCATCGGTCTTGGGGGCACCATACCCGTCAGTGCAGTCAACATGCACCCACTATGATGGCAGCCACTGAGCTGATATCCAATACCGCCAAGTTTCCTTTGGAGCTCAGCTCCTCGGTCGACATGGGCGGCCCCCTTCACGTGGCTGCGTTTTATGGCCTAGAAGAGCTGATTCTTCCGGCGGCGCGATTTCAGCCTCCCAATGCTCTTACAGCAGCCAACGGACGTTCGCCATTGATGCTAGCACTTCGAGGTGGCTACCTCGCTTGCGCCAAAGCTCTTCTCTCGCTGCCAGGCATCAACGTGAACCTCAGCGACTTTTTCAATCGGGATGCGCTATCGCGCGCCGCATACTTTGGCCACCTTGAATGCGTGCAACTTCTCGCTGCAGTTCCTGGCATTAACATCAACGCGGTAGATAGTGACGGCTGGACCCCCCTCATTTGTGCCGTGATTAATGGCCATACAGACATTGTAAGGTTCCTCCTTGAACTCCCCGGGATCGACATCAGCATAGCAGATGAGGATGGCCGGACGGCCCTCATACATGCCGCGCACGAGGGCCATATAGAAGCTGTGAAACTTCTCCTTGGGATCCCAGGCATCGACATAAACTCGAGGGATGAGAATGGGTGGACGGCCCTCGTGCATGCAGTGCACTGGGGCTATACTGATATTGTGAACCTGCTGCTCAATGCTCCTGGGGTAGATGCTGATCTGGCGTCTAAGCCCAATGGCCGGACCACGCTGTCCTATGTGTCTGCTGGGATACGGAGAAATCGCCAACCTCCCGTTTACATACCATCAGGTTAGCATAATAATGAAATACAACGTGGAACGTTTCCGCTTCAATCTACGCATTAATATATAGACTGTCTTGATTGAACACACATTGAGCAAACAAGTAAATGACTCGAGTAGTTCTGATAAGGGTTCGCGCAGAATGCTGTAATATGTACTAAATTATGACCAGTCAAAGCGATCTCGTGTAGCAAAAATTAAAGCTGCTCTTTACTGGGCCTGTTCAGTATTAGTGATGTCCTATACGGGAATCTCCATGACGTTCACGAATGTTGACGGCCTTGATCGCAACAGCCTGCACACCGCTTGCGCTCTAACCACCACTTCCTTTCCCAGAGGATCCTCCATGCCGCAGTCCCAGGCGAGGCTGAAGGTCAGTACTTATGTACGCGGAAGGGCATCCATTAGGTGGCTGAGGCTGGCCCTACACTTAGATGGGAAGGAGGCCACATGGCAGGAGCGGGAATAGCAAGGGTACGCGTGCTCTGAGCACTGCCCAGCTGTGTAGCTAAACTCAAGGCCAGTCGGGACACCGGCTCTGCGAACGACTGCCTTGATTCAAGGCACCAGTCAGGTTCAAGTCAACGATGGCAAAATCAGTGAGGCGACAGCCACGCCCATATCCATTACCACGAGATGAAGCTCAATTTGGAATCCATTCTGAAGGCTATTCCCAATTTTCGCAAGATTCATCAAGACATGTTGGCCAAGGCCACCCTTGGTACAGGTGCATGGCTTCTTCGAACTGCGAAATTCAAGTTATGGATGGAGCCCAACGGGGGTGTCCACACATTGTGGGGTTCAGAAATCCGTGCGTTTCCTATCAGTCTTGCTCCAGCCATAGCCTGATCACCTCAACACAGCGGGAGCCGGGAAGAGCGTCCTTGCGTGCGTGGTTCATCATATCCCTTCCCAAACAGATGTTGATACCCTCTTCCAGGTCCCTTGTCATTGACATGCTCGAAGCCATGGTTCGAGAGTCAGGACGTCGCTTTTGTATCGCATTCATCTACTTCCGCTATAGCGACCACTCCGAGATCACAATTCGCACTGTCTTGGAGATTCCTGCCCGACAAACGGTCGAACGACATCCCGACCTTCTGCAAATCATCCAAGAGGCCTATGCTCAGCACATCCAGGAAGGCACGCAACCCACAGAAGCTCAGCTTTTGGGCCTGCTGCAAGAGCTTACGAAGCAGCTTCCAGCTACTTTCCTTATCCTGGGTGCACTTGGTGAGGCACCTATCGGGATCCAGCTTGCTCTCGTGAAGAAGCTCTCCTCCCCCGGCTGCAAGCTGTTTATCACGTCGCGACCTCTCAAGGTCGTGGAGGCCCATTTCCCCGATGCTTACACGTTCCCAATCATTGCCCAGGACGAAGATATCGACCTTCATATCAAGCACAAGATCGAGAACAGCGCAGACCTTCAAACTCTGCTCGCAACAGTTGACAGCTTGGTGCAAGAAGAGATCATCAAGACGATAAAGCAGAAATGCGGCGGAATGTGAGCAGGGTGTTTATGATCCAAATTGATAAACTGAGCGCACTTGTCCAGGTTTCTTCACGCATCTTTGCAACTGGGAGCATTGCGTCAATGCGTTAGAATCCACGACGTGAAGGAGACTCTCGAGACCTTCCCGTCGGAGATCGAGGATGCCTATTATCAGATGTGGCATCGAATCCTGGGCCAGAACCCAAGCGTGTGACCTTGGCGAAAACAGTCCTGCTATGACACGGCGGGCAAACGCTTGTCAAATGCCGCGTCGGGGTTGCTTGTCAAATGACTTGTCAAATGCTGTGCTCTTGCGGTCCGGTGCAATTCTTGCCCCTGCCTTCCACTTCTTGTTTTCAGACGCTTGGACACTCATTTTCGGAAAGCATGAATGCTAAAATAGTTGCGCTATATATACTGCGTCCAATGATTCGAAGTATTGCTCCACTCGATGTGCTATGTTTCGCGAAACAGACCGTCACATTCACTGAATGCAGTTACGAAGTAGTAGAATCGCCTCGTTAAACTTGAAATCAAGTAGAAACATATTCTACATTGCATTTTAGACCTCCTACGAGCTGCGGTAGCATAGAGTCCTTCCCAAGTTCAGTATTCGAAGCCCCATATGTGTCCATGCCTCGCACGATCGAGCAGCTGGGCAGGGCGGAAGGCGGGCCGATGGGCACAGCATTTGACAAGACATTTGACAAGCAACCCCGACGCGGCATTTGACAAGCATTTGCCCGCCGTGTGAGTTCTCTATGCTCGGCGATCGACGAGCTGCGACACGCGGTGGCAACATCCCCCGCGGACTACAAGTTTAATTCCCCTCGTCTTGCCCCTGAGGCGACACTGCCGGGCTTTTGTGGCCTCGTCGTGGTGGAAGAAGAGAGCAAGCTTGCTCGCCTCGTTCGTGAGTTGTCTATTTGCCTCGTACGAACAGCTTTCCTAAATCGCATTCAGACTATACGGCGAAAGAAATCTTGAGCCGCCTAATATACGACTCCTTCCCCCATCCTCATCCCCATTCTGTTCTTGCCTCCGTCTGCATCACCCACCTTTCCACCGGTTTCCACAACACCTCAATCAGCTCGCATGAAGAGCTGGAGCAAGCTCTGCAAGCAGACCCACTCTTGGCTTATGCCCACGATGCCTGGGCTTTCCATGCCCAGGTGTCGCTTGAGGTGCCGTCGACCGCGGCAAAGCTGGCGACATTTGTTGCGAGCTGCCTTGCGTTCCCACAGCTAGTCAATGGTACTAGCGACTTCGACCTGCTAGGCGTTCATCACCTCGTCGCCTTCTTCAATCTACCAGTGGCCCTTGTACTGTCTTCAAGTGCGGGTGACTTCAACATTCCAACAAAGAAGGGGAACACGCCTTTGAGCTTGGCATGCTTGCGGGGAAACAACGACATCGTCCAGGCATTACTGGCCTTGCCAGACATCCAGGTTAATGTGGTGAACCATGAAGGGGCATCGGCAATCATGAACGCAGCCTTTATCGGCGACAAGGACTCCTGCAAAGCCATATTCGCCCATCCTGAAGTTGATATCAATCTGCGCGACAACAGCGGATTCTCGGCGCTCATGTGGGCAGTTTTCAACACAGGCACATCGATCCAAGATAGAGGTGAACGCGGTGGACGGCTCAGGGTGGTCAGCCCTTATGCGCGCAGCTTTCGTTGGTCACAACGCTGCTGTCGAGCTCCTTGTTGCTCGTTCCGATATCAATGCCAACCAAGTAGACAACGGGGGTTGGTCAGCGGTCATGCGGGCAGCCTTTGAAGGCCACGAAGCCGCCGTGAAGCTACTTCTTGGTCGACGACGGACGTTCGGCACTCATGCTAGCAGCGATCAACGGCCACGAAGGTATTGTTGCGCTACTTCTTGCCCGGTCTCATGTACTTCCAAAGTGATCCCCTGTCGCTGCTGTACAACACCTTTGTTCCAGTTGGCTATAGCCCCCGTTCGCGCAGACGCAGCTTCTGATCTTCGCCGAGTAGTTGGGGATACTTTCTAGGCCTCTGCATAGACAGACTGTCTTAGATTTTCAGACCGTTTAGTAGAGAAAGATTTTATGTGTGTAGACGATCACTCGAAAAGCAGGATTAGAATTTTCACACCGTCTTCACACAACCCGTTTCGGGCGGATGATTACATCAATTCGCTGCTTTCCCTTGGACCACCATCTCGCTGAGGCCCTCACAGGGCTCTTCACGGTGCCAGATTGTATGCCTCAGCCGCGCGTGAGACTGAAGGTAAGCCATAGTGCGTCAGAATTAATAGACAACGAGCTGACTACCTTAGGCTGGACGAAAGCTACAGGATAGATCTAGGGGCCAACATGGCAGACAAGGTAAAGTGTTGGATCTGACCGGTACTTGGCCTTGCATTAAAATGTGAACCAGCGAGCGCTTCTTCTCCTCGAACAACTGCGTTGGTTCAAGGGAACAGTCAAGTTCAAATCAACGACGGCAATATCAGTGTCATCGGAGGCGACAGTCACACGCACATACATTATCATGATATCAAGAACGATTTGAAGGCCATCCTGCTGGCTATCCCCAATTTCCGAAAGATACACCAGGATACTCTTGCTAAGGCCACCCTTGGAACAGGAGTATGGCTTCTTCGGGGCGAGAAGTTTAGTCTCTGGCTTGAACCCAATGGTGACCTCAAGATCTTGTGGGGTTCTGGAATCCGTACGTTTCTCATTTACCTCGCTCCTGCACTGTACAATAATTTTGTTGTGTAGCCGGCGCTGGGAAGACCATTCTCGCGTGAGTGTTGAATTCGTGAATGTCTGTCTGTGCGCAAATAACAAGCCGTCTTATTAGCTCTATTGTCATCAACATGCTTGAGGCCATGGCTAAAGAGTCGGGCCAGCGGATATGCGTTGCCTACATCTACATTCGCTATAGCGACCGCTCGGAGATGACTGTTAGAACTGTCCTGGAGGTTCTCGTCCGACAGATGGTCGAACGACATTCCGAACTTCTGCAAGTTGTCCAAGAGACCTACGCTCAGCACATCCAGGAAGGCACGCAACCCACAGAAGCTCAGCTTTTGGGACTGCTGCAAGAGCTTACGAAGCAGCTTCCGGCTACTTTCTATATCCTGGATGCACTCGATGAAGCACCCATCGGAATCCAGCTTGCTCTCGTGAAGAAGCTCTCGTCCCTCGACTGCAAGATGTTCATCACATCGCGGCCTCTCAAGGCCGTGGAGGCGCATTTTCCCGATGCTTACACCTTTCCTATCATCGCCCAGGACGAAGACATCGATCTCCACATCAAGCAAAAGATCGAGGATAACGTGGACCTCCAAGGGCTACTGGCAGCCGTTGATAGCTCTGTACAAGAAGAGATTGTCAAGACAATAAAGCAGAAATGCGGCGGGATGTGAGTAGAGTCGTTGGTGGCCTAGATCGATAAACTGAATGTCCTTGCCCAGGTTTCTTCATGCATCTCTGCAGCTGGACGCCATCTGCCAGTGCCTCACTATTTACGATGTTAGGGAGACACTTGACGCGTTTCCAACTGAGATTGAGGAGGCCTATCAACAAACGTGGCAACGGATCCTCAGCCAAAATTCAAGACACGCAGCCCTTGCAAAGTATATCCTGCTCTGGGTGACTCATACTCAGCGATCGATGACGATAGAAGAACTACAGCATGCTGTTGCGACATCTCCCGACGATCATACATTCAAATCTACTCGTCTTGTACCAGAAAACACACTTATCGGCCTATGTCGTGGCCTGGTGACTATGGACGAAGAAAGCAGACTTGTTCGACTTGTTCGTGAGTCTTGTTCTTCAACTGATCAGATCAACCCTCTGATATAGACTTAGACTATACGGCTCAGAAAACCTTGCAAGACATACTCTTTGAGTTCTACCCACGCCCCCACTCCCTTCTTGCCAAAATTTGTATCACGCATCTCTCCGCTTGCGGGTTTCAAGACACCTCAGTCAACTCGTACGATGAACTGGATCGAGCCCTACTGGCGGACCCACTCCTGGCTTATGCCCACGATGCCTGGGCTTTCCATGCCAGGGAGTCCACTGTAGATTCGACGATATCCAGCCAACTCACAAATTTCGTCACGGGCTGCCATTCATACCCTCAATCCTTGGATGGTGTGAGTGCGTTTGACGTGCTTAGCCCTCTTCACCTCGTCGCCTGGCATGGCCTCCCGATAGCCTTTGCCGGGACTCAAAGCTTGGGCAGCCCTAATGTCCGAACGAAGGAAGAACGGGAAACGCCAATAGGGTTAGCCAGTCGTCAGGGTCATCTGGCTGCAGCTCAAGACTTGTTGCGCCTGCCGGACGTATCTATCAATGCGACAGACAAGAACGGATTCTCCCCCTTGATGTGGGCTTCCATATGCAGTCACGAAGTCGTGCAAGTGCTACTCGACGACGTTCGCATCCAAGTCAACCTGCGGGACAAGGATGGGTGGACGGCCCTAATGCTCGCTAGCCGACAAAACAACGTTGAAGCAGCACGCTTACTTCTCGCCCGCCCAGATATCGAGGTGAACGTGGTGGCCACGGAAGGGTCTGGCTACTCAGCGCTCATGAGTGCAGCTTACGCCGGTTACGAGAGGCTGGTTAGCCTTCTACTTGCCCATCCTTCCATCCAGGTCAACTTGATGGATAGGAGGAGGTGGACACCGCTGATGTGTGCGGCCCATTTTGGCCACAAGGGCACGACTGAGCTCCTCATCGCCCACCCAGACATCGATGTCAATCTTGGGGACCATGGATGGTCAGCCACTCATGTGTGCGACTGGTCAGGGCCATACGAGCACAGCTGAGGTGTTGCTTGCTCACTGCCGATATTCGAGTCAATCAAGTGACCAATAATGAGGTCGTCGGCGTTAATGACTGCAGCCTACCTGGGCCACGAGGACATAGTACAGCTCCTCCTCGCCCATCCCGACACCGACCCCAACCTTTCGAACAACGAGGGACAGTCAGCAGTCTATTGCGCCCTGACCAACGGTCAAGAGGGTGTTGCCAGGCTCCTTCTCGCAAGCCCCAGGACGCATCTCAGCTCAAACACCATCACGAAGGGCTCTGATTTCAGTCTCCCATAACGGTTTTATCGCGATCGTCAAATTCCTCCTTGACCTCCCAAGTGTCGAACGTCAACGCAGCCAACGAAGATGGTGACACTGCAATCAAGGTGGCAGCTCAGCGCGGGCACGAGGATATTGTTCGGGTGCTCCTGGATGTCCCAGGCGTTGACCTTACTGTGCCCAGTACGAAAGACGGACACACGGCACTGTCAGCTGCCTTGGACCAAGGACATGAAGCTATTTCTCGCTTGCTGCAGGACTTCAATTCTAGCAAGGCCACCTTAGTCGCTGGTAGCTTGGCTCCTGGGCCCATCGTCGAGTAAGGGAATCAACTCGAAGGCGAAGGACTTGGGCATCAACCAATCAGAAATTGTAATAGCTAGCTGACTTACCCTACATATCATCATAACTTATTCCTTTCCTACTGTATCAGCGTCGGTAGAAATTTCCCCAGGGACATCACAAACTCGAATTTTTTGTCATTTCAAACCCATGCAAGTGCTCGCTGATGCCAATTCATTGAATTCAAGCGCCGACTCTGTGACGTTGCGATCACTGGCAATTGGCGCCCATTGGGCTTTCCTTCTGACGCCCATCTACGCGGCAAACTCGACCATCCTGAATGCGTAGAGCCTTGGTAAGTTTTGGAACAGCTATCAATACGATATCCTAATGTACTTTTAGATAATAGGAAGCCTTCGCCTACACACATTCTCTTTGCCATCCAAGTCCTTCACGATGACCACACGGAAATACGACTATGACTATGGCTTCGACCCAGTCGGAACCTCGGTTGTTAAACCTGATCCATACAGCGACTCTGCGGATGTCTTGAACTCCCTGTCTGTGGCTCCTTCACCCCCATCGTCACCGTATACCCCAAGGAGGCTGGCAAATCTTCGCGCTGGGACCCCCTAGCCCGAGAACGCAGGAGGCCTCTTCAGCACCGAAATCCAGGGCATCCTCGCCTTCAGAACCGCCACTGCGAGAACCTTCTGAGGAATACCTTGCAAGTCTCAGCACAACCGAGCTCGAAAGTGGAAGATCCTAGATCACATCGCAAGCTCCTCGTACTAGACCTGAATGGAACACTGGTCTATCGGGGTCCACATCAACGACGCAACGTATACCAGCAACCTCCCAACGTTCCAAGACCGCTACGGACAGTACATCCACGACCGTACTTGGCTTCCTTCCGGGACTACCTCTTCCATCCACGGACAAAGGAATGGCTTGACACGATGGTCTGGAGTTCTGCGCAGCCACATAGCGTATCGGACATGGTTGAAAAGGCGTTAGGAGGTGCGGATGGGCTGAAGGTTGTTTGGGCAAGAGATACCCTTGGATTGTCAAAGGACGCTTACTGTATGTTGCGACTGTTTCTCTTGAAAGCGTCAATGCTGATGAACAGAAGTCCAGAAGACGCAAACAACGAAAGACTTGGAAAAGCCCTGGCAGGCATTGGGGCATTCTGCGAAATCGACTTTTCTTCTTGATGATTCGCCCAAGAAGGCTCATCTGCAGCCATGGAACCATCTCTGTATACGCGAATACGTGGGCCCTATGCGGCACATCGACGTCAAAGTACGCGATGCTGAGCTGCTGAGAGAGCAGAAGGAGCGAGCGGAAATCGCTTCCGACTCCGTGACACCACCCGAGCCAGCTGGCAAGGAGGGCGATGAAGAAGGGAAGGCGCGACGGAGGAAAGAGAAGAAGGAGAAGAAAAGGGCAGAGAAATTCGCCGCCCTGACAGAGCAGGACCTGCACCCTGTGGATTCCAACGGCCGACCCCTCGAATATGACCAGACCCTTCTCGCTGTCATCGGGGTTTTGGACGCTATCAAAGAGGAGGACAACGTCGCAGGATGGACACGGAGTGGCGGGCTTGCTACACTACCCTCAGACTGGCTCTGCATCACCGTCCAACGGCCCGCTGATGAAGAAGAGAAGAGTATCGGGAGAATCTGCGGCGTCGCCACCTCCGAGCTCCTCATCACCTCCCCAATCACCCATCGAGGGTGTCTCTGGAGAGGCAGGTACTGGCAGAAAACGCGCAGGCAGTACCTCTCGCATCCAACTTGTGGTTCGAACACGAAGAATCTTTTAGAAACTGGGCAGACTGTGGGCGTCGTGCCTTGGCAGAGCTCGGGATAGAAATCAACCCAGGCATCACAGGTTCAAATGGCTAATTGGGACTAGGGAAGAATATATGTGCTGTCGCCAACCTTGCTTTTCGCCTGCTCTGCTGAATCCTTCACGTTGTCAGGTGAGTCTAGACTGCCTGTTTTTGAGGGCCAAGCTACGGCTTAGCAGCCGAGTGTCGCCCAGTGTGGGAGAGACTCAAGTCTCGTAAACGGGTTGCCCGAGATGGCTCCCGACTTGCGATTGACCAGAACGACACGGTTTTTTGACGCCCCCGGAGCATCAACCATTCTAGCACATCCCTCGGGTTGACCTGGTACAAGCGCTTGGGAGAGTTTTCATTACAAAAACGACAGAAGTGTGTGAGTGCGGGGGGTTCATAAGCTTACTGATGATTCTTGGAATGAATGACCCATGCTCGGCCAGGATTTGAGAGCTTTCTCATCGGTGGGCTTTTTCGTTGCTTTGCTAAAAGCTGAGGATATGACATATTGACTCGCCTGCGTCCTACTAGATTTCAATCGGAGCAAGAGGCCGAAAGTTGCAGCGCAGACAAACAAGGCCGACAGTGCGACGGATGTCATCCTTCCGACCAAGACAGAGCTGAACCAGGCTATTCTGTGTGGCGAGATGCCGACCCTCTCGGCGCCCATTCAGATGGGACCTACTGCCAGTGGTCGTTCGGTCGCCCGCAGCTACAGCGCGTCCAGCGAGGAGAAACACTCCTCCACCGAAGCATCTTCGCTCTCATTTGGTGCTAGCGCAAGCTATGGTCTTTTCAGCGCCAGCGCCAGCCACGAGCAGTCCGAGTCGCATAGCAAGACCAAGGCTGAGCTCGCCAACGATACTGTCTAGGTCTCCATGGAGGTCACTGCGTGTGGACGTTACTCGCCCATGGCTCTGACCTGAGCTCTTACGACAGCGACCTGGTCTGCAGTCCTCAAGTCAAGATTTCGGCTGGCTTTGGCCGCCTTCGTCAACTCATGGGCAGCGACCCCAGCATTGGCAGCAAAGAGGAGATTGAGAACGGGCTACGGCGTCCTGCCGCTGTTACCCGCTTGTGAGCATTACAGTCAAATCTGCTTCACCCACCACTGACTTGTTTCGAAAGCCTTCATCGTTGCATGCGACGTCGTTCTCGAGATCTCTGGCAGCACCTCCAACCTCGAAACCTACGTGAACAGCTCGAGCTCTTCTCCTTCAGTCACTGTCGGCTATGGTCCCTTCTTTGCCGGCAAGGGAGGCTCCTCCTCCAAGTCGAGTGCCGATCAGGGCTCTTTCTGCAAGTCTACCGCTTCTGGCCGTCGCATTTCAATCAAGAACCCTCAGATCATTGGATGGGTCTTGCAGATGATCCCTGCGCTCCCCCGCGTCGCGAGGAGTACTGACTGTCTAATGGTCCCTCTTTATCTCTCAATGGCATTCTTATCTCGTGGTGACTTACGGATATGAGTGTAATTAGTGACACCCATTATATCGTCACTTGTTAATTAATCTCAACATTCACGGTTGATGTCCCTTCAGCTTAAAGCCAAGGCCTTGATCACGACGTCATCGTAACTCTTCGCGTTGAAACGAAGCATGGCACAACAGAGCCCCTATCTATCGAGGTAGGCGTGTTTGGGACAGCCATCCTTACAGTGTCGGAACCCTGCATCGCAGCGTGTTGTACCCACATCACCTCTCCGACACGTTTTTGCCACTTTGTACACAATTCGGAGTGTCTGGCCCAGCTGATCATGAAGCCATACCGATAAAGAAAACAAAGCCAGGCAGTAGGGTCGTGTATAAATAGGTCTCGCTTAGGTCCGTCTTCCCTGCTGCCCTTTCACGCTATCCGCCACCTCCTCTTGGCTCCAGCACAATCAGCGAAGCTCCTTCACTTTTCCGCAGATTCAATGACCGACATCTTCATTCGTCACGTATTCAACAAGTCGGTCCTTCAGGGATCGGAACAGCATAAGCATCTATTCAGAGACCACCCTGCCGCGGTGCAAGAATGCATCGCAGAGGCTCTTGCGTTCCCTGAAGATGAGATGTTGAATGATAATGTTCTAAATGAGGCCTCTTGGACGTACGCTGTCAACGAGTGTTGGAAACTCCTCAACATCGCGAGCCTTTATGTCCGTAAAGTCGAGGACGAAAACAACCTTGAAGATCTGTAAGTCTTACAGCTTCTTTTGTCAGCCCTGCTCGGCTAACAGAGCTTCATTCCAGGATCTTCTCTCGACAAAACATGTCAGATGAAGTGGAGAGCCTGTTCGACGAACTTGTGACCAACCACTCAAAGCTCGAGATCGGCCTCAGGGCGATGGCCCTCTCGGGTATTCGAGGGCAAAGGTCAGCTCATGCAAGATCTGTAGCATTGGCGTCACCAACTAATGTTCCTCAATGACAGCGACTCCACCGTTGACCAACTAGGATCCTATCTTACGTCCATGTCCATCAATCCTAAATCTGATTCACGAGGGTAAGTAAGTGGTGGTCTTGATTCCATCGGGTCGAGAAACGAATTCATGCTCATTCGTCACTACGCAGTGGTCCTCATTTCACTTGCAAGTACGATGCCTGTGGAAGTATCTGCCTGCAAAAGTTCTTCGCTATCCATACCAACTCCGATATTCAGATGCATGAGCACGCCAACCAGGGCACTGGTGTTCCCGTCGTCTGCCTGTGGGCTGAGAACAATGGTTCAATCTGTTACTCTGAGGATCCTAATCTTTACGCTCATGTCCTTCTCCGCCATCTTCCTCTACCACCTCGGTAATAGATCTAGAGCTGGTGTACCACTGTATGTTTGTACTGTAGCTGTTGAATGTGTAAATGAACCTACTATGTCCGAAAAACCTGCTTCTAAAGAGACAAAACGGTGGCACACATAAACGCACAGTAAGCCAGAGTAAGCCGTGGTCTTCTGGGTCTGCCGGGTCGCTGCGTGTTGGGTCTCAATGGTTCAAAGGTTCCGGCCCCCCTTATGCCTCTAGAGCTACGCCACACTCAAACCCACGATGGCCGGGGTGCCAATCAGTGGACAAGTTTGCCGTCAGTAATGCCACCACTTTGTCTCCCAGGTGGCTGAGTTACGAGTATTGTGGCCTGGCACCAGTTGGTTGTGGACCGGTCTCTCGTACTGGCAAGACGCACATATAAAAAGCTCTCATCTGGACTAACTCCTTCATCTTACATCAACCACCTGCCCTACTAACCCACTTAATATGTCGCGGTACCCACGCAATGTCGCTACCTTGCCCACTGCAGGGATAGAGTCCGAAACGCTCAACCTTCGCTACGCTTTCTTCAACACCATTCGTATGGAAGCAGAATACGAGCCAAACTTTTTTGCTGGATTCGAGCGCCAAATCTCAGCATGCATAGCGACCACCCGCCAAATCCTGGATAGCCTCTTGCTCTCCTCAAAGCAGCCCTTCCATTTCAATAAAGATCGGTACGAGGATGATATAAAGGCTTGCAACGGCATCCTCTCTGCTATCCTTGCCTATTTGCGAACCGGTCAAGTTATTTCGAACAGCATTATGTAGGCTTCAAGTTATACATCCCTTTGTCTAATTAGCACTGCTGATGCCCGTCTAGGGTTTCCCACAACAACAGATGGGGTCAGGTCGACAAGAAGTTCGCAAACGATCTCATCCAGAATCCGGATCTCGTTGAACTTGGTCTAAGAGCCTTGAAGTTGTACCACTATCGCCGTGCTAGCAAAGACACTGGATCAGTTGGGAAGAATATCGAAGAGTTTCTTGGACGATTGTAAGCCCGGGAACCCTTCATACAGCAGCCATTGATTCACTGACCACTGCTCAGGTCTGTGCGAGGCAAGCCCTTGTTCGATCAGAAAACAATGCTTGTCTGTGGATGGCCAGGCTGCAAACAGGTCTATGCTGCAAAGTACTGTGTGACGCACTTTGACCTCTTCCACGCCAATCCTAACGAGGTCGCGTGCCAACACAAGCATTGCGAGTGCCGTGTCGGGCCTCTGTTTCTCCCTGCCCATTTGATCATGCGTCATTCCCAGTTCGCCTGCTAGTAGAGTATACAAACGAAAGCCGCCGCACGTATTGCCACCTTATTTACCTTTTGCTCACCATTATACTCGGAGGTGCCATTTCTGTAGTATACTATGAATTGGCAATCTGCAATCAAGTCCAAGCGCTCGAATGTGAGGGTGGTCGGGTGCCACTGATGCCACACCACCCACTTACTGTGGCCACAAAGCGAACAAAGTGGACGACCGCAAAATCCGGGACTGCTTTATTTAATGGCATACACATTGTCCAGATTTTCCTTTCATCCATCGTTTTCCTCCTACCCGCGCTATCCATTCAGCTTATCCAACTTTCATCCCCTTACTTCGACATATGATGAACCGTCGATCTTGCCCTAAGCCCAACGCAGCGATTCTTCGATACGGATTGTACAAGGCTGTCTCCCAAGCAGCAAACACTTCTCTGCAGATCTATCAAGCCTTCTTCGCCGAACATCTCGATATTGTCGTACACTGCGAGGAGCAAATCGTCGAGCTCGAAAAACTATTGAGAAGCGAGCCGGAAGCGCGCCGCGGAAAAGTGGCATTGTCAAAAACAGAGATGGAAATCATTAGGGATATAGTAGATGCAGCGTTGCTAGGCGATGAAGGAATGTGAGTTGTAAGGCATCCATCAGCTATGCCGCCCTTTCTGATCTCAGTTGGTTCGCCCAAAAATTAGTGAGCTTATGGAAGGACAGTCGAATGCAGAGATGTCAATATTTTGGGAGCTGAGGGGGACTAATGGTCTCCTAAAGCTTTGTGCACGAGCCATGTACATCAATTATCCGCCATTCCTACGCTGGTTGGAGGGTGTGGAATCGGCCGCTAGTACGATTGCGCCACACAGACGCTCATAAAACCTCATGATGGACTGATATCATTTCCTTCTAAACTTCCCTTGTTGTTTTCCGAGGCTTAGAATAGTTTACGCATCATGTACGCACGGATTATAACAATTTCATTTATCTGAAAGGAAGGCATAAATTCATACATAATCTTCGTGACTTTCTTGTAACACAGCAGAGGAAGACGCCCTAGGATCGGGAAATGCCGATGGTATATGCCTCTCGTAGGTTGCCTACGAGAGTTTATCGACGTGTCTACACCTATTGTGCAGAACAGGTCGACATGAGGCCTCGATCGGTGGACAATGCTTGATATCACATCTGCACCTGAGGCCACGATGCCGGATAAGACGCCTCGACGAAATCCGTCAAATGAGGTGGAAGCAACGGCTCATCCCCCAGCCTCAGAGGTGCCGGCGGATACTTCTGCCTCGAAATCGCATCCGCAGGGTTCACCTTGGTCCAAATCCAAACCGGCATCAGCTGGATCGCATACGCCCTGGCAAGCCCCAAGATCTGATCCAAAATGACCTTTTCGTGTCGGTTACGCGTCTTGTGCGTCTTGAGGACGTTGATGGCGTGCGTGCTGTCGGAGCGGACGCGGAGAGGGCTGGATTGGACGCCCATGGTGATGGCGGTTCGTAGGCCCAATTCGATCGCGACGAGCTCGGCCCAGTTGATGTGTCGTCCAGAGGAGCTCCAGCCTTCCTTCAGCTTCCAAGAGCACCATTGGGACTTGGACATGAAGCCGATGCCTGTGAATGAGGCGTCGACGATGATCTCGGGGACGTTGGCTAGGGAAGGAGAAGGTGGGAGTTGGGCGAGAAGATCGGGTCTTCGGAGAGAGAATGATGGAACGACCAGTGTTGGGCATGGTTTGGCTGGTAGAGACGATGTGTCGAGCTGAATAGCCGGCTTGGCCAAAGACTTCCACTTGAGCAGGATGTAGGTTTGCGTCGAGTTTCGGAGCCTTCTCGGTGTCGCCTTTGCCTTTGCATAGAAGCTTTCGATGGTCGCCAGAGCCTCCTTGTGACCCGATCGCTTCGAATCCCGTGCGATGGTGACGAATTCCTCGATTTCCTGCAGAGAGTACGAAGTTGAAGGGATGGGATCAGGGGGACCGTCCAAGATGATGATGCTATCGCTGGATTCTGAGGTTGGATAGCCGGAATCGCGATCGGACTGCGCGTCGGAAGAAGATTCTGCAATGTGTTCTTCGCTGCTGGTTTGGGTGAGGTCGATGACGATTCGGGGGGGAGGGACCTGGACAGAGGGGGCCACAAGGAGACCAGAACCATCCACCTGTTCCGCCTCTCCAACTATGACCAGCACTGGGTCAGGCTCGACGGTTGGGGGAATGTCCATGTCAACATCAGACTCGTCTGACGTGACCTCCGAAGTGACCAAGCTGGAGAGCTGGTCCTCGTACGCCTGCTGCATGGCGACAACAGCATCCTGCATCTCGATCAGCTGAGCTCGTAGACGCTCCAGCTCTTCCTCCTGTCGAGCGGCCTTGGCTCG
The DNA here is from genome assembly GCA_020736565.1 of Coprinopsis sp. MPI-PUGE-AT-0042. Lineage (NCBI taxonomy): Eukaryota > Fungi > Basidiomycota > Agaricomycetes > Agaricales > Psathyrellaceae > Coprinopsis > Coprinopsis sp. MPI-PUGE-AT-0042. The sequence goes on along the minus strand of JAHBOF010000040.1, from coordinate 527,247 downwards.
AGCTTCGTCTCTCTCGTGACGATAGCGGTACATGCGGGTGCGATCTTGCTTGTGCTGTAGACGGCGGCTGTCAGACAAGTCTTCGACGCGTTGTTGGGATGTTTTGGCGTCGCGCTTCATGATAGCATGTTGGAAGGTATGATCGTGAGGCGTTGAGCTGGCCTCGATGAAGTGGGAGCGGAAAGTTGAACAGACGGCGCATCCTTGGGTGTGGATAACTCCGAGAGCAGGGTCGCAGACCCAGATGAGCTCAGTGTTACGCATGGGGACGTTCGATGGGCTGGTAAATATCGTCATAATTCTGCTCTCTCGCGTTAGTAGAAGCCCTTCAAGCTGAGCGATTGGACGTACTACGATGGGTGAAAGTTCTGATGGCCCGGATTGGATTGACCGGGGTATAAAAGCCTTTGCTTGTCAGCCTCGCCTGTCGAGCATGGATAACCTCGGGGAGTGTGCTGTGCAACGTTTGTGATTGCTCGTAGAACGGTTTCAGACCTGAGCAATTGTGTTGCGTCCCTTCAGGACCGATCCACCGTCCCATTATCTCGCGCTCGATTCGAAAAGGAGAGGAAGGAATACCCGTGCTCTCTGCCTGGGTGATAAGAAACGCGAACGCGTAATTATGCGGGGAAACCCCCTGCAAATCCTAGAGGTTTCGATCATTGAATGGATGTGCACGATGTAAACATGAGGCCAGGAACGCACCAGGAATGCTTCCTTCGTGGCCACGCTGCAACCTGGATGACGCGTGGTCGCGGGTTTGAGTGTTCAAAAACACGTGTGCTTTGAGGAGAAGTCGAATTTTGCCCAATTCGAAAAGCAGGTATCGATCCTGTCTTGCGCTGCGTTGAACTTGGATGAGACGGGAATGCATCATGAGGATTTGAGGGGCGGTTATATGCCACATTTATGTCACCCGATTCGAGTCTCAAGGTTCTGGAGCTGTATCGAAATCCTTTTGCACGATTGAAGGAACACAATAGGATCGAAAAGCCTTGCGGCTCATGGTGGTGGCACAGAGGAAAGTCGCGACCGCGGTTCGGAATCAATACCCGGGGCTCGTTCCGTGATGTAGATAAGATAAGATGCAAGCTCGAATCTTCTGACTCCAGTCATAAATTGCCAGTCATCATTAGAAAGTTCTTGAAGCTGATACCACCACCATCTAAGCCCTCGCATCCACTCCTGAAGGCTTGAAAAATGACAACTGAAGAAAAGAAGGAGCAGCTCTTTCGGCCAATTGGTCAGGTTGTCGATACAGCAGCCGGCGAGGAAGAGGAAGGCTCTACAGGTCGATGAAATCGACTCCGTTGTGCATGAAATGCCACGAACAGGTGCGTATCCCTGAGCTCTAGTCGTGCTCATATGGCTTAAATGTACAGCTAGTAGGGGAAAACTCGTCTGCTGTTGACCTCGATTCCTTACTTCCGAGAGGTCGTCGTGATGTCATTCCGATGCGAGCACTGTGGATTCTCGAATAACGAGATTCAATCGGCTGGAGAAATTAGAGGTAAATATTGATTATAGTTTACCATTGAAGAAGGGCATCTAATTCGTCTGATAGAGAATGGGACCTTGTATACTGCCAAAATCCTCGATCGCGCAGACTTGGACCGACAGATTGTCCGTTCATCCACTTGCGAGATCACGATCCCAGAGCTGGATCTTACCCTTCCTCCAACTGAGAGAGGGACAGCTCACAACTATCGAAGGTCTCATACGAGATATCGTCGGCGACCTGAGCCTTGATCAACCTTTGCGGAAGATCCAGGCCCCCGAAGCGTACGAGAAGATCCAAGTCTTACTCGACAAGATGAAGGCAATCCTAGGCGACCCAGATGAGGATGACGAGGACTGCAGAAAAGAAGGCGGCTCTCCCGGCATCAGTGAGGGACGCCCCTCTGAAACCGTTCACATTGAAGCTGGACGATCCATCAGGGAACAGCTTCATAGAGTTCATTGGCAGCATGTCGGATCCCCAAGTGGCATTTGCGAACCTACCCTCGGACGTTTGAGCAGAACGTTCAACTGGGACTCGTAGCTGCTGACGACGAGGACGCGGCCAAGCAAGAGGCTCCTTCTGGCGAAATATCCAAGGAAGAGGTGTTGGTCTTCCCTGGGAAATGCTCTAGCTGTGGCCACGGCTTGCAGACACTCATGAAGCGAGTGGACATTCCTTACTTCAAGGCATGTATAACTCCCTGCGCGACCTTCCTTCTGAATCTGACCTCCCGCTTAGGAAATCCTCATCATGTCCACCAACTGCGAGCATTGTGGATACCGAGACAACGAAGTTAAATCTGGCTCTGCGATCTCACAACAAGGAAAAAAGATCCACCTTACAGTCGAAGATCAGGAAGATATGAGCAGAGACATTCTCAAGGTTCGTCTCTTCGTTTCAATTCACGGGCAAGCCGTTTACGTCCCGTGAAGAGCGAGACTGCTGGTCTGGAGATCCCTGAAATAGACCTTGTCCTCACCTCCGGCACCCTCGGTGGAAGGTTCACGACTGTCGAAGGTATCCTGAACCAGATCTACGAAGAACTCTCAGAGAAGGCTCTGGTTGGCGATTCCGCCAATCCCGAAGATCGGATGTCCTTTGAGAAATTCCTGGCAAACTTGAAATCGGTATGATTGACTCATCTCGTCATCATTGTTTCATGTGCTGAACGAAGATTGCAACTAGGTTATCAATGTCGAGAAGCCTTTCACCATCATCCTCGACGACCCTCTCGCGAACTCGTACATCCAATCCTTGTACGCTCCTGATCCGGACCCGAACATGAAGACCGAGTTCTATGATAGGACGTTTGATCAGAACGAGGAGTTGGGCTTGAACGACATTCAGGTAGAGGGATATGAAGGGTGACCCAAATGTGCAGCAGGAGGGTGCTGAGGGAGATGCAAAAGCAACGGAAGGGCCGACTTCATGATCACAAGTACTATAGGAACTTTGCCTCTTCCCCACGGCATGTATTCAGTGTAGTGCCTCACGAGCAATAGAATGTCCTTGAGTAGAAGCCCCGCCTGTCGATGGACTGAATTGAGAATTGATGGTGCCCCTATCCGAGTCTCGTGTAACGGCTTCGACGTCATCAGGCAAGGATTCAGATCTCAGAGGTCGCGACTGGTCCAAGACTGGTCTGCTTTTCCCCTTCATCTTGCCTTGATCTTCGATCTTCAAACCCCAACATTCGAGTCTAAAATCGCTCAAAGTTGCCACTTAAATGTCTACTGCTGAAGGAATACGCTGGATCCCACTCGAAAGCAACCCTGAGGTCTGTGACCACAGTTCTTGCCGTTGGGAACTTCCGAGTAACCCATGCACTCTCGTCACCCCAGGTCTTCAACAAAGTAAAAAGATTTCCCTCTCTCTCTCCATTTTGATTCATGTAAGCTTTAAACAGTGGGCAGGTCGGGCAGGCCTTGTAACAGAAATCGATTCATTCACCGACATCTACGGATTGGATCCTGATGTGCGCCCAAGCACCACCCTCTTTGCCTCTACCAAGCTGATGTAGCATGCCTTATTATTTCCGAATGAACTCTGGGAATACGTTGATACATTTAGCTATTGGCGCTGGTTCCCCAACCAACCAAGGCTGTTATTCTTCTATTCCCTGATAGCCCTGAAGCAAAGACACGCCGTCGCGATGAAGATGCGAGGATAGCGGCTCAAGGGAGTCAGCCCCATCTGGATCCTACACTTTTCTATGTGAGGCAGAAGGTATGTTTTTAGTTCTTATATTGGTTCATTTGGGACGCTCTCAAATAACTTGACCTATAGATAAGCAATGCGTGTGGGACCATTGCTCTCATCCATGCCCTTGCGAACGTACGTAGTTCGCATATCCAATCAAGACGTACGCTAAATTATATCATAGTCAAATGTCGTATGGGTGCCTGAAAGCCCACTGCAGAACTTTATAATTGACGGCCAAGGTAGACTCCCCTCGCCCTTCTGATTGACTCCTCGTTTATGCTTACACTCTCTGTAGACAAATCACCGGAGGAGCGAGCAGACATCCTCCAAGCCCGACCTCTCTTCACGAGCATCCACGCTGAAAGTGCCCAAGAAGGACAGACCGCTCCAAACATTGACACCAATCTCCACTTTACTTGCTTCGTTGCCGCTCCGGATGCTGACATCCGGAGAGCGGAGAGTGGTGAGGCAGTAGTTTCCAAAAATGCCGAGGAGGCAGATACTGGGATGAGATTGGTTGAGCTTGATGGAAGACGACCCGGTCCGATTGATCATGGTGTCTGTAAAAATCTCTTGGAGGTACGTCGGCCAAGTGCTACACGAGAGTGGAGGGACATTTGTTGACTCAAGATCTCTTGTCGGTTAGGACGCTGCCGCTATCGTGAAGGAGAGGTTCGTATCAGATACGACGAGCGTATACTTCAATTTGATGGCGCTTGGCCCGACGATGAGCGATTGAACACAATCTTTGCACAAGACAAAGTTCAGTGGATGCAGAACGATCAGCGCTTGACGTACTTTGAACTGTAGCTCGAGGATGTCTGTCTGGAAATGATTGTATCCGATGATTTCACCCAAAAGATGGCGTTCATGACATGACATGAGTTTGAGATATCCAGGCGAGAATACTATACATAGGGTATATGGTGTACATGTCCGTGAATCTTTGCCTAGTCCAATGATGTGGGGTCCTTCCACGCCCAAGTTTCCTTCCCCACACTGGAGGAGCACGCACTTTTCACCAGCTGAGTTGACTGAGGGTGCCCTCAGCTTGCCCAATATCAGCCAATATTCACCAGTTCACCAGGCCCACCCCCAGAGAACCCGTCCAGTCTCATCCGATGCCTCGTTTCCAACAGCTTTATCCTCTCATTGACATGCACCAACCACCGATCCACCTCTTTCAACACCAGCGTGGCGGACGCTACCACACCTTCCTCAGCTTCTGAATGTGGGTAGCTCGATAGCGATAGGTTTCTGTCCCTCGAGCCTGGCCTTGACGATGAATTTGATGGTGGATGCAGCAGGTTCACATTCGACGATGACGCCGACCGTCCAGTGCTCTGTGCTCGAGGTCGGGCAAGTACCAGCGGACGAAGGTGATGCGACTCGGAATCTAGCATGGCGGATGCTGTCGCTGCCACTGCCGCAACCGTCAACGTCGAGCTTGAACTGGACGCAGTTGTTATAGAACTCGTCGAAGCAGAAGCCGCTGTCGTGGTCGCATAACTCGTTGATGTCGAATTTGATGCAACAGAATCTGTCGACGACGATCGCAGTGTCGATGTCGACGTCGGCGTTGAGGTCCTAGAAGTTGATGGGGCTGATGTTGATATTGTCACTGCTGGTACAGCTAATTCTGGGTCAGGGAGAGAACGAGTGGGAGGAGAGGTTGATGAGGATGGTCCGCCTATCATGGAGTTAGTCCGCTGCTAATGAAGACGCTATCTCCGGCGGGCTTCGCGGAAGTGGCCTGGGTGCTGGTGCTGATGCTTGAATCTGCACTTTTGAGCTTGAAGCAGTTGCATTCCAATGCACCCTTGGCGTAGACCCTCCAGCAGGAGTTGTCCGCGCTGCCTGCCCATCTGCCGCCCTCTGACGAAGCTTCCCATTCCCTCCTTCCATTGATGTCGACCTGCACATTTTGAGTCAGTGGTTCCTCTTCAGCTTCGTCTTGGACAAGGATTATCTTTTGTCTCTGCGCCTTGGTATTTTGAGGTACGAAGGCTGCAGGCTTGATTGTCAATCTTGATGGAGGTTTGGTTTTGGGACCAGTCGGACGGTGGGGGGAGCGTAGCTGGGGGGAACCGGGGAGAGCGCTAGGCATGGCTTGCCAATCTGGATTGGTGGTCCACCAGCTTATACTGCTAGGCGAAAGGGAAGCTTGAGGCCTCGCGGTGCGCCCAGCTTTTGCTGCTATCAGGAGGGAGGGCTGGCGAGCAGCACAGCTGGTCACTATATGTGACCTGCTTGAGGAGCGATAGGGACCTGGATAAAGGAAGGGTGGGATTTAATAAACGGACGAACACCAAGGACTCGACATTAAGTATATCAATGGATGAAACCATTGGAAGCCCCCCATCTCCCCATCTCCATCGTCGTTGTTATGCCATCTATTGTTAGAACCTCAGCGAAGACGGGCTCACGAAACGCAATTCCCACCTCCCACCTTAGCCCACCTCCCGCGATATATAGCCGAGCGCTGCACCATGAACTGGGATCGCAGGAAAGATGTTGGAAGGTAGGACGGGGTTGATCATGGGAACACCGCATAATTCCGGGCGCCCAAAAACCTACCCAAACCCGTCCTGCCCGCAACATTCGACACCCAAGGAAAACTACCGCACACATCCTGGGTGCACGGAGGTGCACGGAACCTGTCGGCATGCTGCATCCAAGTGCGGCGCAGATAACGGTCTTTCTTCGCAGATACTTGGCAGCACAAGCAGGAGGCAGCGGGAAAGAGGAACTAATTTCATAGAGAGGCGTTATCAGACAAAGCTGAGATGGCCAGAGGCAATGATGGCCCCTTGAATATCTTGGTCAGGCATCCGGGGGGATGAGGAACGCATGAACGGAATGTGCACTCGGTTTTTGCATGGCCGAGCGCTCGGGCCCAGGTCATGTACACAGTACGGCTGTCCAGCTGTTATCATGTGTGATTTGCACGAACCCAAACCAATGCCACGGGCATGCCATAGGCGATCCCGAACACGCTTTGACCCGGCGGCCAAATGACGAGTGACTGGAGGGATCGTCAGTCGACCTGTGATGTACACAGGGAACAAACGATACCATGCAGAATCAGCCCAAGGTGGGCAATGATCATGGTTGCGGTTAGGCCACTGGTAGTGGGTAACATGATAGATTCGTCTCAGGTGTAGTGTCACTGCTAGAAGTGCAGGCGTATAGACTTTTCGTATACAGGTGGTACCACTAATGGCAGGGAGGTATGCAAGGGAAAGCAATGTTTGATTTCTGAGGATTTGATGAGCAACATGGCTCGGTCGATGATAGGCAGGGTTGACTCACTGTAGTTACAACATTCGCGCTATCTTGACGAGTTATGGAAGGCTTTGAATCGCGAATCTCGAGTAGGTTACGGGTTCAGGCGAAAACTTTCGTGATCCATCGGGAACGAGACGGGAATGCCTGAGGAGATGAAGCGCCATGCCCTTAGATGGGCTTGATCTTGAAGTGGAGCGAGATGAGGGAAAAGATGAGGCACTGTCAAGAACGAGCAAAGAAAACATCAGTGATCATTCAAAAGACTTGTGAAGTTTCAGCGCACCTTCAAATCCTGAACCAGATAATAGAACACCCTCAGTCCCTCGGGGTCTTCGCTGTCTTGAATATCGACCAACGACCCAATCTTGGCTGTCTCGAAGCTGATGTGGTCATTGCCGATGCGGATTTCCAGCTCTTGCTTGCCAACAATGTTCTTTTTCGGCCAGTTAGCGTCGTCTTCCCTGTCAGTGGGAAAGACATTGTTAGTTCCAGTGCGCAGATGAATGGTAAAATACTCACTTGGTGATTTCGCTGGATTCCACGATGCGCTTGAGCTCTTTGACAACGAGAGGGCCAATCCACACTGGACAAAGGATCAGTGAATTCAGATCATGGACAGAGTAATGTCATGAAGGCGGCCATTTAACAGAGCATAGCCCGCGGTGTTCAATGCTTGCTCAATACGCACCCCTCTTGGCAGGCAATGCACAAACGATGGCAGAAGGTCAGAGAAGAGAAAGGGGTCACTCACTCTCTTTACGAATCAAACTGTCGTTTCTGTAGTTTGAGTTGTTGGCGTAACGCAACCTTCCATGGGAGTATTCGAACTCGAGGAACTCGTGGCCATGCTTGCCTGAATGTCCCGTGCTAGAGGAAAGAAGCGATTGATTAGTGTCTGCGCTGGGGAGTGATTTCATTCGTGCATTTAAGACCTGAAGTCTTGCACTTCATTTGGCTCTCATAGATGCAAGCGACCATCGTCGCCATCACATACGAGACTTGGTGAAGGAAGTGTAGACTCACTAGTATCTGCAGGGTCGTTCCGTATTAGTAAAGGTTACCGCTCAAGCAATAAATGAACTAACCGAAGGTAAAATGGATCTTTCTCTGGAGTTGTCATCGTCGTCGCGGTCGTCGAGGTTGAGTTCAACGTTCAGCACGCGCCCCAGCGCCAAACACCAGCCGTTTCTCACGAGGCAAACGTGAGAGTTTTGATGCCCCTATTTCGTGGCGCGAAGTGTGGCCGTCAAGCTTGGCAGTGAACGTTGACCAAATGCACCCTCCTAACGTTCTTGGACCCCAGAAACCTTGATTTTAACCACAAAGGCTCTCCTTTGAAGTTACCAGATAACTTGGGTGACCTGGGATGCCAGCTATGGCCAACCAAGACCATGATGTACAAGCCCTGTACACAGAGCTGCGACGCCGCTTGGTCGAGACAGGCGAATGGGACCAGTACGTTCAGTGAATGTTCAGCTGAAATAATGATTTAAAGACCACTTTCCACTACTTCTTTCCTTATTCGACGCGCGTCATCTTTTGGTTGTCGGGCTGTTGTAGCATGAGAACAGTGCTGCAGGCGCGACTAGGCGAACACGGTTGGTTGGATTCAACTGCTAATACATGCAAGGGTACGTCTATAGGATCACCTCAGGATCCGATAACTGAACCAGTCATTTTCTTCATCTCTAACCGACTCAATATTCGGCGAAACGTCCGTCTTGTACAGAACAAGCAAAGGCGATGGAAACCCCATCCGTTAAAGCTCTCTACGACGAGGCTCGACCAAATGCCAAGAGTGCGTAGCTCTGTGACCAGGTTTTTCGCGCTTGAGACTGAACATAACCCTTCACAGACACCCTACCGCCACCCGTAAGGAAAGAAATGAACGCGCTGATTAGGACATTGCTTCAGAAACACCTTGTATGATCAAACTATCCTAATTGAACGCTTTATTATCGCACTTCTTCCGCACTTCTTCCGCACGTCCAGATGAAGCAGCCAGACAGTCAAGGGCTGGAACTTTACGCTTGAAAAGGCAGGTTGGCGGCAGGCTCTTGCACAGGTTCTTGATAATAATCATGACATGAATGCTGTGGAGGCATGTGGGCAAGGCTGAAGCTTCGTCTGCTCTGTTATATTTCCCCCATCCCCAGGGTAGTCCTAGTTTGCCATGCAAGGGCCACCCAAACGAAAGAGGGCCGGCTCCCAACCTCTTAATGTCTCAACAAAGAGAACAAGATGGGAAAACGACCTCTCTCCACCACATTCAGAGTCCTCGCCGACGGCCTCAGGGTCAGCATGGATCTCTGGCGTTCGCACCGTTCGGATTCACGATGGCGCACATACCATGGTCGGGCGCGATATACGTACCACTGTCCATAACCACAACTATGGGCCTCAAATTATTTCAGTCGACGTCTTGGAGATCCTGAATTCGCTGTCTCTCCCCAACTCTCGGGATATCCAACTTGACACCCTTTCCAAGGCCACGAAAGGGACTTGCGTATGGTTCACAACGGGCAAAATGTTTCTCCTTTGGATCGCAGAGGGAAAAATCCTCTGGGGGATTGGCATCCGTAAGTCTTTCTATTGTTATAAATTGGATCATAAGACTGATAACGACTTAGCTGGAGCTGGGAAGACGGTCCTTGCGTGAGTACCACGGTCCACCGAATCATGCCCAGCTCTGGGCTCACACCTGCAGATCCATTGTCATCCACGATCTCGGTCGCCTAGAGAGGGCTTCCGGGGGTACCATCTGTGTCGCCTACGTCTATCTTCGATACAGCCAACCCTTGACTGTTCGTGATGTCCTGGAGTCCTTTGTGAAGCAGATCGTCGAGCGCCACGCTGACCTGGGGCCTCTGGTTGAAAACCTCTATCTTTTGCACAAGCGCGAGCGGACCAAGCCTAGCCAAGAAGAGCTTCAGGATTTACTACATACATTCATCGAGTGTGGCAAGACGATTTTCTTCGTACTGGACGCATTGGACGAACTTCGGGCGGAGCACAGGCCTGTGCTGCTTGGGATCCTTGCGACATTGGACGCGAAGCTGTTCATCACCTCTCGACGTTCAAGTTTGGAAACCCTCCAGCAACAGCTTTATCAGGCTGAAGTGTTTGAAATTGCTGCCACTCCATCTGACCTCGACTTGTACATCAAGGACTTTTTCCGACATAGTCCGGACGTCATGACGTTGTTGGAGGGTACTGACTATGAGGAGCGCATTGTCGAGGCCGTTCATCGAAAGTCAGGCGGAATGTAAGGACCCTCAACTCGTATCCAATTCACGTTTCCTAACGCACTCTCCACAGGTTCCTTCATGCAAAGCTTCAGCTGGAAGCACTTCACCACTGTATCAGCGCTCTAGATGTGGAAGAAACTTTGGAGGGATTCCCTACCAATATCGAAGCGATTTACGCAAAGACATGGGAGAGAATTCTAGACCAGGGACACAAGCGTTCGAATCTTGCAAAACTCGTTCTTCTCTGGATCACCCACGCCCGTGGTGAAATGACGATCGACACACTGCGACATGCTGTCGCAACCTGCCCAGAAACACATGTATTCGAGCACAAGCGCATGGTACCCGAGACGTTACTGTTATCGGCCTGCTGTGGCCTGGTTTCGGTCGATGAGAAGACAAGACTCGTTCGTTTAATGCGTGCGTCCCATCACCGCTCCACCTTTGTCCCTCTCTTCTTAATTGACTGTAATCTAGATTATACGGCACAGGACGCTATCCTTCCCCGGATTCTGGAATTTTTTCCAGTTCCTCATGCTATTCTGGCCCTTGTCTGCGTTGCCCACCTCACAAGCTGTGGGCTCCAGAACTACAGACCGGATGCAGGAGCTGGAGACGAGGAACACCGCGACTTCATGGTTAGGCTCAGTAATGACCCCTTCCTTGCCTACACCCATCGGTCATGGGTCCATCACACTCGGCAATGCCACAATTATGCACCTGTCACGGCGGCAGCATCTGAATTGCTACTCAACTGCACACAATATCCTCTTGCAGACCAGTCGCCAATCGACTTTGGCGGCCCCCTTCATGTTGCTGCGTTTTATGGCCTGGAGGACTTCATCCCCCCAGCAGCGCTGAGGCAATCCCCTAACGCTCAGACAAGCATATACAAAGCGATCGCCGTTGATGCTGGCAGTCCAGCGTGGCCACCCTGCTTCCGCCAATGCCCTTCTATCACTGCCCAGCATCGACGTGAACCTCAGCGACCGCTACGGCTTGAATGCACTCATGCATGTCGCTCATCATGATCACATCGAATGCGTGCAAGCTCTTGTCGAAGCCCCAGGCATTGACATCAACGCGGTAGATGAGGACGGCATGACGGCCCTCATCCACGCTGTGCAGATGGGTCAAACAGAGGCTGCAAAGATCCTCCTTGGGCTGCCTGGAATAGACGTAAACGCAGCAGATAGGGAATTTAAAGGATGGACGGCCCTCATACATGCTGCATGGGAAGGCCAAACAGAAGTAGTGAAGCTTCTCCTTGGAGTCCCTGGTATTTGCATCAATGCGGTGGACGAGGCAGGCTGCTCAGCCCTCATACACGCCGTGCGGGAAGGCTCTACTGAAGTTGTCAAGCTCCTCCTCAAAGCTCCCGGGATTGACGTCAATGCGGCCTCTAATCTAGACGGGCACACCGCGTTGTCACTGGCCATGAGGCGGGGACACAGAGAGATCGTCGACCTCCTGCTTGCTTTCCCTGGGACAATCATACCATTAACTCGTGATGTATTGTAGTGAATCAGATATAATAAATATCGGACAATTACTTCAATACATGTGCTAATGCCGGCAATGCCACTCCTTGGATGAATGATGAGGGGGACGAAAACGACAAACTGTGAGGCTATAGCCGTGAGCGGTCGATGCATCCAGGCACCAATTGGTGTGATACCAGGCTGGAAACGGCAGGCGGGTCACAGGAGCTTGATAGCAATCATGGGTGCTGTGAAGACGTGCGGCAAGCCTCAAGCTTCTTATATCGCCCCATCGCCTGACAGCTGGTCATCCGAGTCCAGTCCGCCATGCTGGGCCCGCCCAAAAGGAAGGGCAGTGGGTCCCAACCTCTCGATATCGCCACAAAGAGACCAAGATGGGAGGACGACCTCGCTCCGCTGCGTTCAGAGACATCGCCAACGGCCTCAGGATCAGTGTTGATTCCTGGTGTTCACAACGTCCAGATTCACGATGGGACACTCACCATTGTCGGGCGCGACAGCAACACCACCATCCATCATCACAACTATGGGCCTCAGATCCTCCCGGTCGACGTCTTGGAGATTCTGAATTCGCTGTCTCTCCCCAATTTTCGAGACATCCAGCTTGACAACCCTTGCCAAAGCCACTGCAGGGACCTGTATCTGGTTCACGATGGACGATATATTTCTCTTATGGGTCGAAAAGGGAAAAATACTGTGGGGGATTGGCATTCGTATGTCTTTGTATTATTTTAATCAGGTCCCGAATCTGATGCAGGCTTAGCTGGAGCTGGGAAGACCATCCTCGCGTGAGTGATGTCAATCCAGCTCGGGCAACTTTTGTACTCACCACTTGTAGATCCATTGTCATTCGCGACCTAGAATGGCGTGAGGAGGCTTGGAATGGTGTATTCTGCGTCGCTTATATCTATCTTCGATATAGCGAGCCTTTGACCATCAGGGATATCCTAGAATCGTTGGTCAAGCAGGTCATCGAGCGCCACTCCGACTTGATTCCATTCGTTGAAGGTCTCTATGCAAAGCACCAGCGAGAAAGGACAAGACCCAGTCAACAAGACCTGACGGGTGTGCTAGCGGTATTCATCAAGTGCGGGAAGTTACTATTCTTCGTTTTGGACGCATTGGACGAGATGCGGGCTGAGGATCGGCCCGTTCTGGTTAATCTGTTTGTGTCATTGGGTGTGAACCTCTTCATCACCTCTCGACCACTTGAAACCCTCCAACGCCAGTTCCCTCAAGCCCAAGTATTCAATATTGCTGCCAGTCCATCCGACCTCGATCTGCATATCAAGCACTTCCTTCGACATAGCCCGGACCTCGTGGCGCTGTTGGAGGGTGGCGACTTTGAGAAAACGTATTTTCGAGACGATTCATCGAAAGTCAGGTGGAATGTGAGTCTCTTGCCACTTGGTGCTTCTCCATTATCTGTATCCTAATGTGCCGCCACAGGTTCCTCCATGCAAGGCTTCAGCTAGAAGCACTCCGCCAGTGCATCAGCGCCCTTGATGTGGAAGAAACGTTGGAAGCATTCCCAACTGATATTGGAGCAATCTACATGAAGACCTGGGAGCGAATCCTCGCTCAGGTACCCAAGCATTCAAACCTTGCAAAGCTTGTTCTCCTTTGGATCACCCATGCCGATGGCGAAATGGAAATCGACACGCTGCGACGCGCTGTGGCCACCTCGCCGGAGACACACGTCTTCGACCCAAAGCGGATGGTACCCGAGGCTTTAATCCTATCAGTTTGCTGTGGGTTGGTTTCGGTGGACAAAAAGACAAAACTCGTTCGCTTGATTCGTGAGTTCCATATTTGGGCTCTCAACGTTGTCCCTTTGTTCTTAATCCGCTGTGATTCCAGATTATACCACTCGGGACGCCATCTTACCCCGAATCCTGGAGTTATTTCCAATTCCTCACGCCCTCCTTGCGCGCGTTTGTATTGCGCATGTCACGACCTGTGGGTTCCAGAATTATGGCGAGACAGCGATCGACTTCGAGTCTCGCAGACAGAGGGAAAAAGACTTCAAGACTCTGATTCATAGCGATTCCCTCATTGCCTACGCCCATCGGTCATGGGTCCAGCACACAGCTCAATGCGACCACTATCCACCCGTCATAGCAGCAGTCGCTGGGCTTGTCCTAAACAGCACAAATTTCCCTTTGCGTGAAGCACTTGATTTCGGCGGCCCCCTCCACATTTCTGCGTTCTATGGCCTCGAAGCCCTCATTCCTCCAGCGGCACAGCTGCAATCTCCCAACGCTCAGACACAACATTTGGAAGATTCGCCGTTGATGCTGGCAGTGGAGCACGGCCATCTCGCTTGCGCCAAAGCTCTTCTCTCGCTGCCTGACACTGACTTGAACCTCAGACACTTCGATGGCGGGAGAGCGCTGATGCGTGCCATTGAGTGGGAACACATTGAATGTTTGCAACTTCTCCTCAAAAGTCCAGGCATTGACCTCAATGCAGTAGATGATGGGGGCTGGACAGCCCTCATCTTAGCCTGTTACGTGGGCTATCTAGAAGCTGTAAAACTTCTGCTTGAGTCCCCTGGCGTTGACATTAATGCGGTAGATGCTTTCGGCCGGACAGCCCTCATACGCGCCATGTCTCAGGGCCACCTGGACGTTGTGAAACTCCTCCTTGGGTTCCCGGGCATCGACATTAACGCAAAGGATGAAGACGGTTCGACGACTCTCATGTATGCCGTGCAGTGGGGCCTCATAGAAGTTGCAAACCTTCTCCTCGGGCTCCCTGACATCGACATCAACACAGGAGATAAGGGCGGCTGTACGACCCTCATACTCGCCGCGGAATATGGTCAGGCAGAAGTTGTAAAACACCTCTTGGATGCCCCTGGGATCGATATCAACCGGGTCTGTCACCTAGGAGGCTGGAGACATATCCGAGCCTTCAGAGACTCCCATAACGAATGGACAGCCCTCATGATGGCTGCGCACCAGGGGCATACGGATATCGTGAAGCAGCTTCTCAATGCACCTGGGATCGATGTTAATGTGGTGTCCAAGCCGAGCGGGGAGACTGCGCTGTTACATGCGTCTAAGCGGGGGCGTAGAAAAATTGTTGACCTTTTGCTTGCTTTTCCTGGGATTATTGTACTACCAACATCTCCGTAACGGCGTACGTGATATTAAACGGACTTGCCTCAATGTATCCTGATATATTTCGAATACGCAATGCGCGGGTTTGAGCGATCGTAGAAGAAAGGAAACACTGACAGTTAGACAAGGAAACCGGTGTGCTCAGACGACCGCTTGAGTCTTCGTTGTTTCCTGAGGGAAGATCCCCCGACTCGGATAGGAAGCGGCAGGTGTGTGGGCAAATTTTAGAAGAGACAGAGGTCTCGAGGGTAAAGACAACAGATATCTGTGCTAGGTATCATGATATGAAAGCAGGAAATGAATCAGGAGTAAAACATTACGCCGCCCTCATCTCTCCCCCATAAATCTTCTCCACGGCCAGCCAAATCCGATCCTCAGCAGAACCGTCAAACGCCGTTACCCTCTTGTGGCGCTTCTCCTGCACACCCCTATCCATTCCATGTTCATCTCCTGAAGCAAAT
Source organism: Coprinopsis sp. MPI-PUGE-AT-0042 (assembly GCA_020736565.1). Lineage (NCBI taxonomy): Eukaryota > Fungi > Basidiomycota > Agaricomycetes > Agaricales > Psathyrellaceae > Coprinopsis > Coprinopsis sp. MPI-PUGE-AT-0042. The sequence continues at coordinate 511,920 of JAHBOF010000040.1, read as the reverse complement.
CCCTCCTCGGCTTCCCTTCCTCGTCAAAACATCACGGCCACCTTGCCCATAATCATGGCGCTGGCACTTGGTGACCCCCATACTCACCCCTTTGGCGAGCGGATGCCGACTCATGCAATGGCACTTCCAGTCGACATCTCCAGACGACGCATCCCAGGGTTCGGTATGCCTGCACGTCTGGTCTTCAAAGCTTTCTGGGCTCGTCTTGTGCCCGAACGGGCTGCAAATAACAGTCGACATGCTTTGCTGGGTTAGCAGATGTAGCGGTCTCGAGATTGGGATGAGGAGACTCGCCACGGTGTGCGAGGCGTGACGGGAAAAGAAAGCGAGTGCGGTGTGGTGTGGTTGGAGGACTCGAGGTGGACGAAGGCGATGGGGATTATAGACGGATTCGTTGTAGACGGGTTTCGAGAGGCAGCGGAGTCGGATGGCGCTCCTTGGTAAGGGGAGATGCGAGCGAGAGGCAGATGGGCAAGGCGTTACGGGGTAGGACAGAGGAGAGATTTGAAAGGGGATCATAGCATCCATTCGGGGAGCAAGGCATTGGTTCGAAATTCGAGCTGCGTTGGCCTGAGGAAGGCGCCGTCTGGCGGGTGCCAGTTGGATGAAGGAGGAGGTGCCCTCATTCCGAAAGCGAGTGTGTGGTCCTCCGAGAAGGGGGTTGGTTCTGAGTGTAAGGATTCCATGAAGGCCAGACACTTTTATAGGGATTCAGAAATATTGTCTACCTGCCCTCTCTGGCAAGTAATACAAACTCGTATCTTGAAGGTGTTCCCTCCGAAGAAACTGGAGGGTTCATGCTGTGAAATCCTCCATGGCACGCGTTGACGTTGGACACCCATCCCGACTGTTTGACCCAACCACAATTGGCCACTGAGCCAAAGCATCGCTCCTAGGACGCCGTTCAATACAATGAATCAAGCAAGTGAAGAGCGGAGAGCTTACAGGAGGTATTCGCCAGCCTGCCAGCTTCTGTTGTGAAAGCGCGTTGCTGTTCAGCGATTTGGCAGGGTGAATGTGCATGTGCAGTATCGTGGGCCATAGTTTCCTCGGGGATCTTGTTCCGCCACGATTTTCACCTCCTCCCTTGCCTGATGCCTGAGCAGATTCGTTCCTAGATTCGACTCATTCAGCAAGGTGCGTCGAGAAGGAGGGCGATGGTTGGATGGGGCGCGGGCTGTCCATCAAGGCAGATTAGACGGCGTGACGAGAAGGAGTGGGTAAGATATAGATCTGCCATGGTGTTTCTGCTATGGATGGTGGTTGAAGCCAAGGACCAACCACCTGATCGACGCTCCCACGCGCCTTGCTCTCGACCTCGATCTTCACCCTTCCCCCTCGTTTCAACTGATCGTCTACTCCTGCTCAGTCCAACACGCCAGCCTGAAGTCTTCTTTATACCGGGATTGTCTGCCAGTACTGCGGCCACCGGTTGGATCTGCAGCCATGGCCTAACGATTCCTACCCACTGTCTGGCACGTCTATGCCCTCATGCAGGACTGCTCATCCTGGTCATGCTGTTAACAACGACACCCTTACCGGCCACCCTCGCTCTGGAATCTTCACATGTACATGCCCCATCAATGCCCCTGCCATCTCAGCCGCCAGGTGAACCCTTTCAAGTCCTACAACACCCAAGAGCCACAAGCCGCGTTCCTGCACCAGAGTACATTGGTACCGCAAATCGTACAGGGAGACGAGCACGAGCTACCAGGTGAGCTAATTGACAGGCTCGCTTTACTCCACCTAGATCTTTCTCGCTGACTTTGTTTGCATCTGATAGCCCCTCGCTGGAAACGACTCTCGTTACATCCCCCCTGACCAGCCCTTTCTGTCGATGGACAGTGTGTGGCCACCTTCTCGGAGGTTCCACCTGCACCACGTCGCCTCAACGAGAGTACACACGTTACCAAGAGTGGTAAGCTTCCAGCCTTCTACTTGACGACGAAGGCTGACATACCATCCAGGACCTGCAAGGGCACGCTTGTACGACTCCCAGCCTGTCTCAACATCCATCGAGGTTGAAGGCTCTGGTTGGGGAATTACGGTCAGGAGCGAAGCTTTGCCTTGGGAACGTAGTGAAGGTACGCCTGAAAACTTCATACTTTGTTAACTTTGGCTGACGACTCCATGCAGTCATTAATCTCACCCTCAACGTCGATCGGCTTTTGTCTGCCCGAGCTACAATCCTACGCAACCTGCGACTCTGGCCTTGGAGCCTCAACGGCCCCGCCCGCAGAAATGGTACATCCCAGATATGCCCATCAGTCCCTCTGACTACCCTCCATACCCACCGTTCGCTGATGCATGCGATGGGCGAACCTGGAAGGTCTACACGGGCAGGCCGATGGTCAAAGTCAAGTCGGGTCACTGAATCCCCTAGCCTTCAAACATTCCACGAACGGTCTTGCTGTTATGGAGTATACGTACATGACGCCTCGCTCTCTCTTCAACACGGACTTTCTTCTCATTTCCTTACAAACGTCTTTACCTTTCTCATTAAACACGACCAAATAGACCCGAATAACAGAAGATTCTCGAGCCTTCGGCGAGAATCCTTTTCTTTCTCTTTCTGAATGTACATGTATATACAAGAATGATATAGAACTCTCTCCAGAGTTCCTGACTCATGCCCCTTAGTGTATTTAAGTAACTTTTGCAATACCATCGAGAGGCCAAGCCTATTTTTACCCCAAACTTTGAGTGTTCGTGTCTGACATTGCTTCGCGCTGTCCGATTTGAGATCTAAATACATTAGCTATTGCTACGCGCTAACTAACTGTATTCTCCACGCATATTCCGGGTTAAGTAACGACGAGGCTTACTGAACTCTATCAAACCCTCTCACTCAATCTCAACTCGTATCTTCACGCCGAAGACACCAACGTCCGAAGCGTTCGCACTCTGAGCTCTCACGCTCTCTAACATTGGTGGACACATTGGGAACTCCTCTAAGTTCTTAGTGAAATTTGCCTGGATCAAGTTATCTCGAGAAATCTCATCACTGTATCAATAAATTCAACTTAACAACTCAGCTTCTTCACACATCAAGACATTTCACGGCACGAACATCTAATATGGCACCTAAGGGTTCAAAAGACACGGCTGCTGGTAAGGCGGCAGCAAAAGCTCGAGGTACCGGCTCAGTTGGTTCGCAAGTTATCAATGAGGAGCCACTCGGGTTCGAAGAGAAAGACGGAACCAAAACCGCAAAGGAAACTTATGCTCCTGATGAAGAAACTCCGAGAGGCCCAGTTATGATGGGTACTTTTCCTCCTCATCCGGTTTCGGGAGATGGCTCACCTCGTGGTTTGCCTCAAGGCAGACAGCATGCTACCGGCAGCGAAGGATATCAGAACATCGATCAGGATGCAGGGTATGAAGGGAAAACGGAGTCTGCGGGAGGTCAAGTGAGCACATCCAACGGACTCGAGTCGGACAACGCGGCTGAAGAAGTCGATATCTATAATCTACCTGATCCGCTTGTACCTCTAAGCACGCCAATGAACAACGTTGGCTCTGGTGGCGTTACATCTAGATCATCGATCTATTTTCTTGGATGCTACTCATCAGCTGATTATCGCGACAACACATTCGCTCTAGATCGGATTCAAGACGGGCTTCGCATCGGCAGAAGGAACCCCTCTGGGAACCTCGTTAGGCTCGCTTATACAAGGCATCTCTCTCGTAACGAAAGACGCGAAGAATTGAGGGAAGTTTTGGATATGTTGAGTGACTTGGTACTCAATGTCAAGAAATTTACTACAAACTCACCCAAGAAGGAATACTTTGCCATTAGTGCGAAGAAATTGGTTGAACTGAATACAGCGCTACTGGCTCTGAGAACTCGAAGTGAAGAAGCTCTAAAGATGACAGGCATGGGCTCCCCAGATATTCCCATTTGGGGTATCAATGGATCCACTAACGCCTACTGGAATGCTAATGATTTTGAGATCCTAGCTATATGCTACCGATATGAGGTGGAGTGTTTCCTGGCTATCATCCGAGATGCGCAATTTCAATACGACGCTATGAAGAAAACGGTGAAATCAGCTCTCAACCCATTCAACGAGCAAATCTCTGTCTTTCGGGCGCCAACTAATGTCAAGCCAGTTGAATTTTCCAATCAGGGTTGGACCCCAGATGTCAGGGAAATGCAAACTAGCCCTAAGGGAGCTCAGTATCGCGAACCGGCAGCTCAACTCTTTACCAACAGCGCCAGCGCCTATTTCAACGCACCACCTCAGACCAGGTTCATGAGTATGAACAGAGCTTATGGACCAGCCACAGTTCCTCAAGTAGTCAGTTCTAGGAAGATGACTGAACTGTTTGCCGAACCACGCTTTGCTGAACCCCGGGCGTCGGAGCGCGATGCTCAGCAGGATCCAAACAGAAATCCTTACAGAAACGCAGGGCAGAATCAACGCGCCCCGCACCAAGCAGATTTCGGGGACCAGCGCCATTCAACGCAACCACCTAGAGTTTCTGGGGCGCGTGGAAATCCAGGAGACCCTTCAGACTCGAGCAGCGACGACAGCAATGACGATAGAAGACGTCCTCGCTCCTCACCACGAAGAAATCCTCGAAACCCTTCAAGAAGGAGAGATGATCGCGACGAAGACAGATCTTCAACATCTATGAGAGCTCGTGAGACCTCTACACCGCAAATGCAATTTGACTACAAGCTTAAGGTCGATACTATCCCTACTTGGGATGGCAACCTCGATACACTTGTTCGATGGATGTCAAAGGTCAACAGACTCTCGAATAAGTCCCCACTTCTTCACCAGCAACTAGGAGCGTTGGTACCAAGTCGACTCACTGGTAATGCCGAAGTCTGGTATTATAGCCTCCCTTTGCTCACGCGTGATCGGTATGAGGAGGATTGGACAAATATGAAGAATGGCATAGCTGCATACTATATGAACCGTTCCTTCACCGAAAAGCAGAAGATCAAGGCCAACAAGGCTCATTATCGCGACTATTCACACTCTCGTGAGACTCCGAGTGAGTACTTCATCAGGAAGGTCGAGCTTCTGCAGTTCTCGTATAATTACTCCGATAGTGAGACAATCAGCGAGATCATGGCTGGAGCACCGACTCTATGGACAAGTATACTAACGCCACATCTCTACGACGACCTTGTAGCCTTCCAACAGGCTCTTAAATTCCATGAGGAGACGCTGCTACGCCTCGATTCCACTCCCACACATGGTAACCCATTTATACGAAACCGAGACGACGCACCAAGAAGTCGCAACCCCTATCATCAGGCGCCAAATTTTAAAGCTCAGACGAAGCTCGTGGGCGCTAGTGACAAAATCAAGCCTCCCATGTACCCTAAGGACGATCAGAACATGTCTAAAAGAGGTATACCGGCCGACAAAGGATTTCGCCCTTGTCGCCACTGCGGAAGCGGTAATCACTGGGACGACGAATGCAAATACTCGCGAAGAGCGATGAGGAAGGCACGAGCAAACCTAGTCAACGTGGAATCTGAGGACGAGGAAGCTCAACGAGAATACGACGACTTTTACTACGGGTTGCAAAGCGAAGACGAAACCGACGGCCCGGATTTTCATTAATCCCTCTCACGAGTACTGAGTCGACGACTCGCGATCCAGGAGGGGGGAACATTGAAATATCTACAGCAAATGGATCCTGTGCAGCTGCCCTATTTGCTTCTCGAAATCCATACTCGAAGCCACACCAGTCATCTTACTTGGAAGGGTTGAATAGACGCGCTAGACATCTGATCAATAGGAAACGAAAGCGCAAACTAGCAAAGGAAGTAAACATGGAACTTCGTACATTCTCAGCAAGAACCGACTCTGAGAGAGGGCTTGTAGTTTTGAAACCTCTAAGCGCTAAACCAAGTGGATGTGCCTTCTTAGGAGCTAAGGCGACCGAAGTGCCTACATGTTTGGGAAGTTTGGAAGCTGGCACTACGCCAACGACCGTTGACTCTGGTTCAGACATCACACTGATCTCTAGTGATACGCTGCTGGGAATGAAGGATCGACCTAAAGTTCGAACTGGTCAACGGATCAAGCTGATCCAAGTGACAGGCGACACAGTCATAACAGGCTTTGTGAAGGTCAAGGTATTCTTTGAGACAAGCGATGGCCCTGTGGAAATAGAAGTCGAAGCATACATAGTACGAGGAATGTCAGTGCCCTTCTTAATTGGCAATGACTTTGCAGACCAATTCTCTCTTTCAATACTACGCAAAGATGGGATAACAGAACTCTTGCTAGGAGAATCGGATCGACGAATCACAGTCTCAGACAACCCTGTATTCGCACTCAAGGACCACCACGGAAACACGTTTAAAGCTTCTATCGACAAATCAGCAGAAGCGAAGCTGACACGAAGGAAAGCACATCGAAAGAAGCAGAAGCAGAAGCGAAGGAAAGCACACCTTCGAAATGAAGTGTACTGCCAGGACTCTGTAGTTATTCCTGCTGGGAGTACCAGAAGAGTTCCGGTCAAACTTGACAGAGAAGTAGACGACGTAGGATATCAGCCGTTTGTGGAGAGGAGAGTGTTTTCGGATGAGGCTGAAACCTTTTATGGCTTTCCCGATTCCTTGCTTCAGAAAGCCGGATCCTTCTTGTTAATATCGAACTTTTCCGACAGGGAGGTTACAGTGAAACAAGGAGAGATTTTGGGAGAAGCACTGAATGCAGAACGGTGCCTTGACAAGGTGGAGAACCTGTCTCCTAGAGAGCTGAAGGGACGTCAAGCCCATGGGAAGCTAATGGAAGAACTGGTAAATTCCAACTTCAACCAGGCATCCATCGCGGAAGGGGGGAATAGAGTAAATCCGTTACTGAGCGAAGGAAACCTGGATGGGGACCCTCCTGTTGAAGGAGGACCAAAGACCGCAGGAACGACTGAGGAGGCAATTAGCTCGACCAACTTCTTCGAGGCCGTCGACATAGCCGAAGGTTTATCTCAGGACCAACGCAAACGATTGGAAGTGGTCCTATGGGAGAACAAGGACGCGTTCTCATTGGATGGAAGACTAGGAGACTATCACGAAGAGGTGTCCATTCCTCTAGCAACAGGGACGAAGCCGATCTCTTTAACACCCTACCCGATGTCACCTGCGAATAGACAAGTCATCGACGATCAAATGGACTCGTGGCTGAAGCTTAATGTCATAGAACCGTCAAGGAGTCCATGGGCGGCACCAGTTTTCATCGTGTACCGAAATGGAAAGCCTAGGATGGTTATTGACCTCCGAAAGTTCAATGAATGTGTCATCCCAGACGAATTCCCAATCCCGAGGCAAGAGGAGATTCTGCAAGCATTAGAAGGATGTCAGTTTTTGTCCTCTCTCGATGCACTATCCGGTTTCACGCAACTGCGAATTGCGGAGAAAGACAGAGAGAAGCTCGCCTTCAGAACGCACCGAGGATTATTCCAATTCAAACGAATGCCTTTCGGATACCGCAATGGCCCCGCTGTATTTCAGAGGATCATGCAAAGTGTCCTGGCTCCTTATCTCTGGGTCTTCACTCTCGTCTACATCGACGATATAGTAATCTACTCCCGAACTTTTGAGGATCATCTTTTGCATTTGGATTTGGTACTAAAGGCTGTCAGGCATTCTCGAATCACACTCTCGCCAACGAAGTGTCACTTCGGGTATCAGTCAATCCTTTTACTCGGTCAGAAGGTATCCCGACTCGGCCTCTCCACGCACGAAGAAAAGGTGAAAGCGATAACGGAACTCGCTGAACCCAACAACGCAAAGGAGCTTCAGAAATTCCTAGGAATGATGGTGTATTTTTCAAGCTACATTCCCTATTATGCATGGATCGCTCAGCCACTATTCCAGCTATTGAAGAAGGGCAAGAAATGGGAATGGGAGACAACGCACCATGAGGCATTTGAATTGTGTAAAGAAGCTCTCACCAAGGCTCCTATCAGAGCGCACGCCATGCCTGGACGACCATACCGCGTATATTCAGACGCATGTGACTTTGCCATCGCCGCTATCCTACAACAAGTCCAGCCAATCCAAATCAAAGACTTGAAAGGCACCAAAGTGTATGAGAAACTGGAGAAGGCTTATCACGCACGAGAGGAAGTCCCAACACTATCAGTCAGTCTGACTAAGGACAACATCGATATACCCAAAGATGTATGGGGAGAGTCCTTTGAAGAAACAACTGTGCATATTGAGCGAGTCGTGGCATACTGGTCGAGAGTTCTCCAATCTGCTGAGATGAATTACTCCCCTACAGAAAGAGAGGCCCTCGCCCTGAAAGAAGGGCTTATTAAGTTTCAAGTTCATCTTGAGGGAGAAAAGATCTTAGCTATTACAGATCATGCTGCGCTGACATGGAGTAGGACGTTCCAGAATGTCAACCGACGATTGCTCACTTGGGGATTGGTTTTCTCCGCTTTTCCAAATCTTCAAATCATTCATCGTGCAGGACGTGTTCATTCAAATGTCGACCCTATTTCTCGACTTCGAAGACGGACCCCAGACCAAGTGAGTCCGAGGACAAATGAGCCGAGCGAGGGATCACTCCCTATGGACCCCCTTAAGCAAGCTTTCTCCCACTTCGGTGAGGATTTCGAAATGAAGGTTCTAAAACTCGCAGCAGAAGTGGTTGAGAGGGACGAAGAAGAAGAGGATTGGAAGGAAGAAGTCGAGTTGTCTATAGGAAGAGAAGGCGAGGAAATGGTTTACACAGACTATGTTTCGCGCAACTACTCTCTTCTGATCAGTCTCGACCCTAAGGAGCTGAAGCCATGGCTTAAAGGGTATGAGGAAGACACGCATTTCCAAAGGATTATTGCAGACCTCAAAGCCGGAGACGTCATACGAGAACAGAGGTATAGTCTGAGCAAGGAGGGACTCCTTTTCTTCAAGGACAACTCTGGAAACAGCAGATTGTGTGTCCCCAGGACTCTAGTGGCTAATATACTGAGCGAGACGCACGACGATATCATGGAGGGGGCGCACGGAGGCTATTTCAAAACATACAATCGCCTTAGTAGTGTATATTATTGGCCCAGGATGTCTCGCAACGTGAAGGAATTCGTAGCCACTTGTGACATTTGCCAAAAAATCAAACCACGACGGCACGCACCTATAGGGACGCTTAGTTCAATTCCTGTCCCTCAAAATCCATTCGAGGTCATTACCATGGACTTTATCACCGATCTACCCGAGACTTCGAATGGCTTCACCTCCTTACTCGTGATCGTAGATAAACTGACAAAATACGCTATATTCATTCCTACTCTAGTCAAGTTAGGAGATTTGGAATGTGCGAAGCTAGTCACAAAACACGTTTTTCTACGATACGGTCTACCACGACAAATTATCTCGGATCGCGACGCCCGATGGAGCAGTAACTTCTGGAAAGAATGCTGTCAGCTCATGAACATCAAACGAGCACTCACCACTGCATATCACCCGCAAGCCGACGGACAGACCGAAGTTATGAATCAGTACCTCGAGATCGCTATCCGGGCATATATCAGCCCTAATCGGACAAATTGGGACGAACTATTGGATCATCTGGCGTTCTCGTACAACTCATGCCCACACACCGCGACTAAAATATCCCCTTTCTATCTCATGCACGGATATCATCCCATTTCGAAGACAACATTGATACACGAGGCGGACGGAATCAGAAGTGTGTCAAGCGACGCGAACGCGAAGGAATTAGCGGAAGCATTTACCTCCGAGAGATCAAAGGCGCAGGACGCGCTTGTATTAGGGCAGCTCACGCAGCAGAAAGCTTACAACAAAGGGAGATTAATGGAGGAATACGACGAAGGAGACCTAGTGGTCATCAATAAGGACAACCTGAAATTGGATCGAAGCATCAGAGGAAAGGGGCAAAAGCTCTTGCCGAAATATGAGGGACCCTTTGAGATATCTGAGAAAGTCAGTCAGGTGGCCTATCGACTACGCATGCCAACGTCGTATGGTATACACCCCGTGCTGAACATTGCTCATTTGGAGAGGTACAAGGAATCACCTGAGCAGTTTGGGAAGCGGCCGATGTTAAGAAAGCGGCGAAAAGATTTCGACGAGCTGATCGAAGATGAAGTAGACTGCATCGTGGAGGAAAGGATTGGCAAAACAGGAAAGAGGACTTACCCTGAGTACCGAGTGCTTTTCAAAGACGGAGAACCGAAAGAAGGGAAATGGATGAGGGAACGTGCTCTGAAGAATGCACCAATTCACTTGAGACTCTGGGCTGCGGAAAAATCTCGAAAGAAACATGAGGAAAAGGCACACCTAATCGCGTCAAGCAACAGTATAAAAGGACTGAATTTTTGACTCTAGATATCTATCGAGTCATCGACGCCCTCACTATCACAAACACTACCAAAACAGCCTCCTCATCTCTTCGAAAATCACCCGTAAAATGCCTCAACTCGCCAACTACAACCCCATCTTTCCTATTCTTCCCCTTGTTCCTGTCAACCGACCCATCTGGGCTCCTGGAGCTCCCGACGTCGCGTCCATTCTTACTATCCGTCTTGTCAACAACGACTTCCGAACCACCGTTGCTCCGGACGGCTCACCCAAAACCATCCTTGACAATGCCAAGGGTATCGCACTCCTGAGCTGCCTTTCGGATATCATCCGCTACATCACAAATGCGGCCGACCAAGGCGCTCGCAAGTTATACCCCGCTCACGCTCTCGACGACACCAAAACTCGGCAGCGCATCCTCGACGAGCAATTCGCTCAGCTCGGGCTACCCAAACCAAACATCTTCGAACTCGTCGGCACTCAGTTTTCCACGCAGCACCACCCATTGTCCCTAATCAATGAACCTCATGTCATTGCAGCAGTCTTCACCGCCTATCAGACGATGGGTAACGACGCTATCCGCTTTATCATGGAGGCCAAAGTTCGCACGGCTCAATTAGACGCCCAAGGTGGCGGAGTTTCTTGGGACTGGAGTGCCCCTATCGCTACATCCATCATTCCTCCTCCGCCTATCGCTCCAAAAGGCCACGCCCAAATCGCTCAGGTCAACTACGATCGCCTGATTGACAACGGGCCCAGCAACACAGGCAGTAACGCTAATGATTTGGCGATGGTTGTCTATTCCCGTGGCAAGGAGAAGGCCAATCTCGCTCACAGTTCTACCGAAGACTACGAAATCAAGACTGAAGAGATGGAGTAAATCAATGCTCAGAAAGTAGGGGGGGTATGTTATGGAGTATACGTACATGACGCCTCGCTCTCTCTTCAACACGGACTTTCTTCTCATTTCCTTACAAACGTCTTTACCTTTCTCATTAAACACGACCAAATAGACCCGAATAACAGAAGATTCTCGAGCCTTCGGCGAGAATCCTTTTCTTTCTCTTTCTGAATGTACATGTATATACAAGAATGATATAGAACTCTCTCCAGAGTTCCTGACTCATGCCCCTTAGTGTATTTAAGTAACTTTTGCAATACCATCGAGAGGCCAAGCCTATTTTTACCCCAAACTTTGAGTGTTCGTGTCTGACATTGCTTCGCGCTGTCCGATTTGAGATCTAAATACATTAGCTATTGCTACGCGCTAACTAACTGTATTCTCCACGCATATTCCGGGTTAAGTAACGACGAGGCTTACTGAACTCTATCAAACCCTCTCACTCAATCTCAACTCGTATCTTCACGCCGAAGACACCAACGTCCGAAGCGTTCGCACTCTGAGCTCTCACGCTCTCTAACACTTGCACGGTAGCATAGCTCTACATCGCTGCTCGCGGTCTCAATCTCAAACTGGGCGTTTGAGAATTGTGTGCGAAAACCAACGCTTGGGCCAAAGGATATGAGGTGACGCACGATTTCTCCAGAGCATACACACTCGGCTGACCAAACTGCACAAATATTCGAGAATGTAGGATACACTATTCATACTCGATCCGATCTCAACTCTCGTCGGATGGGACGATCAGGCAAGTGAGCCAGGGATACGCCATGTCTTGTCCATGAGGCTCAACATGGCTCAAAGATGCAAAAGTAGTACCCCTCAGTCATCGGATTCGGACTCTGGGTGTGGTGGATCCGGGATTCGTCGGGTAGCATTCAGGTATGTGGCATTCTTGAAATTTAGCTCATCCGTGTCAAAACATGACTGGGCCGCTGTACAGCGCTACCCTTACGACGCCCCACTCTGGTCAGGATCAATCGACATGTGCCGAGCATCGACATTTTCATGAATTCGGGTAGCGATGTCGGGCTTTTCAAGCTTTGAACTCGATTCCCCAAACCTTGGACAATCGACGTCCAACGATGCGCAGGATTTGCTTATGTTGAGCTCTTGGATCCTCCGAGCCATCCGGGCATCCCTTCGAATCCGCTGGAGGTGTCTCGATTCCAAACTTGGGAGAGGAATAGGTATGCAGGATCTTGTTAATTCTTGACTATCCGACTAATAACCTCGATTAGATATGCATCCATAGCGGGACCGATGATCTCTGGTTATCGTTGTTCCAACAGCCTCGGCCCAGGTCTTCTTGGGAGACCATGAACGCCCAACTCGAGCACAGGTAGACGTGAGCCCGATCTCTAACACGTCAAGTCTGTTGTGCTCACTTCAGACCTAAAATTTTCTGTTCTGCCCTCGACATAGTCCCCCTCGATGTAGTGTAATCGTAATCCCCAAATAAATTAGTTTCTAGCCCTGAATACCTTTCCAAATTGGAGAACATCGGCGCGAGGGTGAAGCTGACCTTGCGGTCCTCTACGCTTCGAAGTCCGGCGGGAGCAAGCTCTCCTTACCATTATAGTAGAAAGGACAATCTGGTTTAGCTCTTAGATAAGCCTCGCGGTTGAAGCAGGTGTCAAGCTGCAACCAGTTTATTCAGGTCTACCACCGCACTCAACACAGGAAGACCGTGGCAAGGGAGCTAAAAATAATAATAGACGTTACAAGTCTTACCTCTCCCATTGTCACACCCCTCTGGCATTGACGGTGGGCGCAGTGCCAGATCACTTGCCAAACGATTTCGGTACCAGGTGTCGGCAAAGGAGGTGCATCGATTTACCGAGTTATCAGCCCAATAGTGATGAACTGGAGACGGCGTCTCCCATGAGCTAGTCAAGCAACAGTAAGAGGTGAAGGACCCACTGTTGTCGAAAAGGTAGTAGTTCGGACACTCCAATCCCGTTCGCCTCTTCTTGATTCCGGGTTTTCGAATTGACACCTCCCGCATGTGCAAGTTGATGCGGTCCTTCGAGCGGTTCGGGATTTTAAGGGACGCGGAAGTGCCAGGAATGTTCGAAACCTTAGAAATGTTGGTAGCGGACACGGTTGCTGGTTGATGCTGACTAGACCCGCGATCGGGGCTGTTGTAGGCGTAGCAATGAGCAGGCGTTGTACCAGTCAAGAGCTAATTGGGCAAGATTTGAAATGCTATACTCTTACCTACGGCAGTACCTAAAGAACCCTAGACCCACCGCACCTGCAGTTTGAGCCCAATCGCAACCCGAACCATCTAGAGTGATATAGTCTATTTGCGTCCCTTCGCAAATTGATGAGCCAAACGAGCGATATATGGTAAAACCCCAGCTAACCTACCTTGTCGATCCCATCCACGCTTCCACCACGGAAGCAGGGAGACTTGGAAGCAGAGTTACATGTCCTCCAAGGTTTTCGGTACCTGTAGAGAGTCGTTAGCCAAGTGCCATGCCCCGAAGGTATCATGCCTCACCTGGTGTCTTTTCGTCGTTGCCGAGAGCCATTGTTTCCATACACGATTCTCCCAAGTCCAGGCTGAGATTTCAACTGCCGATGGCAGCATGGTAGGTGTTCCACGAAAAGTAATTAGAGGGGTGTACATGGGTCGGGGGGTCGGGAATTTGCCCTGTCGTTTGATCTGCCACCCTGCGCATGCAGCCCCTCCTCGTTCGCCTAATCCAATCACCAATGAACGGCGCGTGCGTTATGCAGCCAGAGGGGTAAAGAGGAATGCCATCGCTTCAACAAAGCCGTTGGAGCACTGGAGTCGACCAGAATCGACCATTCGATCGGGTCGTGGTTCGGGCTGACGGAGACCCATCAGCATCGAGTGCACAGATCCCTGTAAGGAATCGTCAGCCAAGCGAAATCGGGATGCATGGGGTCCAGTGTACGTCCTGCCCACCTGAAGAGAAGCACCACCTCGAACCCCCACCCCTCAGACTCAGACTCGAAGGGCATGGACTAGCAGCCTCTGGGTCGTACTTTATACTTTGTGATGCAGCGAGGAGCAGTAAGATCGCCCTTCTCTACTCCGCGTGTAGTCTGATAGTTGTGAAGAACCCTCCCCGGCCGCGACGAGCAGAGAATTGACAATAGGCATGACGAGAGCGAGGCAATCGTGAGGCTTCAGCAAGGATAGCCACGGACTAAAATAAAAATAAAGCCAAGTCAGCGAGAAAACCGATAACAAGGAATCCACGCGACTTACTTTGCACCTCCTGCTCGTCCCCTTGTTTGACTTGCGATATTTCACATACCCTTCGGCCACCAGAAACACAGCGCAGTTTTTCTCGAATCCTGCATAGCTTGAACGGTCTCATTCAGCCTGTGAAACGGCGGGGTTATCGATCGGGAGGGGAGGGGGAGGAAAGACCCGGAGGAGTCTCTGGGCAGGCTGTAAGAGTCCTGTTCTCGGCGACACAAATCATTGGCTGACCAGATGGCAGATGGGCAGATAGATAGGCCGTGCGGGAGGACCTATACGAGACAACGGGCAGGTGAGAATCGTAGAAGGGACGGCTTCATATCTGGTATGAAAGGCGACGCAGGTGTGAAGAGGGCTTCAAGTCGACTCAAATAGATTTTCGGGACTAGATGGAAAGAGACGCAGGCCGAAAAGAGGAGGAGGGTCGTTGGTGGTCAAGAGCAAGGAGCGCCGTGGGACGGATCAGAGGAGAGCCCCTATGTCATCATTAGCACAGACAATTGGTCCTTGGCTTCGACCACCATCCACATCTACTCACTGAGCAGGAGCACGATGGCAACTCTAGGTCCCACACACTCCTTCTAACTATGCCGTCTCATTTGTCTCGTTTCCGACAAGACCAACCACCGTCTTCCCGAATCTCGACTCAACTTGCAGCCGCCAAACGGGCAGGGTTTCGAAACGCGGCTGCTCAACCAAGGGCAGACGTGAAGCTCATGTCGGAGCAGACACGCTCGAGTGCGACTGGATTTGCCGCTCCTCTTGTGCCATAGCTATGTCTCTGAAAGGAGCCAGCTTCCATGGGACTGGCCGGAACTTACCTTCTGTAAGCTCTCTGTGCTTTACCTCGCCCGGGTCCTAGTATTGAATAGGCGTATAGGGACGAGGCTTTGAAACAATGATTGGGTGCGGATCTGGGCGACAAGTTCAGGATGAGTACTAAGCGCTAAAGCCTTGATGTGGATGACGGACGTTGCATATCTCTAGAAGAGACACGCAAGGTATGTATCTTTGTTCCTCGTTCCAGAGAGCAGGCAGCTGCAGAGGCAAAAACTCGGAGCCTCTACACAGAGGTGCATTCGCTTCCTGGTCGTCTCACGTTCCGAGCGATCTCCCTTCTCTGAGAGTCGTCTGCTGGTAGTTCTGAATGGTTGCTTTCCTTCGTTCACCGGATTGGCACCTACAAACCCATGGCCTCCTTCATTCCAATGAGGATCGATACCTTTACTAATGCATCGTTTACAGAGTGGATGGCTGTGGCACATCTCTGCGCTACCAGGCCAACTCCATCCGCCCCTGATTCCTGCCCGGCACCGTCGTCATCCATGGTCACTCGCCCTCTGAGCCTGGCAGTCGCAAGCCGTTCTATGAGAATCCTGTTACTGTAACTTCCTCAGCTACAGACCTATGACCTCGCCGCATCCGAGCATTGCTGATTTTCCCCCAGACCACAGCTGGTCTAGGAATACCACTCCAAGCCCGTCTGTCTGCCTTCGCAGTGAAGCATGCCGACCGCCCTTCGCAGTTCGTCGTTCGTGCATACAAAGAGCCAAGATTGCTTAGAATACGAGATCTAGACTATCAAACCCTGGGACGCCTTGCCTGGAGTCATTGACTTGTGCCGCCAGTACACGAATCGACACTGACTTCTCGGTGTCGGTATGAAGGCCACCAAGTGGAAGCACCTTGCGATGGGCCCTGTGGACGCTATATTTTAGGAGGCCATAAACATGGAGAAGAGTGCCTCTGAGGGGATGCGTAACGAGAGGGGCAAGATTGGGCAGGTGAATTCCAATTGGGCTCCTATGCATGAGGGTGTTGCGGAGGATCAGCTCAGGCGGACGGCGGAGGCTCAGAGGAAACCAAGCCCAGGGCGACAGAGCTAGAAACGAATTCTTGTTTATTACTTGTCAAGGTCTTATTCATTTGTCGTCGTGATACTGATACTTAAGCTAGAAATCGATTTCTCTTTGAACTGAGGAGTATTTCTATCCTGGAACTTGTCATTGTCAACCTGAGTCGAGCCTCTATCCGACACTGGCATATAATGGCTCCACCGCTCATTTGATTTGTGTCTCGCCTCATTACTCGTACCCTTTATCCCATCACCAATGCCATTGCGTGCATCAACTGTTCATACGATAAAGCGAATACATGACACAAGCTACCTCGTAGCAAAGAAAACAGAGGTTCGCGTATGATTAATGTCCGGGGAAAGCAAGGAGAAGGTCGACAATCTCTTTGTGTCCCCTCTTTGAGGCGTATGATAGCGCAGTCTCCCCGTCAACATCCATCACAGTAATGTCAATTCCTGGAACACTGAGGAGGAGCTTCGCAGCTTCTGTGCAACCCACGAGCACAGCATATATGAGGGCAGTCTGACCGTCATCACTGACTGCGTTAATCTCAATGCCAGGAACCTCACAGAGAAGTTTCACAACTTCTGTAAGATCCTCCAGTGCGGCGTACATGAGGGCTGTCCAGCCATCGTCCTCTGCTGCATTGACATCGATGCCAGGGAGCCCAATGAGGAGTTTCGCAGCTTCTGTGTTGCCCCCGCGCACGGCACGTATGAAGGCCGTCCGACCGGCGTTATCCGCTGTGTTGATGTCAATGCCAGGAACTTCACAGAGAAGCTTCAGAACTGGTGTATGTCCTCCGTATGCAGCATGGATGAGGGCCGTCCAGCCACTGTTGTCCCGTGCGTTGATGTCAATGCCAGGAACCTCGACAAGAAGTTGCGCGCATTTGATACGACCATATGCGGCAGCCTGCATCAGCGCAGTCTTACCAGAGACGTCCCTGAGGTTTGCGTTGATTCCCGGCAGCGAGAGAAGTGTTTTGGCGCAAGCGAGGTGGCCAATCTTAACTGCGAGCATCAACGGCGATGCTCTGGAATTTGCCGTCTGAACATTGGGAGAGTGCAACTGCGCTGCTTGGGGGATTAGGTCCTCAAAGTTGTATAGTGCAGCAACGTGGGGAGGGCCACCAAAGTCGACCTGGTACCGACCAGCGTCCAAAGGAAATGTCCTGCAGTTGAGCACCAGCTCGCTGACTGCCACCATGACAGATGTATGGCCACCGCATTCACGGCTATGGTGAGCCCATGACCGATGAGCGTAGGTCAGGAGGTTGTCGTTATGATGTCTAAGGAGGTCTGTAAGGTCGCCCGGAGGGCCATCTAGACTATAGTCCTGAAAGCCACAGTTGGTGAGGTGGGCAATGCAGACATGCGCAAGAATGGCATGAGGACATGGGAATAGCCCCAGGACCTTGGGTAGGATGGCGTCCCGGGTCGTGTAATCTAGCGTTGTGGGTGAGTAACTGGTAAGAGCAGGGAAACAAAGTAAAGGACGGGGCGATGGGACTCACGTATTAAACGAACGAGTTTCGTCTTTTTGTCAACCGAAACCAAGCCACAGCAAACTGAAAGAAGTAAAGCTTCGGGTACCATGCGCTTCGTGTCAAAGCCATATGTTTCCGGCGAAGTGGCGACAGCACGTCGAAGTAGGTCGATTGTGATTTCACCGTGGGCATGGGTGATCCAAAGGAGGACCAGTTTCGCAAGGTTTGATTGTTTGGGTGGCTGGGCAAGGATTCGTTCCCAGGTCTTCATGTATATCAAGTTGATATCGGTGGGGAATCCCTCCAATGTCTCTTCCACGTCCAAAATGCTCATGCAGTTACGGAGTGCCTCCAATTGAAGCTTTGCATGAAGAAACCTGTAGGGTGCGTCAGAATGAGGTAAAAGAAGATAGTATGAGCGCCTCACATTCCGCCAGACTTTCGATGAACTGCCTCGACAATTCGTTCCTCAAATTTCGTACCCTCTAGTAGTGCCACGAGGTCTGGGCAATGTCGAAGAAAGTGCTTGATGTGTAGATCGAGGTCGGATGGCCTGGCAGCAATGTTGAACACTTGTGCCTGAGGAAACTGTTGTTGAAGGGTCTCAAGCGGCCGAGAGGTGATAAAAATCTTCACGTCCAACGATGAAAGTAGTCTGACGAGAATGGGCTGATCTTCACCTCGCATTTCGTCCAGTGCATCAAGGACGAAGAAGAGTAATTTTCCATGTTGAACAAAACCCGCCAGAACACCCATTAGGTCTTCCTGAGTAAGTTTGGTCCTTTCTTGCTTATGCTTTGCATAGAGGCCTTGAACCATAGGAACCAGATCGACGTGGCGCTCGATAATTTGCTTGACCAGCGATTCCAGGACGTCTCGGACAGCCAAGGGTTCGCTGTATCGAAGGTAGACGTAGGCGACGCAGATGGTATCGCCCCACGCCTCCTCATGCCACTCCAGGTCACGGATAACGATAGATCTGCAAGGTGTGAGCACGGGCCACGGCGCTTGACCGACGTTACTCACGCAAGGATGGTTTTTCCAGCACCAGCTTCAGCCCGTGTCAGCATGATGACTTGGTTCAAACAAATGCAACGACATACGAATGCCGATTCCCCAAAGGATCCTTCCCTTCCCAATCCAGAAGAGGAACATGTCGCCCCCTGTGAACCAGAGGCATGTCCCCGCGGTCGCTTTTGAAAGAGTGTCCAATTGGATGTCTCGAAAATTGGGGAGGGATAGCGAGTTCAGGATATCCAACACATCGATTTGAACAGCTGCAGGCGCATTGCTGTAGGAATTGATAGTCGTATTGGTGCTGCCGGGGTGAGCGATGGTGAAGGTACCACCAGAGATGTAGACACTTTGGACGCCAGATATCAGCGCCGATCCAGAGGCTGTTGGTGAGCATTCCGAAGGCGGCGCGGCGACTTCAGTTTCCCATCGTCCTCTCTTAGTAGCTACAGCCTGGCCTGGAGAGGGGGTCCGGTTGCGCTTTCCATCCATGGAGGATCCCATGAAGCGTTCAGATTTAGAGGAAGAAGTCAAGGAGAAAAGCACGAGTCGACAATGAGGCCTCTTCACAGCAATCTGACGAATTTGATGCGATCATTTGCAGAGCATCGAACGGGCGCCTAAATGTTGCCTACGAAATGCATGCAGCTGCTTGGTGATCAGGCTAAACCAGCCGTTTCAGAACCGTAATGGGAGATAATCACACTCCCTCTCCCTCCCTCTCCCTTCTCCCTTGCTTGTCTCGGTTTTGGTGGCAGTCAACCAAGAGGTACAGTGAATACGTCCTCAGAGTCAAGCAAAAGGTGAGGAACAGGACGAGCTTTTGCTGGTGTTCAGGAATACCGCCATGCCAGATTGGTATTCCAGGTTCGGATCGCGGCTTTTCTACGATGGTCAAGAGAGCGCGTAAAAGGACGAACAGTCGACTATCTAGGACACAGCCGAGGGAATGGTGGGTCAGTACGCCTCTATCTGGAGTGCGATCCAGGAGGTCTTTCAGATCATATTGAGGTGGAAACTAATAGATTTGCTACGAGAGCATGGTCGTGCATCAAGCCATCGCGGTCCAAAAGAGAGTTGGAGCAATTTCAAGCGAAGGACCAGAGGCAATCTTGCAGGCCGGTCCTCCGAGACACTCGGCTTTCTTGATGGAGGTTCCTGCAAATTCATTGGCTATGGAAGGAAAGAGGGTTTTGCACGAAGAAACGACTGGTATGTCATGCCCCAAGGAGGTACTGAGAGTCTAACGATTATGACTGCGCTCACTGAGAGGCAGAGGATGCCAGTTATCATCTCGACAACTATTGATGTCATGTCATGATCGACGGCGGGATCTGAACGGCCCGAGACCAAGCGCGAGTGCTCTCTCCTCGATTCAACTCTTTGACGCTCTTCACTTCATACGGCATCCTTCGCTCAATGGCCCCAGTCTATCCGCCCGAAACACGCTCGTCTGTCTCTCTTCAACACAACGCCTTGAAGTGGGAATGCACCTACGATGTCCATCCAGTCAAATCAACCTCAGCCAAGGCTCTTTCCAGCGTAGCCAGCACCCTCTTCCCTTGGATATCAGCACTGCGATTGGCTTTGCAAATCCCAGCATTCCTTCTTCCTCTAGTGTGTACCCTACCGACGCATGGTGAGTGCTCGCGTCTGGCTCGGTGGTATAGAGATCTGGTTGTTAACAAACATTTTTACTTTCTGCTCTCCTCCAGTACGAGTCCCTGGAGGCGTGTCTCGCTTACGAACTCACTCCTGACCATTCGATCCGACACATACACCGAATTTTGGATGCATGACTGCCGTCCAACAGCCAGCCTCGCACAACGCGCCGCAAATCGGGGATGGCCAATGCCACCAAAGCCCAGCCCTCCAAACCATTCCGACGAGGAGGAACTGCCGACGGGCTTCATAGGCGGCTCTTGCAAAGGCCAGAGGGGACGTTGTTGGCTGTCTCACCTCTTCCTCCCAGATTCGCTCTGTCCTTTCCTTCTTTGCTGACTGCGCTCGCAGATTAGCATCGCGCAACTGACCACCTTTCGGCCACCAAGACCGTCAGAAAAGCGACCTCATAACCACCCGTAACCCGCCTAGCTATCGAAGCAACTTTCAGGAGCCAAACACGCAGAGTTTGAGAGAGGACTGGATCTGGATTTCAACGTCGAACTCTAGCAGCATCCAGCAGGGAGCGCAGGCCAAGGCTGCTACACCTGCGCTCATACCCAAGGAGGAACCACCTTCTGCGGACGAAGCCAAGTCAGGCGAAGATGGATGGTAAGGTTTCTACCCTTCACCCGATTTGAGTCTCGACGCTGATTCGTGGTGAAGAAATGAAGCTGGCCCAGTGAAACACCGTGGGGCCGGCAGCAAGATCGGGTCGGGTGCGAAACGCTTGCAGGCCGCGTATCCCAAATATCCGGGAATTGCTGCGTCTACAGGAGTTGAGGTCCCAACGAGTTCTCTTTGCTGAAAGCCGCTTGCCGATCACAAGGACCTCTAGATGAGACGATTCTCTCGTTCCCTCGAACTGGCACCTCCCAGACCGCGCCCTCCTCAACCTTATGAGGCTCGAAATGCGAACTCCTGCTTCATTCACAGATTGGATGGCTATGGTGTTTATCCAGACGCACCCTTTTCTCAGCGCCGGAACTCCCGCCACTGCACGAGTAGCCCAACGATCTCGACCCTCGCCTCTCCCAAGGCAAGACCAGCAAGACCAATGTTCCGCCACTCTTATCCGAGCCCACTCCATCTCCCAGCCTGTTTACCAGCCGATAGCTCTATCCCATTCGCGTGGCCCCTTCAACCTCATCTCCTATGTGCCGCACTCGATGGCTTCGCACATTTCCCCTCACCCCACGGCAAGCCTGGGCATTCCCATTTCGAAACCTAGCCGTGTGCCAATGCAGCGAAGCACGTGCACCATCCAGTACGGGCTGTTCTCGGGCAAGAGGAGCCAAGGATCTTTGTACGCCAGGCGTACAAGCGGGTTACCAACCCCTTACAAGCGTTGCTTGAAGGCGTTGCTTGGTGGCGTCCGTACATCGATTCAGGGTGTGGGGATGAAGGTCACGAAATGGGAGTGCCACGATATGGTGCTGCGGACGCGATGTTTGGGATGGTGCGAACGCGAGCAAGGTAGTGCTTGAGGAGATAGGGAAGAGGAAACCAATAAGGATCCGGAGATTTGGTGGGAGAAGCACCATGTTTGGGCTGAAGACCAATACGAGAGGGTCGTCCGGGTTACCTTGGCAAGACTTGCGCTTGAGGACACCTCTGGGGATGAGATCGGGTAGATGGCGAAGAGTATCCTGGAAGGGAATGGCGCAGACAAAGGCGAGGAGGTTGCAACATAATCATTCAATCCATGCTGAGGTCTGATTCATTAACGATAATAGAATACTTCTTTCCATGGGCGATTCGATACAGATGACTGAGCCGTCGAAGGATAGAAGCTGTTAGTAAGCTTAAAACCCTATTATTGCTGGACATATCCAGCTTGCCACATTTGCGATGCTGGATGTTGCGTAGATGGAATCGGCTTGAGCTGACAGCTTGTCGCGAGGGCCAAGGCTGCGAGGAGCCGAAATGAACGGTTCGCGAGAGTTGGGCATGTGCGTGAGAAGGGAAGATGAAGAAGACACTCTAGACGTCGTGACTAGTGAGATGGGAGGTGCAAACAGGGCAGGCTCTCCGGCCCAAGCTGCTGTAACTGCTGATGTCAGGCTCTTGAGTCTGTTCCCAACTACTAACATGCTATGAATCAGTAGGTACTAGGCGGTACGCACAGCAGAAGCTTATAGTGGACATCGGTGCTTGGGGCGGGTTTCGTGCAAACAAGCCAGTTTATTGGGTGTACGGTTACATTAGGGGGGTTGTGACAACTACTACAACGATACTTACGAGGATTTGTCGAATACGACCGGATCGACGATACAGGCCCCTCCCTTCCCATCTTCGCGCCCCTACACCCTGGCATCGACGGAAGGCACAATTGATACTTCGCCCAGCGATTAATGGGAATGGTGTCGATAGTGTAGTAATCATATCCCTGCGTCAAGCACTGAGCTCGATGGTAATGACCAGACGGAGTCGTGCTTACCTTGTCCCGTGCTGGAGGGGCCACTGTCCCCGGGAAAACCGAATTCAAAGTACCAGGACCAGTGATGAAGGGGTTTATGGCTCCAGCGTGGATGTACGGCTATGCGAAGCTGTAAGTCGGACAGTCGAGAAACGACAAAACCCGGCTTACTTCCTCCTCCCCTGAGCTTCGGAATCGAGGCTTCGCCCGCAGGTGCGAGTCCGATGAGGTTCTTCGAGCGGTTCGAGATTGTAAGTTGCCATGGAGTGCCAGGAGCGTGCCTGTGTCGAGGCGCGAGCCCTGGGAATGTTGACAGCAGACGCAGATGCTAACGAAACCAGACTCTGGGAGTGCCTTCGGGTATCACTGAACAGTGAGCAGAGGTTGGTTACGAGTCGATTGAGCGGGATTCTAAAAACGTTCACCACACACCTGCCTATACGCCCAAAGATCCCAACGTCCATCACGCACGCGGTTCGAATCCGATCCACAGGCGACTTGGAGCGTTATTGGTTGGTTTGCGTCTCTACAGGATATTATGAGTCTACCGAACAAGACGTAGTGAAACCCCGCCTCACCTTACCTACCTGATCGTCTCATCCGAGCTTCGCAGCTTTGGCCTCAGAAGCACTAGCAGGGTTGAGATGGAGTCGATTATAGGCCATGAATGCTGGAGTGTCGGTACAGCGGCGTTAGTCGAGTGCACATGCTCTAGAGACATCGTGCCTCACCTGACGCCAGTTGGTCGTCGCCGACCTCGCAGCCGATTCCCAGCTCCGTTCTTCAGCGTTTGTTCCGGGATCCGAAATCTGGCCGGGGTCATACCAACTGTATTGTTGTGTACGAGCCTTAGGTGAACGGCGGGCGTTTCGTACGGTACTGGTCGGAGCGGCTGGTGAGCACGTATGGGGAAGGTCGTTGCTTCAGATGAAGCCGCTGAGGTGCCAGAGTCGGAGGTTCAGTTCATAATTGGGCGTCGAGAGCCTGGCGCCGAGTGATCGCTACATACGGTTGTCAGTCAAAGTCAAAGATATCAAAAAGAAAGGGAATCGAGCGTACCTCTCAAGCGGGACCTTGTTTCTGATTATAAATCACCACTTTTCGGCTTCAAACTCGATGGGAAATAGTTTCAAACCTCTGGTAGCGTTTCTGAAAGACACTGGGCCACAGATCTGTCGAGTTGAGTATGTCGAAAGCCAAGGAGGTCGGGTTTCAGAAACGATGGCCAGAGTTCGTCAAGCTGAAGCCAAGTCAGCAATCGGGACAGAAGCGATCCTTTCCTGGACGTACCTAGCAGGTCATTCTCGTCTCCCTGTATGGTTTGTGGTATACTGTGCAAACTTGCAGTAACCTGGGACGCGGCCTGCGTTTCTCGGATGCTGGACAGCTCTGACGGGATGAGCTGAATTGGCTGGGTTATCGGCGGTGATAAGTGCAGCTGCGGAATCCTGGAGGTGCCTGTCAGTCAGTGAGAGTGTTGGCCAGTGACACGAATCGTTGACTACCGAATGGGCTTGCGCGTGAGTCAGACTTATCCAGAGAGGGTGGGTGACGACTGATAGACATTGCGGTAAACATCACTGATGGTTTCAGTAATAATGAGAGATTAGCCCAGTGCAAGGGAGGCTTTGACTGGAGTGCGTAAGAGGAGACATATGATCGGTACGCGAAGTGGTTGAGAGCAAGGAGTGCGGGACGGATCAGAGGATCGCCCCCAAGGGGCTGCCAGAGATGCAATCCGACACCCCATCAAAACGATATACCCATTGGCAGCGGTTCTGGGGTCATCCCTTATGGGGAAGCGGGTATTAGAGGTCTCGTTGCCTTAAATAGTAGTGTCCCAGGCCCCTGTCGACTTTCGCCTGCGCCGCGTCTGCCTCCCATTTGGATCTTTTGCTCTTTGTATCTTTGATTTAAAAGGCTGTATTAATTCTTCAGATGTCTCATAGTATCGTGATACTGTCCGCTCCACGCTGCATCCCTGGACGAAAGCCTAACGGCGGACAATTCAGCCGCCTGTGATGTACTCCACTTCTTGTGCAGTGTCTGGAGGCAGCGATCTTGGAATCTCTCGCCGCGAACGACACCTTAGACCTTGAGCGGTGCTACACATACATATATCTGAAAGGTTCAAGAAAGTATAGAGCAAGCTCATAACCCACTATCCGCCTGTGGTTAAAATTCCCCCTGATAACACTGTTCAAGACTCCACTCATATTGACGAAATCCCTCTACGCAGAGGCAATGCGGGGATTGAACACACGGGTTTACACGTGACCATTATTATCAGTACCAGAAAATAGGGTGAATGTACGTGCTGAAGGGACTACCATGTCCTTGCCGATCCCTTCCATTCCGCTCCCCTCCTCGACTCCATCACAGCTGAATTGTCCGTCGTTAGGCTTTCGTTCAGGAATGCTGCGCAGAGCGGACGGTATCAAGATACCATGCGACGTCTGACGAATTAATACAGCCTATATATTAAAGATACAAAGAGCAAAAGATCCAAATGGGAGGCAGATGTGGCGCAGGCGAAAGTCGACAGGGGCCTGGGACACTACTATTTAAGGCAACGAGACCTCTAATACCCGCTTCCCCATAAGGGATGACCCCAGAACCGCTGTCAATGGGTATGTCGTTTTGATGGGGTGTCGGATTCAAGAGGCGCCAGATCCTGCGATCGGGCACGCTGTTCTCACGGTGGGTACCTCCTACCTACCCCCCCAAATCCGGTAATTTTGCTGGTTGTGTTTGGTTCAGAAGCCAGCTGACTAACGTTCGAGCCGCGAAGCCAGCCGCTTCAGCTGTTCTCATGCGAGTGGCATTTCCACTGCTTGGACGCATTCCTTTAATCAAATGCATGTACTAGTCATTTTTCTGCCTTATACCAGCTTCGCTATAGCTCTCCGATTGCCCCTCCAGCCCTTCCTTCGAGAGATGCAAGTGTTCTTTTGCAGATTACGGCTCGTTCTTTCAACCTTGCCCCTCAATTGCGGCCAATTGAGCTGCTATTGATCTACGGGCTTGAAGAAGAGCTTCGGCTTGTCTTTATTTCCCAGCTTAAACTTGGGTCACAAACAAGGTGTCAGCATAGTGGGGCAATCCCACCCATTCTGCCAATGCACACTATTTTCAAGTGCTCATATTGTTCCCAGAAAGCACAGGGTAATTACAATCGATGAATATATGACTCTCGTTGTCCTTATTACTTTTCCTGTCTACATTTGCGTTCACCCATCCTAACTCTTCGCGCAATACCTCCCATTGGCATTGAGACTCCGCAGCCCTGCCGATGCCAGCCGCGGTCAATGATACCATCATTTGACCTTATCAAGGTGTGGGTTGGATGTGCCCGATCGCTGAATCTGACACCTCTTGGTCGGATTGCATCTCTGGCAGCCCCTTGATCGCCCCTATGTTTTGGTCAGCCGCACTGCCACACGCGCGACGAGCCCCTGACGCACTGGCAGCCTCTTCCGCACCCCATCTCGACTGGATCGATCCCTTTCGTGCCAGCACCACCTTTGACTCTGCTCCTTCTTGTTCTCAACCGATCACCTCATCTAGCTCCGCAAACTTGATCGACTCAACTTGAAGCTTGAAGATGTACTTACCGTACCGAAACCAGCAGCTGGACATGCAGCTATATTTTCCACCATCCGCACCCTCTCTCTGGCTTGGATGCCCCACTTGCATGATCTTATCCACCTGTCTAGTCAGTCTATTATTCTTTGTCGCCAAAAACGACGCTCTTACCAAATGCCCAGACCTCTTTGAGCCGTCGCTCCTGCAACCACTCCCATCGATATTCGTGCCATCCCGCTGCTGGGTGAACCTTTCCCATCGAAGCCTTGCAGTATTTTCGAAACGCAGGCCACGTCTCAAGGGCACACACAAACCGTGATTCATGAAGGCAGGCGCGCTATTGGGACTTGGTAAGTCGATTGGAAGCCTTGTCTCATTCCACCTCGATTGCACTCACTGACTTTGTTACACCCGGATAGTCTCTCTCTGGAAACGATCACATCATCACCCCCTTCACTTCGACACTATCAGCTCGCTCCTCCGAGTCGTGGTGACGGTGAAGCTACCTTCTTGGAGACTTCGCATTCAACACTTCGCACCTACAAGAGTTCATGCAGACACAAGCAGCAAGCTTCCGATCTCCTTTTGACGTTAAGGGCAAACGTAAGTCCAGGGTCTGCAAGGGCATACTTGCACGACTCTGAACCTATACACCATCGAGTTTCAAGTCCAAGGTTGGTGATGTACGTTTAAGAACGAGGTTTGGGTTTGGAGTGTACTGAAGGTATGGTTATGTATCTCATCCCGAACTCATTGACCGGCGACTTTATACAGCGACTTATGTGATACTGGGATCCGTTGGCTTCTGCCTGCCTGACTTACAACCGACAGAACCGGTGCTCTGGCTGGTCCTGGGTTCCCGGCAGCTTTGCTCGAAGCCATGGCACTCTTAGACGTGCTCTTTAGCCCCTCCAGTTGTCCTTAACGCTTGCCGTTCGCTGATGCAGGAGTTTCGCGGATACACAGGGACCGCACGGCCGGGTGTGTGGTAAAGACAATCCAAATACGCTGGATCCTCACTCCTGGACCACACCACAAACGGTCTTGTACACCATGGCCCCTCATGCCGCTACCTGCAGTCTCAAGCTTCGACTGGCGCTGGAGAATTGTTCTGGAAACCGCCCCCTGGTCAACAATGTCCAAATGATGATATGAGGTGAGCACGATTTCTCTGCGAAACGCACGCTGGGCTAACCAGGTTACATAGGCACTCAAATCGGACAGGAAAACCAGCTATGTGAGCAGGGATTCGAACACGGGATGCGGCGGGTTCTGCGATCTCCGGGCAGGGATAAGGTACGTGCCATCTTGCAACCTTGCCCCATTGATGCGAAGCATGGCTGAACCGCTCTACAGTGTTACCCTCTGACGTGCTCCACTCTGGTCAGGCTTAACCAATGTTTGCAATGAGCGTTGATTTGACTCATTTTCCAAATGCTCCCCAATCACTTCCAACTTTGCACAGGGATCTGTGTACGCTGAGGTCTCGCGCCTTCCAAGCCACTCGGGTGGTATCCGTCCGTGTCTGCAGGAGACAATTCAATTGGGATTCCGAATCTTTACTGAGGGATAGGTATGCAAGTTCTCGTTGATTCTCGACCACCTGGCTGAATTATGACATTGGGAAGGTACGCATCCATGACGAGGCGGACACCCTCTGTCGTCGTTTGTCCAACCGCCCTGAACTGGGTTTACAGGGGACGCTGTACAGCGTAAGCACCAGACTCGACATGGGTGCAGGGGTAAAGCTGACCACGCCACTACGAAACCCAGACAGGTCAGAATTTTCAAACAGAGTTGCTTGGATTTGATAATCGTCACTTGCAAGGCTATGTTTGTCCAGGCGTCCAGTTCTTAACTTGGTCCTCCCTTGGTCCTGCTACACCCACCTTTCCCTCCTGATGAAATTCTGGCCTATGCAAAACCAGCAAGGCCAATGTAAGTTGGATTTAACGAAATTTCGCCAGATGGATGGGTGCGTATCTCCCTGACCGTGCTCGGATCTGTAGCTGATCGTAGCCGTGCAGAGACACTGCTCTCATTAGGGAGGATATGAATGCGTCAATCAGGGCACTGCTTGAAGCTTCCGAATCACCTTCTATTTTGAACCTGCCTCAATCGAAAGCTATGCGATCACAGTTCTTCGATGTGTGTGGGTGAACTGCAAGGGCATGCTTTGGGCCTCCAGGCATCAACTGGTGTGACTGGTGTGCTGTTGACAGCAATCGTAGGTGCTGTGAAGGCACGCGGCAAGACACAGGCTTCATCTCTTTCCTTCATATTACCTACATCGCTGCATAATTGGGCGTCCAGCCCGCCATGCAAACCCCACCCAAGCGCAAGGCGAGCGGTTCCCAACCTCTCGATGTCGCCACCAAGAGATCAAGATGGGAGGACAATCTCGTTCCACCACATTCAGAGACCTCGCCAACGGCCTCGGGATCAGCACTGATCTCTGGGGCTCACACCGTCCAGATTCATCGTAGCTCACTCACCATGATTGGGCGCGACAACAACACCACCATCCATCACCACCACAACTACATGTATGAACCTCCAGCTGTCCAAGTCAATGTGTTGGAGATCTTGAAATCACTCTCGCTGCCGAATTTCCGAGACATCCAACAGGACACTCTTTCCAAAGCCACGGAAGGGACCTGTGTATGGTTCACTGAGGGCGACATGTTTCTCTTTTGGGTGGTAAGGGGGAAGATCCTCTGGGGAATTGGCATCCGTATGTCTTTGCATTGTGTAAATCAGATCGCAATGCTGATGGAGGCTTGATAGCTGGTGCCGGGAAGACCATCCTCGCGTGAGTAATCTCGATTCAGCATCCATACGTGTCCTTAAACCTTGCAGATCCATCGTCATCCACTACCTGGAACGGCGTGAGGAGGCGCTGAGGGGCGCCGTCTGCGTCGCCTATGTTTTCCTTTGATACAGCGAACCTTTGGCTATCAGGGACATCCTGGAGTCGCTGGTCAAGCAGATTCTCCAGCGGCACCAGGATCTCCTCCCGATTGTCCAAGGTCTTTATGCCAAGCACAAGCAGGAGAAGACCAAGCCCAGTCAACGCGACCTAATGAGTGTCCTGGAGGGATTCGTTGAACGTGGTAAAACACTGTTCTTTGTCTTGGACGCATTGGACGAGATGCGGGCTGAGGATCGTCCCATCCTCCTCAGGCTTCTTGTATCGTTGGATGCGATGCTCTTCATCACCTCTCGGCCACTAGAAACCTTGCAGATGCAGTTCCCTCAGGCTCAAGTGTTCAAAATTGCTGCAAACCCATCAGACCTCGATCTGCATATCAAGCACTTCCTTCGACATAGCCCAGACGTTGTAGCCCTGTTGGACGGTACCGACCTTGGGGAGCATATTGCGGATGCCATTCATCAAAAGTCCGGTGGAATGTGAGCTCCTCAACCCATCTTCATCGATCCATCGTCTGTATTCTGACGCATCCCCCAGGTTCCTTCATGCCAAACTTCAGCTGGAAGCACTCCGTTACTGTGTTAGTGCCTTGGATGTAGAGGAAACATTGAATGCATTCCCCACCAATATCGAAGAGATCTACACGAAGACGTGGGAGCGAATCCTTGATCAGGTACCCAAACATTCAAATCTTGCAAAGCTTGCTCTCCTCTGGATTACCCACGCACACGGCGAGATGACAATCGACGCGCTGCGACGTGCTGTAGCCACCTCGCCGGAAACACACGTCTTCGACCCGAAGCGAATGGTACCTGAGGCTTTACTCCTATCGGTATGCTGTGGGTTGGTTTCAGTTGACGAGAAAACAAGACTCGTTCGCTTGATTCGTGAGTTCCATAGTTAGGATCTTAATTTCCTTCCTTTGTTCTAAATGAGCTGCGGTTCCAGATTATACCACTCGGGACGCCATCCTACCCCGAATCCTGGAATTATTTCCAATTCCTCACGCTCTCCTTGCACATGTTTGCATCGCCCACGTCACAACCTGTGGGTTCCAGAATTACGGCGATGCAGCGATTGGCTACGAGGCTCGCAAACAGAGGGAAGACTTCAAGACTTTGATCCATAACGATTCCCTCCTTGCCTACGCCCATCGGTCATGGTTCCATCACACATCTCGATGCGATCGCCATCCGCCCATTACAGCAGCAGTTGCTGGGCTTGTCCTTAACAGCATGCATTTCCCTCTGGATGGCGTGGACCCGTTCGATTTTGGTGGCCCCCTCCACGTTGCTGCATTGTATGGCCTCGAAGACCTAATTCCTCCAGCGGCACAGCTGCAATCTCCCAACACTCAGACACAATTTTTTGAAGATTCACCGTTGATTCTGGCAGTGGGCCATGGCCATCTCGCATGCGCCAAAGCTCTTCTCTTGCTGCCTTCCACTGATGTGAACCTCAGAGGCGGCGATGGCAGGAGTGCGATGATGCGTGCCATTGTAAAGGGACACGTCGAATGTTTGCAACTTCTCCTCAAAAGTCCAGGCATTGACATCAATGCAGTAGACGATGAAGGCTGGACAGCCCTCATCTTAGCCTGTATCAGGGGCTACCTAGAGGCTGTAAAACTTCTGCTCGAGTCCCCTGGCATTGATATCAATGCTGTCAGTAAGAATGGTTCAATAGCCCTCATATGTGCTGTGTTTTTGGGCCATCTGGAAGTTGTAAAACTCCTCCTTGGGTTCCCAGGCATCGATGTCAACGCAGTGGATGAGGACGGTTGGACGGCTCTCATGCATGCCGCCAGGTGGGAAGACACAGAAGCCGTGAAACTTCTCCTTGGGTTTCCTGGCATTGATATCAACACAGAAGATAAAGGTGGCTGTACGACCCTCATAGTCGCCGCAGAATATGGTCACGCAGAAGTTGTAAAGCACCTCTTGGATACCCCTGAGATCGATCTCAACCGGGTGTGTCACCTAGGAGGCTGGAGACATATCCGAGCCTTCAGAGACTCCCATAACGAATGGACGGCCCTCATGGTGGCTGCGCACCAGGGGCATACGGATATCGTGAAGCAGCTTCTCAATGCACCTGGGATCGATGTTAATGCGGTGTCCAAGCCGAGCGGGGAGACTGCTCTGTCCCATGCGTCTAAGCGGGGACATGGAGACATTGTTGACCTTCTACTTGCTTTCCCTGGGATTATTGTACTACCAACATCTCCGTAACGGCGTACGTGATGTTAAACAGAATTGCCTCAATGTATCCTGATATATATCGAATACGCAATGCGCGGGTTTGAACGATCGTAGAAGAAAGGAAACACCGACAGTTAGACCAGGAAACCAGTGTGCTCAGACGACCGCTTGAGTCAAGTTCTTCGTTGTTTCCTGAGGGAGGATCCCCCGACTCGGATAGGAAGCGGCAGGTGTGTGGGCAAAATTTAGAAGAGACAGACGTCTCGCAGGTATAGACAACATACATTTATCCAAAGTATCATGATATAAAAGCGGGAGAGGAATGAGGAGTAAAACATTACGGCGCCCTAGACTCCCCTCCGAAAATCGTCCCCACTGCGAGCCAGGTCTGACTCTCAGCAGAACTGTCAAACACCGTTACCGTCATGTGGTGCTTCTCCTGCACGCCCCTGCCCATCTCCTTATTCGTCTCCTCCAGAAAATCCCTCCTCGCCTTCCCCGCCTCCTCAAAACATCGTGCCTGCGACGCCGATATCATGGTGTTCCCATTTTGGGCCCTCATACTCACCCCTTTGGCAAGCGGGTACCGACTCATGCATTGACATCTCAAGTCGACAACTCCAGACGACGCATCCCTGGGTTCGGTATGCCTGCACATCTGGTCTCCGAAGCTTTCTGGGCTCGTCTTGTGCCCGAACGGGCTGCAAAGGACAGCCGACATGCTTTGCTGCATTGGCAGCAGCAGTTTCGAGATTGGGACGCTCAGACGCGTCACGGTGTGCGAGGCGAGACGGTAAAAGAAAGCGAGTGTGGCGTGGTTGGGGGACCAGAGATAGAGGAAGGCGACGGGGATTTGTAAACGGGTTTGTTGTAGGCGGGTTTCGAGAGTGAACGGCGTCAGATGATGTTCCTCGGTCAGGGGAGACGCGAGCAAGAGGGAGATGAGCAAAGGGTTACGAGGTAGGACGCAGGAGAGATTTGAGAGGGGATCGTGGCATCCATCTGGGGAGAAAATAGTTAGCTCGGGTTTTGAATTGCGTTGGACGGAGGAAAGCGCTGTCTGGCGGGCGCCAGTTGCTTCAAGAAGGGGGTTGGTCTCGAACGTAAGGTTTCCGAGAAGCACATACATGGTTCTAGGGATTCCGAATGATCGCTTGCCTGCCCTCTCTGGCAAGAAATCCAAACTCGTATCTTGAAGGTGCTCCCGCCGAGGAAGCCGTAGGGTCCATGGGGTGAAATCCTCCAGGGCACGCGTTGACGTTGAGCACCCACCCTGATCGTTCGACGCGAGACTACAATTAATCAATGAACCGAAGCCTCACTCCTAGGCCGAAATTCAATACGGGGAATCAAGCGACTTGAGGAGCGGGGAGCTTACAGAAAGTCTTCGGCGGACCTGCCAGCGTCCGTTGTGAAAGCGCGTTGCTGTTCAGTGATCGGAGAGGGTGCATGGGCAGCTGCGGTATGTGTCCTTGGGATTCTGCTCCAACGTGGGTTTCACATCCTCCTTTGCCTGGTGCCTGAGCAGTTTCGTGGCTAGATGTGACCCATTCAGCATGTCGCGCTGAGAAGGAAGGCGATGGTCGTTTGGTGCACGGGCTGTCTGTCAAGGCAGATGAGAAGGAGCAGCCAGCAGAGTGTGGAAATGTCGTAGTGCTTCTGTGCGGATGGTGGTTGAAGCCAAAGGACAAGCGCCTGTGCTAACATAGGGGCAATTCTCTGATTGGCGTATCCCACGCTCCTTGCTCTCAACCTCGACCTCTCCTCCTTTCAATTGGGCCTGCCTCTTCGTACCAAAGCCAGTCACTGGATACTTATGACGATTCTCACCCACTCTGGCTCATATAGCCCCTCTTTCGAGACATATCCACCCACTAGTCGAGTCCTCTAACCATTTGCGTCGAAAACAACTACACTCCTATCGAATATCCTCTGCGGGCCTTTCCTCCTACATCGAACCTCGTCGAAAGCCATGCCACGCCAGCTTCAGGGTGAACCTGTTGAACTGAAGGTTGGCAGTACCCTTCTACCCCCAGAGCGCGTCCCTGGTGACTGCAAGGGCTGATGCACATGGCAGCTCATGAAAGGAGACACAATAGACGTACTCCTAGGCAAGTTGAGCGAAAGGCTCGTCCCATTCCATCTCGATCTCCTTTGCTAACTTCATTTCACTCGGACAGTCTCTCGCTGTAACTGGCCCATTGTTGCCCATTGTCGCTTTCTACACCCCGACACGCGCACTTCCCTCTCGTCACGGTCACTGTCAAGCCACCCGCCAACGCACAGAACCAAGAACAGTAAGCTCCCAAATGCGAACGTGTCATCCAAGGATGACTCTGAACCTTCATTCTATCGAGTTTGACCTCTCAGAGGTACAGCCAGGACCGAGGTCTTGGCTTGGGAAGTGTGCAGAAGGTACGCTTGATCTCTTACGCTTTGGTCTCTTTGACTGATAACTGTATATAGCGATTAATCTAGTACTTGTCCACCCGTCGCCAATTGGTTTTTGTCTATCCAAGTTACGGGACGGACGACAGTGGACACTGG
Organism: Coprinopsis sp. MPI-PUGE-AT-0042; assembly: GCA_020736565.1. Classification (NCBI taxonomy): domain Eukaryota; kingdom Fungi; phylum Basidiomycota; class Agaricomycetes; order Agaricales; family Psathyrellaceae; genus Coprinopsis; species Coprinopsis sp. MPI-PUGE-AT-0042. Next base: position 477,776 of record JAHBOF010000040.1, on the reverse strand, counting down.
CCAACCCTGGTGCCTTAACGGCCCTGCCCAAAGCCACGATATATCCAGACAGTCCTATCTACCCTCCGGTTGCATTGGGCAAGTCTGGAGGGGCTACGCTAGCCAAAGGCACCGATCCCTCAGCTCATGGACCCTCCGCAACCGTCTTGCACAGCGGCCTCAACATCCGACTAGGCATTGGAGAGTTGCGCTGGAAATCCGACACTTGTTCGACGACAGCCACATGATATGAGGTGGGGCACGATTCCTCCAGAGCATGTACACTTGACTGATGAAGCTGTACAGGCTGTTCAGAACGGAGGGTAAACGATTATACTCGACCCGGTCTCAACTCTCCGGATGCCCTCGTTGTCGAAACTCCTAGTGTCGGATGCGACGACAAGGTAGGCGAATCGGGTCTCGCCAGGTCCTGTCCTTGACATCCAACGTTGCTCAGAAACATAGAAACAGTACCCCTCTCAAACATTGGATTCAAGTGGATATGGAGATTTCGGGTTGCCTTTAGGTATGTAGCGTTCTTGATGGTTGAAGCCCTGCCCAATCGTTCTCAAACATGGCTCACCCATTGTACAGCGCTACCTATACGACGCCCTTATTCCTGTCAGAATCGGTCGACATTTGTGTTGCGTGTCACGTTCCAGGCCTTTCGAGCTTTGCATTGGATTTCCCGAGCACTGCTCAATCGACCTCCGACTTTGCACAAGAGCTGGCGTACATCGACTACTTGGGTCTTTCAAGCCGCTCGAGCATCCGTTCGCATCTGCAGGAAACCTCTCAATTCCGCAACGAGAACGAGGGAATAGGTACGCGACATCTCGTCGATTCTTGACCATCCGACTTACAACCCCGGCCAGATATGCATCCATTTAGGGACATATACCCTCCGTCGACGGTCGTTGTCTGTCCAACTGCGTCGAGAACGGTTTACAGGGAACGATGTAAGCGCTCACCTCAAGCTTGGGAAGGCATGAGCCCAACCTCTGTAGTTTCAGCTCTTTTGTGCTGATTTTAAACCCGTATCTTCCTTGGCTTAGTCTTACTGAACGAATTGTAGTCGTGTACATATCCCGAATAAACAGGTTTTCTTGCCCGAGGTACCTTCTCAGTTGGGAGAACGTCAGCGCAAGGGGAGCTGACCTCACGTTCCTCTCCGCTGGGAAGTCCATATCCTTTAAGCAGCCGATTTCGACAGATTCAGATGTGGTGCGATGCTTCATGGAAGAGGTGAGTCGATATCCGCTTTTCCATGATCCTTTTGGAACACTGTAGCGGTACTCACAACCTCGATGCTCCTCGATGGCGCATGCTCAACAGCGGCGTAGTGACGACTACAACCAATGCCTGCAAGAGTATGACGTCATTTGTCCAGATGACCCAAACGTGTTCGTGATAAGAAACCAGTAAGAAACCAGTTTATTCGGGTATTTGAATACACTGCAACCAGAAAGGTTGCGACAAGGAAAAGACGCGACATCCGGAAATGAGGCGAACACAACGAAGCCAAGGATGCAAACCACACTCTTCCCATCTTTGCACCCCGACACTCTGGTACCGATGGCGCAGTTATTCCTACACCAAGTCGTGAGCCAACAGGCAATGACCTACCATCAATGGTGAGTTTAATCTTCCTGTCGTCGAGTTGATAACTGGCAGCGCCTCTAGAGTGCAGCGAGGCTGTCACACCAACGACGTCGGGAAGTGATAATCCTGATATGGGTCGCCTGGAGTCGCCGCCTGGCAGTGTCAGGACACGAGTCGACACTGACTTCCCGATGTCAGTACGAAGGCAGCCAAGTGGGAGCACCATGAGGCAGACACTACAGACGGTATGTCGAAGGAAGCAGCAAAGGTGAGGAAGGGCGCCTCTAAGGAGATGCGGAATGAGAAGCACAGGCTTGGGGAGGAGCATACCAATTGGGCCACTGCACGTGAGCTGAAGATGGTATAGGGGTGGAGACAAAGGCCAAGGCAACAGAGGTAGTAACAAACTCTCGTGTATTATGGTCGAGTCTTATTCTCTCGCCATTACAACACTCACACAATTGGAATCGAGAAGATGGCTCAACTGTCCGTTCAAAACGCGTCTTTCCTTGTACCCTTCTTCCAAACACCAATATCACTGTGCAAGGTGGTACATACAAACTACAATAAAGCAAATGTGTTCCGCACGCTACCTCGTTACAGCAAATACAGATTCCAATTAATACAATCAATGTCCAGGGAAAGAAAGGAGAAGGTCAACAATTTCTCTATTTCCCATCCTCGATGCATACGATAGTGCAGTATCCCCCCACTTAGTAGCCACATCAATGTCAATTTCAGGAGCATTAAGGAGGACCTTTGCAGCTTCTGTGCAGTCCCAGACGACGGCATATATGAGGGCCGTCCGATTGTAATTATCGACTGCGTTGATGTTGATGCCCGGAACCTCACACAGAAGTTTCACAGTTTCTCTAGGTGCCCTCTTCACGGCGTAGATGAGGGCTGTCCGGCCGTCGTCCTCTGCTGCGTTGAAATCGATACCAGGAAGCCCAATGAGGATTTTCACAGCTTCTGTACTGCCTGCGTCCACGGCATGTATGAGGGCCGTGCTGCCTCTTTCCTTATCCACCACATTGATGTCGATGCCTGGAAGAGCAAGAAGGAGTTTCATAATTTCGGTATGGCCGTTAGATGCAGCTCGCATCAAGGCCGTCCAGCCTTGATAATCGACCGCGTTGACGTCAACGCCAGGGAGTTCAAGGAGGAGCTCGACGATTTTGGTGTATCCCTTCTGTGCTGACAATGTGAGGGGTTTCCAATGGCAGCCTGTTGGTGCCTTGTTAACCTCAACGCAAGTGAGTGCGATGAGGAGTTTCACAGTTTCGGTATGGCCATTAGACACTGCAAACCAAAGTGCCGTCCAGCCGCCCCCATCTACCGCGTTAATATCAGTGCCAGGCACCTCCAACAGAAGCTGGATAGATTCGGTGTATCCATTCTCGGCGGCGTGCATTAATGGGGTCCTCCCATAGCGGTCGCTGAGGTTCACATTGATTCCCGGCAGCGAGAGAAGAGCTTTGATGCAAGCGAGGTTGCCGCCGCAAATTGCTTGCATCAATGGTGACGATCTGCCAGTTTTTGTCTGAAAGTTGGGAGATTGCAGCCGTGCTGCTGGAGGAATTAGGTCTTCAAGGCCGTAGAGTGCAGCAATGTGAAGAGGGCCACCAAAATCCACTGGAACTAAACTATTAGCCAAAGGAAATGTCCTGCAGTTGAGTACCAGCTTCGTGACTGCCACCATTACAGATGTATGACCACCGCATTGACGGGCATGGTGATCCCATGACCAATGAGCATAGGCAAGGAGGGCATCGTCATGGAGAAGAACCTCAAGCTTCTTCTCGTCACTTTGGTCTTTATCTTTGCCTTCGTTGCCGTCATTGGTTTTGTCGTACTTGGCCTCAGTTCCACCTTCCCGATAACTGAAGTCCTGAAAACCACATCTAGTGAGGTGGATGATACAGATATGCGCCAGCGGGGCATGGGGAATCGGAAATAATTCCAGGATTCGGGGTAAAATTGCGTTCCATGTCGTATAATCTGTTACAACATCCGAATTAGGACAAGGCTACATTGTAGAAGAAGAAACCATAGAACTCACGCATCAAACGAACAAGTCTTGTCTCTTTGTCGACCAAAACCAAGCCACAGCAAACCGAAAGAAGTATAGCTTCGGGTACCATGCGCTTCGTGTCAAAGCTATACGTCTCCGGCGAAGTGGCAACAGCACGTCGAAGCAGGTCGACCGTCATTTCACCGTGGGCATGGGTGACCCAAAGGAGGACCAGCTTTGCAAGGTTCGATTGTTTGGGTCCCTGGGCAAGGATTCGCTCCCAGGTCTTTGCATAGATGGCTTCGATATCGGTAGGGAATCCATCCAGTGTTTCTTCAATATCTAGGACACTAACACACTGCCGGAGTGCTTCAAGTTGAAGCTTTGCATGGAGGAACCTACAAGCCGCATCAGGACACAGTAAATCCAAATGCGTCGAAAGACTCACATTCCGCCTGATTTTTTATGAATCACCTCGGAAATATGCTCCTCAAAGTCTGTACCCTCGAGCAGTACCATGACTTCCGGACTGTGTTGGAGAAATTCCTTGATATGCAAGTTGAGGTCAAATGGGCTGGCAGCAATATTAAACACATGAGCTTGAGGATGCTGCCGCTGAAGAGTGTCCAATGGTCTAGAGGTGATAAAAAGCTTTGCGTCCAACGATGCGAGGAGCTTGAGCAAGACGGGCCGATCCTCAAACCTCATCTCGTCCAGTGCGTCCATGACGAAGAACAGTGTCTTGCCACCTCTGATGAATTCCGCCAGCAAACGCGTCAGCTCTTGTGGACTGGGCTTGGTCCCCTCGTGCTTGTGCTTCGCATACTGGTCTTGGACGATCGGGACCAGGTCAGTGTGGCGTTCAACCAGCTGTTTGACCAGCGATTCCAGGATATCCCGGATAGTCAAGGGTTCGCTGTAGCGAAGATAGACGAACGCAACGCAGATGATACCACCTGATGTTTCCTCAAGCCCTTCCAGAAAGTGGATGACAATCGATCTGCAAGATTTGAGTAAATTTTTAAAATATAGGCGCCAAACCGATCTTCCTCACATTAGGATGGTCTTCCCGGCTCCAGCTATGCCTACATTATCATCACGATCTGGCTTAACCAATCAAGACTTACGAATGCCAGTACCCCAGAGAATTTTACCCTTTGAAATCCAGAAAAGAAACATCTTGCCCCTTGTAAGCCAGGCACAGGTCCCCTGGGTGGCTTTGGCAATGGTATCCAGCTGGGTATCCCGGAATTTGGGCAGGGATAGCGACTTTAGGAACTTCAAAACGTCAAATCGAACAGGCTGAGGACCGGTGTCATGGTTGTGGACTGTGGTGTGATTGTGGGTGCTGCCGGGCCCAGAGACGGTGAATGTACCACCATGTATGTGGGCGCTATGAATGCGAGATAACAATGCCGATGATGAAGCCGTTGGCGAGCATTCTGCTGGAGGTGCAGCGACCTCGGCTTCCCATCTTGCTCTCTTATTTGCGACAACCTGGCCAGGAGAGGGGCTACGCTTGCACTTATTGTCCATGGAGAGTCCAGTGAAACGTCCACATGTGAGGGTAGAGGACAGGGAACGAAACGACGCACTGTGTGTTGGCCATGAGGCCACTCAACAGCAATCTGATGCAATCACTTGCAGAGCATCGCACGGGCGCCTAAGTTTTTGCACACAGAGACATGAAGCCCTGTGACGCTGAACGTTGAGCGTTAAACCCCTAAACTACTAGTACGCATCACAATTTAAGCATCTTAAATCCGAAGAAAGACCCTTACCATTCCCCCATTCCACGGCATTGAACTGTTCGAGTGCATTATTCCAGGATAGATGTACTCCTTCTGGAAGATCCTATCCCCTTTGTGCACCATGTACCTAAACAATATCACGCTAGCTAACCACTTTATTTCTGTCGGGCAACAACTGCAAAAGCTGCGCGGCCTGAATGAACTCATTGTACGTTCCCAGACGAGATTTAACGACACATCGTCCTGAGGTAATTGGCGACCATGGTCAGTAGGCTCACTGCTGAATCAGTGTCTGTTAGCTTCCAGTGCCAGCATTATATGAAGGAATAGTACAAACCTAGAATCCTCAACAAATTCTCAGCCCCATGCATCGAGCTCATCTCCTTCGGAGTGATACATATGACGACATCTTGACCCCTCCAAAGCTGTTTCCCGATGTGTGCGCCGTACTGTTTGCGACGCAGTCAGCTTGTGTAAGGGCAAGCTGACTGGAACGACTCCCACCTGAGGTCTCTCAACGCGGTGCAACAGACTCATCCGTATCGATTTATCACAGTAAATCTGAAGACCCGAGGTGATGGTGTCCATGAGTTTTCAGGCTCTCGAAGACTAGCTGATATTTCGGTATGAGTTGATTCCGTTCGGCGGAAGGCGGAAGAAAAATGCGATGTTGGGCGACGAAGGAGATGGAGGTTTAGACGATAAAGAAAAGGGGTGAACTTACTGCGCAGGTTTAGGATCCGTCTCCATGTTAAGAATTCCAGGGACATCAATACCTTCAGGACGTCGATGAGCTGCACACAAGGTCAGTAGTGTGTAGGCGTCTAAGATGAACGACAGGCTCACTTTATCCTCCTTGGTCACATACGTCCGATTGTTTACCGTTATCTGCTCTAGCACTCCCTGAACGACGACTTTCATCCCCGTTTTCCGTGCGGGGGTGCCCTGTGCTACACCAATCCGATTTGTTAACGCTCATTTTCATTCACTCCCTCAGCGCACTGACCTCGTCTCTCCTACTCTTCGTACCACTCGCATCCTTCCATCCCACAACAACTCTCGCACTCGTCCCTTCGTCTTCACCTTCACATGCTGCCTCTCCTTTGCTTCCTTCACTACCAGCCACCCACCGCCATCACCAGCCTTGTAGCGTGAACCCGATTCAGCGCTGGTGTCCAGTGGTGGGACGTTTACGGAGCTGTTTGGGGTGAGACCTTCTGTTCGTTCGTGGTGAGGAGGCGGAAGGCAGGGGTACATTTGTCCCATCTGGGTCGCGTTTCGTCCCGTCGAATGTGCGTTGTGGTATGGAGGTTGGCTGGCGGACTTGCGAGGTGAAAGCGGGAGGATGGAAGAGTGAAAGGAAGGGGATTTTAGTCTTGATTATCGGCGAGGATAAAGAGAAGACTACTCACGTTCTTTTCCACCCTTTATGTTGAGCTAGATAATGCATGCCCACCATACCCGTCAAGGCGCTAGGTCCTCGAAGTGGCCGTTTGTAGGATCTTGGATCAATAGACGAGTGGGCATAGTGGCAAAAGGTTTCTATCCAGCCAATGGTATTGGAAGCAGTGTTGCATCGTGGTATTGGAGGGCGCCGAATAGTTCATGCCTTCATGATAGGGTACTTCGGCGGGTTGTCCTTGTTCGGGAGTACAATGAAGACGTTCTAAGAATCAAACACAAGAGAAAGAACGAAGGATTCATTCATCAGCTGCCTTGATACACTCCCAAGCACACAAGCACTTACCACGGAGGTATCAGAAGAGGAAGCGACACCGAGGGGCAGGATACAGAGGCAGCTGATGCGAGGCTCACACTCCCAACCACGATATGGTGTTACAGACCGTCGGCCCTCGCGGGTGCATTGCTGTTGGTCTGGTGTAATCAATCGTGGAATAGAAGAGCCAAGTATCTGCACCTGGCGTATATGCGGCGAGGGCTGACATCTAGAGCAGCTTAAGGATCCCAACGAGGTTCGCTCTCCAAGAGCATCCTGGTTCAATACCCCAGTGAAAGGTCGAAGATGAATAGCTAGTTGTCACAACACAGGCAAGGGAATGGCGCGTCAGCATGCTTCAGCCTGTGGTGCGGTTGATTGATTTGCGATGAGAGCCTGATTCTACGGCTAGTCATCGCAGCACGAAAGAGAGTGAGAGGAAAGGATCAAAGTCCTTCAACCAGTCCCGCCTTCCGAGACGCTCGGGTTTCTTGACGTTGGAGGCTCCTTCAAAATGCGTTGGCTATGCGATGAAAGTGACTTGAACTTGGGATGAGGATTGTTTCATCAAGGAGGTACCGACAGTCTGATATGACCTTGTTCACAAACACCAGGACAGCTAGATGAGCTCGCAACGGTTATCATCCGGCAACGACATCATCATCAGAGGCGGGAGCTGAGCGGCCCGAGACAGGTCGCGCTCGCCTGAGGCTCTCTCCTTCTCCCTCTCGCCCTCTCTCTGGACTCGGTTCGATCGCTTGGTAGCCAGTTGCTGCTTCACTTAGCACAATCTAAACGCCTACAACATGTCCATATGGCTCTCTTCAACACACTCCCTGTCGCTGGAACACATTCACGATGGCCGTTCTAGCAAAACCGGCCTCTGACAACATCTTGTTTCCTTTGGATGTCAGCACCGTGAATGCGGTTGCGAAGGTTAGTGTCTCTTCTGCGTCTAGTTCTCTGAGGAATTGTGAGTGCTCGCTTGTCTGGTGGCGTAGAGATGGGGTCGCTGATGGCGATGAGCAGTCCTCCCTTTGCGTACAGATCTCTGGATGCGTGGATCGTCGGCGAATGCAACTCTCGAATGCTTTGACGAATACCAATAACCAGAACGTGAACCAATGGCCGCATCTGTCCCAACACGCCGCAGGAGGGAGCAAGCGCTATGCGACTACCCTCAAAGCCATGGCCTTCCAAGCCTCCAGTTTCGGCGAGCAGGCACTGCCAAAGGTCTCGAAAGCTATGGGGGCGGGAGACAACGTGAGTGGCGTTTACCTATGCATCGGTCTCGGGTTATCCTCCGTTATCCACCTCGCTAACAAATGAGCACATCTCAGTGTACTGGTGTTCATCCATCAAGCCCACCGGCGAACAACCTCCTGATTCATAGCCGGCCCATCTCGCACAACCCATCATGTGCAAAATCGCGGAAGTCGATCAAGGAAATAGCTCTGGCACGGGCCAAGGAGGATATGAACGACATATTCTTGCCGAATTCGGTGAAGGACCTTGCTGTTGCTCCCAAGCGGGAATCTGCTCCGAGAACGATCCTTTCTCCATACCTCCATTGGTATGAGCCTCGATATTGACGAGCCGGATAGCAAGCCTTCGACGCTTATCACTTATTTGCTTGGGTGACACAATCGGGATATTGCCATATGCTTGACGTGTAGCCTTCACAAGAGGTGCACTGGAGTATTCCTGGAGGAAACATCCGTAAGGTATGTGGCTTTTCTACGTGAGGCCAGGCAGTTACGTAGGCTGGACCTTCCGAAATGTCTCTAGCAAATCTAGAGGTCTTACGTTCGCAACGAGATCGCTACGCTGAGAGCCGCTCGCCTGCCACAAGCATCCCGAAGCGAGCATGTTTTCTCGTTTGCCGAACCTGCCTTGGGCAGATGGCTTCCTTCTCGATTCAACGCGAATTGAAACTCGAACTGATATCTTAATCACAGAGTGGACTGCCACACCACCTGCCCAAATGGCTCCTCCACCCTACTCAGACCGACTACGACCCAACCCAATGCCCATGTCCCGGCGTATTTCCTCCGGATATCCTCATCATCGAGCTACACTCTGCTTCATTCGTCCGAGCCCATTCGTAGTCGGAGGCCGCTCCCATGAACCGCTCTGCCAACTCCGATCGCCTAGGGAGGAGAAAACCGAGCAGGATAGGATTCTATCGGTGGAGCGCTCTATCTGGGCTGAAACCGGATACGAGAGAGGTCGCGAAGGTCATCTTGACGAGGCTTGCACTTGGGGACACAGCTGAAGATTAGATCGCGTAGGTGGCGAGGAGGATCGTTGAAGGTAAGGCCGCATAAGAAGGGGACGGAGATGGCCGCATAGTCGTCGTTCAGTCCCCTTTGAGGGCTTTTTCGTTAACAATGGTAGTACGTACTTGGTATAAACTACACTCTTTCCGACTGCCTTTCTTCCCAGATAACAAAAGAGGGGTCCTCGTTTAAGCTGAGTGATCTATGTACTTGACTGTTCTCTTCATGGTGTCTTCCGCTTCAATACTATTATATCGCAAGTCTTAAGCCTTAACGTATGTATATTGCGGCATGAATCGAGCAGAAACATTACATAGTAAATAGAAGGCTATAACATATCCAGAGGGGGGCGGTACAAGGATTCCAAGGAAAGCGGCGAGCAGGGGTCGACGATCTCCCTCTCTCGCCACCTACAACGAGCGGAATACACAAGAATCAAAGGGGTCAGAGATTCACCTTTTCGTTTACACTGTCACTCTGCGCATGTAGCCCCTCCTCATTCGTTTCATCCAATCGCCGATGAACGGCAATCGCGTTGTGCAGCCAGAGAGGCTACAAGGGGGATGCCGCCGCTCCAGCCAAACCGTTGAAGTACTGTGGGTCGCACAGAATCGACTATTCCATCAGGCGTAATGGCAGAGATCGGTTGGCGTAGAGTTCACCGATACCTACAAAGAGCCGTGAGTCAAGCGAAAACAAGATGAGAGAAATAGAGCGTACTTCCTGTATACTCCAAAGGAAACTTCGCTCTCGAACGTAAACCACCACCACTCGACCTCAGACTTGATGGTGTACAGGGCCATATTGGCGTACCCTAGTAGGTTCCGGGACATACTTTAGGCTTTGCGACGTGGCGAAAATGCACAGAAGAATCGACGCCCTCTGCTCCCAGTCTGCTCCCGTAGGCGCGAAGAGTCCGACCTGGCATCGTCGAGCAACGACTTGGAAATAGCCATGACGAAAGGTGAGGCGATGGTGTTCGGACTCAGCAAAGAACTAAAAAGGTGAAGCCAAGTGAGCGAGAAAAAGGAGACAAGCAATCTACTGGGCTTACCTGGCAGACCGTGCTCGTCTACCTGTTTCGTTTGCAGCTATTCATGGACACTTTGGCCACTGGAGACACGGCCAACCGGAAGACTTGGATGGGTTCACCAAGCGGCTGTCATAGCAGTTTTACCGACGGGTATACGTGCAGGAGGGAAGTCCGGGAGGAGTCTGGAACAGCTGGTAAGAACACGGTCATTGGCAGCGCAAATCGTTGACTAATCAGACTAGCGAATGAACAGGTTGTGCGAGGGGACCGTGGAAGGGACGACCACACATCCAGCTGATGATCTCGGCACTGAGTGTCAAGAACGGTGTAAGGGAGGCTTCATTTCGACTTGAATAGTTTTTCTGGAGGGGACGGAAGAGACGTTGACTGAAAAGAGGAGGAGGACTTTGGTGGTCAAGAGCAAGGAGCGCCGTGGGACGGATCAGAGGATCGCCCCTATGTCATCATTAGCACAGACGATTGGTCCTTGGCTTCGACCACTATCCACATGTACTCACTGAGCAGAACCACTATGGCAACTCTGGGTCCTACACACTTCTTCTCACTACGCCGTCTCACTTGTCTCGTTTCCAACAAGACCAACCACCGCCTTCCCAAATCTCGACTCAACCTGCAGCCACCAAACGGGCAGTCTCTCATAACGAGGCTACTCAGCCAAGGACAGACATGAAGCTCACGGTGGAGCAGACTCCTTCGAGTGCGGCTGCATTTGCAGAAACTCTCTTGCCACGTCTCTAAAAGGGGCCAACTTCCATGGAACAAGTTCCAGGCAACCTTCTGTAAGCTCTCCGTGCTTTACCTCGCCCGAGTCCTAGTATTGAATAGGCATATAGGGACGAGGCTATGAAACAACGACTGGGTGCGGGTCTGAGCGACAAGGATAGGATGAGTGGTAAGCAGCGAAGGCTTGACGTAGAGGATGGATATTGCATATCTTTGGAGGAGACAAGCGAGGTATGTCTCGTTGTTCCTCGTTACGGAAAGCAGGCAGCTGCAGAGGCAAAATCTCGAAGCCTCTACACAGAGGCGCATTCGCTTCCTGGGTGTCTCACGTTCCGAACGATCTGCCTTCTCTGAGAGTTATTCGCTGGTAGCGAGCACTTCTGAATGCTTTTCTTCGTTCACCAGAGTGGCACCTACCAAACCCCTGCCTCCTTCGTTCCAACGTGGATCGAACCTTCACTAATGCTTCACCCACAGAGTAGACGGCTTTGGGACGTCTCCTTCACGCCAGCGGCCCAACTCCATCTGCATCTTATCCCTCTGCCAGGCACCGTTGTCGCGGAGTAATGCTGCTTCCATCATCCATGGCCACTCACCCTCCGAGTCTGGCAGTCACAAGCCGTTCTACGCCTGTTGTCTTCCTCAGCTACGGACCTATGACCCCGCCGCATCCGAGGATTGGTGATTTCTCCCCGGACCACAGCTGGTGCATTAATACCACTCTCCAAACCCGCCCACCTACCTTCGCAGTGAAGCATGCCACTCATCTCTCGTAGTTCGTCGTTCGTGCATACGAAGAGCCCAGATCGCTTCGAACACAAGATCTAGGCTGGCAGACGCTGGGAAGCGTCGCGTGGAGTCGTCGACTTGTGTTGCAAGCGCACGAGTTGACACTGACTTCTCGGTGTCGGTACGAGGGCCGTCAAGTGGGAGCACTAAGAGATGGTCCCGGCCGACGCTATATTTTAGGAGGCCGCAAACGTGGAGAAGAGTGCCTCTGAGGGGATGCGGAACGAGAAGGACAAGATTGGGCAGGTGAATCCCAATTGGACCACTATGCATGCGGGTCTTGCGGAGGATCAGCTCAGGCGGACGGCGGAGGGGACTCGGAGGAGACCAAGCTCAGGGCGATAGAGGGAGAAGCAAATTCTTGTTTATTACTTGTCGAGGTCTTATTCATTCGCTGTTATAACACTAATATTTAGTCTAGAAATCGATCTCTCTTTGAATTGAGGAATATTTCTATCCTGGAACTTGTCATTGTTGACCTGAGTCGAGCTTCTATCCGACACTGGCATATAATGGCTCCACTGCTCATTTGATTTGTATCCCACCTCATTTCTCATACCCTTTATCCCATCTCCAATGGCATTGCGCATCGACAGTGCATAAAATGAAGCAAAAATACTACACAAGCTACCTCGTAACAAAGAAAATAGAGATTCGGGTATGATTAATGCCCACGGAAAGCAAGGAGAAGGTCAGCAATCTCTTTGTGTCCCTTCTCCAAGGCTTTTGATAGCGCAGTCTCCCCCTGCTTATCCACTACAGTAACGTCAGTCCCTGGAACACTGAGGAGGAGTTTGGCAGCTTCTGTGTGGCCCCAATAGGCAGCATACACGAGGGCCGTCCAACCGTTATCACTGACTGCGTTGATGTCAATGCCAGGAACCTCACAGATAAGTTTCACAACTTCTGAAAGATTCCCCGATGCGGCGTACATGAGGGCTGTTGAGCCATCGTTCTCTGCTGCGTTGACATCGATGCTAGGGAGCCCAATGAGGAGTTTCGCAGCTTCTGTGTGGCCCCAGCGCACAGCATGTACGAGGGCCGTCCGACCGCCATTATCCGCTGTGTTGACGTCAATGCCAGGAACCTCACAGAGAAGTTTCAGAACGGGTGTATGGGCTCCAGCTGCAGCATGGATGAGGGTCGCCTCGCCTGCGTTGTCCCGTGCGTTGATGTCAATGCTGGGAGCCTCGACGAGAAGTTGCACGCATTCGATATGGCCATATATGGCGGCATGAATCAGCGCTGTTTCACCAGAGACGTCCCTGAGGTTTGTGTCGATTCCCGACAGCGAGAGAAGAGCTTTGGCGCAAACAAGGTTGCCAACCTCAACCGCTAGCATCAGCGGCGATAATCCATGAGTTTTTGTTTGAACATTGGGAGAGTGCAACTGCGCTGCTTGGGGAATTAGGTCCTCAAAGCTGTATAGTGCAGCAACGTGAAGAGGGCCGCCGAAGCTGGCCAGATGGGAACCGTCGCCCAAAGGAAATGCCCTGCAGTTGAGTACCAGCTCTCTGACTGCCACCATGACAGATGTATGGCCACCACATTCATGGCTATGGTGAGCCCATGACCGATGAGCGTAGGTAAGCAGGATGTCGTTATGATGCTCAAGGAGAGCACTGAAGCTGATATTAGTTCCATCTGCTAGACTATGATTCTGGAAGCCACAGTTGGTAAGGTGGGAAATGCAGACATGCGCAAGGATGGCATGAGGACATGGGAATAGCTCCAGGACCTTGGGTAAGATGGCGTCCCGGGTCGTGTAATCTAGCGTTGTGGGTGAGTAACTGGTAAGAGCAAAGAAACAAAGTAAAGGACGGGACGATCGGACTCACGTATTAAACGAACGAGTTTCGTCTTTTCATCGACGGAAACCAAGCCGCAGCAGACTGAGATAAGTAAAGCTTCGGGAACCATGCGCTTCGGGTCGAAGCTATATGTTTTCGGCGAAGTGGCGACAGCGCGCCGAAGCACGTCGATCGTCATTTCTCCATGGGCATGGGTGATCCAAAGGAGAACCTGTTTAGCAAGGTTCGAATGCTTGGGTCCCTGGGCAAGAATTCGGTCCCAGGTCTTCATGTAGATCGCTTGTATATCGGTAGGGAATTCCTCCAACATTTCCTCCACATCCAGAGCGCTGATACAGTTGCGGAGTGCTTCTAGCTGAAGCTTGGCATGAAGGAACCTGAAAGAGTAGGTCAGGGTGGCGACAATAAACATTGGTGGAGAGACTCACATTCCGCCGGACTTCTGATGGACAGTTTGGACAAGTTGCTCCTCCAACGTGGTACCCTCCAGCAGCATCACGACTTCCGGGCTGTTTCGAAGAAAGTCCTTGATATGCAAATCCAGGTCAGATGGACTGGCAGCAATCTTGAACATTTGCGCCTGAGGGTACTGCTGTTGAAGAATTTCCAGTGGTCGCGAGGTGATCAACAGCTTGGCATCCAACGATGCAAGAAGCCTGAGCAAGACGGGTCGATCCTCGACTCGCATCTCGTCCAAGGCGTCAAGGACAAAGAAGAGCAATTTTCCATGTCGGATGAATTCCGCCAAAACGCCCATGAGATCCTCTTGACAGGGCTTGGTCCCCTCTTGATTGTGCTTTGTATAGAGGCCCTCGACAATCAGGACTAGATCAAGGTGGCGTTCGACAACCTGCTTCACCAGTGATTCCAGAATGTCCCGAATGACCAAGGACTCGCTGTAGCGCAGGTAGACATAGGCAAGGCAAATGACGCCCCCCGATGCCTCCTCACGCCGTTCGAGATCGCGGATGAGAATGGATCTGCAGGGTGGGGGTGTCAGCACAATAATAGGCGCCTGATCGACTTCAATTACGCAAGGACAGTCTTCCCAGCTCCGGCTAAGCCTGCATCAGCATCGCGCTCCGGGCCAAGCAATGTAAATACCTACGAATCCCAATCCCCCAAAGAATTTTGCCCTTTGCAATCCAGAACAGAAACATGTCTCCCCTCGCGAACCAGAGACAGGTGCCCTCCGTGGCCTTGGAGAGGGTATCCAGCTGGATGTCCCGGAAATTAGGCAGCGAGAGTGACTTTAGGATCCGCAGCACCTTGCTTGGGTCGGCGGGAGGTCCATAATTGTAGTTGTAGACTGTTGTCTGGTTGTGGGTACCAATGACAGTGAAAGTGCCATCGTGGATGTGGGCACTCTGGACACCAGATATCATCGATGGTCCTGAGGCTGTTGGCACGCATTCTGATGGCGGCGCAGCAACTTCATCTTCCCATCTGGCTCTCTTATTTGCGACAAGCTGGCCAGGAGAGGGGCTACGCTTGCGCTTATCGTCCATGGAGTGTCCAGGGAAGTGTCGAGGTGTGAGGGGAGAGGACAAGGAACGAAACGATGTGCCTTGTGTTGACCATGAGGTTTCTCAACAGCAATCTGATCCAATCACCCGCAGAGCATCTCACGGGCGCCTAAATTTGCGACGACACATACACACACACATATAGCTTGTCTAGGTCGGCCGTAAGCAGCGCTTTGTAGAAGGGAGGGCCATGATGTCCGTATGCTTGGGACGACGTTCTCCCCATGCTCATGGCGGTTCTCGTGGCCAGAAACCAGTTTATTGGGATGTACTACTAGGCTCAAGACAATAAAAGACATACAGGCGCCTCTGAAACAACGACGTAAGCCTCACCTCTCCCATCTTTGCGCCCTGGTATTCGTTCATCGACTAAGCCACTGTGTGAGGTTGTTTGGGAAACGAGTTTTGGGGCAGGCTGGTACAGTCGATGTATCCTTGTATTAAGCATCAGCAACAGCAATAAACTGAACAGAAAGATGCTCACCTCTCCCTTTGCTCAAGTATGGCAGTTGCGACGCTCCTGCGACTGGGTTAAGCCACGGCAGGAGGCAAAGGTTCCTCTATCGACAAGACGATAGTCGTGACAGTCCAATCCCACTCCCCTTTCCTCCTCCGAGTTTCGGAATCGAATCCGCTCCTACGAGTGAAAGGCGAAGCGGTTCTTCGAGCGGTTTGAAATCGCAAGGAGCCCTATGGCATAGCTGCATCGAGGCACAGAGCGCTGAATGTTGATAATGGACACATATGTAGGAAGATGCTGGACAGAAGTTAATAAGATTCGATTAAGTGGGATCCCAAAAAGGCTAAACACCTGCTTACAGCGACCGCCCAAAGATCCCAGAGTCCACCACACCCGCCGTTCGAATCCAATCCGTAGGGAGCTGAACGGTTTGCCGCAATGCCAGTTCACTTGCGTCTCTTGCGCAATCTGATGAGCCAAAAGGGAAAGACATGGTGAAGCCCTGACTGACCTACCTGGTCAATCTCATTCATGATCCAACATCGGTAGCGTCGGGTACAGCTGCACAGGGCGACTGGAGAACACAAGCTACGTATCCTCCAGAGTTCTGGAGCACCTGTAGAGCGTTGTTAGCTAAGTGCGCATGCCCCGAACGTATCATGCCTCAAGGCTCACGAGTCACCTGGTGTCGTCAAGCGAGCAATTCTTTCGACACTCGATTCACCAAAGTCCAGTCTGATATTGGAACCGCCAGTGGCGGTATGATAGGCACTCTATCGTGCAAAACAATCAGCGGGGTGTACACGGATCGAACAGGAAGGGATTTGCCTTGTCATTTGCCCAGTCGCCTGTCACCCTGGGCATACAGCCCCTCCTGATCCGTCTAATCCATTATCGACGAACGGCATGTATCGTGCAGCCAGAGGCGCTGAAAAGGATCATCGTGGCTCCAGCAAAGCCGTTGAAGCACTTCCCAGAGTCTACCATTCGATCGACTCGTAGTTGGGGCGGACGGAGACCAATCAGTGTCGAGTGCACCGATCCCTACAAGCAATCGTCAGTCAAGCGAAATAAAGACAAAAGAAACCGAGGGAACTTACAACACTCTAAAGGAAGCCTCGCTCTCGATCGGGAACCACCAGCATTCAGCCTCAAACTCGACAGTGTAGAGGTTCAGAGTCGTATTAATATGCACGAGCAGGCTCTAGATCATGCATTAGCCACCTGTGGCAAAGTGACAAGCAGTGAGATCGCCTCTGCCTGCTCCGTGTGTACTCTCATAAATGCGACGAATGCGACCTGGTATCCCTGACCAATGGCTTGACGATAGCAATGACAAGAGTGAAGCGATCGTGTCCAGCCTCAGCAACAATGGCCATAGACTGCAGAAGTGAAGCCGAGTGAGCGAGTAAAACAAAAACAAGCGATCTACTCGACTTACCTAGCAGCTCCTACTCGTCTCGAGCCTGTGTTGGCTTGCGGTATTGCATCTAGACTTTGACGACCAGGGACGCGGCCTGTGTTTCTCGGATACCATTCGATGCTGACGAGCCCACCCAGCAGCTGGAATGGCAGGCGAGTTAATGGGGTTGGTGTACTTGGTTAGAGTGCTGATGTCTGTAATGTGAATAGGTGGCAGGACATGAATGGGTGGCGCGAAAGGGGACACTGTGATCTAGGGGGTGAATGAAGTTGTAAAGGGCACGTCTGCATATCGAGCGAGACATTTCGGAGGGAGAAGCAAGCCCAGTGTAATACATGCTTCACATTAACCTGCTGGGTGTGACGCGGAGAGTCGTGAGACAATAGTCGCGGCACACGAAGAAGAGAAAGAGTTCACTCGAGAAGTAACCACTGCAAAGCTATGGTATTCGGGGTGAAGCTGGGGACTCTAGGGTACAGGGGGGATGGTATATATACTACTAGAGTCCATTAGATAATCATATAGCTGTATAGTCGGTACCAGGAGGAGATATACAAGATAGGGGCGTCGGAAGACGCAAGTACATATGAACAAACAAACGAGATCCAGTGAGGCATTCGGGTAGCCGTCACATACGCCCTCCAACTATTCAAAGAATAGTTCAATAGTGACAAAAGCGAAAGGATCAGTAATAGACACGTTTAAGAAGAGGTAGAAGGGGCCTCAGCGGCGTTAGAAGCAGAAGTCGAGGAAGAGGAGGATGGAGCAGCCGCGTTGGCGCCGGCGCTAAAGTCAGCCATCAAGGCATCGAAGTCGTCAGGGGTGTTGGAACCCGAGGGATCGAAGGTGTGGGAAGAACCGGTGGCGACGTTGGGCGTGTCGTCCAAGAAAATGTCGAAAGTGGTCATGCCGGGGGAATTGACAACAGAGGAAGAGGCGGAGGATTGCATGGAGGGGAAGCTGGCATGGTTCTGACCTCCGGTGATAATGCGATCATAAGGCTTGTTGCGAGCCTTGAAACCCTTCTTGCCATACTTCTGATTCTCGAGAGATTTGGTGTAGCCAATCATGGCGCGATTGTACATGCCAATTGACTCGACATTGGTGGACCCATTAGGGTTGGTGACGCCCATCATTTGCAGACGCGGATCAACGACGGAACCAGTGGTCTTGAACATGGAGAAGTCGATGACGCTGGTGGGGATGCGTGGTGCGATAGACGCGAATTCCTTGGTGACTTGGTTGTATTGGACCATGCGGAAAGGTAGGTTGGAGTTGTCGAGGATGCGATTAAGGATGAGCGAGAAGTCGCGCATACCGCCGGGAATGGGAATGTTGGCGACACCTTTGCGGTTTCTGATGCGTCCATCAAAGGTGAAGAAGAGGCGGACGGCGGATGGGGACCAGACGGTGATGGTACCATCTATATCCTTGAGGAAAACAAGGTTGGAGTGGGAGTTGAACGAGAGACCCTGGACTTGAGGGCCAATGTAGGGTTTGAGGTCTCGAGGCATCTTGATGGGTTTGATGGGAGTGCGAGAGGACTGGTGAGCGCGATGTGGACGAGGAGGGATGGTGTTAAGGGATTTGATGAGTTTCTTGCAGGCTTTGGAGTAAGTGACAGGCTTTCGAGGGGAAGGGGGATGAGGAGGGCGACGTTTGGGAGTCCTTTTATAAGTTTGAGAGCGAATAGGGGCTAAATTCCCTAAAAGGATTTGTTCATCGACGCCGACTGGCGTTTCCGTTCCGCTCGGTAAGTCGGCAATCCCTTCGATTCCTTGCGCCTCCAGGTATTGGTCCATGGCCGTTAGGTGTGAAACTTTGTGATATGGCAGCCATGTAGCTCCTCCATCCTTCCATCGGACTTCAAAAATTGCATTCTTTCCTTTCCCTGAATGAGAAGCAATATTCTCAACCGCCCATTCTTGCTCGGGCTCTTCGACTTCCCAAATTTGGTTGTCTGCTCGGCCAGGGAATAGCCGATCGTCATTTGGGACGTGAATTCTCAATAGAGATGCGTGAAATACATCATGCACGCCTCGCTTCTTCAGGTTGCTGGACAGACCAATCTTATAGGAGAAGTTTCCGAAGTCTTTCAGAATGGGATAAGGCCCGATGAACTTGGGCGCCAATTTTCGCGATGTCCCTTTCGGTAAATTGATGTTTTTCGTCGAGATGTACACCAAGTCCTTTTCTTGGAACGGGGACATTTGTCTTTTTCTATTGGCAGCTCGGGTCTGCTTAACACGTGCATCCAGGATAGAGTCGTGTGCAGCCATGATTGCTGCCTTGATCTTATTGGCATAGACTCGGACGCCAGGGAACTCGGTGGAGTCTGCGGAGTTCCAAATGAATGATCGCGGCATTCGACCGTTATTGAGGAAGAAAGGTGCATAGCCGGTGCTCGATGAACGTGCTGAGTTAATTGCAAACTCGATAGCTGGAAGCTTGGAGACCCAATCCTTCTGGCTTTTGCCGATGCACTGTCTCAGCATTTGCGTGATGGTGCGATTAGCGCGTTCGGTGGATCCGTCTGATTCAGGATGATAGGCGCTCGACATTTTGAGCTTCGTGCCAATCAATTTGTGTAGGTGCTGCCAGAAAATACTTGTGAATAGCACGTCACGGTCACTGATGATGTTCTTAGGGAGTCCGTGGTGCTTATAGACTTCCGAGAAAACCATCTCGGCACACTGCTTGGCTGTGTAGTTCGTTCTCGTAGGCACAAGATGCACCATGCCTGTAAGTAGACATATGATGACAGCAATGCAATCGTAACTCGCATCGCGATCCTTTGATTCTGGCAAGGGGCCGACGAAATCAATTCCAATAGATTCCCATGGTTGTGATGGTACTTCAAGGGGATTCAGTAAACCATAAGGTTTTTGATTCGAGGGCTTTGATCGCTTGCAGGTAATGCACAAGTCACAGAATGATTGAACATCATGCACTAGGTCCTTCCACCAGCACTGATCTCGAAGGTAATCAATAGTCTTTTTAGCTCCTAAGTGAGCAAGGAGCGAGTGAGCCTCCGAGATAACAATCTCGCGCACGTTTCGGCCGTCATGGAGAACATGAGGAATGCAGAGGAGTTTTCCTCCGTCTTTTCTTAGGTATATCACACCATCTTCAATGATGAAGTTCTTGTATTGTTTGGGGGCGTCCAGGATTAGACGAAAGAACTTGTCTTCCTGGTACCGCCCTTTGAGCATGCCTCGAAGGTCGAGTCCGTCGACGTTTGATGCAATGACATCAGCCAACATAGGGGCTTCCGCATTGGGAAGGTGTTCGGAAGTCGCGGCTGTAGGGCGCGCGGGAATTCGGATGGTCAATTTTTCGTTGGTACTCCCGCCCTCCTGCCGTTCGACAGGGCCTTTTAGCGTGAAATGCTTGGCCATTCGAGCGGCAAACTCTTTACCCGTTTCCGGGCGTCCAGTTTCAGCCGGAACAGCTTGTCTAAGTTGAGCTCGCGTTTTGGGTGGGGCAGCACTCGCGCCCTCCGTTCCGACCAATATGGGCATGGTCGCAACGTTGACTGGGGGAGATATGTCATCTATGACATCGTAATAGGTATATTCACTCCAGGCGCGCACTGTACCCTTTGCGTCGTTAGAATAGAGACGCGATAATGCATCACTTAGGATATTTTCAGTACCCGGGACATACACCACCTCAAAATCAAATTGGGCGAGCTTTTCCATCCATCGAGCTTGACGTGGGGACAAGTCTCGTTGCTTCATGAAATGAATTAGGCCTTTGTGATCTGTGTACCATTTGAAATGGACACCTTGTAAGATATCTCGGTGACGCATCATGGTCTCGAGGCCTGCGAGAAGCTCAATCTCATGTACTGGATAGTTTTGCTGAGCGGGATTCAGCTTAGCCGAGTAGAATGCAGCCACTTTTGCATTCTTCCAGTCTGGTCCCTGACTGACAACACCGGCTATCCCGGTGACACATCCATCGGTGACCACATGAATAGGCGCCGCATCTTTCCCATAGTCGAGAGGTCTCCTGTGATGATCTCGACACGCCGAAGCCAATTCTTTGATGTCCTCGAAGGCTCGCTGGTGGGTATATTCCCATCTGAAAGGTACAGTGTCCCCTGTTAACCCATGTAGAATACCCATAGGAATGCGGACTCGATCAATATCATCCGCCAAATATCCTGCTGAGCCCAGGAATCCTCGAAGGAGGTCACGATTGGTCGGTGTCTTCCAGCGGATCAAAGCGTCAACCTTATCGGGATCCATTCTAATCCCTTCGTCGTCAATGATGCGCCCAAGCACTTTCATTTCTTTGCACAGAAAGTGCATCTTCTTCTCACTCAGGTAGAACTTTTCCTTCTTGAGAATGTCAACAACAGTCTTGACATGCTGCACATGTTCCTCAAGAGAATCCGAGTAAATTAGGATGTCGTCTAAATAGACATCAATCCATTTGCCGA
This sequence comes from Coprinopsis sp. MPI-PUGE-AT-0042, assembly GCA_020736565.1. Classification (NCBI taxonomy): domain Eukaryota; kingdom Fungi; phylum Basidiomycota; class Agaricomycetes; order Agaricales; family Psathyrellaceae; genus Coprinopsis; species Coprinopsis sp. MPI-PUGE-AT-0042. Next base: position 456,201 of record JAHBOF010000040.1, on the reverse strand, counting down.
GCCATGGTGAGAATAGGCTCATCATCAAAGTCTGAAAAGTAGCAACAGCATTACAGTCACCTTGCTGCATTACCTGACTTGTCATTGTACCGTCAGGTGTAACCATTGCGGAATAAGGGACGTCTTCAGGTTCAATCCTGATTTGCTCGTATGCATCTTGTCCGTCTATGATGGACCTGTACTTGGCGCGCGAGACGCGTCTGAGAATACCTTCCATATCGGGAAGTGGTGAGGAAAGCTTCCGCGTGTTCGCGTTTCGCTCTCGAAGATCGATGACAGTCCTCAGTCTAGCTGCTTCCCCATGTTTGTGAGGCTTAGGAATGCATAGCATTGGGACTGCATTAAATGCAGGAGTAGGAACCCAACGGCCTGTCTTAATATAGGCATTTTTCTTTTCACGCCATTGATCACACAACGGTTCGGGACATTTTGATGGGCGCCAGGAATAGCGCTTGTGAGGGTCGATTAGCGGGATCCTATGGTTGATCGACCGCAAGGGAGGTAAGGGAGTATCACCAGCCTTCAAGCAGAGAGGCCTAGCGTAATCAACAAGCTTCTCTCGTACGTCGTCTATTTTCTCATTGTAAACCGACATGCTTCGAGAAGCGAGTTTGGTGACACCATCACCTGCCATTTCGAGCGGTTCGTCTGACCCCACAACAACCCGAGCTGGGTTCAAACCAACTGACACCTGATGCTGGAACATAAACGGAGTTCCCAAAATAAGATCATAGTTTGAGATGTTGATGATGTCGAAGTATTTTCGCGTCTCAATGTCTTGGTACTTGAAGTTGACATTAGCACCATAATTGATCTTGGTTCTAGAGCCCTGAACTGCGAGCTGAACTTGAACAGGAGAACTCAGTTCAATTCTCTTGACCTTCAATTGCTCAGCCAGAGTAGTTGACATAAAGTCACCGAGGGACCCCGAGTCGACGAGTGCCCGACAGGGGTGACCATTGATCCAAACCTTAATTACTACCGGTTTGGGAACTGAGCGCTTGGCATCTTTGGGTGCTGAGAAGTTGCGTTGAATAGCAGGGTAAGTGCCCTGTTCCACCTGCTGGCCATTAATCTCAATGAATTGCTCATAGTTGCCCCAGCTGGCCATCTTGGCATTGGTATCCAGTTTAGCTGTATTCTCAAGACTGTGAATGTGGTAGGCAATGAGCATTTCAAGCTCGTCGAGAGGTTCTTCAAATAGACATCCAACCAAAATGTCGTCATTAGGCTCGGTGATGAAACTGTCATCGAGAATGTGACCAAAAACGGATCGATGAAGATCCTCATACCCTTTGAGCACTCGTAACCTGTACCAATTCACTAGGTTGAACATTGGCTTCTCCAGCAACTTGCGAGAGATGGTAGTCTTGAATTTCAACTCATGATCAATGATATTGTAAATGTCTTTGTTATGGGCGCTAACGCAGACGCGGAATCGGTTGATTGAGCTAAATGTCGGAGTTCCAAATTCTCCGGGATATGAGCGCCCAGCAAAAAGTACCTGCTGGGCACGAAATGCAAAGGCATCAGGGATGTGGAGTGTCCGGACATGTTCTCGGCGGCGAAGGGGGACCTCATAGAGGTCACAGCAGTTGTCATAGTAGTACTGTGTGATATTGAATTTCGGTTCCTCGAGCAAAATAGCAGGAACATCCATGAATCTGTCCTGCCAATTGTCTTGGATAGTATAGCTTTCATCTGAGCTCCGAATGACATTGAATCGAGAATGTCCCTCTTCAGGGAACCACATCGGATTGGCGATAGTTTCGTCACCAGGGTATGTAGTGCGGAATCCCAACATGATTTCGGCGCGATTTTCGAACGCGTGACCAAAACAATTAGCAAATGGGATTGCGAGTTCGTGAATGCCTTCCCAATCGCGAAGAGATATGAATTCGGAGTCATCTTGACTATCCGGAATGAAATAGATTTCATCATCGACATACCGGAAGTGCAGCATGTCAGAATGCATGTCCTCAAGTCTTGCTGACTGCTCAGCTGCGGCGCGAAGATCCTCAGCACCTCCAATGTCGAATTCAATATTGTTATTGCGGACGAAATGAGACCCACTTGGGGCCGAGATCTTGTTCCTATTTGGGCAGTGCCTGGCCTGGTGACCTGGCTGCTCGCATTCAAAACATTTATTCTCAGCCCTCAGCTGGTCTCGCTTCTTTTGGGAGTGCTCGCGTTTGAACTCGCGTTTTTTATCTCCCCTTTCATGCCAGTGTACTTGCTTTTGCTTCTCGGAAGAGTATCCAGGTGTGTTGTTGGTCTTTTTGCCAAACGATCCTCGGCGTTGACGGTGCTTGTCCTTTCGCGATGAGCGCTTGTTGTCATTACCATTTTGGGTTTTACCCCTATCACGGTTTCGGTCATCGCCATGTTTCTCGGACACGGATTCAGCAATCTCGTTGAGTTCTGCGTATTGAACGACACGGTCCCATTTCGAGATTTCGGGATGCAATTTGTCTTTGTACAAAGCCTTTTTGATTGAAGTCCTGAGGCCGTCCCATAATTTGCGGACGCGTTCGCGTTTATCCGTGTAGCCGACAGTGATGAACAGCTCTTCCAGTTCAGCAACATATTCCTTGACAGCTCGATTATTCTGGTAGCAACGCCTGAGCCTAGCGCGTTGTTGCTCCCTGTAGTCAACAGGGAAGCAATAGTTGAACAGTCCCTGGAAGAACACAGAGATGTCCTTATTCTTGTTCCTTTTCAGGATGTATTCGCGCGTGTAATAGTCATAAGCTTTTCCCTCAAGGAACTGGGAAACTGTATAGATGTGCCTATTCTTAGGCACATTACCATCCTGAAGGTAATATTTGACGGCCGTGACCAGCTTATGGAACATGCGTGGGTCAGCCGTGCCATCATAAGAGTCAGGCGTGATGGGCTTAAGCGCCGACTTCTTGTTCTTACTCTTGCGAGACTTCTTTGACCTTTTCTTACGGTTCTTCTTTCCAGATTCGCTCTCGGACTCAGAAGAGTCGCTCGGGTCGTCAGACGAGTCACTGCTCGACGAAGAATCATCAGACGAGTCCTCACTGGTGGAGTTGTCGTCGTCCGAAGTATCGGAGTCAGTGGTTTGATCCTCGCTGTCGCTCGATTCGGAAGGTGAAGAATCCGACGAATCGGATGAGTCGGACGAGTCGTCCCGTCGTTTCCTAGGCTTTGCCGAGAGGGCGTGACCAAGGAACGAGTCTTTAGCTACCTGATTGCTTGGGAGAAGCTTCTCCATTTCCTTATCCCTGCGGGACTTCTTAGACTTTTTAGCCTTAGATTGCTTCTTCTTTTTCTTCTTGTCTTTAGCAGAAGTATCAATCAAATTGGTCATTTCCCCTGACAGCGGGGCAGTCTTGCTACGGCGACGCTCATAGGCGTCCTTCTTGGACTTTTCTTTCAAAGTCTCGGTGTGCACATCATTTTCGCGGCTGTCTGGGCGCGCGAACCTTCGGCATCTGCCGGCTTAGGCGCTTGCATGGCCTTGAGGATCTCCAGCTCGCGTTGCTGGGCCTCGACATCGAGCTCGTGTTCTGGAATATTCACGGCTCCCCATTCGCGTGGGTCAACCTGTTTCCCACGTCGAACGGATTCCCTAATGCGCTCATTACGGCGCGTAATTAAGTCCCTCTGCGGACGTGTCAGACGAGATTGAGCAATCTCAATCAAATTCTCCTGCTCCCTCGCAACGGGAGTGAATGGGCGTCTAACGGGACTCCCGAGGCTACGGGAACGGCCTCGCGGAGTGAATAACCCAGCTCCAGAAGCATGGGAGTTGGTATTGGCTCGAACAAATATATTATTCTTGCTATCGATGAGTGACTCGGGTGCCTCTTGGGCCAAAACCACATTGTGCGCCTCTTCTTCGCCCGAACCAGGCGAAGAAGGTGTCCCGTCCTGGGCACCAATAACGGGCTGCCCAGGAGGTGGAGGTATGGCCTCTCCGCCAGCGTCGGAATTCAGACTGGAAGGGGCGTACTCACCGGGGATATCGCCAGGGGTGGCAAAGCCACCGGGAACTGAATTCCCAGTAGCCGTTATGGCAGTGGAGCTCCCAGTACCGGAGGTACGAGCTCGGGATGCGGTTTGTCGGAGTCCGTAACGAGAAGACATCATTTGTCGAGTATGGAATGCAGAAATTGTCGGGGGTCGTAGTCGAGGTGTTGGGAAGTCTTGGTTGATCAGACCAAGGGGGATCCAGCAGCGACGACGACGAGAAGGGGTATAAGAACGAGTTAAAGCGGCGAGTTCGACGGCTAGTCGATGAGCAGATAGGTGGTTAAAAATATGTGACGCGGAGAGTCGTGAGACAATAGTCGCGGCACACGAAGAAGAGAAAGAGTTCACTCGAGAAGTAACCACTGCAAAGCTATGGTATTCGGGGTGAAGCTGGGGACTCTAGGGTACAGGGGGGATGGTATATATACTACTAGAGTCCATTAGATAATCATATAGCTGTATAGTCGGTACCAGGAGGAGATATACAAGATAGGGGCGTCGGAAGACGCAAGTACATATGAACAAACAAACGAGATCCAGTGAGGCATTCGGGTAGCCGTCACACTGGGCTAGGCAGAAAGAGACGCTTGTCTGACAGGAAGAGGGTCGAAGTTGGTGGTCAAGAGCAAGGAGCGCGGGACAGATCAGAGGTCCAGAGAATGTCATTATTAGCACGGTCTTTGGCTTCATGTGTTGTGTTGTTGGGGCAGCCATCGTTCAAATGCAAGAAAGCCTGTTAGTTCCCTTCTTGACACGTGCTGGCCTTGGTTAAAGTTGTTTTGAAAGCGAGGAACGCATTATCAAGCAGGAACAGACAGTCTAAGGCTTCGTTATGTACGGGAGCAAGGCAACCAAGGGGCTGCCACTGTGAAAATCCCACACACCATCAATCGCGACACCCCATAGGCAGCGGTTCTGGGGTCGTTCCTTATGGGGAATAGGGTAACAGAGGTCTCATTGCCTAAACAAGTAGATTCACAGGCCCCTGTAAACTACAATAACAACCGACTCAAATTATCTACGCCTATCTATACTATTGTTCATTGCTCATCCATCGCGCTCACGGATTCCTCGAAGCCGATGAGATGTTTGACGCCATTGACAACGCTCGCTTGCGCCCAGATTCGTCATCGGTAGCCTCTCTTGGGGGGGAGTCAGTCGACTGAGGAGGATCGCTCCCCGGAATAGAGAAGTTTTCGCGGTGGATTTGGGTCTCGTCTGCGGTGATGCCCATCGTTCTCTCCTCAAAAAGGCTAATGTGAGTGACGTTCCTGAGGTCTTTGGTATAGATAGGGAGCTCTCCTTCGACCATGTGGTACTCCACCATGGCCAGGATCAGTGACAGTGACCTTGGGGCCGTCAGGGTGGAGCTTCAGAGCCATTTGACTCATTTGCTTCGCAGGAGCGCCTGACATATGTGTGTTTCGTTTGGTGGTTGAGGTAAAAAGAGATGTTCGAGTGTGTTGAGATAACCAACTTCAGCCAATTCATCCAGCTTAAATACTGGATTGAAGCCCCAACCGCAGCATTCAAATGACTCTCTAAGACTGACAACTGCGCTCCGAGTATGCTATATCATAAAGGCTGTTGTACCCTGGTGCTCGCTAGATGATTAAGTGTTTATTGAGCATCTATATGACTCCTTTTACTCTCTATCTTCAACAAGAAGGCGGGCGATGCAGGACTTGCAGTCAACGGAAAGATGGCATCATATATTACTTGTTTAGGCAATGAGACCTCTGTTACCCTATTCCCCATAAGGAACGACCCCAGAACCGCTGCCTATGGGGTGTCGCGATTAGTGGCAGCCCCTTGAAGGCAACTAGGTCATCATCAGAGGTGGGAACAACCGGCCCGAGACTGATTTAGCGCTCATCCGAGTCTCTTTCCCTCTCTCTCACTTCTCTGGACTAGGTTCGCCTGTTTGATGCTCTCCATACGCGAATCCTTGCTTCAAACCCACTAGGCACAGTCTACGCAAATAAAACGTGTCCATCTGGCTCTCTCCGACGCAATAACGCTATGAAGCCGGAATCCATACACGATGGCTGCCATTCTGGCAAACCCGGCCTCTGCCAACGCTCCTTCCAACGTTGCCACCACCCCAACCTTCGAATCTCAGGACTGTGAATGGGATCGAAAACTCATAACTTCGCTTCTTCTGCGATCCCGTGCCCTTTGTTGTCTCGTCTTTCGGTGCATGGTGAGTGTTCGCGTCTTGCCTAGTGGTGCAGAGATCTGGTTCCTGATGAACGTCTTTGCTTTTCCCTCTATCTCAGTGCGAATCACTGGACGCGTGTGTCACTAACGAGTGTATTCTTGACTACTCCGATATACACACCAAATCGCTAGCCGTTCCATGCCCAGCACACGCATAACAAGCAGCAGGTCGGGGAATGGCCTTTGTCACCAAAGTCCAGACATACACAAAGCCATGGTCCTTCAAACCAACGATTTCGACGACGAGGCAACGGCGAAGGGCCCAGACGTGACACGCGTATCTTGTAAAGGGCAGAACAGGACGTGAGTGATGGTTGCTTTACCCTTTCCTCGCAGATTTGCCCTGCCCTCTCCTTTTTACTGACGTCGCTCACCGATTAGCACGGCCCAATCAGCTGCCTTTGGTCACCGAGCCCACCAACCAAAAGCCTTACATCCATACGCTCAATCGTATTCGCCCTAGTTCTCAATGTAACTTTCCGGAACTCAACCAAGCCAAATCTTCAGGAGAAGCAGGTCTCGCATCCGCCAAGGGGGATGGAAAGTCGAGCCCGAGCAGGATACCGCAGACAGCTCGGCTCTGGCTGCTTCGACTTCTCTCCACACAAGGGCTATTTCTGTGAGCGAAGCCAAGTCGGGCAAAGACCGTCTGTAACCTCCATGCCTGAACGCGTTTGTCGATGCTGACCCGTCGTTCAGAAAGGAAGCGTTGGTGCAGTGAACCGTTGTAGAAACAGCAGCAATATCGGGATGGGTGCGAAACACTCGCTACAGAGTTTGCACTAGACGGACATTGGAACACCCTCGGGAGAGACGCCTTCAACGCACGTATCTTGGTTTCTTGTTATGCGGGGCAGGCAACTTGTATCCCCAATTGACCAAATGCCCGCGGAATGCCTGTACTTCAAGAGTCCTCGCGCTCGGCGCAAACTCTCTTGTCTCTTCCTGAGAGTCGTTCGCTCCCAGTGATTGTGATCAACTTGGACTGGGCGCTTTCTCGTTCACTGAACCGGCACCTGCTAGACCGCGCCCTCCTGTTCCAGTGTAACTCGTCCCCTGAACTAATGCTTTCATTTACAGATCGGACGACTATAGGCCTTATCCAGATTTCTGTCTCCTTCGCACTATCCCAAACTTCCAGCTACTGTACGACCAGCCCAACTCCCTCGACCCTTTCCTTGCCCACACCAGAGCGGGCAAAGACCAACGCCCCGTTTCACTCATCCAAGCCTGCTCCATCTCCTAACCCGCACACCGGTCACCAGCCCTACCATGCTCACGTTACCTCCCTCGACCTCCTCTCCTATGCACCGCGCGCCCGACGTTGTTGCCCACTTCAACTCACACCTGACGGCGAGTCTAGGCATTCGCATATCGAAACCTGGCCGTATACCAACACGGCGAACCATGGGCACCGTCCCATACAATCTGGTCGCTACATCAAGAGCAATGGTAGCTTTGAATGCAGCACGTACAAGCGGGCTATTAAACCCTTGCAAGCGTTCCCTGAATTCGTCGGTTGGCGGTTAGTTCATCACTTATGTGGGTACGAAGGTCACGGAATGGCAGTGCCAGAACATTGGCACCGCAGGCGCGGTGTACAAGGAAGTCTGGAACGTGAGGAGCGGTGCGTTTGGGGAGACAAGGGAGGATGTGCCAAGCAGGACAGAATTGGCAGGAGCAGTGCCGTCGCTAAATGGCACTGCTGAAATTTAGATGAAGTAGATGGCGAAGAGGATCCTTGAAGGGCAGGGTGGAGGCGAAGGCGGGGGAGATTGCAGCATAGTCATTTAGTCCCTGATTAGGTCTTTTCCGTTGGCGATGGTAATGTACACTTGGTATAAACTCATCTCTTTCAACTGCCTTTCTTCAGCCGTTTGCCTCTCGCACCGGGGGGTCCGCCCTAGAGGACCTACTGCTCCTCATGGTTCTTTCGTTGCCTGCCCTGGCTCGTTCAGTCCCTAAGAGTCGCGTCGAAATTAAGGAAGGCGGGGGTTGATTGGTGCTCTGTTCGTCGGTACATGGTTATACGACGGTACAGTGATTAGGAGTGGGTAGGATCTAGGGCTGCCATAGCGTTTCTGCGATGCGATTCGGTGTGGATGGTGGTTGAAAGGACAAGCGCCTCGTGCCAACATACTTAGGTGTGGATGGTGGTAGAAGCCACAGGCCAACCACTTAGAGACGGAGGGGCAATCCTTCGATCGACGCTCCCACGCTCCTTGCTCTTGCCCTCCACCCTCGCCGCTGGTCCTCCTTTCAATCGGGCGTCTATTCTTGCTCAGTACAGCGCGCCGGTTTGAAGTCTTCCTTGCAATGTGTCAGTCCCTCGGTACTGAAACCATTGGCTGGACATGCAGCCTCGCCCACCACGCTACTCACCCATCGTCTGGCTCAAACCGGGCCTCTTCACGCACAGCCTATATGTCTACTAAACCAGCCATGCAACCAACCTTGTCACTAACAACTTAGCTCTTACTGGCTGGTCATGCTCCTCCAGGCTTCCGCGCCTGCAACCACCCTCGTCAATACCCCTACCATCTCAGACGCTAGTTGAACCCTCCAAGTGCTATAAGTGCATAGGGCATACCAGAGCTGTTAATAGGAAACGGGCAGGAGCTATCCGGTACGTCTAGTGGATGCCTGCACTCATTTCATCAAGATCTCGCTCGCTGACTTCGTTCCCTCGCATAGTCTCTCGCTGGGAACGACCCCTGGGTCACTGCTTTCGCTTCAACATTCAGCTAGTTCTCGTCAAACTATCCGCTCGGATACCCCATATCGGACTTTCCGATGCTTCGCACCTACGAGAGAACGCGCAGATCCAAGAATGGTAAGCTTCTAGCCTCCTACTTGAAGACAAAGGCTAACGGACTATCCAGGGCTTGCCTGGACACACTAGCACGGCGCTGAATCACTGAGGTTGAGGTTGAAGGATGATGGTCTGTGGTTAGGAGCAAAGTTCCCTTTTGAGCGTGCATAAGGTAGGCTCAATCCCTTCATCTGGACTTCTCTCGACTGACGAATCTGTATAATGATCGGCATAGCGCTCGGCTCTAGTTTGGCTCTATGGATCCCAAATGAGCACAGTGGGTTGGACTCAGCATACGATATGTGCAAGTGTACGTCCCCCAAGATCACCACGGGCTCCGGTTTATTGACTTGTTCATTCGCTTAGCCCTCTTCGCCTTAAACGTCCCTTACAGAACAAGCAAGGTCGATGGTAACCCTTCTGCTAACGCTCCATATGGCAAAGGTCGGCCAAATACCAAGTGTGCAAGCTCTCTAAAGCTGACCACCTTTCACAGATATCGACCTGCTGCCTATAAAGAAGGAAATGAACGCGCTACGTAGGGGATTGTTTCATAGCCACCATGTATGTCAATGATTGAACCAGGGCAATAGAAGGCTGTACTGTACGATCGCACACCTTCAGCCAACCTTCAGCACTTGGAGGTGAACAACGTGCGCATCAAACTTCCAGGCGTCATTTGGTGTGATCCTGTGTAGGCTGGAAACGGTAGGCGGGTCACAGGAGCTTGACAGCAAATCATAGATGCTGTGAAGACATGCGGCAAGCCTCAAGGTTCTTATATCGCCCCATCGCCTGACAGCTGGTCATCCGAGTCCAGTCCGCCATGCTGGGCCCGCCCAAAAGGAAGGGCAGTGGGTCCCAGCCTCTCGATATCGCCACAAAGAGACCAAGATGGGAGGACGACCTCGCTCCGCCGCGTTCAGAGACATCGCCAACGGCCTCGGGATCAGCGTTGATTCCTGGTGTTCACAACGTCCAGATCCACGATGGGACACTCACCATTGTCGGGCGCGACAGCAACACCACCATCCATCATCACAACTATGGGCCTCAGATCCTCCCGGTCGACATCATGGAGATCCTGAATTCGCTCACCCTCCCTAATTTTCGAGATATCCAGCTTGACACTCTTTCCAAGGCTACCAAAGGGACATGTGTATGGTTCACGGGCGACGAAATATTTCTGCTGTGGATTTCGAATGGCAAAATTCTCTGGGGTATCGGCATTCGTGAGTCTTCCTCTCTCACACTCCTTGTGATACGACGCTGACCTGTACCCAGCGGGAGCCGGGAAGACCATCCTTGCGTGAGTACGACTCCTTGCGGCCAGGTTTATGCTCACACCGTGCAGATCTATCGTCATCAACTATCTCGATCGTCTAGAGAAGACGTCTGGAGGTGCCATCTGCCTTGCCTACGTCTATCTTCGATACAGCGAACCTCTGTCCGTCCGTGACATTCTCGAATCGTTCGTAAAGCAAATCGTTGAGCGACACGCTGACCTGGGGCCGCTGGTCGAAAGCGTCTATACGGTGCACAAACGCGAGCGGACCAAAGCTAGTCAAGAAGAGCTGCAAGACCTGCTATCTGAATTCACCAAGCGAGGCAAGACAATCTTCTTCGTTTTGGATGCACTGGACGAGCTTCGAGCGGAGCATAGGTCTGTTCTGCTTTGGATACTTGTGTCTTTGGGCGGAAAGCTATTCATCACCTCCCGGCCACTGGAAACACTCCAGCAGCAGCTTCCCGATGCTCATGTGTTCAAGATCGCTGCCAGTCCATCCGACCTCGACTTGCACATCAAGCACTTCCTTCGACACAGCCCGGACGTCGTGGCCTTATTAGAGGGTACCGACCTTGAGGAACGTATTGTGGAGACGATCCATCAAAAATCCGGTGGAATGTGAGTCCCCCGACTAATCTCGATCGTCCGCATCCTGATGCACTCCTCTAGGTTCCTCCATGCGAAGCTTCAGCTTGAAGCGCTCCACCAATGTGTTAGTGCTCTTGACGTCGAAGAAACGTTGGAGGCATTTCCCACCGATATCGAGGACATCTATATGAAGACGTGGCAGCGAATTATCCACCAGGGACCCAAGCAGTTGAACCTAGCAAAACTCGTTCTCCTCTGGATTACCCATGCGCACGGCGAGATGACAATCGACGCGCTACGGCGTGCTGTTGCAACATCGCCGGAGACACATGCATTTGACCCGAAGCGCATGGTACCCGAAGCTTTACTTATCTCGGTCTGCTGTGGTCTCGTGTCTGTGGATGATAAGACGAGAATCGTCCGCTTGATTCGTAAGTTCCATATTGAGTCTCTCAATGTTGTCCATTGGTTTTTAATCCGCTGCGATTACAGATTATACCACTCGGGACGCCATCTTACCCCGAATCCTGGAGCTATTTCCAATTCCTCACGCCCTCCTCGCACATGTTTGTCTTGCCCACGTCAAGACCTGTGGGTTTCAGAATTACGGCGAGACAGCGATCGACGACGAGGCTCTCGAAGAGTGGGAAGAAGACTTCAACAGCTTGATCCGTAACGATCCCCTCCTTGCCTACGCCCAGCGATCGTGGGTGTACCACTCATCCCAATGTGACCACTATCCACCCGTCATAGCAGCAGTCGCTGGGCTTGTCCTAAACAGCACAAATTTCCCTTTGCATGAAGCACTTGATTTCGGCGGCGCCCTCCACATTGCTGCGTTCTATGGCCTCGAAGCCCTAATTCCTCCAGCAGCACAGCTGCAATCTTCCAACGCCCAGACACAACATTGGGAAGAATCGCCGTTGATGCTGGCAGTGGAGCACGGCCATCTCGCTTGCACCAAAGCTCTTCTCTCGCTGGCGGACGTTGACGTGAACCTCAGAGGCTTCCATGGCAGGAGTGCGCTGATGTGTGCCATTCGACGCATCGAATGTTTGCAACTTCTCCTCAAAAGTCCAGGCATTGACCTTGATGCAGAAGATAATGATGGCATGACAGCCCTCCTCTTAGCCTGTGACTGGGGCTATCTAGAAGCTGTAAAACTTCTGCTTGAGTTCCCTGGCATTGACATTAATGCGGTAGATGATGGTGGACGGACAGCCCTCATATGCGCCACGTCTGAGGGCCACCTGGACGTTGTGAAACGCCTCCTTGGGTTCCCGGGCATTGACATTAACGCAGCGGACGAAGACGGTTGGACGGCTCTCGTGCATGCCGTGCAGCAGGGCCACATAGAAGTTGCAAAACTTCTCCTCGGGCTCCCTGACATCCACATCAACGCAGGAGATGAGGACGGTTGTACGGCCCTCATACGCGCCGCGGAATATGGTCACCCAGAAGTTGTGAAACACCTCTTGGATGCCCCTGGGATCGATATAAACCGGGTGTGTCACCTAGTACCATACTGGAGACATATCGTAGAAGACGAGAAGAACGAATGGACGGCTCTCATGGTGGCTGCATACAGGGGTCATACGGACATTGTGAAGCAGCTTCTCAATGCACCTGGCATCGACGTCAATGTGGTGTCCAAGCCAGGTGGGGATACTGCGCTGTCGCATGCCTCTAAGCAAGGGCATAGAGAAATTGTCGATCTTTTACTTGCTTTACCTTGCATTATTATACCAACATCTCCTTAATAACAAACGTAGACTTGATATGTAACAGAATAACCTCAATGTATCATCATATATGTCGAAATACACAATGCCCAGGTTTGAATACTTGTAGAAGAAAGGAAACACCAACAATCGGACAAGTAAATCACTGTGCTCAGACGAGCGCTTGAGCCAAGTTCTTCGTTGTTGCCTGAGAGCGATCCCCCGACTCGGATAGGAAGCGACAGGTGTGGGGGCAACATCTAGAAGAGACGGTCGTCTCGAGATATATCTACGAAGTATCATGATATGAAAGCGGGGGATGAATAAGGAGTAAAGCATTGGGACAACTTGGTCTCTTCTCCTACAGCCTTCTCCATCGCCGGCCAGATCTGACTCTCAGCAGAACTGTCAAACACCGTTACCGTCATGTGGTGCTTCTCCTGCACGCCCCTGCCCATCTCCTTATTCGTCTCCTCAAGCAAATCCTTCCTCGCCTTCCCCGCCTCCTCAAAACATCATGCCTGCGACGCCGATATCATGGCGTTCCCATTTGGGGCCCTCATACTCACCCCTTTGGCAAGCGGATACCGACTCATGCATTGACATCTCAAGTCGACAACTCCAGACGACGCATCCCCGGGTTCGGTATGCCTGCACATCTGGTCTTCGAAGCTTTCTGGGCTCGTCTTGTGCCCGAACGGGCTGCAAATTAACAATCGACATGCTTTGCTGGGTTAGCAGATGCAGCGGTCTCGAGATTGGGATGAGGAGACTCACCACGGTGTGCGAGGCGAGACGGGAAAAGAAAGCGAGTGCGGTGTGGTTGGAGGACCCAAGGTGGACGAAGGCGACAGGGATTGTAGACGGATTCGTCGTGGACGGGTTTCAAGAGGGAGCGGAGTCGGATGGCACTCCTTGGTAAGGGGAGATGTGAGCGAGAGGCAGATGGGCGAGACGTTACGGGGTAGGACGCAGGAGAGATTTGAAAGGGGATTGTAGCATCCATTCGGGGAGCAAAGCATTGGTTTGAAATTCGAGCTGCGTTGGCCTGAGGAAGGCGCCGTCTGGCGGGTGCCAGTTGGATGAACGAGGAGGTGCCCTCATTCCGAAAGCGAGTGCGTGATCCTCCGAGAAGGGGTTTGGTTCTGATTGTAAGGATTCCATGAAGGGCTCATAGGGATTCAGAAATATTGTCTACCTGCCCTCTCTGGCAAGTAATACAAACTCATATCTTGAAGGTGTTCCCTCCGAGGAAGCTGCAGGGTTCATGCTGTGAAATCCTCCACGGCACGCGTTGACGTTGGACACCCATCCCGATTGTTCAACCCAACCACAATTAGCCACTGAGCCAAAACATTGCTCCTAGGACGCCGTTCAATACAACCAATCAAGCAAGTGAAGAGCGGAGAACTTACAGAAGGTATTCGCCAGCCTGCCAGATTCTGTTGTGAAAGCGCGTTGCTGTTCAACGATTTGGCAGGGTGCATGTGTATGTGCAGTATCGTGGGCCATAGTTTCCTCGGGGATCTTGTTCTGACAGGATTTTCACATCCTCCCTTGCCTGATGCCTGAGCAGATTCGTTCCTAGATTCGACTCATTCAGCAAGGTGCGTCTAGAAGTAGGGTGATGGTTGGTTGGTGCGCGGGCTGTCCGTCAAGGCAGATGAGACGGTGCAAAGAGAATGAGTGGGTAGGATATGGAGCTTTCGTGGTGTTTCTGCTATGGATGGTGGTTAAAGCCAAGGACCAACTGCCTGATCGACGCTCCCACGCTTCTTGCTCTCGACCTCGACATTCACTTCTCAGCCTCCTCCTCTGTTCAATTGAACGTCTATCTTTGCTTAGCCCAACACGCCAGCCTGAAGTCTTCTTTATACCGGGACTGTCTGCCAGCGCTGAGGCCACCGGTTGGATATGCAGCCATGCCCTAACGATTCCTACCCACTGTGCCCTCATGGAGGACTGCTCATCCTGGTCATGCTATCAACAACGGCACACTTACCGGCCGCCCTCGCTCTGGAATCCGCACCTGGAAATACCCTCATTGATGCACCTGCTATCTCAGCTGCCGGGTGCACCCTTTCAAGTCCTACGGCATCCAACAGCCACAAGCCGCGTTCCTGCACCAGAGTACCTTGGTACCGCAAATCGTACAGGGAGACGAGCACGAGCTACCAGGTGAGCTAATTGACAGGCTCGCTTTACTCCACCTAGATCTTTCTCGCTGACTTTGTTTGCATCCGATAGTCCTCGCTGGAAACGACTCTTGTTACATCCCCCTGACCAGCCCTTTCTGTCGATGGATAGTGTGTGGCCACCTTCTCGGAGGTTCCACCTGCACCACGTCGCCTCAACGAGAGTACCACGTTACCAAGAGTGGTAAGCTTCCAGCCTTCTACTTGACGACGAAGGCTAACATACCATCTAGGACCTGCAAGGGCACGCTTGTACGACTCCCAGCCTCTCTCAACATCCATCGAGTCTGAAGGCTCAGGTTGGGAGATTACGGTCAGCAGCGAACCTTTGTCTTGGGAGCGTAGTGAAGGTACGCCTGAAAACTTCATACTTTGTTAACTTGGCTGACGACTCCATGCAGTGATTGATCTCGCCCTCAACCTCGATCGGCTTCTGTCCGCCCGAGCTACAATCCTACGGAACCTGCGACTCTGGCCTTGGTGCCTCAACGGCCCCGCCCGCAGAAATGGTAGATCCCAGATATGCCGATCAGCCCCTCCGGCTACCCTCGACACCCACCGTTCGGTGATACATGGGGCGAATCGGGAAGGTCTCCACAGCCAGGCTGCCAAGTTAGATCACTGAACCCCCCCAGCCTTCAAACATTCCGCGAACAATCTTGCACGGTAGCATGGCTCTACCTCGCTACTCATGGTCACTATCTCAGACTGGACGTTGGGGAATTGTGTTCGGAAACCAACGCTTGGGCCAAAGGATATGAGGCGAGGCATGATTTCTCCAGAGCATACACACTCGACTGACCAAATTGTACAGCTATTCGAGAGCAAAGGATACGCTATTTAGACTCGATCCGATCTTAAGTCTCGTCAGTGGGACGACCAGGCAGGTGAGCCAGGGATACGCCATGTCTTGTCCTTAAAGCTCAACATTGCTCAAAGACGCGACAGCAGCGCCACTCAGGCATCACATTCGGACTCTTGGTGGGGTGGATGCAGGATTCGTCGGGTAGCATTCAGGTATGTGGGTGACATTCTTGGGACTTTGGTCATCCGTGTCGAAATGTGACTCAACCACTGGACGGTGCTACCCCTACGACGCCCCCCACTCTGGTCAGGGTCAATCAACATTTTCAAGATTTCGGACGTTGATGTCCAGCCTTTTGAGGTTTGGACTCGATTCTCCAAGTCTTGCCCAGTCAACGTTGCTTACATTAAGCTCTTGGATCCTCCGAGCCATCCAAGCATCCATCGGAATCCACGGGAGGCGTCTCAATTCCAAAACTTGAATGAGGGATAGGTATGCAGGATCTTGTTAATTCTTGACTATCCGACTAATAACCTCGATTAGATATGCATCCATAGCGGGACCGATGATCTCTGGTTGTTGTTGGTCCAACAGCCTCGGCCCAGGTCTTCTTGGGAGACCGTGAACGCCCAACTCGAGCACAGGTAGACGTGAGCCCGATCTCTAACACGTCAAGTCTGTTGTGCCCACTTCAGGCCTATTTTTTTTTTTTTTTTTTTTTTTGTACTGCCCGCGACATAGTCCCCCTCGATGTGGTGTAATCGTAATCCCCGAATAAACTGGTTTCTAGCCTTGAATACCTTTCCAAATTAGAGAACGTCGGCGCGAGGGTGAAGCCGACCTTGCGGTCCTCTGCGCTTCAAAGTCCGGCGGGAACAAGCTGTCCTTACCATTATAGTAGAAAGCATAATCTCGTTTAGCTCTTAGATGAGTCTCGCTGTTGAAGCAAACGTCAAGCTACAACAAGTTTATTTAGGTCTACCACGGCGCTCAACACAGGAAGACCGTGGCAAGGGAGCTAAAAATGATAATAGACGATACATGCGTTACCTCTCCCATTGTCACACCCCACTCTGGCATTGACGGTGGGCGCAGTGCCAGATCACTTGCCAAACGATTTCGGTACCAGGTGTCGCCAAAGGAGGTGCATCGATTTACCGAGTTGTCAGTCAAATAGTGATGAACTGAAGACGGCGTCTCCCATGAGCCAGTTAAGCAAGAGTAAGAGGTGAAGGACCCGCTGTCGTCTACAAGGTGGTAGTTCGGACATCCCGTTCGCCTCTTCTTGATTCCGGGCTTTCGAATCGACACCTCCCGCATGTGCAAGTTGGTGCGGTCCTTCGAGCGGTTCGGGATTTTAAGGGATGTGGAAGTGCCAGGGATCCTCGAAACCTTGGAATGTTGGTAGCGGACACGGGTGCTGGTTGATGCTGGCTAGACTCGTGATCGGGGCTGTCGTAGGCGTAGCACTGAGCAGGCGTTGTACCAGTCAAGAGCCGATCAGGCAAGATTTGAAATGCTATACCCTTACCTGTGGCAGTCGCCCAAAGAACCCAACGCCCACCGCACCTGCAGTTCGAGTCCAATCGCAACCCGAACCACCTAGAGCGATATGGTCTACTCGCGTCCCTACGCAAAGTGATGAGCCAAACAAGCGATATATGGTGAAACCCCGGCTAACCTACCTGGTCGATCCCATCCAAATTTCGACTACAGGAGTAGGGAGACTAGAAAGCGGAGATGCGTATCTTCCACGATTTTGGAGCGCCTGTCGACTGTCGTTAGCCCAGTGTGCATACCCCGAAAGTATCACGCCTTGTCTTTTCGTCGTCGTTGTCGAGCGAGCGATACTTTCCAGACTCGATTCTCCCAAGTCCAGTCTGAGATTCGAACTGCCGATAGCAGCATGGTAGTTATTCCACTGCGAAAAGCAATTAGCGTGGCGTACATGAGTCAAGGGGTTGGGAATTCGCCTTGTCGTTTACCCTGCCGCCGTCCTCACCCGTCTCTCCTGAGTCGCCTGATCCAATTCCCAATGGACGGTGTGTATCGTTCAGCCAGTGGGGCTAAAGGGAATGCCGTCGCTTCAACAAAGGCCTTGGAGCACTGGGGTTGACCAAAGTCGACCATTCGATCGGGTC
Source organism: Coprinopsis sp. MPI-PUGE-AT-0042 (assembly GCA_020736565.1). Taxonomy (NCBI): domain Eukaryota; kingdom Fungi; phylum Basidiomycota; class Agaricomycetes; order Agaricales; family Psathyrellaceae; genus Coprinopsis; species Coprinopsis sp. MPI-PUGE-AT-0042. The sequence goes on along the minus strand of JAHBOF010000040.1, from coordinate 438,429 downwards.
GTGGTTCAGGCTGACGGAGACCCATCAGCATCGAGCCCACAGATCCCTGTAAAGAATCGTTAGCCAAGGAAACTCGGGATGAATAGGTTCCAGCGTACGTCTTGCACACATAAAAGGGAGACCTCGCCCTCGACCACAAGCCTCCACCCCTCAGACTCAAGCTCAATGATGTGGGTAATGGCATAGAATAGCATGCTGTGGGTTGTATTTCACCTCTGTGATGTAGCAAGAAGCAGCAAGGTAGCCTGATAGTTGTGAACCATCCGATCCAGCATTGTCGAGCGGAGGCCTAACGATAGGCATGACGAGAGCGAGGCAACTGCGTGAGGCTGCAAGGGTAGCCATGGACTGGAACAAGTGAAGCCAAGTCAGCGCGAAACACGAGAAAAGCGATTTGCGCGACGTACCTAGCATCTACTACTCGTCTCCCTATTTGACTTGCGATCTTTCACATAGGCTTCGGCCACCAGAAACACAGCGTAGTTTTTCTCGAGTACCGCAAGGCTTGAACGGCTTCATCCAGCTTGTGGAATGGCGGGGTTATCGATCGGGATAGGTGCAGGAGGGGAGGCCTGGAGGAGTCTGGGCAGTCTGTAAGAGCGCGGTTGTCAGCGAGGGTAATCGTTGACTGACCAGATGGGTGGATAGATACTTTGTGCGAGAGGACCTACACGAGCCTACGAGCGGGCGAGAATCGTAGAAGTGACGGCTGTATATCCGGTATGAAAGGCGACGCAGGTATGAGGAAGGCTTCAGGTTGAATTGAATAGATTCACTGGACAGGATGGAAAGAGACGCTGACTGAAAAGAGGAGGAGATCGTTGGTGGTCAAGAACAGGGAGCGCCGTGGGACGGATCAGAGGATTGCCCCTATGCTATCATTGGCACAGTACAGTTGTTCCTTGGCTTCGACCGCCATTCACGTCTACTCGCTTAGCAGCAGTGCTATGGCAACTCTAAGCCCTACACGACCTTCTCGTTATGCCGTCTCATTTGTCTCGTTTCCAACAAGACCAACGACCCACCTTCCCAAATCTCGACTCAACTCGCAGGCGCCAAACGGGTAGGCGGTCACAACGATGCTGCTCAGCCAAGGGTAGACGTGAAGCCCACGCCGGAGCAGAGTCCTTTGAGTGCGACCGTATTTGCTACACCACTTGTGCCGTATCTCTATCTCTGAAAGGAGCTGTCTTCCATGGGACAGGCCAGAAGTTACCTTCTGTAAGCTCTCTGTGCTTTACCTCGCCCGAGTCCTAGCATTAAATAGGCTGATAGGTATAAGGCTTTGAACCAATGGCTATGTGCGGACCTAGGGGACAAGGTCAGGATGAGTGCTAAGCGCGAAAGGCTTGACGTGGAGGACGGACATTGCATATCTCTAGAGGAGACACGCAAGGTATGTATCTTTGTTCCTCATTCCAGAGAGCAGGCAGCTGCAGAGGCAAAAACTCGGAGCCTCTACACAGAGGTGCATTCGCTTCCTGGTTGTCTCACGTTCTGGGCGATCTCCCTTCTCTGAGAGTCGTCTGCTGGTAGTTCTGAATGGTTGCTTCCCTTCGTTCACCGGATTGGCACCTACAAACCCATGGCCTCCTTCATTCCAATGAGGATTGATACCTTTACTAATACATCATTTACAGAGTGGATGGCTGTGGCGCATCTCTGCGCTACCAGGCCAACTCCATCCGCCCCCGATCTCTGCCCGGCACCCTCGTCATCCATGGTCACTCGCCCTCTGAGCCTAGCAGTCACAAGCCGTTCTATTATAATCCTGTTATCTTCCTCAGCTACAGACCTACGATCTCGCCGCATATGAGCATTGCCAATTTGGCCCCAGATCACAGCTGGTCAAGGAATACCACTCTCCAAGCCCGCCTATCTGCCTTCGCAGCGAAGCATGCCAGCCGCCCTTCGCAGTTTGTCATTCGTGCATACGACGAGCCAACAGTGCTTCGAACACAAGATCTACCAGCTTTCGAAACCTGGGATGCCTTGCTTGGAGTCGCCGACTTGTGTTGCCAGCACACATATCGACACTGACTTCTTGGTGTCGTTACGAGGGCCGCCAAGTGGGAGCACTAAGAGATGGGCCCGGCCAACGCTATATTTTAGAGGCCGCAAAAGTGGAGAAGAGTGCCTCTGAGGGGATGCGGAAGGGAGGAGGACAAGATTGGGTAGATGAATTCCAATTTGGCTGCTATGTATGAGGGTGTTGCGGAAGATCAGCTCAGGCTGATGGCGGAGGGGACTCGGAGGGGATCAAGCCCAGTGCAACAGAAGTAGAAGCGAATTCTTGTTTATTACTTGATGAGGTCTTATTCATTTGTTGTCGTAACACCAAGACTTGGTCTAGAAATCAATTTCTCTTTGAATTGGGGAATATTTCAATCCTGGATCTTGTCACTATTGTCAACCTGAGCCGGGCCTCTATCTGACACACACAATGGCTCCGTTGTTCATTTGATTTGTATTCCGCCTCATTGCTCGTAACCTTTATCCCATCTCCAATGGCATTGTGTGCATCAATAATGCATATTGTAAAGCAAATACATTACACAAGCTACCTTATAACAAAGAAAACAGAGATTCGGGTACGATTAATTTCCAGGGAAAGCAAGGAGAAGGTCGACAATCTCTTTGTGTCCCTTCTCCAAGGCTTTTGATAGTGCAGTATTCCCCTCCTTATCCACCACAGTGATATCAATCCCTGAAACACTGAGGAGGAGTTTTGCAGCTTCTCTGCCACCAGAAAGGACGGCATATATGAGGGCAGTCCGACCGTAACCGCTGACTGCGTTGATGTCAATGCCAGGAACCTCGCAGAGAAGTTTCACAACTTCTGTAAGATTCCCCCATGCGGCGTACATGAGGGCTGTTCTGCCATCGTTCTCTGCTGCGTTGACATCGATGCCAGGGAGCCCAATGAGGAGTTTCACAGCTTCTATGTGGCGCCAGTTCACGACATGTATGAGGGCCGTCCGACCGACATTATCCACTGTGTTGATGTCAATGCCAGGAACCTCGCAGAGAAGTTTCACAACTTCTGTATGATTCTCCAGCACGGCCCACATGAGGGCCGTCCAGCCATTGTCCTCTGCTGCGTTGACATCGATGCCAGGGAGCCCAATGAGGAGTTTCGCAGCTTCTGTGTGGCCCGATCTCATGGCATGTATGAGGGCCGTCCGACCGGCGTTATCCGCTGTGTTGATGTCAATGCCAGAAAGCCCACAGAGAAGTTTCAGAATGGGTGTATGGCCTCTGCGTGCAGCATGGATGAGGGCTGTGCAGCCATCATCATCCCATGCGTTGATGTCTATGCCGGGAACCTCGACAAGAAGTTGCACGCATTCGATATGTCCATTTCCGGCGGCCTGCATCAGCGCAGTCTCACCAGAGACGTCCCTGAGGTTTGCGTCGATTCCTGGCAGCGAGAGAAGAGATTTGGCACAAGCAAGGTTGCCAACCGTAGCTGCTAGCATCAACGGCGATGCTTTGCGAATTGTTGTCTGAACATTGGGAGTTTGGGCTTGTGATGCTGGAGGGATTAATTCCTCGATGCCATAGAATGCAGCAATGTGAAGGGGGCCACCAAAATCGAGCCGCGTTCTTTCGTTCTCAAGAGGGTGATTCGTTGAGTTGACGACTAGCGCACTGGCTGCTACCAGGATAGGTGTATGACGAAGGCATTGACGAGAATGGTGGACCCATGACTGGTGGGCGTAGGCAAGGAGAAGATCGCCACGCAGCAGTTCCTGGAAGGCATCTTCTTTATCACCCGTTTCACATTCGAGGTTACAGTTCTGAAAGCCGCGGCTGGTAACGGAGGCAATGCAGACATGCGCAAGAAGGGCGTGGGGAACTGAATACAACTCCTGGATCTGGGGCAGAATGGCATCCCGGGTTGTATAATCTGGATCACAAGTGATTGAGATACACGGGCAATGTAGGTAAAACAAGGAGGAGACTCACGAATCAAACGAACGAGTTTGGTCTTTTCATCAACGGAAACCAAGCCACAGCAAACCGAAAGCAGCAAAGCTTCAGGTACCATACGCTTCGGGTCAAAGTTATGTGTCTCCGGCGAAGTGGCAACAGCACGTCGAAGTAGGTCGATTGTGATTTCACCGTGGGCATGGGTGATCCAGAGAAGGACCAGTTTTGCGAGGTTCGATTGTTTGGGTCCCTGGGCAAGGATTCGCTCCCAGGTCTTCAAGTAGATTGAGTTGATATCGGTGGGGAATCCCTCCAATGTCTCTTCCACATCAAGAATGCTCATGCAATGGCGGAGTGCCTCCAGCTGTAGCTTTGCATGAAGGAACCTATAGGATGGGTCAGAATGAGGCAAAGGAAGATAGTAAAGGAGCCTCACATTCCGCCAGACTTTTGATGAACTGCCTCGACAATTCGTTCTTCAAAGTCTGTACCCTCCAGCAGTGCCACGAGGTCTGGACAATGTCGAAGAAAGTCCTTGATATGTAGATCGAGGTCGGATGGGCTGGCAGCGATGTTGAATATTTGCGCCTGAGGAAACTGCTGTTGGAGGGTCTCTAGCGGCCGAGATGTGATAAAAATCTTCACGTCCAATGATGAAAGAAGTCTGACAAGAATAGGCCTATCCTCAGCCCGCATCTCGTCCAGCGCATCAAGGACGAAGAAAAGGACTTTTCCACGTTGCACAAAACCCGCCAGAACACCCATTAGGTCTTCCTGAGTAGGTTTGGTCCTCTCTTGCTTGTGCTTCGCGTAGAGACCTTGAACCAGGGGAGCCAGATCGATGTGGCGCTCGACAATTTGCTTGACCAGCGATTCCAGGACGTCTCGGACGGACAGGGGTTCGCTGTATCGAAGGTAGACATAGGCGACACAGATGGTATTGCCCCAAGCCTCCTCACGCCACTCTAGATCGCGGATAACAATAGATCTGTAAGGCGTAAGAACAAGCCATGGCGCTTAATCAACTGAACTCACGCAAGGATGGTTTTTCCGGCACCAGCTTCAGCCCAAATCAGCATGATGATTCGGTTCAAATAAATGTAACGACATACGAATGCCGATCCCCCAGAGGATCCTTCCTTTCCCAATCCAGAAGAGGAACACGTCGCCCGATGTGAACCAGAGGCATGTCCCTGCGGTCGCTTTCGAAAGGGTATCCAATTGCATGTCTCGAAAATTGGGGAGTGATAGAGAGTTCAGGATCTCCAGCACATCAATTCGAATGGGTGGAGATTCATTGTTGTAGTTATTGGTGGTCGTATTGGTGCTCCCAGGGTGAGCGATGGTGAATGTGCCGCCGTAGATGTAGGCATTCTGGACACCAGATATTAGCGCCGATCCAGAGGCCGTTGGTGAGCATTCCGAAGGCGGCGCGGCGACTTCAGTTTCCCATCGTCCTCTCTTACTGGCTACATCCTGGCCTGGAGAGGGGCTACGGTTGCGCTTTCCATCCATGGAGGATCCCATGAAGCGTTCAACTGTGGAGGAAGAAGTCAAGGAACACAGCACGAGCTAAACATGAGGCCTCTTCACAGCAATCTGACGAATTTGATGCGATCACCAGAGCATCTCGAACGGGCGCCTAAATGTCGCCTACGAAGCCCGTGCAACCGCCTGGCGCTTAAGCTCGAGACCATCTGCAACAGAAAACGTAATGGAAGCTTCTCCCCTTTCTCCCTCACTTGTCTCGTTAGTTTCGGTGGAGTCAACGAAGAATGCTGTGAACACATCCTCAGAGCCGAGCAAAAAGGTGAGGAACAAAAGAAACTATTCATCGGCTGCGTCCTGCCCTACACAGCCCCGAGGATACAAGCTCCCACCACAAAGATATCAACAGAAGACTCCAAGATTGTGGCAGCGACGCTATACTCGTCCATCCGCAGTGCTGGGGGCTCGACAGTGTGCTAGGTAAAGGCGGGTCGCCCATGTCGCCTGGTGGGATGGCTAAACCAAGTCCAATGTCTATAGTAAAAGGCATTGCGTATGGACCAGTTCATCAGCAGAAACTCAGGTAGCTTGTTGGCTGAGTCAAGAGAACGTGTAAAAGGACGAACAGTGGGCTATCGAGGACACAGTCAGGGGAATGGCGGGTCAGTACGCCTCTATCTGGGGTGCGATTCAGGAAGTCTTAGAGGTCATATCGAGGGTGTACCTATCTGATTTGAGACGAGGGCGTGATCATGCACAACGCTGTCCAAAAGAGAGTTTTAGGAATTCAAGGAAAGGATCAGAAGCAATCCGGTTGGTCCTGTCCTCCGAGACGCTCGGCTCTCTTGACGTGGGTCGAGGAGGCCCCTGCGACAGCGTTAGCTATGCGAGGAAAGAGGGTTTTGCGCGAAGCGAAAACTAGTATGTGATATCTCAACGACATGCTGAGGGTCTAACGATTATACTGTGTTCACTGAGAGGCAGAGGAACTATCGACGTCATCATCATTGACAAGGGCGGGATCTGAACGGCCCAAGACCAATCGGCGAGTGCTTTCTCCTCGATCCTTGACGCTCTTCACTTCCTACGCCATCCCTGGCTTCGCTTACTGGGCACAGTCTATCCACCTGAAACACGCTCGTCTGGCTCTCTTCAACACGACACGAAGTGGGAATGCACCCATGATGGCCATCCCAGCCAAATCAACCCTTGTCAACGCTCTTTCCAGCTTAGCCAACACCCTCTTCGCTTGGATATCGTGACTGCAACTGGCTTTGCGAATCCTAGGGTTACTTCTTCCCCTAGTATGTACCCTTCTGACACATGGTGGGTGATCGCGTCTGGCTTGGTGGTGTGAAGATCTAGTCGCTGACGAACACTTTTGCTTTCTGCTCTCCTCCAGTGCGGGTCCCTGGAGGCGTGTCTCGCTGACGAATTCATTCTCTACTATTTACTCCGACACACATACCGAATTGCGGATCTATGGCTGCCGTTCCACGCCCGCCCTCGCACAACGCGCCGCAAATCGGGGAATGGCCACTGTCACCAAAGCCCAGTCCTCCAAACCATTTCGACGAGGAGGAACTGCTGACGGGCTTTGTAGGCAGGTCTTGCAAAGGGCAGAGAGGACGTGAGTGTTAGCTGTTTTACCTCTCCAGCCTAGATTTGCTCTGTCCTTTCCTTCTTCGCTGACTTGGCTCGCAGGTTAGCATCGCGCAGTTGATCACCTTTCGGCCACCAAGACCACCAACAAATGATCATATACCTATCCGTAACCCGCCTAGCTATTGAAGCAACTTTCAGGAGCCCAACACCCAAATTCTGGGAAGGAATGTCTCTGGACGACAAAGTCGAGCTAGCGGAAACCTGAAGAGAGCGACGCCCCGGCTGCTGCACCTGCGCTCACCACCAGGAGGAATCAGCTTTTGTGAGCAAAGCCCGGTTAGGCAAAGAACAACGGTAAGCTCTCCATGCCTCACCTGATTCGAGTCTCGACGCTGACTCGTGGTGAGGAAACGAAGCTTTGGTGCAGTGAAGCGACGTGGGGCTGGCAACAAGCTCGGGATATGTTCGAAACGCTTGCAGGCAGCTTCGTATCCCCAATTTCCAGTCTGGAGGAGTTCCCGTCCCAACGAGCTCTCTTCGCTGAGAGCCGCTCGCCGGCTGTGAGGACCTCGAATTGAGAAGATTTTCTCGTTCCACCCAACTGTCACCTCTCAGACCGGGCCTTTCTCAACCTTATGAGGATCGAAATCCGAAATCGTGCTGCATTTACAGGTCGGATGACTATAGCGCTTATCCAGACGTACCCTTTGATCAGCACCAGAACTCTCGCTACTGCACGAGCAGCCCAACGACGTCGACCCTCAACTCTCCCGAGGCAGGACCAGCAGAAGCGACACTCTGCCTCCTTATCCGAGCCTCCTCCATCTCCAGCCGACGTGTACCAGCCAAAAGCTCTATCCCGGTCGCGTGGATCACCTCAACCTCCTCTCCTATGCACCGCACGCGATGGTTTCGCGCACTTCAGCTTACCCCGTGGCGAGCCTGAACATTCCCATTGCGACATCTGGCCATGTGCCAACGCAGTGAGGCACACGCACCATCCAGTACGGACTGTTCTCGGGCAAGAGGAGCCAAAGGATCTTTGAGCGCAAGACATACAAGCAAGTTATCAACCCCTTGCAAGCGTTGCTTGAAGTTGTTGCTTGGTGGCCGCTGTACAACGCTCCGGGGTGTGGGAATGAAGGTTACGAAGTGGGAGTGCCACGACGTGGTGCTGCAGACGCGATGTTTGGGATGGTGCGAACGCGAGCAAGGTAGTGCTTGAGGAGATAGGGAAAGGGAAACCAATAAGGATCCGAAGATTTGGTGGGAGAAGCACCATGTTTGGGCTGAAGACCAATACGAGAGGGTCATTCGGTTTGCCTTGACCACACTTACACTTGAGGACACGTCTGGGGATCGGATCAGGTACATGGCGAAAAGTATCCTGGAAGGGAATGGCGCAGACAAAGGCGAGTAGGTAGCAGCATAATCATTCGATCCACGTTGAGGCCTTAGTCGTTAACGATGATAGTATACACTTTGTTTACCCTTTCCCATGGCGATTCGATACAAGCGACTGAGCCGTCGAATGATAGAACCCGGTAGTGAGCTCAAAATCTACTATTGCTGGACATATTTAGTTTCCCCGGCCGCATATGCGATGCTGGATATTGCACAGGTGGGATCGGTTTGAGCCGAAAGCTTGTCACAAGGGCCAAGGCTGACATGAACGCGTTCCGAGAGATGGACATCCGCATGAGGAGGGAAGGTGAAGAAGACACTCTAGACGTCATGCATTCATGACTAGTGAGATGGGAGGTGCGAGTAGGGCAGGCTCTCGAGACCAATCTGCTGTGGCTGCTGATGTCACGTCCTTGGTTATGTTCCCGAGTTTAACTACTAACATGCTGTGAATTAGTGGGCGGCATGCACAGCGGAATACATCGCATGCTCATGGAGGGTAACAAGGTAACAAATCAGTTTATTGAGTATCTGACTACATCAGGGAGGCTGCGTCAACAGCTACGATGAAGTATTTATCGACCACGATAGGATCGATGATACTTGAAAGCCCTACCTTTCCCATCTTCGCGCCCCTGCACCCTGGCATCGACGGCAGGCGCAGTTTGAAGTTCGCCGAGGGGTTCAGCTTTTTAAAGGAATGGTGTTGCTAGTGCAGTTCGTATGCCTATCCCAAGTTATGAGCTGAATGGTAATGACCAGACGGAGTCGTGCTTGCCCTGTCGGGTGCTGCAGAGGCCAGTGTCCCTGGGAAACCGAGTTCGAGGCAGCAGGACTGGTGACAAAGGGATTCATGGTTCCAGTGCAGACGTACAGCTATACGAGGCTGAAATTCAGACAGTCAAGAAGCAACGAAGACCGACTGACTTCCTCCTACCCCGAGCTTCGGAATTGAGGCCTCTCCCGCAGATGCGATTCCAATGCGGTTGTTCCAGCAGTTCGAGATCGTAAGGAGACATAGAGTGCCAGAAGCGTGGCTGTATCAAAACTCGAACCCTTGGAATGTTGAAAGCAGACGCAGACGTTAATCGAATCAGGCTCAGGGAGTGCCCTCAGGTAACACTAAACGGTGAACAGAGGGTGGTTCTGAGTCGATCGAGCGGGATTCTACAAACATTCACCACACACCTGCCTATACGCCCGAAGATCGCAACGTCCATCACGCACGCGGTTCGAATCCAATCCACAGGCACCTTTGACAACCTGGCGCGGTATTGGCTCATTTGCGTCTCTGCGAGGTATTATGAGTCTAACGAACAAAGCGCAGTGAAACTCCGCCTCATCTACCTGGTCGTCTCATCCGAGACTCGCAGCTTTGACCTCGGAAGCAGGGAGCACCAGGAGGCTTGAGGAAGAATCGAGCATGGGCCATGAATGCCCAAGCGCTCTAGAGTGTCAGGACAGCATCGTCAGTCGAGTGTGCATGCTCTAGAGACATCGTGCCTCACCTGACACCATTTGGTCGTCGCCGACCTCGCAGCCGATTCCCAGCTCCGTTCTTCAGCGTTTGTTCTGGGATTCGAAATCTGGCCGGGGCTATACCAATTGTATTGCTGTGTACGAGCCTTTAGGTGAACAGCGGGCGTTTCGTACGGTACTAGTCGGAGGGGCTGGTGAGCACGTATGGAGAAGGTCGTTGCTTCAGATGAAGCCGCTGAGGTGCCAGAGTCGGTAGTTCAGATCATAATTGGGCGTCGAGAGCCTGGCGCCGAGTGATCGCTACATACGGTTGTCAGTCAAAGTCCAAGGTATCAAAAAGAAAGGAAATCGAGCGTACCTCCCAAGCGGAACCTCGTTCCTGGCCGTAAATCACCACTCTTCGGCTTCAAATTCGATGGGAAATAGTTCCCAACCCCTGGCAGTGTCTCTGGAAGGCTCTGGGTCGCAGGTCAGTCGAGCTGACTATGCCGAAAGCCAAGGAGGTCTGGTTTCAGCAATGATGGCCGGAGTTCAAACTGAAGGCGTATCAGCAATCGGGACGGAGACGAGCCTTTTCTTGGACTCACCGAGTAGCTCGCTCTCGTCTCTCTTGATAGCTTGTGGTATTTTGTTCGCACTTGCAGCAACCAGGGACGCGGCCAGAGTTTCTCGGATATAAGACAGCGGTGAAGGGATGAACAGAAATGGCGAGTTTATCGGCGGTGGTAGGTGCAGCTGCGGAAGCCTGGAGGAGCCTGTCGGTCAGCGAGAGCGCGTTGGTTGGTGACACGAATTGTTGACTGACCAGATCAACTGAATGGGTGTGTGCGAGAGTGCTCATCCAGAGGGTGAGTGAGGACCGAGAAAGGCATTGCTGTATACGTTTGCGAAACACTGAGAGATTGGCCTGGTGTAAGGCAGGCTGTAAATTGAATGGTTAGACTGGGAAGGAAGAGACGTTCGAAGGGTCAAAGTTGGTGGTTGAGAGCGAGGAGCGTGGGACGGATCAGAAGGTCGCCCCTATGTCATTTTGAATGGTTGGCCCTCGGCTTCGACCGCCATCCACACTGCCCACGCTATGCCAGCCCTAGAACCTCTATTCCTTCCCGCTGTGCCTTCGTGCTTGTCTTGTCAGCAAGAAGACCAACCATCGCCTTCGTAAATCTCGACTCAACTTGCAGGTGCTCAGGGCGGAAGCGTTGACCAAAGGCATGCACCCTCCTAACGATCTCGGGCTCCCTAAACCTTGATTTCAACCGTAAAAGCTGTCCTTTGAAGGTACTGGATAACTTGGTTGACTTGGGATGCCAGCTTTGGCCAACCAAGACCGTGATATGCAAGCCCTGTGCACAGAGCTGCGACACCGCTTGGTCGAGACAGGCGAATGGCACCAGTACGTTCATTGAATGTTGACTGGAATAATGATTTAAAGACCACCTTCCACTGCTTCTTTCCTTATTCCACCCATGCCATCTTTTGGTTGTCGGGCTGTTGTAGCATGAGAACAGTGCTACAGGCGCGACTAGGCGAACACGGTTGGTTGGATTCGACCGCTAATACATGTAAGGGTACGTCTATAGGATCACCTCAGGATCCGATAACTGAACCAGTCATTCTATTCATCTCTGTCGACTCAATATTTGGCGAAACGTCCGTCTTGTACAGAACAAGCAAAGGCGATGGAAACCCCATCCGTTAAAGCTCTGTACGACGAGGCTCGACCAAATGCCAAGAGTGCGTAGCTCTGTGACCGGTTTTCCGCGCTTGAGACTGAACATGACCCTTCACAGACACCCTACCGCCACCCATCAGGAAAGAAATGAACGCGCTGATTAGGACATTGCTTCAGAAACACCTTGTATGATCAAATTATCCTAATTGAACGCTTTATTATCGCACTTCTTCCGCACGTCCAGGTGACCAGCCAGACAGTCAAGGGCTGGAACTTTACGCTTGAAAAGGCAGGTTGGAGGCAGGCTCTTGACAAGTTATTGATAATAATCATGAATGCTGTGGGGGCATGTGGGCAAGGCTGAAGCTTCGTCTGCTCTGTTGTATTTCCCCCATCCGCTGGGTGTCCAGTTTGCCATGCAAGGGCCACCAAAACGAAAGAGGACTGGCTCACAACCTCTCGATGTCTCAACAAAGAGAACGAGATGGGAAAACGACCTCTCTCCACCACATTCAGAGTCCTCGCCGACGGCCTCAGGGTCAGCATGGATCTCTGGCGTTCGCACCGTTCGGATTCACGATGGCGCACACACCATGGTCGGGCCCGATATACGTACCACTGTCCATAACCACAACTATGGGCCTCAAATTCTTTCAGTCGACGTCTTGGAGATCCTGAATTCGCTGTCTCTCCCCAACTTTCGAGATATCCAACTTGACACCCTTTCCAAGGCCACGAAAGGGACTTGCGTATGGTTCACAACGGGCAAAATGTTTCTCCTTTGGATCGCAGAGGGAAAAATCCTCTGGGGGATTGGCATCCGTAAGTCTTTCTATTGTTATAAATTGGATCATAAGACTGACAACGACTTAGCTGGAGCTGGAAAGACCGTGCTTGCGTGAGTAAGACCAAATCATGCCCAACTCCGGGCTTACACCTTGCAGATCCATTGTAATCCACGACCTCGGTCGCCTTGAGAGGGCTTCCAGGGGTGCCATCTGCGTTGCATACGTCTACCTTCGATACAGCCAACCCTTGACCGTTCGTGATGTCCTCGAGTCCTTTGTGAAGCAGATCGTCGAGCGCCACGCTGACCTAGGGCCTCTGGTCGAAAATCTCTATCTTTTGCACAAGCGCGAGCGGACCAAGCCTAGCCAAGAAGAGCTTCAGGATTTACTACATACATTCATCGAGTGTGGCAAGACGATTTTCTTTGTACTGGACGCATTGGACGAACTTCGGGCGGAGCACAGGCCTGTGCTGCTTGGGATCCTTGCAACATTGGACGCGAAGCTGTTCATCACCTCTCGACGTTCAAGTTTGGAAACCCTCCAGCGACAGCTTTATCAGGCTGAAGTGTTTGAAATTGCTGCCACTCCATCCGACCTCGACTTGTACATCAAGGACTTTTTTCGACATAGTCCGTACGTCATGACGTTGTTGGAGGGTACTGACTATGAGGAGCGCATTGTCGAGGCCGTTCATCGAAAGTCAGGCGGAATGTAAGGGCCTCAACTCGTATCCAATTCACGTTTCCTAACACACTCTCCACAGGTTCCTTCATGCAAAGCTTCAGCTGGAAGCACTTCACCACTGTATCAGCGCTCTAGATGTGGAAGAAACTTTGGAGGGATTCCCTACCGATATCGAAGCGATCTACGCAAAGACATGGGAGAGAATTCTAGACCAGGGACACAAGCATTCGAATCTTGCGAAACTTGTTCTTCTCTGGATCACCCACGCCCGTGGTGAAATGACGATCGACACACTGCGACATGCTGTCGCAACCTGCCCAGAAACACACGTATTCGAGCACAAGCGCATGGTACCCGAGACATTACTTTTATCGGCCTGCTGTGGCCTGGTTTCGGTGGATGAGAAGACAAGGCTCGTTCGTTTAATGCGTGCGTCCCATCACCGCTCCACCTTTGTCCCTCTGTTCTTAATTGACTGTAATCTAGATTATACAGCACGGGACGCTATCCTTCCCCGGATTCTGGAATTTTTTCCAGTTCCTCATGCTATTCTGGCCCTTGTCTGCGTTGCCCACCTCACAAGCTGTGGGCTCCAGAACTACAGACCGGATGCAGGAGCTGGAGACGAGGAACGCCGCGACTTCATGGTTAGGCTCAGTAATGACCCCTTCCTTGCCTACACCCATCGGTCATGGGTCCATCACACTCGGCAATGCCACAATTATGCACCTGTCACGGCGGCAGCATCTGAATTTCTACTCAACTGCACACAATATCCTCTTGCGGACCAGTCGCCAATCGACTTTGGCGGCCCCCTTCATGTTGCTGCGTTTTATGGCCTCGAGGACTTCATTCCCCCAGCAGCGCTGAGGCGATCCCCTAACGCTCAGACAAGCATATACAAACGATCTCCGTTGATGCTGGCAGTCCAGCGTGGCCACCCTGCTTCCGCCAATGCTCTTCTATCACTGCCGGGCATCGACGTGAACCTCAGCGACCGCTACGGCTTGAATGCACTCATGCATGTCGCTCATCATGATCACATCGAATGTGTGCAAGCTCTTGTCGAGGCCCCAGGCATTGACATCAACGCGGTAGATGAGGACGGCATGACGGCCCTCATCCACGCTGTGCAGATGGGTCAAACAGAGGCTGCAAAGATCCTCCTTGGGCTGCCTGGAATAGACGTAAACGCGGCAGATAGGGAATTTAAAGGATGGACGGCCCTCATACATGCTGCATGGGAAGGCCAAACAGAAGTAGTGAAGCTTCTCCTTGGAGTCCCTGGTATTCGCATCAACGCGGTGGACGAGGCAGGCTGCTCAGCCCTCATACACGCCGTGCGGGAAGGCTCTACTGAAGTTGTCAAGCTCCTCCTCAAAGCTCCTGGGATTGACGTCAATGCGGCCTCTACTCTCGATGGGCACACTGCACTGTCACTGGCCATGAGACGGGGACACAGAGAGATCGTAGACCTCCTGCTTGCTTTCCCCGGAACAATCATACCATTATCTCGGGATGTATTGTAGTCACATATAATATGTATCAGACAATTTACTTCGATACATGTGCCAATGCAGGCAACGCCACTCCTTGGATAAATGACGAGGGGAACGAAAACGACAAACTGAGAGGCTATAGCTGTGGGCGGTCTACGCATCCAGGCGCCAATTGGTTTGACATCAGGCTTGAAATGGCAGGCTGGTCACAAGAGCTTGATAACAATCATAGGTGCTGTGAAGACATGCGGCAGGGCTCACGCTTCTTATATTGCCCCCCATCGCCTGGCAGTTGGGCGTCCAGTCCGCCATGCTGGGTACGCCCAAACGGAAGGGCAGTGGATCCCGAGCTCTCGATGTCGCCACCAAGAGAGCAAGATGGGAGGAAGACCTCGCTCCGCCGCATTCAGAGTCATCGCCAACAGCCTCAGGATCGGCATTGATCTCTGGGGCCCATACTGTTCACGTTAGCGGTGGCAAGTTCACTGTCGCAGGCCCAGGGAGCACCAATACAACAATTCATAACCACCACTACGGGTCTCAGATTCTTTCGGTTGACGTCCTGGAGATCCTGAATTCACTGCCTCTCCCCAATTTTCGAGACATCCAACTCGACACACTTTCCAAGGCCACCAAAGGCACATGCATCTGGTTTACAGAAGATGACATTTTTCTGATGTGGATTTCAAATGGTAAAATCCTCTGGGGTATCGGCATTCGTGAGTCTTGACGTTTCCCAGCCCGCAAGACGAAGCTGATTGTCGTTTAGCGGGAGCGGGCAAAACGATCCTTGCGTGAGTAAGACTACTTGCGACCACGATTAAGCTCACACCGTGAAGATCTATTGTCATCAACTACCTCGATCGTCTCGAGAAGACATCTGGGGGCGCCATCTGCCTCGCCTACGTCTATCTTCGATACAGCGAACCTCTATCTGTTCGTGAAGTTCTCGAGTCGTTCGTCAAGCAAATCCTCGAGCGCCACACTGACCTGGGGCCGCTGGTCGAAAGTGTTTATACGGCGCACAAACGCGAGCGGACCAAGCCTAGCCAAGAAGAGCTTCATGACCTGCTATCTGAATTCACCAGGCGGGGCAAGACAATCTTCTTCGTTTTGGACGCACTGGACGAGCTTCGAGCGGAGCACAGGTCTGCTCTGCTTGGGATGATTGTGTCTTTAGGCGCAAAGCTATTCATCACCTCCCGGCCACTGGAAACCCTCCAGCGACAGCTTCCCGAGGCTCATGTTTTCAAGATCGCTGCCAGTCCATTCGACCTCGACTTGCATATCAAGCACTTCCTTCGACACAGCCCGGACGTCGTGGCCTTACTAGAAGGTACCGACCTTGAGGAACGTATTGTGGAGATGATCCATCAAAAATCTGGTGGAATGTGAGTCCCCCGACTCATCTCGATCGCCCGCCCCTGATGCACTGCTCTAGGTTCCTCCATGCGAAGCTTCGGCTCGAAGCGCTCCACCAATGTGTTAGCGCTCTGGATGTCGAAGAAACATTGGAGGCATTTCCTACCGATATCGAGGATATCTACACGAAAACGTGGCAGCGAATCATCCACCAGGGACCCAAACAGTCCAGCCTAGCAAAACTCGTTCTCCTGTGGATTACCCATGCGCACGGCGAGATGACAATCGACGCGCTGCGGCGTGCTGTTGCAACATCGCCGGAAACACATGTATTCGACCCGAAGCGCATGGTACCCGAAGCTTTACTTATCTCGGTCTGCTGTGGTCTCGTGTCCGTTGATGATAAGACGAAAATCGTTCGCTTGATTCGTAAGTTCCATATTGAGTCTCTCAATGTTGTCCTTTGGTTCTTAATCCGCTGCGATTACAGATTATACCACTCGGGACGCCATTTTACCCCGAATCCTGGAGCTATTTCCAATTCCTCACGCCCTCCTCGCACATGTTTGTCTTGCCCACGTCAAGACCTGTGGGTTTCAGAATTACGGCGAGACAGCAATCGACGACGACGCATGCCGGAGGAGCGAAGAAGACTTCAACAGCTTGATCCGTAACGACTCCCTCCTTGCCTACGCCCATCGGTCATGGGTCCACCACACAGCTCAATGCGACCACTATCCACCCGTCATAGCAGCAGTCGCTGGGCTTGTCCTGAACAGCACAAATTTCCCTTTGCGTGGGGCACCTGATTTCGGCGGCCCCATCCACGTTGCTGCGTTCTATGGCCTCGAAGCCCTCATTCCTCCAGCGGCACAGCTGCAATCTCCCAACACTCAGACACGACGTTGGAAAAATTCGCCGTTGATGCTGGCAGTGGAGCACGGCCATCTCGCTTGCGCCAAAGCTCTTCTCTCGCTGCCGGACACCGACCTGAACCTCAGAGACTGGGATGACAGGAGTGCGCTGATGTGTGCCATTCTAGGGGAACACATCGAATGTTTGCAACTTCTCCTCAAAAGTCCAGGCATTGACCTCGATGCAGTGGATGATGCAGGCTTTACAGCCTTCTGCTTAGCCTGTTACGAGGGCCATCTAGAAGCTGTAAAACTTCTGCTTGAGTTCCCTGGCATTGACATTAATGCGGTAGATGGGGCCGGATGGACAGCCCTCATATGCGCCACGTCTCAGGGCCACCTGGACGTTGTGAAACTCCTCCTTGGGTTCCCGGGCATCGACATTAACACAAAGGATATGTACGGTTTGGACGGCTCTCATGCATGCCGTGCGGCGGGGCTGCATAGAAGCTGCAATACTTCTCCTTGGGTTCTCTGGCATCGACATCAACGCAGGAGATCGGGGCGGCTGTACGACCCTCATAGTCGCCGCAGAATATGGTCACGCAGAAGTTGTAAAACACCTCTTGGATGCCCCTGGGATCGATATAAACCGGGTTGGTCACCTAGTACCATCATACTGGAGACATATCATTGAAGACGACAAGAACGAATGGACGGCTCTCATGGTGGCCGCATACAGGGGTCATACGGACATTGTGAAGCAGCTTCTCAATGCACCTGGGATCGACGTCAATGTGGTGTCCAAGCCAAGCGGGGAGACTGCGCTGTCACATGCCTCTAGGCGGGGGCATAGAGAAATTGTTGAGCTGTTGCTTGCTTTCCCTGGGATTATTGAACCAACATCTCTGTAATGGTGTATTTGATATGAAACAGAATTGCCTCAATGTATCCTTATATATTTTCGAAATACGCAATGCCCGGGTTTGAACAATGGTAGAGGGAACGAGACACCAACAGTTGGACAAGTAAATCACTGTGCTCAGACGAGCGCTTGAGTAAAGTTCTTCGTTGTTACCTGAGAGCAGATCCCCCGACTCGGATAGGAAGCGGCAGGTGTGGGGGCAGCATTTAGAAGAGACGGAGGTCTTGAGATATATATACTAAGTATTATGATATGAAAAGCAGGGGACGAATAAGGAGTAAAGCATTGCGAAACCTTGGTCTCTCCCCCTACAGTCTTCTTCACCGCCCGCCAGTTTTGAACCTCAGCAGAAACACCATTACCCTCATGTGGTGCTTCTCTAGCACATCCCTGTCCTTCTCTTGATTCGTCTCCTCAAGCAAATCCCTCCTCGCCTTCCCCGCCTCCTCAAAACATTGTGCCCGCGACGCCGATATCATAGCGTTCCCATTTGGGGCCCTCATACTCACCCTTTGGCAAGCGGATGCCAGCTGATGCATTAGCACTTCCAGTCGACATCTCCAGACGATGCGTCCCAGGGTTTGGTACGCCCGCACATCTGGTATCGAATCTTTCTGGGCTCTTCTTGTGTCTGAACGGACTGCAAAGGATGGCTGATGTGCCTTGCTGGGTTGGCAGATGCAACGCTTTCGCGATTGGGATGCCCAGGCTTGTCGCCATGTGCGAGACGAAACGGGAAAAGAAAGCAAGTGCGGTATGGTTGGAGGACCCGAGGTGGAGGAAGGTGACAGAGATTGTAGATGGGTTCCTTGTTGACGGGTTTCAAGAGAGCGGTGTCGGGTGTCAATGATGCTCCTCGGTAAGGGGAGATGCGAGCGAGAGAGGGATGGGCAAGGTGTTACGGGGTGGGTCGTAGGAGAGATTTGAGAGCGGATTGTTACATCCACTCGGGCAACAAAGTTTTGGTTCGGGGTTCGAGTTGCGTTGGATTGAGGAGCGCACAGTCTAGCCGGTGCCAGTTGGAAGGACGAGAAGGCGCCCTCATTCCGGATGTACCCACGACGAGTGCTCGGTCCTTAGAGAAGGGAGTTAGTTCCGAATATAGGACTCCCGGGAAGCACATACATTGTTCTTGAGCTTCCGATGTATCGTCTGCCTGCCCTCTCTGGCAAGAAATGCAAAGTCATAACCCGAAGTGTTCCCTCCGAGGAAGCTGTAGGGTCCATGTTGGGAAATCCTCCACGGCAAGCGTTGACGTTGAGGACCCGTCCCGATCGTTCGATCCGGGACTACAATTAGTCGATGAACCAAAGCCTTGTTCCTAGAAGGCCATTCAATATAACGAATCAAGCGACTTGAAGGGCGGAGAGCTTACAGGAAGGTCTTCGTCGGACCTGCTAGCTTCTCCTGTGAAAACTGGGTGCCGTTCGGGGATTTGGCGGGGTGCATGAGCAGGTCAAGTATCGTGGGTCATGATTCCTCGGAAATCTGTTCTGACATGAACTTCACATCCTCCCTTGCCTGGTGCCTCAGCGGATTCGTTGTTAGATTTGACTCATTTAGCAAGTCGCGTCGAGAAGGGGCCGATGGTTGGTTAGTGCACGGGCTGTCCGTCAAGGCAGATGAGGCGGTGCGATGAGGAGGAGTGGGTAAGAGATAGATCTGTCATGGTGTTTCTGCCGTGGATGGTGGTTGAAGCCAAGGAGCGCCGGTCTTTGCCAATGATGCATTAATGATGATTGACGCTCCCACGCTTCTTGCTCTCGACCTCTATCTTCACCCCTCCTCCTCCTCTTTTCAATTGATCGTCTACTCTTGCTCGGTCCAACACGCCAGCTTGAAGCCTTCATTTCACCGGTATTCTCTGGCAGTACTGGAGCCACCAGTTGGATATGCAGCAATGCCCTAACGATTCTCACCCACTCTGGCTCGTACACGCCCTCTTGCAGGACTGCTCATCCTGGTCATGCCATCAACAACAGCACCCTTACCTGCCGCTCACGCTTTGGAATCCGCACCTGGAAATGCCCTCGTCGATGCACCTGCTATCTCAGCCGCCGGGTGAACCCCTTCAAGTCCTACGACATCCAAGAGACGCAGGCCCCGTCCCTTGGCCAAAGTACAGTGGTACCGCGAATCATACTTACAGGGAGAAGAGCACGAGTTCTAGGTAAGCCGAGTCAGAGTCTCATTTTATTCCGTCTAGATCTTGCTCGCTGACATCGTTTGACTTGGACAGTCTCTTGCCGAAACCAACCTCGATCGTCACTTCCTTCTGACCAGCCATTTTTGTCGATGGATGTTGTCAAGCCACCTGTCTAGAGATTCCAACTGCACACTTCGAACCGACGAGAGTGCATAAAGTACCAAGAATGGTAAGCTTCCGGCCTTCTACTTGACGACAGAAGCTAACAAGCCATCTAGGGCCTGCGAGGGCACATTTGCACGACTCTCAGCCTCTCCCAACATCCATCAAGTCTGAAGCCTCAGGTTGGCAAAGTACGGTCAGGAGCGAAGCTTTGGCTTGGAATTGTGGAGAAGGTACGCTCGAAACCCCCATGCTTTGATCTCTTTGGCTGACGATTCCATACAGTGATCGATTTCGCACTCAACGTTAATCGGTTTCTATCTACAACCCTACGGCACCAACGACGACGACCCTGGCACCCTAGCGGCCTCACCCAAAGAAGCGATACATCCCAGACATGCACATCAACTCCTCCCGCTGTCCTCAGTACCCGCCCGCCGAATCTCGAGGGTCTACGCTGTAGGATCAAAGTCAAGCAAGGCCACTGAACTCTCAGTACTTAAACACCCTGCGAACCGTCTTACAAGATCGCATGGTTCTAGAATGCTACTTGCAGTCTCAATCTCAGATTGGGCGTCGGAGAATCGCATGTGGACACCTGGGCTTGGGCCAAAGGATACGAGGTGAGGTGTGATCTCTCCAGAGCACGAAAACTCGGCTGATCAAACTGTACAGCTATTCGAGAGCGAAGGATACACTATGTATACGCGATCCGATCTCAAGTATCGTCAGATGGGACGAACAGGCAGGCGAGCCCGGGATACGCCATGTCTTGTCCTTGAGGCTCAACGTTCGAAGACGCAAAGGCAGCACCCCTCTGACATCGGATTCGGACTCTTGGGTGTGGTGGATGCAGCATTCGTCGGGTAGCATTCAGGTATGTGGGTGGCATTCTTGGAACTCTGGTCATCCGTGTCGAAATGTGACTCAACCACTGGACAGTGCTACGCCTACGACGCCCCCCACTCTGGTCAGGGTCAATCAACATTTTCAAGATTTCGGACGTTGATGTCTAGCCTTTTGAGGTTTGGACTCGATTCTCCAAGTCTTGCCCAGTCAACGTCGCTTACATTAAGCTCTTGGATCTTCCGAGCCATCCAAGCATCCATCGGAATCCACGGGAGGCGTCTCAATTCCGAAACTTGAATGAGGGATAGGTATGCAGGATCTTGTTAATTCTTGACTATCCGACTAATAACCTCGATTAGATATGCATCCATAGCGGGGACGATGATCTCTGGTTGTCGTTGTTCCAACAGCCTCAGCGCGGGTCTTCTTGGGAGGCCGTGAACGCCCAACTCGAGCACAGGTAGACGTGAGCCTGATCTCTAACACGTCAAGTCTGTTGTCCTCACTTCAGGCCTAATATTTTTTTTTTTGTACTGCCCGCGACATAGTCCCCCTCGATGTGGTGTAATCGTAATCCCCGAATAAATTGGTTTCTAGCGCTGAATACCTTTCCAAATTGGAGAACGTCGGCGCGAGGGTGAAGCCGACCTTGCGGTCCTCTACGCTTCGAAGTCAGGCGGGAACAAGCTCTCCTTACCATTATAGTAGAAAGCATAATCTGGTTTAGCTCTTAGATGAGTCTCGCTGTCGAAGCAACCATCAAGCTACAACCAGTTTATTTAGGTCTACCACCGCGCTCAACACAGGAAGACCGTGGCAAGGGAACTAAAAAACAGACAATACAAGCTTCACCTCTCCCATTGTCACACCCCACTCTGGCATTGACGGTGGGTGCAGTGCCAGATCACTTGCCAAACAATTTCGGTACCAGGTGTCGGCAAAGGAGGTGCACCAATTTACCGAGTTATCAGTCAAATAGTGATGAACTGAAGACGGCGTCTCCCATGAGCCAGTCAAGCGACCGTAAGAGGTGAAGGACCCGCTGTCGTCGAAAAGGTAGTAGTTCGGACACTCTAATCCCGTTCGCCTCTTCTTGATTCCGGGCTTTCGAATCGACACCTCCCGCATGTGCAAGTTGATGCGGTCCTTCGAGCGGTTAGGGATTTTAAGGGACGCGGAAGTGCCAGGGATGTTCGAAAACTTGGAATGTTGGTAGCGGACACGGGTGCTGGTGGATGCTGGCTAGATTCGTGATCGGGGCTGTCGTAGGCGTAACACTGAGCAGGCGTTGTACCAGTCAAGAGCTGATAGGGCAAGATTTGAAATGTAAACTCTTACCTACGGCAGTCCCCCAAAGAACCCAACGCCCACCGCACCTGCAGTTTGAGTCCAATCACAACCCGAACGAGCGATATGGCCTACTTGTGTCCCGACGTAAAGTGATGAGCCAAACGAGCGATATATGGTGAAACCCCGGCTAACCCACCTGGTCGATCTCATCCAAATTTCGAATACAGGAGACTTGGAAGCAGAGTTATGTATCTTCCAAGGTTCTGGAGCACCTGTAGAGCGCCGTTAGACAAGTGCACATGCCCTGAAAGTATCATGCCTCACCTGGGGTCTTTTTGTCGTTGTCGAGTGATTATTCCATACTGAACTCTCCCCAAGCCCAGTCTGAGATTCGAACTGCCGATGGCAGAATGGTAGGTGTTCCACTGTGAAAAGGGGTCGGGAATTTGCCTTGTCATTTGCCTTGCCACCCTACGCATGCGGTCCCTCCTAGAGTGATTCGCCTAATCCAACCACCAATGAACGGTGCGTGTGTCGTACAGCCAAAGTGGCTAAAGCGAATATCGTCGTTTCCAAGAAGCCGTGGAAGCACCGGGGTTGACTCTGGTCAACCATTCGACTGGGTCGTAGCTCGGACTGACGGACACCCATCAGCATCGAGTGCACAGATCCCTGCACGGAAGCGTCAGCCAAGCGAACTCGGGATGAATGGGTCCCAGCTTACGTCCTGAAGGGAAACTTCAACCTCGACCGTAAACCTCGACCCCTCAGCATCCACCTCGATGGGCATGGACTAGCAGCCTCTGTGTCGTGCTTTCTTCTTTGTGATGCAGGATCGCCCCTCTCTGCTCCGCGCATACTCTGTTAGTTGTGAAGCATCCGACCCGGCATCGTCGAGCGGAGACTTGACAATAAGTGTGACGAGAGCAAGGATCGTGTGAGGCTTCAGCGCTTCGGCAAGGATAGTCATAGACTGAAAAAAGTGAAGCCAAGTCAGTGAGAAATTGGAAAACAAGCGATCTACGCGACTTACTTAGCATCTCATGCTCGTCTCCCTGTTTGGCTTGCGATCTTTCACGAGTAGGGGACGGCCTCTTTGTTCACAAATGCCCGGCAGCATCCCTGCGCATTTTGTGCACAATCCCGGGATAGCCCCAGGCTTCTCAATTCTTCACAAAGCCGAAAATGGTGTTCTGGCTAAATTCAGATGGATCTCAGATTCTGATTTGCGATCCTGATGTCAACAATCCCTTGGCCCTTCCTGTCGGTGGCAGAAGCGCATCACCATTAGCCACCGACGCATTAGGCGCCCAACGCCGCCAATGAATGTTCTCATTGGCCGGCGTTCGAAAACACGAAATATCTGGACAACGCGGCCATGTGAGCCCTTGAAACTTTCTACGTTGGCGGGGATGTAAGCCACCAAGGTGCGTACCGAATTTAATCCCCGCACAAGCCTTTCTTGTCTACCTTCAGCCAGCTTCAGCTGGGATGTTCTATCACAGTGAATATGCAATAGCGGCGGCGCAGGTGGATCGATAGCCTTGAGGATTTGCGATGCAGTAGTGAGTCTTTCTTTACATAATTTTACGGGATTTCAGAGCTATTCAACGATATTACTGTCTTTTATACACAGTATACCCCTTCGGAATTATCCTTGCATTTCGCGCTCGTTTCACGTTCCTTTGGGATATAAATTGGTAGGAAGATATCTACAAGCTATATAAAGACTTTCAGAAAGTTTCAAAGTTCCAGTATACGCGGTTGACTTTATAATGGACTTTCAGCTTGGCGCTTTTTTCGCACATTTTCTTTTGCCTCGAGCAGGGGATGAAATCAGCCAAGCGAGGGCTGTAAGACATGAAAAACACTGTTAAGGGGATTTAAAATAACCCCAGAGCTTATCCAAGCATTATACCCCAACACCACCATTTCTTATACAGAGAAGATATGAATCCTCCTGGGGAACTGCACGAGTCTGAAGGCGATCTCAGTTTTTGTCTGACCGAAATACAAACAGGTCCTCGGAATTGCGCTGAAATACATCTAGATTACTTATATTATAGTTGGAATACCTTATTTCAAGTTTATGTATGTAGCTGTCGCCTGTAGCCCGTGCAGGACGTTCATAACATGTTTTTGTTGACCCCGAATAGAACGGGAGCAACCGAACCATCAAAAGTCTTGGCGGTTGTGGTTCGAGTTTCGGCACCATCGGCTATGTTCCTGGCCAATTATTGCCTCTATTCACAGTGGCCTTGAATGCTATTCTCAGTGATTCAGTTAACTTGCCAGTATCCCGTATGTTTATCCATGATGCACCACAAGACTTCCTCACCAGAGTAGTAGAGGTCTATACCACATGGGTGGTGGCAGCTGCGGGTATGGCACTATTAAAGCTCTAGCCACCGCACATTGGGCTCAAGTAACATACTTAAACCTAAGTACACCACGGATAAAACTTGCCTCAAAATCCAAGTTGTGGAATGGGGTTTACGGCTGTTGCAACGTATTGTGGCAGTGCAAATGAAGATTGGCGCCTATGAATTGAAAGGGCCGTAACATGACGAGACACTGTCCGTTTTCTGAGATTTAACATTTATTCGAAAGCTCGAGTGTCACCCTTTTAAAACAAGGCAAAGGGCTCCAACTTTGAAGGTATATGTGCGGAGGAGTGCCGATATCACCCCGCCAGCGCGTCACATCAAACCGCCCCTGTCAGAAGCGCCCGCCCAGAGCCAATTTGGACGCAATGTCATCAAACGTGATGGGATCGACCAAGGATCAATCTGGTAAAGGGCTGCCACCCACTCTCACTCACCTATATTTAGCATCCCTAGATTGTGCACAAACAACATAGAGATAGAACCCAGGGTTGTGAATAAAGAGGACAGTATCTAGTGCTTTCACGTATACTTCGGCCCCCAGAGACACGGCCTAGCCTTTCCCGAACACCTCAAGGCTTGAACGGCTTCATCCAGCCCGTGGAACGGCGGAGTTATCGATCGGGATAGGTGGAGAAGGGGAGGCTCGGAGGAGTCTGGGAAGTCTGTGAGAGCGTGGTTATCGGCGACACAAACCATTGACTGACCAGATGGGCGGATAGATAGGTCGTGCAAGAGGACCTATGCAAGCCAACAAGCGGGCGAGAATCATAGAAAGGACAGTTGTATATCCAGTATGAAAGGCAACGCATATGTGAAGAAGGCTTCGAGTTGACTTGAATAGATTTGCTGGAGGGGTTAGAAACTGAAAAGAGGAGTAGGGTCGTTGGTGGTCAAGAGCAAGGATCGCCGTGGGACAGATCAGAGGATTGCCCCTATGTCATCATTAGCACAGACGATTGGTTCTTGGCTTCAACCACCATTCACGTCTACTTGAAGAACACTACTGCGACTAGCGAGTAGATGTCTTACCGAGTAGCTTGTAGGCTTAACTGGTAGGTTAAAGTGATAGAGATTATAGTAGCTACCAGCGTCCTTATATACATAAAAGAGCGTACTAAATATAGAGCTATGTAAGGACTGAGTAAGCAGTCACATGAGTGACGAGTAATCATATGAGTCAGTATGAGTCGTTAAGACGAATGAATGATGAATGCTGTAGATAACGCATAGCCTCATAAGAATGTATCTAGGAGAGTCCGAGTCGGAACGAGTCGAATCTAATCTACAAGAGATAAGATCAACACTACTGACATAGCAGAAGCGCTACAACAACTCTAAGTCCCACACACTCCTTCTCACTATGATGTCTCATTTGTCTCGTTTCCAACAAGACCAGCCACCACCTTCCCAAATCTCGGCTCAACTTGCAGGCGCCAAACGGGTAGGGTTTCGAAACGCGGCTGCTCAACCAAGGGCAGACGTGAAGCTCATGTCGGAGCAGACTCCTTCGAGTGCGACTGTATCTGCTGCACCTCTTGTGTCACATCCCTATCTCTGAAAGGAGCCGGCTTTCTTGGAACATGCCAGAAGCTATTTTCTGTCAGCTTGCCGTGTTTTACCTCGCCCGAGTCCTAGTATTGAATAGGCGTATAGGGTCGAGGCTACGAAACAATGATTGGGTGCGGGTTTAGGCGTCAAGGTCGGGACAAGTGTTAAGCGCAAAAGGCTGGACGTGGAGGATGAATATTGCATATCCTTGGAGGAGGCACGCAAGGTATGCTTCTTTGTTCATCGTGATAGAGAGCAGGCAACTGCAGAGGCACAATCTCGAAGTATCGACACAGAGGCGTATTCGCTTCCTGGGCGTCTCATGTTCCTCCCATCCCTGAGAGTTGTTTGCTCGTAGTTCTGAATGGATCCTTTTTTTTTTTTGTTCACTGGATTACCACCTACCAAACCGCCGCCTCCTTCGCTCCAATGAGGATCGAGACCTTCACTAATGCTTCATCTACAGAGTAGACGGCTGTGGCGCATCTCTTTGCTACCAGACCAACACCATCTGCCCCTGACCTCTGCCTGGCATCCTCGTCATCCACAGTCACTTTCCCCCCGAGCCTGGAAGCCGCAAATTGTTCTTTGTAAATCCTGTTGGCCTCCTTCACCTCCGGACCTACGAGCTCACCGCATCCGAGCATTGCCGATTGTGCGCCAGACCACAGCTGGTCTGGGAATACCACCCTCCAAGCCCGCCCAGCTGCTTTCGTAGCGAAGCATGCCGGCCGCCCTTCGCAGTTTGTTGTTCGTGCACACGCAGAGCCAAGATCAATTCAAACACAAGATCTGGGCTAGCAAACCCTGGGATGCCTCGCCTGGAGTCGTCGACTTCTCGGTGTCGGTACGAGGGCTGCCAAGTATGAGATGGGCCCTGCGGACGCTACATTTTAGGCGGCCGCAAACGTGGATAAAAGTGCCTCTGAGGGGATGCGGAACGAGAACGACAAATATGGGGCAGGTGGATCCCACTTGGGCTGCTATGCATGAGGGTGTTGCAGTGGATCAGCTCAGGCGGACGGCAGAGGGGACTGGGAGGAGACCAAGCCCAGGGCAAAAGAGGTAGAAGCGAATTTTTGTTTATCACTTGTCGATGTCTTCTTCATTTGTTGTCGTATCACTACAGTAATGCTTAGTCTATAAACCAATTCCTCTTTGAATTGAGGAGTATTTCTATCCTGGAACTTGATACTGTCAACCTGAGTCGGGCTTCTGTCCGACACATGCAATGGCTCCACCGCTCATTCGATTTGTACCCCGCCTCATTGCTCGTACCCTTTTATCTCATCTCCAACAGCATTGTGTGCATCAGTAGCGCATACAATAAAGCGAATACATTCCACAAGCTACCTCATAACAAAGAAAACAGAGATTCAGGTATGATTAATTTCCAGGGAAAGCAAGGAGAAGGTCGGCGATCTCTTTGTGTCCCTCCTCCAAGGCGCGTGATAGTGTAGTCTTCCCCTGCTTATCCACTATAGTAACATCAATCCCCGGAACATCGAGGAGGAGTTTTGCAGCTTCTGTGCAGCCCCAGCGCGCAGCATATATGAGGGCCGTCCAACCGTCATTATCGACTGCGTTGATCTCAATGCCAGGAACCTCACAGAGAAGTTTTACAGCTTCTCTAAGATTCTCCCACACGGCGTGCATGAGGGCTGTCCAGCCATCGTCCTCTGCTGCGTTGACATTGATGCCAGGGAGCCCAATGAGGAGTTTCGCAGTTTCTGTGTTGCCCATTGCCACGGCATGTATGAGGGCCGTCTGACTGCAATTATCCGCTGTGTTGATGTCAATGCCAGGAACCTCACAGAGAAGTTTTAGAATGGGTGTATGGCCTCCGCTTGCAGCATGAATGAGGGCCGTCCAGCCGTTGTTGTCCCGTGCATTGATGTCAATGCCAGGAACCTCAACAAGAAGTTGCACGCATTCGACATGACCATTTGCGGCGGCCTGCATCAGGGTCGTCTTACCAGTGATGTCCCTGAGGTTTGCGTCGATTCCCGGCAGCGAGAGAAGAGTCTGGGCGCAAGCAAGGTGGCCAACCTTAACTGCGAGCATTAATGGCGATGCTCTGCGAAATGTTGTCTGAACATAGGGAGTTTGAGCTTGTGATGCTGGAGGGATCAATTCCTCAATGCCATAGAATGCAGCAATGTGAAGGGGGCCACCAAAATCGAGCCGTGTTCTTTCGTTCTCAAGAGGGTAATTCGTTGAGTTGACGACTAGTGCACTGGCTGCTACCAGGATAGGTGTATGATGAAGGCATTGACGAGTATGGTGGACCCATGACCGGTAGGCGTAGGCAAGGAGAAGATCGCCATGCAGCAGTTCCTGGAAGGCATCCTCTTCAACGCCTGTTTCACATTCAAGGTTACAGTTCTGAAAGCCGCGGCTGGCGACGTGGGCAATGCAGACGTGGGCAAGAATTGCATGGGGAACCGGATGTAAGTTTTGGATCTGGGGTAGGATGGCGTCCCGAGTCGTATAATCTGGATCACAAGGGTTGAGATACATAGGCAAACATAGATGAAGTGATGACTTGGAGACTCACGTATCAAACGAACAAGTTTGGTCTTTTCATCAATGGAAACCAATCCGCAGCAAACCGATAGAAGCAAGGCTTCTGGCACCATGCGCGTCGGGTCAAAGATATGTTGAAGAACACTACTGCGACTAGCGAGTAGGTCTTACCGAGTAGCTTGTAGGCTTAATTGGTAGGTTAAAGTGATAGAGATTGAGGTAGCTACAAGCGTCCTTATATACATAAATGAGCGTACTAATAATAGAGCTGTGTAAGGACTGAGTAAGCTAGTCACATGTGTAACAAGTAAGCGTATGAGTCAGTATGAGTCGTGTAGACGAATAAATGACGAATCCTGTAGATGTCGCATAGCCTCGTTAGAATGTAACTAGGAGAGTCCGAGTCGGAGTAATCCGAATCGGAGGTAACGAGTCGAATCTAATCTATGTAAGATAAGATCAACACTCCCCCTCAATGAGTGCATCTCCTAACGAGTGTACCCATTGGACTAAGACGAGTAGAACTCAAGTCCTAGTAATCCCCTGAAGTGTTCAAACTTCACACGTCCCAACGGTTTGGTGAAGATGTCTGCGATATTGTCGTTGGTATCAACTCGCAAGACTTCGATGTCTCCATTCTCGATGAGTTCACAGATGTAGTGAAACTTGACATCGATGTGTTTCATGCGCCGCTCCTGAATAGGATTGTTGCTAATGAAGATAGCACCGTTGTTGTCGGAACAGATAGGGATTGGCACGATGATCGGCATGCCAAGCTCTTTGAACATGTGCTTAAACCACATCACCTGTCGACTACAATCAGACACAGCCATGTATTCGGCTTTGGTGGAGGAATTAGCGACAGTCTTTTGAGCGTGTGAAATCCAGCTAATGCTAGTGTTTGCCAACATCACCATGTTTCCAGTCGTAGATCTGCGTGCAACCAGATCTGCGGCGTGATCAGAGTCCGAGTAGGCGATCAATCCATTTGGGATGCGCCATCAAGAACCAGAGCGTAGTCCATAGTTCCTCGGAGGTATCTGCATATGTACTTTGCCTTGCTGATGTGTTCCTCGGAAGGATTAGCTGCGAATTGAGACAGCTTGACAACAGCGTAGGCGATGTCTGGACGAGTGCCCAGCATCAAGTAGAGCAAAGATCCAATGATCGATTGGAAGTAGTGACGTCGTTTCGTATCGACAGGTCCAGTATGTTCGAGAGGCCTGTAACCCTCGACCATAGGTGTAGGTGCCGGTCGGCAATCCTTCATATCAAAACGTTCCAGGACTGTGCCAAGGTAGGCAGATTGGTCCAGACGGATGTTTTGTCCGTCACGTCTGATCCTCATTCGTAAGAACTCGGTTGGATTTTCGAAGTCTCGACATTCCCACTTGAGCTTGAACGCCTCTTTCTTGGCATTAACAAGTCTCTTGTTAGGACCCGCGAAGATGAGATCATCGACGTAGGCAATCATGATGACAAAGCCACCATGTCCATCCTGGAGGATGAAGATCCCGGTATCGGTCGATAGTCGTTTGAAGCCAAGAATCTTCATCGACTTTGCAAGTTCCATGTACCATGCACGGGATGCTTGCTTCAGACCATAGATAGCGCGAAGGAGCCGGTACACCTTGTGCTCTTTGCCCTTCATGACAAAGCCTTCGGGTTGACGCATATAGATCTCCTCATCTAGTTTCCCATAGAGGAATGCAGTCTTGACATCGACTCCGGTGATGTGCCAATCCTTGAGAGCCGTGAGGGCTAACATGGTTCGGACTGATTCGAAACGAACCACCGGTGAGAAAATCTCGTTGTAGTCAATGCCTTCGATTTCTTGGAAACCCTTGGCAACAAGTCGGGCGCGTTTACGACCGTCAGATTTGACGTCGAATACCCAGCGATTGGTAATCGCTTTGCGACCTTTGGGAAGATCAACCATTTCGAATACTTCGCGTTCAGAGAGTGCCTTTAACTCATCTTTGCAAGCATCGATCCATCCTTTCTTCTCCTGCGGTGGCATCCGCAAGATGTCTTTAAACATCCACTCGCGTGGAGCGCTATCGACAGAAGGAACTGAAGGCAAAACCGCTTTAGAAAGCAGGAAATGCATAAAATTAACTCCCCCTTCACGCGTCAAGCGTTCTAAGTCCTCAGGTATGTCAAAAGTCGAATCAGATTCACTTTCGGACACAGGAGTAGCAGGCTTCGGCGCGGGAACACCTTTTTCCTTGCTTTGAGCACCTTGATTAGATCCAGATGGCCGTCTGTCATCTTTATCAAGTGCTTTTCTCCGATCCGTCTGATGCTTTTCTGTCGGAGTTTTATTTCTGTAGACATCGCCAGGCTGAGGCTTGGTTTGGGTCCGATTCCGCGCAGATCTCCTTGGTTCATCACCAGGAGCGTTTCCCGGCGCGGGGTTCGGCGGGTGCTGGTCAGCTGGTTGTTCACCAGTGTTCCGATCGTCGGCACGATCAGGACCGCTACCTCTTTTAGGGGTTTGGGAGTTTGATGGACGAGGAAGGAAATCATTGTCGTCATCATCATCTTCAGATTCAGATGGAGGTCCATCATTGCCAAACGAGGAAGGTGGGTAGTCTTCAACTCGTGGTTGGTCTTGAGGTGCTTTCGCATCAGGACACCTTGGGAAGTGAAGTTCGTCAAAGCGAGCAGTAGTCGCCTTGAATAGAACGTTCCTTGGCAGTCTCATGAAGAGATACGCCTTCATGCCTTCTGGGAATCCTAGGAAGATCATGTACTCCGACCGTGGAAGGAGCTTATTAGATCGTTGTTCCTTGGGAATATACACCCAGGCACCACATCCGAAGACTCTCAATTTAGAGACGTCTGGAGCTTCTCCTTCTACAGCCTCGTGTGGAGTAATCCAACCAAGACGCTTGAGAGGCGTCTGGTTATACACGTAAACAGCATATAGAACTGAAAATTCCCACCATGATGGAGGTAGGCAAGCGTCGTGACGCATTGACTCAGCCTTCTCCATGATAGTGCGATTGAAGCGCTCAGCGCGTCCGTTCTGCTGATGCATATACGGAGCGCTTATTGATAGCTTGATTCCTTTTGATTTGAAGAATGCTATGGGTTCTTCGTTGATGAATTCTCCACCACCATCCACCTGCCATTCTTCGATTTTCTCATGGTATATGGTTTCGACCATGGTGACGAAATCTTTGATCGCTTGTATTGATCCACTCTTCTGGAGAAGAAGGACACACGATCCACGACTCGTACAATCATCAAAGAAGGAGATGAAGTGTTTGAACTTGTGGTATGATTCGACAGAGAATTCTTTCAGATCCGAATGGATCTTCTGGAATCTGTGCTTCGCACACTTGCTTGAAGCCGGGAACGGCTCAAGCGTCATCTTCCCTTGCGCGCAACCGCGGCACAAAGGTTCATGTTTGGGAATTTCCACCATAGGTGGGAAGTTCGTGGTATGCTTTTTGGCTCGTTTGAGCACTTCCCGCGATGGGTGACCAAAGCGCTTATGCATGACCTCGTAGTCGACAGGTGGTCCGGAGACCTTCTGCACTTCTTTCGGCGATCCGTTGGAGTTCTTTACAGATACCCAATAAATCGTGTCGTCCGGATGAAGCGGATGACCCTTAATGAGATTTCTCCCATCAAGATCGTTGATTCCCATAGATAGGGAATCACCCCAAAGAGTAGTCTTGGGTTGACTCCAGAAAGTTCCCATAGAGAACAATCGAGTCGATAGATTGGGAATGTGATATACTGGTTCGATGATAGATTCAACGTCTCGATCGTTACCATCAGCACCTTTGATAGTGTGAGTTACTCGAAGTTTTCCAATTCCTTTTATGGACAGGGTAGTACCCTTGGAAGCGGTGTTAACCGATGGACTGTTCTTAACGACTTTGTAGTCAAACAAGTCCTCTTTCGAGGGGGTAACATGCATTGATGCCCCAGAGTCCATCATCCAATGGATGAGTGTCTCAAATTTCTTACAGGAAGCGCATTGCGCATCTTTACACTTAGCAGTATTCGATGAATCGTGAATCGAAACAATAGAGTTAATTGCACAGCAATACTCTAGGAATACATCGTCGTCTAGCATATTCATATCTAATTGAACAAGCTGTGGAGGGCAACGAGTTAGCCAAGTGTTTCCTGGTAGAAACAGAGGGGACGTACTTATCGTCGTCATAGTGCCCAGTCCTCAGAGCGTCCCAGTCCGGTAGGTAGACGGATGGTTGCGCATCTGAAAGGTGATCTGGTCCATTACGATCTGGATATTCGCCTCCCATCCCGTCGTCGGAGCCCCAGTCGGAGACTTCGTCATCGGGGTGGAGCGGATCCTCCAGTTCTCCGTCTCGGATCCTCTCCCAGACTGTCTTGGGGGCGCCGAATAGCGAGGGGTCCTCGCCTTCGTCGCCGAGGGAGACGCTGTCGTCGTCTTCCCCTAAGGCGTCGGTGTCACTGAGTCCGTCCAGTGCTTGTGAGCCGTCCCCTTCCATAGGCAGTCCAGATTGACACACCATGGTTGGTTGGGGAACGTCGACCCCTTCTCCAGATCCACCTTGTGCCAGTGGGGGAGATGAGAGTCGGTGCAGAGGCGAGCTGGCCTCATGCACCTCAGGTTGTTCGGCAGGTTCGAGTGAACGTTGACGTTTGGAAGGCCTGGGGGAACTGATGCGGTCAATAAGGGCTCGTTTCCGCTTATCCGCTTCCTCGAAGGATTTGAGGTTGCGGGCGGTTTTTGGTAAATCGAGCTTACCGCAGTTCTTCCTGGCGCGTTCCACGTCGGGATAGCACGAGGTCTCCGTAGACGGAGCGACCTTGGCTTTAGCAGCCGAGGCAGGGAGATGGGTAGATGGAGTGAGGTTGGCAGGGCGTTGGACGATAGAGGGTCCGGTCTTCACGAATGAGAGGACCGAGACCTTGGCCTGGGGAGGCACATGCTCCTGAGGAGCGGGAGAGACGAGATGGTCGCCTAAGAAGGCGGCCTGTACCATGTGGGAGCTATGACCTTGAGACTTCCTTTCTTTCTCCTTCTTCTTGTTACCACCCTTGGATCCGCGCTTCTTCCCCTTGTTCTGGGAAGAACCCGAGTTTTGGTTACCCGAGTTGCTGGAATCCTTCTGCTGCCCCTGTTGCTGCTGACGGAAGTTAGGGTTTCCCCCCTTTCCTCTTGATGCCAGTGAACTTGTTGAGGGTAGCTGGATTGGCGATGCGATCGTACTCGGCCGTGATGGCCTTGACGGTGGTCTCGAAGGTGAGATCCTTCTTGTTTTTGTTAAGAAGGATGGCGACGGTGTTGTCGTACTTGGTAGGAAGGCTGCTGATCAGAATCATCGCCTCGATGAATGAATCGATTGAGACGTTGTTCGTAGCAAGTCGACCCAGGTAGCTCTGGAGCTCGGCGATCGCAGGGCGAGGGTCTCCAGTTCCAATATGAAACTTGATTGCTCGGGAGAAATCCGCAAAGATCGCGGCGTTGCCCGGACTACCGTAAAGCTCTTTGAGAGCGTCCCATAACTCCATAGTCGTCGCTTTGCCCGCAACTTGGGCGCAGACATTTCTGTTGATACGGAGGAGGAGAGCTCCCATGGCTTGGTCATCGTCGATGTCCCATTTCGCGATCTTCTCTTCCTGAGCCAGCTTCTCCGCCGCAGTGGCATCCGAAGCGGCACCCTCAGGGCGAGTACCATCGATGTAGGACGAGAGACGTTGCATTTGGAGGTATTGCTCCGCACGCATGGCCCAATCCAGGTAGTTGGTTCCATCGAGCATGGGGATACTGTTGTGAGCGTTGTTGGAAGACATTTGTTGATTGTTGAGATCTGTCAGAACAAGGTTCGTTAGCAACGTATATCACAAATCAAAGAAGCGGCCAGAATAGCGCATTCTTTGCCCCATTCTGCAGCCATTACAGCGCAGATTTCTGCTGCCATTACAGCGCAGAGTAAAGGCATAGGTTCGACCTATCAGCCACTTGGTTAGACATGCATAGTCGCAGCACTTAAGCGCAGACTTGTAGCAGTCTATGGAGGCAGCCATTACAGCGCCAACCAAGTTTGTAGATGCAGCCATTACAGCGCTTCTACTGAGCTTCAGGGCTCATAACCTGAAGAACACTACTGCGACTAGCGAGTAGGTCTTACCGAGTAGCTTGTAGGCTTAATTGGTAGGTTAAAGTGATAGAGATTGAGGTAGCTACAAGCGTCCTTATATACATAAATGAGCGTACTAATAATAGAGCTGTGTAAGGACTGAGTAAGCTAGTCACATGTGTAACAAGTAAGCGTATGAGTCAGTATGAGTCGTGTAGACGAATAAATGACGAATCCTGTAGATGTCGCATAGCCTCATTAGAATGTAACTAGGAGAGTCCGAGTCGGAGTAATCCGAATCGGAGGTAACGAGTCGAATCTAATCTATGTAAGATAAGATCAACATATGTGTCTCCGGCGAAGTGGCAACGGCGCGTTGAAGTACATTGATTGTGATTTCACCATGTGCATGGGTGATCCAGAGAAGGATGAGCTTTGCGAGGGCAGATTGTTTGGGTCCCTGGGCAAGGACTCGCTCCCAGGTCTTCATGTAGATCGAGTCGATATCGGTGGGGAATCCTTCCAATGTTTCTTGTACATCTCGAATACTCATGCAGTTGCGGAGTGCCTCCAGCTGTAGCTTAGCATGAAGAAACCTATAGGGTGGGTCAGCATGAGGCAAAGGAAGATAGTAAAGAAGCCTCACATTCCGCCAGACTTTCGATGAACTGCGTCAACAATTCTTCCCTCAAAGTCAGTACCCTCCAGCAGTGCCACGAGGTCTGGACAATGTTGAAGAAAGTGCTTGATGTGTAGATCGAGGTCGGATGGGCTGGCAGCAATTTTGAACACTTGCGCCTGAGGAAACTGTTGTTGGAGGGTCTCAAGTGGCCGAGAGGTGATAAAAATCTTCACGTCCAACGACGAAAGAAGTCGAACAAGAATAGGCCTATCCTCAGCCCGCATCTCGTCCAGCGCATCAAGGACGAAGAAGAGGACTTTTCCACGTTGCACAAAACCTGCCAGAGCACCCATTAGGTCTTCCTGAGTAGGTTTGGTCCTCTCTTGCTTGTGCTTTGCATAGAGACCTTGAACCATAGGAACCAGGTCGATGTGGCGCTCGACGATTTGCTTGACCAGCGATTCCAGCACGTCTCGGACGGTCAAGGGTTCGCTGTATCGAAGGTAGACATACGCGACGCAAATGGTATCGCCCCACGCCTCCTCACGCCACTCTAGGTCACGGATAACAATAGATCTGCAAGATGTGAGCATGATGAAAGTGCTTAACCGACCTGACTCACACAAGGATGGTTTTTCCGGCGCCAGCTTCAGCCCGCATTAGCATCATAATTGAGTTCAAGCAAATGCAACGACATACGAATTCCAATCCCCCAGAGGATCCTTCCTTTCCCAATCCAGAAGAGGAACATTTCGCCAGCTGTGAACCAGAGGCATGTCCCTGCGGTCGCTTTCGAAAGGGTATCCAATTGCATGTCTCGGAAATTGGGGAGTGATAGAGAGTTCAGGATCTCCAGCACATCAATTCGAACGGGTGGAGGTTCATTGTTGTAGTTATTGATGGTCGTATTGGTGTTCTCAGGGTGAGCGATGGTGAATGTGCCGCCATAGATGCAGGCATTCTGTACGCCAGATATCAGCGCCGATCCAGAGGCTGTTGGTGAGCATTCTGAAGGCGGCGTGGCGACTTCAGTTTGCCATCGTCCTCTCTTAGTAGCTACACCCTGGCTTGGAGAGGGGCTCCGGTTGCGCTTGCCATCCATGGAGGATCCCATGAAGCGTTCAGATATAGAGGAAGAAGTCAAGGGACAAAGCACGACCCGACCATGAGGCCTCTTCACAGCAATCTGACGAATTTGATGCGATCACCAGAGCATCTCGAACGGGCGCCTAAATGTTGCCTATGAAGCCCGTGCAACCGCCTGGCGCTTAAGCTCGAGACCATCTGCAACAGAAAACGCAATGGCAGTTTTCTCCCCTTTCTCTCTCCCTTGTCTCGTTAGTTTCGGTGGAGTCAACAAAGAATACCATGGACACATCCTCAGGAGCCAAGCAAAAGGTGAGGAACAAATGAAAGTTTTCATCAGCTGCGTCCTACTATCACAAGCTCCCACCGCGAGGATATCAGCAGAAGACTCCAAGTTTGTGGAAGCGACGCTGTCCTCATCCATTTGCAGCGCTGGGGGCTTGACGGCATGCTAGGTAAAGGCGGGTCGTACGTGTCGTCTGGTGGGGCGGCTAAACCAAGGCCGACATCTATAGTGAAAGGCATTGTGTATGGGTCATCTCATCAGCAAAAACTCAGATAGTTCGTCGGCTGAGGCAAGAGAATGTGTAAAAGGACGAGAACGAACAGTCGGCTATCTATTAGGACACAGCTGCCGAGGGATTGGCGCGTCAGTACGCCTCTATCTGGAGGGCGATTAAAGTCCCACATGTTGTAGTTAGGAGAAAGGAAACACCGACAGTTAGACAAGGAAACCAGTGTGCTCAGACGACCGCTTGAGTCAAGTTCTTCGTTGTTTCCTGAGGGAGGATCCCCCGACTTGGATAGGAAGCGGCAGGTGTGTTGGCAAAATTTAGAAGAGACAGACGTCTCGAGGGTAAAGAAAACATATATCTATACTAAGAATCATGATATGAAAGCGGGAGATGAATAAGGAGTAAAAGATTACGCGCCTTGGTCTCTCCGCCGAGAATCTTCTCGACCGCCAGCTAGGTCCAATCCTCAGTACAACCGTCAAACGCCATTAGCCTCATGTGGCACTTCTCCTGCACAGTCCTGTCCTTCTCCTTGTCCATCTCCTCAAGCACATCCCTCTTCACCTTCCCCGCCTCCTAGAGCATCGCATCCGCTGCGCCCATATCATGGCGCTCCCACTTGGTGACCCTCATAGTCACCACTTTGGCGAGCCGATGCCGACTCATGCATTGGCACCTCAAGTCGACATCTTCAGACGACGTGTACAGGGTTTGGTATCCCCGCATGTCTGGTCTTTGAATCTTTCTGGGTTCCCGTTGTGCACCAAACGGACTGCAAAGGACAGCCGACGTGCTTTGCTGCGTTGGCAGATACAGCAGTTTCGAGATTGGGGCGCTCAGACGCGTCACGGTGTGCGAGACGAAACGGGCAAAGAAAGCGAGTGCGGCGTGGTTTGAGGGTTGGAGGTGGAGGAAGAAGACGAGGGTTTGTAGACAGATTTGTTGCAGACAGGTTTCGAGAGAGAGCGGCTTCGGATGATGCTCACCAGTAAGGGGAGATGTGAGCGAGAGAGGGATGGGCAAGGCGTTACAGGGTAGGATGCAGGAGAGATTTGAGAGGGGATCGTGGCGTCTGCTCAGAGAGCAAAGTATTGGTTCGGTTTTCGAGCTGTTTCGATTGAGGAAGGCGCAGTCTGGCGGGCGCCAGTTGGGCGAGCGAGAAGGCGCCCTCATTCCGAAAGCAAGTGCGTGGTCCTTCAAGAAGGGGGTTGGTCTTGAATGTAAGGTTTCCGAGAAGCACATACATGGTTCTAGGGATTCCGAATGATCGCTTGCCTGCCTTCTCTGGCAAGAAATGCAAACTCGTATCTTGAAGGTGCTCCCTCTGAGGAAGCCGTAGGGTCCATGCTGTGAAATCCTCCACGGCACGCGTTGGCATTGAGCACCCATCCTAATCGTTCGACCTGAGACCACAATTAATTACTGAGCCAAATCATCGCCCCTAGGACTCCATTCAATACAGCGAATCAAGCGAGTTGAGGAGCAGCGAGCTTACAGAAAGTCTTCGTCGGACCTGCCAGCTTCTCCCAGGAAAGCCGGTTGCTGTTCGGCGATTGGGCAGGGTGCATGGGCAGGTGCAGTATACTGGCCCCCAGTGTCCTCAGGATTCTGTTGCAACGTGGGTTTCACATCCTCCCTTGCCTGATGCCTGAGCAGTTTCATTGCTAGGTTTGACTCGTTCCACAAGTCGCGTCGAGGAGGAGGGCGATGGTTGGTCGGCACACAGGCTGTCCGTTATGGCAGATGAGAAGTCTCAGGTAGAGGAATGTGGAAGTGTCGTAATGCCTCTGTGAGTGGGTGGGGATGGTGGTTGAACGTTTGAACGTTGAAGCCAGAGGACAAGCGCCCGTGCTAACATAGGGGCAATTCTCTGATTGGCGCTCCCACGCTCCTTGCTCTCGACCTCGACCTCTCCTCTTTTCAATGGGGCCTACCTCTTCGTACCAAATCCAGTCACTGCATACGTATGACAACTATCACCCACTCCGTCTCGTACAGGCATCCACTCACTAATCGAGCCATGCAACCATTTGCGTCAAAATCAACCTCATCGAAGCCATGCCACGCCAGCTGCAGGGTGAACATGTCAATATGAAAGTTGACAGTCTCTTCCTACCCCCAGAGCGTGTCCCTGGGTGTACCTATCAATTCATGAAGGGAGACACGATAGACGTACTAGGCAAGTCAAGTGAAAGGTCGTCCCATTCGATCTAGATCTCCCTTGCTGACTTTACTTTACTCGGACAGTCTCTCGCTGAAGCTGACGAATCTCTGCTTCCTACGCCTCGATACTCTCACTCCCTTCTCATCATGATTATTGTCAAGCCGCCCGCTCACAGATTCCACGCCCGACGCACAGATCAAAGAGCAGCAAGCTTCGGATGGCGAACGTGCCATCCAGGGCCGACTCTGAACCTCCACTCCATCGAGTTTGGAGTCTCAGGTTGGCGAGGTACAGCCAGGAGTGAGGTTTCGGCTTGGGAGCGTGCAGAAGGTACGCGTGATTTCATACGCTCTGGTCTCTTTTTGACTGACAGTGCTATAATCATATAGTGATTGAGGTTGAACTCGTCATGAAATGGTGTCCACCTCCCCGAGCTATGCAACGGATGTCGCTGGCCAGCCCTGGAACCTCAAAAGCCCCGCCCAAAGACACGATATACCCAGACGGGCCTATCAACCCCTGCATTAGCTGGATCTGGAGGGGTTATCGACATCATGATGGGCCAACGACGAGGCAAGGCACCGATCCCTCAGCCCCTGAACCCTCCACAACCGGTCTTGCATAGCGGTCTGGTCACCAGTCAATATCAGCACCCTCAACATCCGACTGGGTGTTGGAGAGTTGCGTTGGGAAACCGAGGCTCATTCGACGACTGGCATATGATACGAGGTGAGGCATGATGTGTCCAGGGCATGCATACTTGGCTGATCAAGCTGTACAGGTACTCAGAATGGAGGGTAAACGATTATACTCGACCCGGGCTCTCCTTGCCCTCGTTGTCGAAACTCCCAGCATCGGGTGGGACTGCTAAGTCAGTGAATCGCGATTTTGCCACTCTTGTCGTTGACACTCAACGTTGCTCAGAGCCGCCGAAACAGCACCCCTCTCAAACATTGGATTGAAATGGATACAGAGATTTTCGGGCAACGTCCAGGTATCTGGTATTTTTGAAGCCTTGCCTGGTCAATTTCAAACACGGCTCACCCACCATACAGCGCTACCCCCACGACGCCCTTACTCCTGTCAAAGTCTTTCAATGTTTGCGTTCCGTGTCTCGTTTCATGCAATCGGGCTTTGTGTTGGATTCCTGAACGCTGCTCAACCGACGTCCAACTTCGTTAGCCGCTTGGATCTTTCAAGCCGCTCAAGCATCCATTCGTATCCGCGGGAGACGTCTCAATTCGGAATTGAGGAGGGGCAGGTACGCAACATCTTGTTGATTCTTGACCATCCGACTTACAACTTCGGCCAGATATGCATCCATCTCGGGACATATACGCTCCGTCGTTGTCTGTCCGACTGCCTCGAGCAGGGCCTGCGGGGAACGCTGTAAGCACTCACCTCAAGCATGGGAAGGCATAAGCCCAACCTCTGCAATGTCAGCTCTGTTGTTTTCACCCCAAACCTGTATCATCCTCGACATTGCTAAATGCAGTGTAGTCGCGTATCCCGAATAAACAGGTTTCCTACCCCAACTACCTTTTCAGCTGAGAAAACAAAGATGAAGCTCTCCCCTACGAAGCCCATATCCTTCAAGCAGCTGATTCGACAAATGTGGGTGTGGTAGGTATGTAATGCTTCGCAATCGTGCATTATGAACGGTAGAAAGCAAGGCGAGTTGTCATTTGCTTTATCCCGCTTTGGTACCAAAGCTTTACTCAGTGCTTCGATTGCGCATGCTCAACAGCAGCGTATGAGACCAGTGCAATGTCCTGTGACATTCAGCAATTGCTTGCAGGCACAGAGTTGACTGGACGATAATGAACACCCGCAAGCAATATGACGACCTTTGGCTCGATGATCCAGGTGTGTAGGCCCTGGCCATTTGAGAGGACCCTCGAGGGGGAAGCAAAGGCGAAGGGGAGGCGGGATATGCAGTCCTAGGTTATACTTGGTATGAACTATACTCCTTTTTAACCGTTTCTTCAACCGACTGCCTCCCGTAGCGATTTGAGTCGGGGTCCACCTGACGATTTCAAGTTGAACAAAGGAGAGGGCGCTAATGCTCATTGGAGCTGAACAATCTACTTGCTTGTTCTCTTCATATTTCTCTCCTCCTTGCTATTATATCGAGAGCTTTGATAGCACGCACATTGTTATATAAGTTGAGTACAAATGGTCCATAATACGTGTATGTTGTTACAGTGAACCTAGACATGTTGGTACAATTGTCCCCTAAAAGCAAGCAGATCATTGACAATCTCTCGATCTCCCCGCCTACTGGCGTGTGACAGTGCAGTCCCCTTGTCTGATTTACATACAACATTGATGTCAATGCCCGGGGTACTGAGCAGCAGCTTCACGACCTCTGTGCGGCTTGTAAGCACAGCAAGTATGAGTGCTGTCCTGCCATTCTGATCCACGGCATTGATATCAATGCCAGGAAATTTCAGGAGGAGCTGCGCAATTGCTGTATAACCCCTGGCCACAGCGTGTATGAGGGCCGTCCAGCCGTCTTCATCTTTGGCGTTGGCATCGATGCCAGGGAGTGAAAGGAGTTGTTTCATTGCTTCTATGCGGCCCCAGCGCACGGCATGTATAAGAGCTGTCCTGCCTTCCCAATCAACGGCGTTGATGTCAACACCAGGCGCCTGAGCAAGAAGTTCCATGCATTCGATGTGATCATCATAAACGGCAAGCATGAGGGCATTGCGTCCAGAACTGTCGGTGAGACAGACATCGCTACCTGGCAACAAGAGAAGAGCTTCGGTACAAGCAAGGTGACCCCGCTGAACGGCTAGCATCAACGGCGACCGTTTGAAGTTGGTGGTCTGATCATTTGGGGATTACAATCGTGCTGCTGGACGAATTAGGTCTGCAAGACCATAGAATGCAGCAACATGGAGGGGCCCGCCAAAGTTGACAGTGTATGACTGGTTCTCCAAAGGGTACTTTGTACAATGAAGTACCAACTCAGCGGCTGCGGAGACAACAGGTCTGTAGTGGTCGCACTGGCGCATGTGGTGGGCCCATGATTCATATGCATATGCAAGGAGGGAATCATTGCGAAACCCTGGGTCGCAGCTTTGGTCATTGGGTGCAATTTCCCAACTATAGTTCTGGAAGCCAGAGTTGATGAGATGAGCAATACAGACATGCGCAGGAATGGCATGGGGAACCGGATATAGTCCTAGGATTCGGGGAAGGATAGCGTCCCGAGTTGTGTAATCTGGAATCGCAGCCGACTCATGAGAAAGCAAAAACGGAGATGAGGTGACAAAGAGACTTACGCATTAGACGGACGAGCTTTGTTTTTTCATCAACCAAAACCAATCCACAGCAAACGGATAGAAGTAAAGCTGCGGGTACCATTCGCTTCGGCTCAAAAGTGTATGTTTCTGGCGAAGTGGCAACAGCGCGTTGCAGGGTTTCGATTGATATCTCACCGTTGGCATGGGTGATCCAGAGGAGAACCAGTTTTGCAAGATTCGAATGTTTGGGTCCCTGGGACAGGATTCGCTCCCATGTCTTCATGTAGATCTCCCCAATGTCGCTTGGGAATCCTTCCAAAGTTTCTTCTACATCCAGTGCACCGATACAGTGATGAA
Organism: Coprinopsis sp. MPI-PUGE-AT-0042; assembly: GCA_020736565.1. Lineage (NCBI taxonomy): Eukaryota > Fungi > Basidiomycota > Agaricomycetes > Agaricales > Psathyrellaceae > Coprinopsis > Coprinopsis sp. MPI-PUGE-AT-0042. The sequence continues at coordinate 395,741 of JAHBOF010000040.1, read as the reverse complement.
GCGCTTCCAACTGAAGTTGTGCATGAAGGAACCTGTGGAGATGTTTTAGGACCATGGACGTGGACAATAAAGATAGGTCGAGGGACTCACATACCACCGGACGTTCGGTGAATTGTCTGCGCAATGCGCTCCTCGAGGTCGGTGCCCTCCAGCAATGCCACGACCTCTGGACTGTGTCGGAGAAAGTCCTTCATATACAAGTCGAGGTCGGACATTGTCGCTGCAATATTGAAAACTTGGGCCTGAGGATGCCGGCGCTGCAGAATTTCTAGCGGCCGAGAGGTAATGAAAAGCTTCGCTTCCAATGATGCAAGCAGATTGACTAAGATGGGGCGATCCTTGACCCTCATCTCGTCCAACGCGTCCAGGACAAAGAACAGACATTTTCCACCTCTCGTGAATTCTGCCAGTGCATCCACAAGCTCTTGCTGACTGGGCTTGGTTTTCTCTCGCTTGTGCTTCGCATAGAGACCTTCAATGATTGGAACCAAATCGATATGGCGCTCGACAATCTGCTTGACCAGTAATTCCAGGACGTCCCTGACAGTCAAGGGCTCACTGTATCGGAGGTAGACGTAGGCGACGCAAACGACGCCTCCTGACGTTTCCTCAAGCCCTTCCAGATAGCGGATAACAATGGATCTGCAAATGGTGTCAGTCAACTGACGGGCGCCCAATTGAACGTACTCACGCAAGGACAGTCTTCCCCGCTCCAGCTAAGCCTACAATCAGCTCTACAGTCTAACTGAAGCAATCTTTGACGTACGAATACCAATCCCCCACAGTATCTTGCCATCCTTGATCCAGAAGAGGAACATCTCGCCCGTTATAAACCAGATGCAGGTCCCTTCAGTGGCTTTGGCAAGAGTGTCCAGTTGGATGTCACGGAAGTTTGGCAGGGACAGCGAGCTCAAGATATCCAAGAGGTCGACTGGAGCAGTTTGAGATCCATAGCTGTATGTGTAGTTATGAATAGTCGTGCTACTGTCGTGTCCAACCACGGTGAATGTACCACCAGAAATCTGAGCGCTGTGGACCCCAGATATCAGTGCAGATCCTGAGGCTGTCGGCGAGCATTCGGAAGGCGGTATCGCCAGCTCTGACTCCCATCTTCCTCTCTTTGTCGTTAAGTCCTGACCCAAAGATTCGCTGCCCTGCCGCTTAGGCTGACCACGCATGGAGAATCTTGGGAATCTCTAGGTATGAGGATGGAGGTCAAGGAGCAAAACGCTTCAGTCTATTCTGATGACCTTGATGCAATCATGCCTGAGGTTGAAACGCGCGCTTATTTGTTTCCAAGCCCCGCCGCGATGTATGGATCTGTAGGGGCTGGAGAGGCAAGAATCGTCCAGAGTGTAATCGATAGCCTTCAAAAAGCTTAATAATCTCCACATCAAAGCAAAAAACAAAAACGAACAAAGGACTCAAAAAGCCTTTCACCCAACATTGTCCATTCGGTTATCGTCTTCGTCCTCTAAGCACTCGTCCTACCTTCCTCTCCTGTGCATCTGCACCTCCTACATCGCTTCTTCTGTCAACCGCTGGGCTTCGGCCAGTTTGGCGATGTTGGAGTGGTGTAGAGGTCGCAAAGCATGTTAGTGTGTAGTTGAAGTTGTACTTGTGGAAGCAAGAGGCGGTTGTCAATCCGTCCCATATACAGACTGTGAGCTCCAACGTAGGTGGGGAGGATAACAAAAGCTAGAGTTCACATCTTCTCCCAACATTCATAACACAAGAATGTGTCAAATGTCTACTGCATCCACCAACGGTGCTGGTGCCAGCTTGTCTAGATTGGCCTTGGAAGAGTATGTACATCATAGGCGAGAGGGCAATGGGGTAAACTTCACCCATGCATCGTTGTTCTTCCCGTGCCCAGAGGCGTGCTCGTGACAGGAAACCGGTTTATTCGGGTATTCGAATACACTGCAACCTGAAAGGTTGCAACAACGACAAGGACGCGACGTCCAGACATGAGGCAAACGCAACGAAACCAAGGATACAAGCCCAACACTCTAGTACCAAGCGCAGTTATCCCTACACCATGTCACGAGCCAACCGGTACGTTGATGATGAGTTAATCTTTCTGTTGTAGATTTGATACCTTGTAGCGTCTCTATGAGTGTCGTTCGAGGCTGTCAGACCAACGACACCGGGAAGTGACGATCCTGATATGGACGTTCTGTGCGACGTTATGAGTTGGACAGCCGAGAGTCAGCAGAATCTCATTTGCTGTATCTCCAATTTGTGGAATGGAGGCCACTCCCACACGTACAAGTCCCATGCGGTTGTTCGAGGGGTTTGATACCGTCAAGGGCCACAAAGTCCCAGGAGCCTAGCTATATCGTGGTTCCTTGGAGTGTTGATCACATTGGCCCATGCTCCAGGGTGTACAGAGCGATACTAGTGCTCTTTCATCTCTGCGCAGTCTGATGAGCCAAGAGAGCAAGACATGGCGAAGCCCCGACTGACCTTCCCTGGTCGATATCATCCAACACTCGCAGCTTCGACGACAGGTACACATGGAGACATGAAAGCAGAGTTACGTATCTTCCAAGGTTCTGTAGCACCTGCAGGACGTCGTTAGCCGCATGCACATGCCTCATGCCTCACTTGGTGTCTTTTCGTCGTTGTCGAGCGAGCGATTGCTTCCATGTCCAATTCTCCCAGGTCCAGTCTGAGATTTGAACTGCCGATGGAAGCATGGTAGGTGTTCCACTGTGAAAAGTAATTAGCGGGATGTACACAGGTCGAGGGGTCGGGATTTGCCTTGTCGTTTGCTCCGTCATCCTGCACAAGCGGTCCCTCCCAAATTGATTCGCCTAATCCAATCATCGATGAACGACGCATGTGTTGTGCAGTCAGAGGGGCTAAAGGGGAGCACCGTGGCTTCAACGAAGCCCTTGGAGCACTGGGGCCGACCATTCGGCTGGGTCATAGCTCGGACTGACGGACAACCATCAGCATCGAGTGCGCAGATCCCTGCACGGAATCGTCAGCCAAACGAACTCGGGATGAATGGAATCCAGCGTACGTCCTACACACCTGGAGGGAGACCCCACCCTCAACCGTAAACCTCGACCCCTCAGCATTCGCCTCGATGGGCATGGACTAGCAGCCCCTGTGTCGTTCTTTATCCTTTGCGATGTAGGATCGCCCCTCTCTGCTCGGCGCATACTCTGCTAGTTGTGAAGTATTCGACCCGGTATCGTCGAGCATAGGCTTGACAATAGGCATGGCGAGAGCGGGGCAATCATGTGAGGTTTCAGCAAGGATGGCCATGGACTGAAAAATGAAGCCAAGTTAGTGAGAAAACCGAAGACAAGGATCCACGCGACTTACTTCGCATCTCCTGCTCGTCTCCTTGTTTGGCTTGCAATCTTTCCCATATACTTCGGCCACCAGAGACACGGCCTGGTCTTTCTCAAACACCGCAAGGTTTGGACAGCTTCATCCAGCCTGTAGAACGGCGGGGTTATCGATCGGGATAGGTGGAGGAGGGGAGGCCCGGAGGAGTCTAAGAAGTCTGTAAGAACGCGGTTATCAGCAACACGAATCATTGGCTGACCAGATCGGCGGATAGATAGGCCGTGCAAGAGGAATACGAGACAACGGGCAGGCGAGAATCGAAGAAGGGACGGCTGCATCTCCGGCATGAAAGGCGAGGCAGGTGTAAAGAAGGCTCCAAGTTGACCGGGCATGATTCGCTGGACTAGATGCAAAGAAACGCTGGCTGAAAAGAGGAGGAGGGTCGCTAATGGTCAACCGGTCAAGAGCAAGGAGCGCCGTGGGACGGATCAGAGGATTGCCCCTATGTCATCATTAGCGGACGGTTGGTCATTTGCTTCAACCGCCATTCATGTCCACTGACATAGCGGAAGGGCCATGACAACTCTAGGTTCTACACACTCCTTCTCACTATGCCATCCCATTTGTCTCGTTTCCAACAAGACCAACCACCGCATCCCCAAATCTCGAGTCAACTTGCAGGCGCCAAACGGGTAGGCTTTCACAACGAGGCTGCTCAGCCAAGGGCAGACATGAAGCTCACGTCGGAGCAGACTCCTTCGAGTGCGACCGTATCTGCTACACCTCTTGTGCCATATCTATATCCCTGAAGGAGCCAGCTTTCATGGGACCGGCCAGAAGGTACCATCTGTAAGCTCGCCATGCTTCACCTCGTCCGACTCCTGGTATTGAATAGGCGTATAGGGACGACGCTATGAAACAATGATCGGTTGCGGGTCTAGGCCGCAAGGTCAGGATGAGTGCTAAGTGCTAGGCTTGATGTGCTGGTCGGATGTTGCATATCCTTGGAGGAGACACACAGGGTATGTTTTTTTGTTCCTCGTTATAGAGAGCAGGCAGCTGCAGAAGCAAAATCTCGGAGCTTCTATACAGAGGCGCATTCGTTTCCTGGCCGTCTCACGTTCCTAGCGACCTCCCTTCCCTGCGAGTCGTTTGCTCGTAGTTCTGAATGGATGCTTTCCTTCGTTCACCGGATTACCACCTACCATGCCGCGGCCTCCTTCGTTCCAAAGCGGATCGAAACTTTCACTAATGCATCATCTACAGATCAGACGGCTGTGGCGCACCTCTACGCTGCTGGCCCAACTTCATCTGCCTCTCACCTCCCTTCCACACACCCTCGTCGAAGAGCAACGCTCTGCCTCCATCATCCATGGCCACTCCTCGTCTTTCGAGCCGCAAGCCGTTCTACAAAAATCCCGTTGTCTTCCTCGAGCTCCGGACCTACGACCTCGTTGCTTTCGAGCTGTCTCCAATTTCGCCTCATGTCACGGCTGGTCTAGCAATACCAATTTCCCGACCCGACCGTCTGCCTTTGCAGCGAGGCACGGGAACCGCCGCCCCTCGCCCTCGCGGCTCCTTGTTCGTGCAAACGAGAGGCAAGATCACTTCGAACACAAGATCTAGGCTAGCAAACCCTGGGACGCCTCGCCTGGAGGCGTTGAATTGTGTCGCTAGCACACGAGTCGACACTGACTTCTCGGTGTCGGTACGAGGGCCACCAAGTGGGAGCGCCTTGCGATGGGCCCTGCCGACGCTATATCTTAGAAGGCGGCTAACGTGAGAAATGGTCCCTCTGAGGGGATGCAGAGCAAGAAGGGCAAGATTGGGCAGGTGAATCCCAATTGGGCTGCTATGCATGAGGGTGCTGCAGAGGATAAGCTCAGGCAGACGGCGGAGGGGACTCGGAGGAGACCAATCTCAGAGCGATAGAGGTATAAGCGAATTCTTGTTTATTACTTGTCGAAGTCTTATTCATTCGTCGTCATAACACTAATATCTAGTCTAGAAATCGATTTCTCTTTGAATTGAGGAATACTCATATCCTGGAACTTGTCATTGTCAACCTGAGTCGGGCTTCTATCCAATACCAACAATGGCCCCACTGCTCATTTGATTTTTATGCCGCCTCATTGCTCGTACCCTTTATCCCATCTCCAATGACATTGCGTACATCAACTGTACATACGATAAAGCAAATACATGACACAAGCTACCTCGTAGCAAAGAAAACAGAGGTTCGCGTACGATTAACGTCGGAGAAAGCAAGGAGAAGGTCGACAATCTCTGTGTGTCCCCTTTCCGAGGCGTGTGATAGCGCAGTCTCCCCGTCATCATCCATCACAGTAACATCAATCCCTGGAACACTGAGGAGGAGCTTCGCAGCTTCTGTGCAGCCCTGGCGCGCAGCATGTATGAGGGCCGTCCGACCGTAATCACTGCCAACTGCGTTGATGTCAATGCCAGGAACCTCGCAGAGAAGTTTCACAACTTCTGTAAGATTCCCCAGCGCGGCCCACATGAGGGCTGTCCAGCCATCGTCCCCTGCTGCATTGACATCGATGCTAGGCAGCCCAATGGGGAGTTTCGCAGCTTCTGTGTCGCCCGATGTCACGGCACGGATGAGGGCCGTCCGACCGCCATTATCCGCTGTGTTGATGTCAATGCCAGGAACCTCGCAGAGAAGTTTTACAACTTCTGTACGATTCCACCGTGCGGCGTACATGAGGGCTGTCCAGCCATCGTTCTCTGCTGCGTTGACATCGATGCCAGGGAGCCCAATGAGGAGTTTCGCAGCTTCTGTGTTGCCCTCGTCCACGGCATGTATGAGGGCCGTCTGACCGGCGTTATCCGCTGTGTTGATGTCAATGCCAGGAAGCCCACAGAGAAGTTTCAGAACGGGTGTATGGCCTCCGTCTGCCGCATGGATGAGGGCCGTCCAGCCATTGTTGTCCCGTGCGTTGATGTCAATGCCGGGAACCTCGACAAGAAGTTGCACGCATTCGACATGGCCATGTGCGGTAGCCTGCATCAGCGCTGTCTCACCAGAGACGTCCCTGAGGTTTGCGTCAATTCCCGGCAGCGAGAGAAGACATTTAGCGCAAGCAAGGTTGCCAACCTTAGCTGCTAGCATCAGCGGCGATAATCCAGAAGTTTTTGTTTGAACATTGGGAGAGTGCAACTGCGCTGCTTGGGGGATTAGGGCCTCAAAGCTGTATAGTGCAGCAACGTGAAGAGGGCCACCAAAGTCGACTTGTAGGTATCGACCAATGTCCAAAGGAAATGCCCTGCAGTTGAGTACCAGTTCACTCACTGCCACCATGACAGATGTATGGCCACCGCATTCATGGCTATGGTAAGCCCATGACCGATGAGCGTAGGTAAGGAGGTTGTCGTTATGATGTTCAAGGAGATTTGTAAGGTCACCCCGAGGTCCATGTAGACCATGGTTCTGAAAACCACAGTTAGTGAGGTGGGCAATGCAGACATGCGCAAGAATGGCATGAGGACATGGGAATAGCTCCAGGACCTTGGGCAGGATGGCGTCCCGGGTCGTGTAATCTAGTGTTATGGATGAGCAACTTGTGAGAGCAAAGAGAAAAAGTAAAGGACAGGACGATGGGACTCACGTATTAAACGAATGATTTCCGTCTTTTTGTCAACCGAAACCAAGCCACAGCAAACTGAAAGAAGTAAAGCTTCGGGCACCATGCGCTTCGGGTCAAAGCCATATGTTTCCGGCGAAGTGGCGACAGCACATCGAAGCAACCCGACCGTCATTTCACCGTGGGCATGGGTGACCCAAAGGAGGACCAGCTTCGCGAGGTTTGATTGTTTGGGTCCCTGGGCAAGGATTCGTTCCCAGGTCTTCATGTATATCAAGTTGATATCGGTGGGGAATCCCTCCAATGTCTCTTCCACGTCCAAAATGCTCATGCAGTTGCGAAGTGCCTCCAACTGAAGCTTTGCATGAAGGAACCTGTACGGGGCGTCAGAATGAGGTAAAAGAAGATAGTATGAGCGCCTCACATTCCGCCAGACTTTCGATGAACTGCCTCGACAACTCGTTCCTCAAATTCTGTACCCTCTAGTAGTGCCACGAGGTCTGGGCAATGTCGAAGAAAGTGCTTAATGTGTAGATCGAGGTCTGATGGGCTGGCAGCAATGTTGAACACTTGTGCCTGAGGAAACTGTTGTTGGAGGGTCTCCAGAGGCCGAGAGGTGATAAAAATCTTCACATCCAACGATGAAAGCAGTCCGACGAGAATAGGCCGATCTTCAGCTCGCATTTCGTCCAGTGCATCAAGGACGAAGAAGAGTAATTTTCCGCAATGAACAAAGCCTGCCAGAACACCCATTAGGTCGTCTTGAGTAGGTTTGGTCCTTTCTTGCCTGTGCTTCGCGTAGAGACCTTGAACCAGGGGAGCCAGATCGATGTGGCGCTCGATGATTTGCTTGACCAGTGATTCCAGGACGTCTCGGACGGACAAGGGTTCGCTGTATCGAAGGTAGACATAGGCGACGCAGATGGTATCACCCCACGCCTCTTCACGCCACTCTAGGTCATGGATAACAATAGATCTGCAAAATTTGAGCACGAGCAAAGAGCTTAACCAACCTGACTCACGCAAGGATGGTCTTTCCAGCACCAGCTTCAGCCCACATCAGCATGATGATTCCATTCGAGCAAATGCAACGACATACGAATGCCAATCCCCCAGAGGATCCTTCCTTTCACAATCCAAAAGAGGAACATGTCGCCCGCTGTGAACCAGAGGCATGTCCCCGCAGTCGCTTTCGAAAGGGTATCCAATTGGATGTCTCGAAAATTGGGGAGCGATAGCGAGTTCAGGATCTCCAACACATCGATTTGAACAGCCGGAGGTGCATTGCTGTAGGTATTGATAGTCGTATTGGTGCTGCCGGGGTGAGCGATGGTGAAGGTACCACCAGAGATGTAGACACTTTGGACGCCAGATATCAGCGCCGATCCAGAGGCTGTTGGTGAGCATTCCGAAGGCGGCGCGGCGACTTCGGTTTCCCATCGTCCTCTCTTAGTAGCTACAGCCTGGCCTGGAGAGGGGGTCCGGTTGCGCTTTCCATCCATGGAGGATCCCATGAAGCGTTCAACTGTAGAGGAAGAAGTCAAGGAACACAGCACGAGCTAAACATGAGGCCTCTTCACAGCAATCTGACGAATTTGATGCGATCACCAGAGCATCTCGAACGGGCGCCTAATAGTAAATGTCGCCTACGAAGCCCGTGCAACCGCCTGGCGCTTAAGCTCGAGACCATCTGCAACAGAAAACGTAATGGAAGTTTCTCCCCTTTCTCCCTCACTTGTCTCGTTAGTTTCGGTGGAGTCAACGAAGAATACCGTGGACACATCCTCAGGAGCCAAGCAAAAGGTGAGGAACAAATGAAAGTTTTCATCAGCTGCGTCCTACTATCACAAGCTCCCACCGCGAGGATATCAGCAGAAGACTCCAAGTTTGTGGAAGCGACGCTGTCCTCATCCATTTGCAGCGCTGGGGGCTTAACGGCATGCTAGGTAAAGGCGGGTCGTACGTGTCGTCTGGTGGGGCGGCTAAACCAAGGCCAACATCCATAGTGAAAGGCATTGCGTATGGGTCATCTCATCAGCAAAAAATCAGAGAGCTCGTCGGCTGAGTCAAGAGAACGTGTAAAAGGACGAGAATGAACAGTCGGCTATCTATTAGGACACAGCCGCCGAGGGATTGGCGCGTCAGTGCGCCTCTATCTGAAGGGCGATTGAGGTCCCACATGTTGTATTGAGGACGCACCTGTTTGTTTCGTAAAGAGAGCATTATTGTGCAGCAGGTCGTCGCAGTCCAAAAGAGAGTTGAAGGAATTTCGAGGGAAGGATCAGAAACACTCCTGTCGGTCCTGTCCTCCGAGACACTCGGCTTTCTTGACGTTGGTTGAGGAGGCTCCTGCGAAAGCGTTAGCTATGAAAGGAAAGAGGGTTTTGCGCGAAGCGACAACTGGTGTGTGACACCTCAAGGAGGTGCTGAGGGTCTGACGATTATACTGTGTTCACTGAGAGGCAGAGGAACTATCGACGTCCGAGTCATCATCAAAGGCGGGATCTGAACGGCCCGAGACCAATCAGCCAGTGCTTTCTCCTCGATCCTTGACGTTCTTCACTTCCTATGCCATTCCTTGCTTCACTCACTGGGCACAGTCTAACTTGCTGAAACACGCTCGTCTGGTTTTCTTCAACACAACGCCGTGAAGTGGGAATGCACCCACGATGGCCATCCCAGCCAAATCACTGCTGCCAATGCTCTTTCCAGCGTTGCCAGCACCCTCTTCCCTTAGACATCAGCACTGCGATTGGCTTTGCGAATCCCAGCGTTACTTCTTCCTCTACTATGTACCCTTCCGAAGCATGGTGAGTGCTCGCATCTTGCTTGGTGGTGTGAAGATCTGGTCGCTGACGTGCTTTTTCGCTTTCTGCTCTCCTCCAGTACGAGTCCCTGGAGGCGTGTCTCGCTTACGAACTCGTTCTTGACCACTTCCTCCGACAGAAACACCGAATTGCGGATGTATGGTTGCCGTCCAACAGCCAGCCCTCGCACAACGCGCCGCAAATCGGGGAATGGCCAATGTCACCAAAGCCCAGTCCTCCAAACCATTTCGACGAGGAGGAACTGCCGAGGGGCTTCGTAGGCGTAGGAAGGTCTTGAAAAGGGCAGAGAGGACGTGAGTGTTAGCTGTTTTACCTCTCCAGCCTAGATTTGCTCTGTCCTTTCCTTCTTCGCTGACTTGGCTCGCAGGTTAGCATCGCGCAATTGATCACCTTTCGGCCACCAAGACCACCAACAAATGATCATATACCTATCCGTAACCCGCCTAGCTATTGAACCAACTTTCAGGAGCCCAACACCCAAATTCTGGGAAGGAATGTCTCTGGACGACAAAGTCGAGCTAGCGGAAACCTGAAGAGAGCGACGCCCCGGCTGCTGCACCTGCGCTCACCACCAGGAGGAATCAGCTTCGTGAGCAAATCCCGGTTGGGCAAAGACTAACGGTAAGCTCTCTATGCCTCGCCTGACTCGAGTCTCGACGCTGACTCGTGGTGAAGAAACGACGCTTTGGTATGGTGAACCAGGGGCCGGCAGCAAGGTCGGGATGGGTGCGAAACGCCCGCAAGCAGCGTCGTATCCTAAAACTGCAGACATGCCACGTCTGCAGGAGTTGCGGCCGCAACGAGAGCCCTTCTCCAAGAGCTGCTCCCCCGCCACGAGGACTTTCGAAACGAGAATGTTTTCTCGTTCTCCCAAACTGGAACCTCCCAGACCGCGCCCTCCTCAACCTTATGAGGATTGAAATCCGAACTCGCGCTTCATTTATAGATTGCACGACTATGGCCCCTATCCAGACGACCCTTTGATCAGCGCCAGAGCTACCGCTACTGCATGAGTAGCCCGACGACCTCGAACCTCACCTCCCCCAAAGCAGGACCGGCAAGACCAATGCTCCGTCTCCCTTATCCGAGCCCATTCCATCTCCCAACCGTGTATCAGTCGACAGCCCTACCCTGTTCGCGTGGCCCCCCTCCACCTCTCCTATGCGCTGCACTCGATGGCTTCCCACATTTCACCTCACCCCACGGCGAGCCTAGGCATTCGCATCTGGAGACCTGGCCATGTGCCAAGCCAGCGAAGCATGTGTACCATCTCCTAACGCCTGTTCTCGCGCATCAGGGGCTGACGGAACTCGGATGCAAGACGTACCGGCAGGTTATCAACCACTTGCAAGCATAGATTGAAGCCGTCGCTTGTTGGCGTTAGCACACCGATTCACGGCGTAGGGATGAAGGTGCAAAATGGGATCACCGAAATCTGGCCGCTGCAGACGCCATGTATGAGAAAGTTGCGAATGTGAACGCGGTGCGTTGAGGGACCAAGTGGGACAGGATGGGTCGGAGAAGCGCCGTCGCGACGCAGCGCCGTTGAAAATAAGATGGGGTAGATGACGAACAAGAACCTCGAAAGGCAAGGTGCAGTCGAAGGCCAGGAAGATGGCGGCATAGTCATTAAGTCCCTGTTTTGGTGGTATTTTTTGTTAGCAATGATAGTGCGCACTGGTAAAAACTATGCCCTTTCGACTACCTTCCTTCGGCCGTTTACCTCTCGCAGTGATCCGAGTCAGGGGTCCGCCCCAGACGACCTACTGGCTTGTTCTCTTCATGTTTCTGTCGTCGCCAAACTTGACTCTTTCAGCACCTGTGCGTCCCGTCGAGAACTAGGAGGGCCATGGTTGATTGGTGCGCGGTTTATCGGTCAAGACAGGTGCGACGACACAGAGAGAAGGAGCAGGTAGGACCTAAGGCCTAAAGTGCCGTAGCGCTTCTTCTATATGTGAGTGGGACAGTGGTCGAAGCCAAAGGCCTATGATGATAACGACATAGGGGCAATTCTTTAGTAGACGCTCCCACGCTCCCTGCCCTCAACCATCCTCCTCTCCTCATCTAGTGTCCATCGTTCAGTCTAGCGCGTCTGCTTGAAGTCTCCCTTACGCCAGGCCTGGCTTACGGTAGCGAACCATTGACCGGACATTCAGCTACGCCTATCACGCTGCTCACATACTATCTGGCGAGCATCGGCCCCGTTACGCGACAGACCATTTGTCCACTAAACCGGTCATGCAACCATGCTTTTCACCAAGAACTGTGCTCTTACCTCCTCTAGGCTTCTGAACCTGCACCTAAGCTTATCAATACCCTTGCCTTCTGAGATGCTAGGTGAACCGTCCAAGCCCTACGACGTCCGAGAAGCGTAGGCCACGCCCCTGGTAGTCCAGGTGCACATGACATACCACAACTCTTAAAGGGAAACAAGCAGGAGCCACTGGGTACGTTGAGTGGAATCATCGTCTCATTTTATCAAGATCTCGCTCGCTGACTTCGTTTTGTTTGCATAGTCTCTCGCTGGAACCGACCCCTTCGTCACTTCATTCACTTCAGCCCTCAACTTGTTCTCGTCATGGTTATCGTCAAGCGATCCACTTGGAGATCCAATGTCCAATACTTTAAACTTACGAGAGAACGCACAGATCCAAGAGCGGTAAGCATCTAGCCTCCTACTTGACGATAACGGCTAACATACTATCCAAGACCTGCCTTGGCACACTAGCACGCGCTGAATCGATGTTGAGGTTGAAGGACGACGATACGCGGCCAGGAGCAAGTTCCCTCTTGAGCGTGCGGGCATCTTAGCTTCGCTCGACTGACAAATCTATATAAAGATCGGCATAGCGCTCGGCTCTAGTTTGGCTCTATTCTGCTGCATGCCAAATGAGCACAGTGGATTGGATTCAGCTACGACGTGCGCAACGGTATGTTCATAAGATCACCCCAGACTCCACTTCTCCAGTTATTGACTGGGTAGTTTGCTTAATCCTCTTTGCTTGACACTTTTATCTCGATATAATGTTTCTCTCGTACAGAACAAGCAAGGACGATAGTATTAAAAGTGCGTAGCTCTCTGCAAGTTGATTAGGTTTTAATTTTGAGCAGAGCTGAGCACTTTCCACAGACACTCCTCCCCTGCCTTAGCCTTCGAAAAGGGAAATGAGCGCGCCATGTAGTGCATTACTTCAAAACCGTCCTACATGATTGAATTAGCGCAATCCAAAGCTGTATGATCACACTTCTCTGGCACTTAAAGTTAAAGCTACAGGTGAAGAACGCGTGCATCAAGCCTCCAGGCCCCAACTGGTGTGATCCCAGGCTGGAAACGGCAGGCTGGTCACAGGAGCCTGATAGTGCTGTGAAGCCATGCGGCAAGGCTCAAACTTCTTATGTCGCCCTCATCGCCAGATAGTTAGGCGTCCAGTCCGCCATGCGAGGCGCGCCCAAACGGAAAGGCAGTTCGTCCCAACCTCTCGATATCGCCACAAAGAGAAAAAGTTGGGAGGACAATCTCGCTCCTCCGCTTTCAGAGTCCTCGCCAACGGCCTCAGGATCGGTGTTGATCTCTGGGGCCCATACCGTTCACGTTAATGGTGGCACGTTCAATGTCGCAGGGCCGGGGAGCACCAACACAACAAATAACCACCACTCTGGGCCTCAGATTCTTCCAGTCGACGTCTTGGAGATACTGAACTCACTGTCTCTTCCCAATTTTCGAGACATCCAACTGGATACGCTTTCTAAGGCTACCAAAGGGACATGCATCTGGCTCACAGAAGATGACATGTTTCTGGTGTGGATTTCGAATGGTAAAATCCTCTGGGGTATTGGCATTCGTGAGTCTTGACGTTTCCCAACCCGCAAGACGAAGCTGATTGTCGTTTAGCGGGAGCGGGTAAAACAATCCTTGCGTAAGTAAGACCAGCTGCGACAAGCTCTACGCTCACCCTCCACAGATCCATTGTCATCAACTATCTCGACCATCTGGAGAAGACATCTGGAGGTGCCATCTGCCTCACCTACGTCTATCTTCGATACAGCGAACCATTATCTGTTCGTGACGTTCTCGAATCGTTTGTGAAGCAAATCGTCGAGCGTCATGCTGACCTGGGAGACCTGGTCGAAGGCCTCTATACGGTGCACAAGCGCGAGCGAACCAAGCCTAGTCAAGAGGAACTCCAGAACTTGCTTTCTGAATTCACCAAGCAAGGCAAGACAATTTTCTTCGTCTTGGATGCCTTGGATGAGATGCGGGCTGAGTGCCGACCTCACCTGCTGAGGTTTCTTGCCTCGCTCAACGCAAGGCTATTTATCACGTCTCGACCATTGGACACCCTCCAGCAGCAATTTCCTCAGGCTCAAGTATTCAACATTGCTGCACGTCCATCCGATCTTGATCTGCATGTCAAGGACTTCCTTCGACACAGCCCGGACGTCGTGGCCCTATCAGAGGGTACCGGCCTTGAGGAACGCATTGTGGAGACGATTCATCGAAAGTCCGGTGGAATGTGAGTCCCCTGACTGATCTCGATCGTCTGCATCCTGATGCACTCCTCTAGGTTCCTCCACGCGAAGCTTCAGCTTGAAGCGCTCCACAACTGTGTCAGCGCTCTGGATGTCGAAGAAACGTTGGACGCATTTCCCACCGATATCGAGGACGTCTACACGAAGACGTGGCAGCGAATTATTTACCAGGGACCCAAGCAGTCAAACCTAGCAAAACTCGTCCTCCTCTGGATTACCCATGCGCATGGCGAGATGACAATCGACGCGCTGCGGCGTGCTATTGCAACATCGCCGGAAACACATGTATTCGACCCGAAGCGCATGGTACCCAAAGCTTTACTCATCTCGGTCTGCTGTGGCCTCGTGTCTGTTGATGATAAGACGAGAATCGTTCGCTTGATTCGTAAGTTCCATATTGGAGAATATCGTCCTTTTGTTATTAATCCGTTGCGATCCAAGATTACACTACTCGGGACGCCATCCTACCCCGAATCCTGGAGTTATTTCCAATTCCTCACGCCCTCCTCGCGCATGTTTGTATTGCCCATATCGCGACCTGCGGGTTGCAGAATTACAGCGAGACAGCGATCGGCTATGGAGCTCGCAATCAGAGGGAAGAAGACCTCAAGAATTTGATGCATAGTGATTCCCTCCTTGCCTACGCTCATCGGTCATGGGCCCACCACACATCCCAATGCGACCAGTATCCACCTGTCATAGCGGTAGCTACTGCGCTTGTGCTCAACAGCATGGCATTTCCTTTGGATGGCGAGGACCGGTTTGATTTGGTGGTCCCCTCCACATTGCTGCGTTCTATGGCCTCGAAGTCCTAATTCCCCCAGCGGCACAGCTGCAATCTCCCAACGCTCAGACACAACATTACAAAGATTCGCTGTTGATGCTGGCAGTGGAGCACGGCCATCTCACTTGCGCCAAAGCTCTTCTCTCGCTGGCGGACGTTGACGTGAACCTCAGAGGCTGCGATGGCAGGAGTGCACTGATGTGTGCCATTGAGAAGGAACACATGGAATGCTTGCAACTTCTCCTCAAAAGTCCAGCCATTGATCTCAATGTGGTAGGTCATGGAGGCTTGACGGCCCTCCTTTTAGCTTTTCACGGGGGCTATCTAGAAGCTGTTAAACTTCTGCTTGAGTCCCCTGGCATTGACATCAATGCGGTGGATACAAGCGGCTGGACAGCCCTCATGTTTGCCGCACTCGGGGACTGCACGGAAGTTGTAAAACTACTGCTTGGGCTCCCGGGTATTGACATTAACGCAGTGGATGAAAATTCCTGGACAGCTCTTATGCATGCCACGCGGTGGGGCTACACAGAAGTTGTTAAGGTTCTCCTTGGATTCCCTGGGATCGACATCAACGCAGAAGATAAGGGCGGTTGTACGGCCCTCATACTAGCCGCGGAAAAAGGAAAGTTAGAGGTTGTAAAACACCTATTGGATGCCCCTAGTGTTGATATCAACCAGGTGTGTTGCATAGGAGGCTGGGGACGTATCGAAACGGACTACAAGAACGAATGGACGGCCCTCATGGTGGCCGCGCACGAGGGTCACACAGATGTTGTGAAGCAGCTTCTCAATGCACCCAGGATCGACGCCAACGTGGTGTGCAAGACAAGCAGGGAGACTGCGCTGTCACATGCGTCTAAGCGAGGGCACAAAGAAATTGTTGACCTCTTGCTGGCTTTCCCTGGGACCATTGTATGAGCATTGCCCTAATTGCATGCTCAAAATGAACTCTTCACGCTTTTATGTATACTTTTATGTAGCGAAATAACCAATGCCCCTGTTTGAATGAATGTTGAAAGAAGGGAATTCCAACGGGCAGCCAAGAGTTCGGACAAGGTTGTTACCTGAGCATGGATATACCGACTCGGATAGTCGGTGGCAACGCGCAACCCAGAACAAACGGACCCTCGAGGGCAAAAAAGAACAGATATCTATACTAAATATCATGACATGGAAGCGAAAGACGAATAGTAAGGAGTAAAACATACGTCGCCTTGATCTCTTCCCCGACAACCTGAGTCGTCTTCACCGCTGGTGCCAGACCTCAACTTCAGCAAAGCCTTCAAGCGCAGCAGCCCTCTTATGGTGTATCTCCTGGTCCTGCTCCTTCCTCATATCCCCAAACACATCGTTCGTCACGTTTTCCATATCCTCGAATATCACGAGCGTTCCCGCTTTGCCTCATGCATTGTCACCAAAAATCGACAACATCGGGGGACGCGTCCCGAGCATTGATAGCTCGTTTGTACGTTTCGCGTTTGAAGCTTTCCTGTGTGCGAATGCACTGCGGGGGGACATTCCACAGCTTCACCGCACTGGCAGATGCATGGGTTTGGACATGGGCATGCCTCAGCCTGGCATAGTGTGCGATGAGCAAGGGTACAAAACGCGAGTGCCTTAAAGTTGAAGGTCTGGAGGTAGAGGAAGGCGACGGTATTTGCCATGATAGCTTGTGCTAAACGGGTTCAGGAAAGGAGGGGTCTTGGATAGGGGAGACAGATCGTTGCTTCTCGTTGGGGGAGGAAGGAGCTGGGCTGGGTCGTATTGGGTGCTCTGAGATGAAACAGGACATTTGAGTAAGCACCGTAGACATCCAATCTGTGAGCCAGGTATCAGTTCAAGTTTTCGATGCACGCTGGCACGAAGGAGGGGTGGTCTTGGCAGGTGCTAGCTCATGAACGAGGAACGCGCCATTCAGAAGCAAACATGGCAAGAGTGGCTCCCATAGACGAGAAGTCCCTCCATGCCGGCCCTGTGGGACAAGAAGTAAAAGAACACACCTTATAAGTGTCCCCTTCAAAGAGGCTGCAGTGTCCATCTTAAGGAAAGCTATGTGGCAAGCGTTTGGCTTCCGTCCAACCTCGCTATCTGATTCCACCATCAATCTCGTCCCTAAAATGAGAGTCAATACCAGCACTCATTCGAGTTGAAGCACGGGAAGCTTACAAGGCTTCGTACAGCCTGGCTTCTGTCGTGGAGGCTGGTTCCCTTTCCAGAGATATAGCAAGATCAGAGCAGCGGCCAAGGCCGCCCTTCTCTGGAAGAGTCTGCTCTGGTGTAATCAACTACCCCCGTGGCTGGTGGCTGAGTGACTTCGTTGCGGATTGGACTCGTTCAGCGCCTGCGATCCGCGTCGAGAGCCAAGGAAGGTAATGGTTGGTTGGTGCTTGGTTTACCAGTCAGGGCAGATGGGAAGACGTAGCAAGCAGGAGGTCGTATGACGTAGAAGTGTCATAGCGCTTCTGCTATGTGAGTAGATGTGGATGGTGGTTGAAGCCAAAGGTCGAGTGCCCAATAATGACATAGGGGAAATCCGCTGATCGACGCTCCCACGCTTCCTGCTCTCGACCACCAACTCTCAATCCAATCGAGCGTCTCTTCTTGTTCAGTCTAGCAAGTCAACCTGAGGCCTCCTTACACAGGTCTATCCTCTCAACCCATTAGTCATTAATCGGGTATGCAGTCGTGCCTTACACTATCCTCACCCACTTTCCGGCTCGTTGGCCCTTTCGCATGACCTCCTCATCCGCGAACCTGGTTAGTCAACGATCCATGTTGCCGATAGTCGTCTTCTTACCGACTTCCAAACTCCTCCAGAGCCCATCTCCTGTACATGTTCCCATCGATATCCCTGCCATTCCACCTACTCGGCGAGCTCGTACAAGCCTTATGATGCTCGAGAAAAGCGGGCTGCGTTCCTGTAGCCGCAATCTATGCAGGGAGGTGAGCAGGAGCTACTAGGTGAGCCAAGCAGAAGTCTCTATTTCGTGTTAATTGCTCGCTGCTGACTTGGCTTCACTTGGACAGTCGCTAGCTATCGTTACGGAAGTCGATACTATGCTCGCCCTTTTTCAACACACCCAACTCGCTCCCGCGATGGTTGACGTCAAGCTCCCTCTCGACGATGCCGCCCCCAACTCATAGAGAACCGGAAAGTCATCTATCGCAACAAAAGCATGCGTAAAATTGACTGCCAGGCTATGGTTGCACGACTCTCAAGCTACACCATCGAGTCTGAAGTCAACGGTTGCCGATGTCTGTTCAGGAACGAGGTATTGGCTTGGGAGGGCACAAGAGGTACATTGATATCTTTCATTGTGATCTCAAGGACTGACGACTGTATAGAATGTAGCATTCGACCCATGGCGTCGCTGCCTGAAAGAGCTGGAAACCTACGGAACGGACAACCCTGACCATTCCCCGCCCAAGGAAAAGATATGCCGCAAACATACCTATTCGCCCTGCGTTCGTCTTATACACCCGCCTTTCACCGATCCATGCGTCAGGCCGATCAGGAGGGCGGAACGCGCAAGGTGAAAGCCCGAGGGCAAACGACGAGGCAAGTCTCTAATTCCGCATTTCCTGTACACTGTGCTAATGTCTATGCACAGTGGCATGGCTTCCATATCGCTGCTTGCGGTCTTAATCAATTCAGAGTGGACGTTGGAGAATCACGGTGGGAAATCGACGCTCTCAAAATGACGGCCAAATGATACGAGGCGCGCCAGGATTTCTGCATTGTGCGTATGCTTGGCTGACCAAATTGAACAGATACCTCAGAACGGAGGGTACATACGATTCATGCCCGATATGATCTCTGGTCTCCCCGTGTCACGTCGTCGAAACTACCAAGGCCGGGTGGGATGACCAGGTGGGTGAACCATGTCTTGTTCTATAGACCTACACGACGCGGCTCAAAGATGTGAAACAGTGACCCTCTCTAAGGTTTCAAAGCTCCGTACGGATTAGATTCGAATGCCGGGCGTGGTGGATATGGAGATTCTCGGGCTGGTACAAGGTATGTGGTATCCATGAAACCATGCCCAATCGGTTTCAAACCTGGCTCAACCATTGTGCAGTCCTAATACAGCACGACGCTCCCAACTCTGATCCATCGACGTTCGCATCGGGCGTCAACATTTCAAGATTTCGCAAGCTTTGCACACGATTTTCTGAACGTTGCCCAATCGACGTTCAAGTTCACACAGGGGCCTCTCCATTTGCTCAGGCAACAGTATCCTTTCGTATACGCAGAGACACCTCAGTTCTGAAGCTTGGAGACGGCAGAGGTATGTCGTATTTTGTTGATTCTTGACCATACGGCTTATAATCTCGGTCAGATATGCATCCAGAGCAGGACCGATACTCTCTGACGTCGTTTGTGCGACTGCGGACTGCCTCGAACTAGGCTTACTGGGGACTCTGTCCAGTGTGAACGCCCAGCTCAAGGACGGGAGGATTCGTATCGTCCTCGGCGTAGTCTCCCTGGATGTAGTGTAGTCGTATACTCCCAATAAACTGGTTTTCGCCTCGAATACATTCTCAGCGGGGAGAATGTAGGTACGAGGGTGAAGCTGACCTCACAGCCCTCTCTGCTACGAAACCCAGCCAGGTCAGAGTTTGCGAACAAGGGTTCTTGGATTTGATCACCAAGACCTGAGAGGGTGCGTTCATAGGATCATCCTTGGGCTTCCGGCAATAACCTGGTCCTCCCTTAGTCTTCCTCCATTCACCTTGCTTCCCCCATGGAATGCCGGTGCACGCGAAACAAGCAAGGACAATGAAAGGTCTGCCTAACGGATCTCGGCCGAACCAAAAGTGTGTAGCTCCCTGACTGCTGTTCAAACCTGTGGCTGAACGCAGCATTGCACAGACACCCTCTCCCTGCCTATAAAGGAAGAAGTGAACGCGCTGGTTAGGATACCGCTCCAGAAACACCTTGTGTGATTGAATTGGCCCAATCGAACGCTATGAAATCATACTTCTTCAGCACGTGCAGTTCCTCAAGGGGTGTACTTCAAGCTTGATAGCAATCGTAGGTGCTGTGAAGGCATGCGGCAAGAGGCCTAGGCTTCATCCCTTTCCTTCATATTGCCCACATCGCTGCATGGTTGGCCGTCCATTCCGCCATGCAAGCCCCAATCAAACGAAAGGGGAGTGGCTCTCAACCTCTCGATTTCAACGCAAAGAGAGCGAGATGGGAGGACGATCTCCTTCCACCACGTTCGGATTCCGTGCCAACAGCCTCCAGTTCGGCATTGATCTCTGGCGTGCACACTGCTCAAATATATGGTGGCACATTCACCGTCGCGGGACCTGGGAGCATCAATACCACGATTCATAACCACCACTATGGGCCTCAGATTCTTTCAGTTGATGTCTTGAAGATCCTGAATTCGCTGCCTCTCCCCAACTTTCGAGACATCCAACTTGACACCCTTGCCAAAGCCACCGCAGGGACCTGTATCTGGTTCACGTTGGGCGACATGTTTCTCTTGTGGATCGAAAAGGGTAAAATACTATGGGGGATTGGCATTCGTATGTCTTTGTGTTATTGAAACCAGGTCGTATTGCTGATGTACAGTGGCGGTCAAAAATAATGCACGTGGGAAATTTTTGACCACTACCTCGAATCTCCCCTCCGTTTATTCACTTCCTTTTGGCGGATTTCCGTGGTCTTGGGCGCGTTGGATAGATATTACTTGGGGTTTCATATTCTAGAAATTTCGTGCCCTCACTGTAACTTCAGCATCTAATATACAGAGTTGAACATGGAGGATCAAATCCTCGAAATCTGACCCAACTTCGTCGGCCTCACTCTCATTCAGAACATATGGGATAAGGGGGGGAAGTACATAATATTCTAGTATTCCATCTATATTTCTTTATTCCTGAAGATGAGGCTGATCTGGAGATGGGTAGAGTCACAAAGGTGATGAATATATGCTAGGGTATGTTTTCCCATCCTGCTTGAAGAACATCCCATAACTTGTCTAAATTAAATGGGTTTGCCTCCCAATTTTGTAGACAATGATAGTAATAGTTTTAGAAATGCCTGATTATACTTTGGTCTGGTGGGTAGGTTGTCCAGGGTGGAACTGTGCTGTTGGAATCTTGGGATCACTGCTGGGAAGGCTTTGATGTACCACTTGGATCCTGTTTTACTGAAGAACGACGTGGCGGGTCTTTACAATACGGACTGGGAGTGACCCTAGAAGGGGCTTGAATAGAATAGAGGGGTACTGAGTTGCATTCACCCTTCCCTCCACCCAGTGAAGGTGAAAAATGCATGCGCTGTGGTGCGGATCAAGGTCATATTTGAGTCGAGCAGGCGTTGTGGACGCAGTATTGCTTAGGTAGGGCTTATATTTTCCATAAACATCCCCTAGTGTATTCGCTACCCCCATGCAAAAGTCTACGCTTAATGCTCAAGGATGTGGAAAGAAAGTGCATTGGCAATCTATGACGGGTGGTGGGAATTGTGTCTTGCATTGTGTTTGGTGCCTTCACTGGGTGGAGGGAAGGGTGAATGCAACTCAGTACCCCTCTATTCTATTCAAGCCCCTTCTAGGGTCACTCCCAGTCCGTATTGTAAAGACCCGCCACGTCGTTCTTCAGTAAAACAGGATCCAAGTGGTACATCAAAGCCTTCCCAGCAGTGATCCCAAGATTCCAACAGCACAGTTCCACCCTGGACAACCTACCCACCAGACCAAAGTATAATCAGGCATTTCTAAAACTATTACTATCATTGTCTACAAAATTGGGAGGCAAACCCATTTAATTTAGACAAGTTATGGGATGTTCTTCAAGCAGGATGGGAAAACATACCCTAGCATATATTCATCACCTTTGTGACTCTACCCATCTCCAGATCAGCCTCATCTTCAGGAATAAAGAAATATAGATGGAATACTAGAATATTATGTACTTCCCCCCCTTATCCCATATGTTCTGAATGAGAGTGAGGCCGACGAAGTTGGGTCAGATTTCGAGGATTTGATCCTCCATGTTCAACTCTGTATATTAGATGCTGAAGTTACAGTGAGGGCACGAAATTTCTAGAATATGAAACCCCAAGTAATATCTATCCAACGCGCCCAAGACCACGGAAATCCGCCAAAAGGAAGTGAATAAACGGAGGGGAGATTCGAGGTAGTGGTCAAAAATTTCCCACGTGCATTATTTTTGACTGCCACTGTAGGTGCAGCTGGAGCTGGGAAGACCATCCTTGCGTGAGTGATGTCGCTTCAGCTCTGGCGGTTGTACTCACAACTTGCAGATCCATTGTCATCCGCGACCTGGAATGGCGTGAGGAGGCTTGGGGAGACACATTCTGCGTCGCCTATATCTACCTTCGCTACAGCGAGCCCTTAGCAATCAGGGATATTTTGGAATCGTTGGTCAAGCAGATTGTCGAGCGCCACACCGATCTGCTCCCGATCGTCGAGGGTCTCTATGCGAGGCACCAGCAAGAGAAGACCAAACCTTGCCAACAAGGTCTGATGGGCGTGCTGACGAAATTCGTCAAGCACGGAAAACTACTGTTCCTTGTTTTAGATGCATTGGACGAGATGCGGGCGGAGGATCGGCCTGTCTTGGTTCATCTCCTTATGTCGTTGGACGTGAAGCTGTTCATTACATCGCGACCACTGGAAACCCTCCAGCGACAGTTTCCTCAAGCCCAAATGTTCAATATTGCTGCCAGCCCATTGGACCTCAATCTGCATATCAAGCACTTCCTTCGACATAGTCCGGACGTCATGGCATTGTTGGAGGGTACTGGCCTTGCGGAACGCATCGTTGAGGCGGTCCATGGAAAGTCTGGTGGAATGTGAGTCTCTCGGCCTATCTTTATTGTCTGCATCCTAACGCGCCGCTACAGGTTCCTCCACGCGAAGCTTCGGCTGGAAGCACTCCGCGGCTGTGTTAGCGCTTTGGACGTAGAAGAAACGTTGGAGACATTCCCCACCAATATTGAAGAGATCTACGCAAAGACCTGGGAGCGGATTCTTGCCCAGGCACCCAAATATTCAAACCTTGCAAAGCTCGTCCTCCTCTGGATCACCCATGCCAATGGCGAAATGACTATCGATACGCTGCGACGTGCTGTGGCCACCTCGCCGGAGACACACGTCTTCGAACCAAAGCGCATGGTGCCCGAAGCTTTACTTATCTCGGTCTGCTGTGGTCTCCTGTCCGTTGATGATAAGACGAGAATCGTTCGCTTGATTCGTAAGTTCCATATTTCGGCTCTCAATCTTGTCCTTTTGTTCTTAACCTGTCACGACTCTAGATTATACTACTCGGGACGCCATCCTACCCCGAATCTTGGAGTTATTCCCAATTCCTCACGCCCTCCTTGCGCATGTTTGTATCGCCCACGTCACGGCCTGTGGATTCCAGGATTACGGCAAGACAGCGATCAACGATGAGACATGCGAACAGAGGGGGAAAGACTTCAAGACTCTGATCCATAACGACTCCCTCATTGCCTACGCCCATCGGTCATGGGTCCACCACTCATCTCAATGCGACCGCTATCCACCCGTCATGGGAGCAGTCACTGGGCTTGTGCTCAACAGCATGTCATTTCCTTTGAATGCCAACTACGACCTTGATTTTGGTGGCCCCCTTCACGTTGCTGCATTGTATGGCCTTGAAGACCTAATTGCTCCAGCAGCACAGCTGCAATCTCCCAACGCTCAGACACCATATTATGAAGGATCTCCTTTGATTCTGGCAGTGAGGCATGGCCATCTCGCTTGCGCCAAAGCTCTTCTCTCGCTGCCTGACACTGATGTGAACCTCAGAGACTTCTATGGCAAGAGTGCGCTGATGCGTGCCATTGATGGGGAACACATCGAATGTTTGCAGCTTCTCCTCAAAAGTCCAGACATTGACCTCGATGCAGTAGATGATGAAGGCGAGACAGCCCTCATCTTAGCCTGTGCCAGGGGCTATCTAGAAGCTGTAAAACTTCTGCTTTGGTTCCCTGGCATTGACATTAATGCGGTAGATGGGGACGGATGGACAGCCCTCATGTTCGCCGCAACTGAGGGCCAGCTGGAAGTTGTGAAACTCCTCCTTGGGCTTCCAGGCATCAACATTAATGCAGCGGATAAAGAAGGCTGGACGGCACTCATGCATGCCACGCGGTGGGGCTGCATAGAAGTTACAAAATTTCTTCTTGGGCTCCCTGGCATCGACATCAACACAGGAGATGGGGATGGTTGTATGGCCCTCATACTCGCCCAGAATATGGACACGCAGAAGTTGTAAAACACCTCCTGGATGCCCCTGGGATCGATATCAACCAGGTGTGTCACCTACGAGGCTGGGAACATGTCGTCAACGACCCCAATAACGAATGGACGGCCCTCATGTTGGCCGCGCACGAGGGTTATACGGATATCGTGAAGCATCTCCTCAATGCCCCTGGTATCGACGTCAATGTGGTGTCCAAGCCAAGTGGGGAGACTGCGCTGTCACATGCCTCGAAGCGGGGGCATAGAGAAATTGTTGACCTTTTGCTTGCTTTCCCTGGGATTATTGTAGCAACATCTTCGCAACGACGTACTTGATATGAGACGGAATTGCCTCAATGTATCATTGTATATCCCGAAATACACAATACCCGAGTTTGAATAATTATAGAAGAAAGGACACACCAACAGTTAGACAAGTAAATTGCTGTGGTCAGACGAGTGCTTGAGTCAAATTCTTCAACTAGTTGTTTCCTGAGGGCGATCCCCCCGACTCGGATAGGAAGCGGCAGGTGTGTGGGCGAAATCGAGCAGACAGATATCCCGAGGGTAAAGACAGTAGATGTCTATGTTAAGTATCATGGTATAAAAGGGGGTGATAAACAAGGAGCAAAACACTGCGCTGTATTGGTCTCTCCCCCATGAATCGCCTCCACGGCCAGCCCAATCCGATCCTCAGCAGAACCGTCAAACGCCGTTACCCTCATGTGGTGCTTCTCCTGCACACCCCCGTCCGTTCCATGCTCATATCCTCAAGCAAATCCCTCCTCGTCGCGTCGAGAAGGAGGGCGATGGTTGGATGGGGCGTGGTCTGTCCGTCAAGACAGATGAGACAGCACGACGAGAAGGAGTGGGTAAGATATAGAGCTGTCATGATGTTTCTGCAATGGATGGTGGTTGAAGCCAAGGAGCACCAGTCTGTGCCAATGATGATCGACGCTCCCACGCGCCTTGCTCTCGACCTCGACCTTCACCCTTCCTCCTCGTTTCAACTGATCGTCTACTCTTGCTCAGTCCAACACGCCAGCCTCAAGTCTTCTTTATACCTGGATTGTCTGCCAGCGCTGAGGCCACCGGTTGGATCTGCAGCCATGCCCCAAAGATGTCTACCCACTGTCCGGCACGTCTACGTCCTCATGCAGGACTGCTCATCTTGGTCATGCTATCAACAACGGCACCCTTAGCGGCCGCCCCCGCTCTGGAATCCTCACATGTGCATGCCCTCATTGGTGCAACTGCTATTTCAGCCGCCAGGTGAACCCTTTCAAGTCCTACAACACCCAAGAGCCACGAAGCCGCGTTCCTGCACCAGAGTACATTGGTACCGCAAATCGTACAGGGAGACGAGCACGAGCTACCAGGTGAGCTAACTGACAGGCTCGCTTTACTCCACCTAGATCTTTCTCGCTGACTTTGTTTGCATCCGATAGTCCCTCTCTCAAAACGGCTCTCGTTACATCCCCCTGACCAGCCCTCTCTGTCGATGGACAGTGTGTGGCCACCTTCTCGGAGGTTCCACCTGCACCACATCGCCTCAACGAGAGTACACGCGTTACCAAAAGTGGTAAGCTTCCAACCTTCTACTTAACGACGAAAGCTGACATACCATCCAGGACCTGCAAGGGCACGCTTGTACGACTCCCAGCCTCTCTCAACATCCATCGAGTCTGAAGGCTCAGGTTGGCGAATTACGGTCAGGAGCGAACCTTTGTCTTGCGATCATAGTGGAGGTACGCCTGAAAATTGCATACTTTATTAACTTTGGCTGACGACTCCATGCAGTGATTGATCTCGCCCTCAACTTCGATCGGCTTCTGTCTGCCCAAGTTACGATCCTACGGAACCTGCGACTCTGGCCTTGGTGTCTCAACAGCCCCGCCCACAGAAATGGTACACCCCGGATATGCCTATCAGCCCCTCCGGCTACCCTCGGCACCCGCCGTTTGCTGATACATGCGATGGGCGAATCGGGAAGTCTCCACGGCCATGCCGCAGGTCAAAGTCGAGTCGGTTCACTGAACCCCCAACCTTCAAACAATCCGCGAACGGCCTTGCGCGGTAGCATGGCTCTACCCCGCTACTCACGGTCTCAATCTCAAACTGGATGTTGGAGAATTGTGCAGGGAAACCAACGCTTGGGCCTAAGGATATGAGGTGAGGCATGGTTTCTCCAAAACATGAAAAGTCGGCTGACAAAACTGCTCGAGAATGGAGTGTACATTATGTATACTCGATCCGATCTCAAGTCTCGTCGGATGGGATGACCAGGCAGGTGAGCCAGGGATACGCCATGTCTTGTCCTTGACACTCAACATTGCTCAAAGACGCGACAGCAGCGCTACTGAGATATTGGGTTCGGACTCTGGGTTTGGTGGCCATGGATCCAGGATTCGTCGGGTAGCGTTCAGGTATGTGGACAGCATTCTTCAAACTTTTCCTCATCCGCGTCACAACATGGCTCAACCACTGTTCAGTGCTACCCCTATGACGCCCCACTCTGTTCAGGATCAGCCGACACGTGCCGAGCGTCGACATTTTCAAGAGTTCGGGCAGCGATTTCGGGCCTTTCAAGCTTTGAACTTGGTTCCGAAAGTCTTGCCCAATCGACGTCCAACGATGCCCGGGCCCAGGGATTCGCTTATGCTGAGTTCTCGGATCGAAGCCATCTGAGCATCCATTCAAATCCACGGGAGGTGTCTCAATTCCGAAACCTGGAGGAGGAATAGGTATGCAGAATCTTTTTAGTTCTTGACTATCTGACTAACAACCTCGATTAGATATGCATCCGTAGCGCGACCGATGATCTCTCCATCGTCGTTCATCTAAAAGCCTCGGGCCAGGCTTAGGGGACCGTAGACGCCCAACTCGAGCAAAGGAAGTGAGCCCAATTTCTAACATATCAGTTCTGTTGTGCTCACTTCGAGCCCACATGTTTTGTATTGCCCTCTATATAGTCTCCCTCGATGTGGTGTAGTCGTGATCCCCGAATAAACTGGTTTCTAGCCCTGAATACCTTTCCAACTGGGAGAACGTCGGCACGAGGATGAAGCCGACCTTGGGGTCCTCTGCGCTTTGGAGTCCAGCGGGAACAAGCTCTCCTTACCATTATAGTACAAAGGACAATCTGGTTTAGCTCTTAGATAAGCCTCGCCGTCAAAGCAGGTGTCAACCTATAACCAGTTTATTCAGGTCTACCGCTGCGTTCAACACAGGAAGACCGTGGCAAGGGAGTTAAAAATAATAATAGACGATACAAGTGTTACCTCTCCCATTGTCACACCCCACTCTGGCATTGACGGTGGGCGCAGTGCCAGATCACTTGCCAACGATTTCGGTACCAGGTGTCGGCAAAGGAGGTGCATCGATTTACCGAGTTATCAGTCAAATAGTGATGAACTGAAGACAGCGTCTCCCATGAGCCAGTCAAGCGACAGTAAGAGGTGAAGGCGTCGGCAAGGTGGTAGTTCGGACACTCCAATCCCGTTCGCCTCTTCTTGATCCCTGGCTTTTGAATTGACACCTCCCGCATGTGCAAGTTGATGCGGTCCTTCGAGCGGTTCAGGATTTTAAGGGACAGGGAAGTGCCAGGGATGTTCGAAACCTTGGAATGTTGGTAGTGGACACGGGTGCTGGTTGATGCTGGCTAGACTCGTGATCGGGGCTGTCGTAGGCGTAGCACTGAGCAGGCGTTGTACCAGTCAAGAGCCGATTGGGCAGGATTTGATATGCTATATCCTTACCTACGGCAGTCGCCCAAAGATCCCAACGCCCACCGCACCTGCAGTTCGAGTTCAATTGCAACCCGAACCATCTAGAGCGATATAGTCTACTTGCGTCCCACGCAAAGTGATGAGCCAAACGAGCGATACAAGGTAAAACCCTGGCTAACCTACCTGGTCGATCCCATCCAAATTTCGACTATAGGAGCAGGGAGACTTGGAAGCAGAGTTACGTATCTTCCAAGGTTCTGGAGCACTTGTAGAGCGTCGTTAGCCAAATGTGCACACCCTGAAAGTATCATGCCTCACCTGGTGTCTTTTCGTCGTCATCGAGCCAGCGATACTTTCCAAACTCGATTCTCCCAAGTCTAGACCGAGATTTGAACTACCGATGGTGACATGGTAGGTGTTCCACTGTGAAAAGCAATTGGCGGGGCGTACATGGGTCGAGGGGTCGGGAATCCGCCTTATCGTTTGCCCAGCCACTCTGCGCATGCAGTATCTCCTGACTCGCCTAGTCCAATCGACGATGCACGGCGCGTGAGTAGTGAAGCCAGAGTGTTTGAGAGGGGATACCATCGCTTCAACAAAGGAGTTGAAGCAGTGGGGTCGACTTTGCTCCGCCATCCGACTGGGTCGTAGCTGGGACTGACGGAGACCAATCAGCCTCGAGTGCGAAGATCCCTGCATGGAATCGTCAGACAAGCGGGATCATGATCAATGGAATCTAGCGTACGTCCCGCACACCTGAAGGAAAAACTCACCCTCAAACCTCCACCCTTCAGCATCCGACTTGATAGGCACGGACAAGCAGGCTCTCTGCCGTGATTCATCCTTTGCGATGTATGTTCGCCTCTCTCTGCCCCGCATGTAGTCGGATAGTTGTGAAAGAATCCAACCCGGTATCGTCGAGCGGAGGCTTGACAATAGGCATGACGAGAGGGAGGCAATCGTGTGAGGCTTCAACAGCGATAGCCATGGACTGAAACAAGTCAGCAAGAAAACCAAAAAACAAGAATCCACGCAACTTACCTTGCATCTCCTGCTCGTCTCCCTGTTTGGCTTGCAATATTTCATGTAAATTTCGGCCACGCGAGACACGGCCTAGTCTTTCTCGAACACTGCAAGGCTTGAACGGCTTCATCTAGCTTGTGGAACGGCGGGGTTATCGATCGGGATAGGCGGAGGAGGGGAGGCTCGGAGGAGTCTGGGCAGTCTGTGAGAGCGCGGTTATCAGCGACACAACCGTTGACTGACCAGATGGGCGGATAGATAGTTTGTGCGAGAGGACCTCCACAAGCCAACGAGCGGGCGAGAATGACAGAAGGAGAGGCTGTATGTCCGGTATGAAAGGCGACACAGGTGTGAAGAAGGCTTCAAGTTGACTGGAATAGGTTCGCTAGACGGGATAGAAAGAGACACGGACTGAAAAGAGGACGAGGGTCGTTGGTGGTCAAGAGCAAGGAGCGCCGTGGGACGGATCAGAGGATTGCCCCTATGTCATTATTAGCACAGACGATTGGTCCTTGGCTTCGACCACCATCCACATCTACTTGCTTAGCAGAAGTGCTATGGCACCTCTAGGTCCCACACACCCCTTTTCAATATGCCGTCTCGTTTGTCTCATCTGCGACAAGGCCAACCACCGCCTTCCCAAATCTCGACTCAACTCGCAGGCGCCAAACGGGCAGGCTTTCACAACGAGGCTGCTCAGGCAAGGGCGGACGTGAAGCTCACGTCGGAGCAGACACATTCGAGTGCGACCGTAGTTGCTGCACTTCTTTTGCCGAATCTCTATCTATGAAGGAGCCAGCTTCCATGGGACTGGCCAGAAGCTACATTCTGTAAGCTTGCCGTGCTTTACCTCGCCCAAGTCCTAGCATTGAATAGGCATATAGGGACGAGGCTTTGAGAAAAATGACTGGGTGCGGGTCTAGGCGACTAGGTCAGGATGAGTGCTAATCGTTAAAGACTTGACGTGGGGTATGTATATTGCATACCCTTGGAGGAGCCACGCAAGGTACGTTTCTTTGCTCCTCGTTACGGAGAGTAGGCAGCTGCAGAGGCAGAAACTCGGAGCCTCTACACAGAGGCGCATTCGCTTCCTGGGCGTCTCACATTCCGAGCGATGTCCCTTCCCCGAGAGCCGTTTGCTCCCAGTTCCGAATCGATCCTTTTGCTTTTCTTTCTTCACCGGATTACCACCTACCATACCGCTGCCTCCGTTGCTCCAATAGGGATCGATATCTTCACTAATACATCATTTACAGAGTAGACAGCTGTGGCGCATCTCTACCCTACCAGGCCATCTCCATCCGCCCCTGATCTCTGTCTGGCACCCTCGTCAGCCATGGCCTCTCGCCCTCTCGCAAGCCGTTCTATGTGAATCCTGCTATCTTCCTCAGCTACGGACCTATGACCTCGCCGCATCCAAGCATTGCCGATTTCGCCCCAGACCACAGCTGGTCTAGGAATACCAGTTCAAGCCTGTCCACCTGCCTTCGTAGCGACGCATGCCAGCCGCCCTTCGCAGTTCGTCGTTCGTGCATACGAAGAGCCAAGATTGCTTCGCACCCAAGATCTGGGCTAGCAAACCCTGGGACGCCTCGCCTGGAGTCATCGACTTGTGCCGCCAGTACACGAATCGACACTGACTTCTCGGTGTCGGTATGAAGGCCGCCAAGTGGAAGCACCTTGCAATGGGCCCTGTGGACGCTATATTTTAGGAGGCCACAAACATGGAGAAGAGTGCCTCTGAGGGGATGCGTAACGAGAAGGGCAAGATTGGGCAGGTGAATTCCAATTGGGCTGCTATGCATGAGGGTGTTGCGGAGGATCAGCTCAGGCGGACGGCGGAGGGGACTCAGAGGAGACCAAGCCCAGGGCGATGGAAGTAGAAGCGAATTCTTGTTTATCACTTGTCGATGTCTTATTCATTCGTTATCATAACACTAATAGTTAGTCTAGAAATCGATTTCTCTTTGAATTGAGGAGTATTTCCATCCTGGAATTTGTCATTGTTAACCTGAGTCGAGTTTCTAATCTGACGCATACAATGGCTCCACTGCTCATTTGCTTTGTATCGCGCCTCATTGCTCATACTCTTTATCACATCTCTAATGGCATTATGTGCATCAATAGTGCATACAATAAAGCACATACATTACACAAGCTACCTCGTAACAAAGGAAACAGAGATTCGGATACGATTAATGTCCGGGGAAAGCAAGGAGAAGGTCGGCAATCTCTTTGCGTCCCCGCTCCAAGGCGTGTGATAGCGCAGTCTTCCCCTGCTTATCTACCACAGTAATATCAATTCCTGGAGCATCAAGGAGGAGCTTGGCAGCTTCTGTATGGCCCCAGTAGGCAGCACAAGTGAGGGCCGTCCAACCGTTATCACTGACTGCGTTGATGTCAATGCCAGGAACCTCACAGAGAAGTTTCACAACTTCTGTAAAATTCCCCTCTGCAGCGTGCATGAGGGCTGTCCAGCCATGGTTCTCTGTTGCATTGACATCGATGCCAGGGAGCCCAATGAGGAGTTTCGCAGCTTCTGTGTTGCCCTCGTCCACGGCATGTATGAGGGCCGTCTGACCACGATTATCCGCTGTGTTGATGTCAATGCCAGGAACTTCACAGAGAAGTTTCAGAACGGGTGTATGGCCTCTGCGTGCAGCATAGATGAGGGCCGTCCAGCCATTATTATCCTGTGCGTTGATGTCAATGCCGGGAGCGTCGACTCCCAGCAGGGAGAGAAGAGCTTTGGCGCAAGCAAGGTTGCCAACCTTAGCTGCTAGCATCAACGGCGATGCTCTGTAAATTGTCGTGTGAACATTGGGAGTTTGGGCTTGTGATGCCAGAGGGATTAGTTCCTCGAGGCCATAGAACACAACAACGTGAAGGGGGCCACCAAAATCAACCTCAAACACAATGTTCTCCAAGGGGTAGTTTGTCGAGCCAAGCACCAGCTCGCTTGCTGCCACCACGACAGGGTTATGATGAAAGCATTGGCGAGTATGGTGAACCCATGACCAGTGGGAGTAGGCAAGGAGAAGATCGCCACGCAGCAGTTCCTGGAAGGCATTCTCTTCTTTGCCCGTTTCGCATTCTAGGGTACAGTTCTGAAAGCCACGGTTGGTGACATGGGCAATGCAGACCTGCGCAAGAATAGCATGGGGGGCTGGATATAATTCCTGGATCCGGGGCAGAATGGCATCCCGGGTTGTATAATCTGGATCACACGTGATTGAGATATATCGGCAACTGGATGAAACAATGATGAGACTCACGAATCAAACGAACGAGCTTTGTCTTTTCATCAACGGAAACCAAGCCACAGCAAACCGATAGAAGCAAAGCTTCGGGTACCATACGCTTCGGGTCAAAGCTATGTGTCTCCGGCGAAGTGGCGATAGCGCGGCGAAGCACGTCGATCGTGACCTCACCATGCGCATGGGTGATCCAGAGAAGGACGAGCTTTGCGAGGTTTGATTGTTTGGGTTCCTGGGCAAGGACTCGGTCCCAGGTCTTCATGTAGATCGAGTTGATATCGGTGGGGAATCCTTCCAATGTTTCTTCTAC
Organism: Coprinopsis sp. MPI-PUGE-AT-0042; assembly: GCA_020736565.1. Classification (NCBI taxonomy): domain Eukaryota; kingdom Fungi; phylum Basidiomycota; class Agaricomycetes; order Agaricales; family Psathyrellaceae; genus Coprinopsis; species Coprinopsis sp. MPI-PUGE-AT-0042. The sequence continues at coordinate 363,119 of JAHBOF010000040.1, read as the reverse complement.
ATCTAGAATACTCATGCAGTTGCGGAGTGCCTCTAACTGAAGCTTTGCATGAAGAAACCTGCAGGATGTGTCAGAGTGAGGCAAAAGGAGAGGGTACGAGCACTTCACATTCCACCAGACTTTCGATGAACTGCCTTGACGATTTGTTCCTCGATGTCGGTACCCTCCAGCAATTCCATGACCTCAGGGCTGCGTTGGAGAAAGTCCTTGATATGAAGGTCGAGGTCGGATGAACTCGCAGCGATCCTGAACATTTGAGCTTGAGGGTACTGTCGCTGAAGAATTTCTAATGGTCGTGAGGTGATTAACAACTTTGCATCGAGCGATGCAAGAAGCTTGAGCAGGACAGGCCGATCCTCAACTCGCATCTCGTCCAACGCGTCAAGGACAAAGTAGAGTGATTTTCCATGTTGGATGAATTTCGCCAGCGCGCTCATGAGATCCCCTTGACTGGGCTTGGTTCCCTCTTGATTGTGCTTTGTATAGAGACCCTCGACAATCGGGACTAGATCAAGGTGGCGTTCGACAACCTGCTTCACCAGTGATTCCAGAATGTCCCGAATGACCAAGGACTCGCTGTAGCGGAGGTAGACATAGGCAAGGCAAAGGACGCCCCCCGATGTCTCCTCACGCCGTTCGAGATCGCGGATGAGAATGGATCTGCAGGGTGGGGGTGTCAGCACAATAATAGGCGCCTGATCGACCTCACTCACGCAAGGACAGTCTTCCCAGCTCCGGCTAAGCCTCCATCAGCACCGCGCCCTGAGCCAAGCAACGTAAATACCTACGAATCCCAATTCCCCAAAGAATTTTGCCCTTTGTGATCCAGAAAAGAAACATGTCGCCCCTCGCGAACCACAGACAGGTGCCCTCCGTGGCCTTGGAGAGGGTATCCAGCTGGATGTCCCGGAAATTAGGCAGCGAGAGTGACCTCAGGATCTGCAACACCTTGCTTGGGTCGGAGGAAGGTCCATAATTGTAGTTGTAGACTGTTGTCTGGTTGTGGGTAGTGACGGTGAAAGTGCCATCGTGGATGTGGGCACTCTGGACGCCAGATATCAGCGATGGTCCTGAGGCTGTTGGCACGCATTCTGATGGCGGCGCAACAACTTCATCTTCCCATCTGGCTCTCTTATTTGCGACAAGCTGGCCAGGAGAGGGGCTACGCTTGCGCTTATCGTCCATGGAGTGTCCAGGGAGGTGTCGAGATGCGAGGGAAGAGGACAAGGAACGAAATGATGTGCCTTGTGTTGACCATGAGGTTTCTCAACAGCAATCTGATCCCATCACCCGTAGAGCATCTCACGGGCGCCTAAATTTGCGACGACACATACATGTAGCTTGTCGAGGTCGGCCGTAAGCAGTGCTTTGTAGAAGGGAGGGCCATGAGGTCCGTATGCTTGGGACGACATTCTCCCCATGCTCATGGAGGTTCTCGTGGCAAGAAACCAGTTTATTTAGACGTACTACTAGGCTCAACACAATCAAAGACATAAAGGCGCCTCTGAAACAACGACGGAAGCCTCACCTCTCCCATCTTTGCGCCCTGGTATTCGTTCATTGACTAAGGCACTGTGTGAGGTTGTTCGGGAAACGAGTTTTGGGGCAGGTGCTGGTACAGTCGATGTATCCTTGTATTAAGCATCAGCGACAGCAATGAACTGAACAACAAGAGGCTTACCTCTCCCTTTGCTCGAGTATGGCAGTTGCGACGCCCCTGTGACCGGGTTAAGCGCCGGCAGAAGGTAAAGGTCCTTCTATCGACAAGACGATAGTCGTGACAGTCCAATCCCACTCACCTTTCCTCCTCCGAGTTGCGGAATCGAATCCGCTCCTACGAGTGAAAGGCAAAGCGGTTCTTCGAGCGGTTTGAAATCGCAAGGAGCCCTATGGCATAGCTGCATCGAGGCTCAGACCGCTGAATGTTGATAATGGACGCATATGTAGGAAGATGCTGAACAGAAGTTAATAAGAGTCCCAAACAGACTAAACACCTGCTTACGGCGACCGCCCGAAGATCCCAGAGTCCACCACACCCGCTGTTCGAATCCAATCCGTAGGGAACTGAACGGTTCAGAGCAATGCCAGTTCACTTGCGTCTCTGCGCAATCTGATTAGCCAAAAGGGAGAGACATGGCGAAGCCCTGACTGACCTACCTGGTCAATCCCAGCCATGATCCAAAATTTGCAGCTTCGACGACAGGCGCACATGGAGATATGAGAGCGCTAGATACGCATCTTCCAAAGTTCCGGAGCACCTGTAACGCGTCGTTAGCCAAGAGGGCATTCCCTAGAAGCATTATGCCTCACCTTGTGTCTTTGGTCGTTGTCGAGCGAGAGATACTTTCCACACTCAATTCTCCAAAGCCCAGTCCGAGATTTTGACTGCCGATGGCAGTATGGTAGGCGTTCCCCTCTACAAAGCTATTAGCGGGGGGTACACGGATTGAACGTGCAGGGATTTGCCTTATCGTTTGCTCAGCCGCCTGTCACCCTGGGCATACAGCCCTCCTAATCCGTCTAATCTATTATCGAGGAACGGCGTGTGTGTCGTGCAGTCAGAGGCGCTGAAAAGGAACGTCGTTGCTCCAGCAAAGCCGTTGAAGCACTGGGGTCACCTAGCATCTACCATTCGATCGGCTGGTAGTTCGGGCAGACGGAGACCAATCAGCGTCGAGTGCACCGATCCTTACAAGGAATCGCCAGCCAAGTCAAATAAAGGCAAAAGAAACCGAGGGCACTTACTGGACACTCTAAAGGAGGCACCGCTCTCAACCTCGAACCACCACCCTTCAGCCTCAAACTTGGTGGTGTCGAGGTTCAGAGTCGTATTAGTGCGCACAAGCCGGCTCTAGATCATGCATTAGCCACCTGTAGCAAAGTGACAAGCAGCGAGATCGCCTCTGCCTGCTCCGTGTGTGCTCATAAATGCGACGAATGCGACCTGGTATCCTTGACCATGACGATAGCAATGGCTAGAGTGAAGCGATCGTGTTCAGCCTCAGCAGCAATGGCCACGGGCTGCAGAAGTGGAGCTAAGTTAGCGATTGAACAGAAACAAGGGATCTACTCAACTTACCTAGCAGCTCCTGCTCGTCTCGAGCCTGTGTTGGCTTGCGGTATTGCATCTAGACTTTGACAACCAGGGACGCGGCCTGTGTTTATCGGATACCATTCGACGCGGAAGAGCCCATCCAGCAGCTGGAATGGCAGGCGAATGAATGGGGCAGGTGCAGAGGCGAAAGCCGGGTACTCGGTTACAGTGCCGCTGTCTGTAACGCGAATAGGTGGCAGGACACGAATGGGTGGCCTCCTATCCCACTTTTAGATTGCGCGACAACGTCATCGGTAACGCGCGCGTAATCGACCTTGCTTTAGCAGGTCTGTCCATGTCTGAATTCACCTTATTTGGTATGCATTTATCTGCGTGGGAATCTGGCAGTAACAAATAGAACCAACTAAATGAGCCCCTGTCCTCCTAAGCCAGGGGTTATCATCATGCGTCCTAGATGCATCCCGCCCAAACGTTTCATTCTGTTGGCAGCCTTTTCGGCGAGTGGTTTCCATACGGTTTACTGAATCTCAAGGATATAATAGGGACGGTAAAACTCGTTTTACCTCTTCTCACCTTTATTCGCGAGCGCGAGCGCGCCGTAGGCGCGCGACAGCGAACGAATTCCTCTGAGCAGCAAAGCCCCTCACCATGCCCCTCTAAGCCTCAGTGACTAACAGCATTGCACACCAGTGTATATTGAGTATGGAGTTGCAGAACAGAATTGCGGGACACGCCCTGTTTATATATGCCCTCAAGTTCTAAGTTCGGACGGAAAAGATCAATCCAACATCGCTCAAAACTTAGTAAAGTGGGATGCTAGAGCAAGGTCCGGTAGTCGCGGCACGCGGCCCTTTCATGGCTAAACAGATGTGGGAATTGACCGGCCCGAGACCAATCTCTGTCAGCGACGAAGCCCACTTTGTCTGCAAACTCTTTGGTGATCTTCATACACCAACCCTCGGTTCACGCTCACCAGATACAGTCTACAAACGAACACACGGCAATGGCCCTGTCGACCCCTTGAAGCTGCAATGCATCCACAATGGCGCCTCTGGCAAAAGTGGCTGCTGCCAAAGGGCCTTCTAGCGTTGTCATGGTCAACACCCTGGCATCTCCTTTGGATGTCAGTCTCGGCCCCCCTCTTGTCTCGCTATGTGTTCGTGGTGAGTGCTTGCGCCTCGTGTGGTGATGGAGGGATAGGGTTGCTGACCATGATGAAAGTTTTGTTCTCCTCCCCTCTCACGTGGATTCATGGACGTGTACATCACGGACGAATGTTACCTTCCACTACTCCGGTCGCACTTCACTGATTCGGAAATGGATGTCTAGCGCTGGCCTTCCACATCCAGGCCACGCGTAACACGCCTAGGCTCGGGGAACGGTTCATGCTACTTGGCTCAGTCTTGCGTGAAGCCAAGGTCTTCCAAGCCGCCGATTTCGACGACCAGGTATCGTCGACGGTCCTCCAGGCCTGCATTATACAGAGTGGACGACGACGTGAGTTGTTTCTCGTCCACCATTGACAACTACCGTCTGACAAGCATTCGCTAAGGGCTCGTCCATAGGGTTATCTCTCCTTCGCCTTGCTTCTGATCGCCAGACACGATCCCGCACATCTCCCTCTCCCTTCTACCTCCTCAGGCATCTTCATCGGCGAAGAACACTCTGCCTACCTATCCGAAGCTGCTCCACCAAATCACAGTTGCCTACAGCCCTGTCCAACAGCAAGGTGGCTTTGGCAGGAGGCATCGATTAGAAGATGTCGAAGAGATTCCAAAGGACAAGAGCACCATATCGTTGCTCGTCGCTGCAGCAGGGAGCCTACGCTCTTCACCTTCGCTTCCAGCTTCAAGTCTCCCCTCGCCCACCTCCCTTCAAGCCTCCAGCCTCCGCTCATCCCCTTCAATCGGTGCTACAACGCTTCGTTCTCGCTCCGATTCCAACGCTACGACGTTAGAGGGAGGAGGAAGGACTGGATCACGCTCGAACTCAACACACCACCGTCCACCCCCCTCTCGCGCTAACCAACTCGAACGTTGCTCGTGCCGACTCAAGTCCCAACGCCACCTCTGTCGTTCAAACGCTCCCACTACTCCCGAGTTGCCAACCCAGGCACCTGCCAGCCCAGCGGACTGTTCCACGCAGTCTGTTCGTGCAGAACAAGACCCAAGAATACGTTGCACAGAAAGTGTATAGGTATTCTATCGAAGCCTTTGGGCGTCTCCTTGAGGTTGTCGATTTCGGGTATCAGTGCTTGAGCTGATATTTGCTTCATGGTCGAGGTCTCCCATTGGGAGGCCATGGACGGCGGACACGATGTTTGAGGAGGCCCGGGATGCCGGGCAAGATGCAGTGGTCGAGGAGCTGAGGAAGTACGACGCGGAGCGGATAGAGGCGTCGTGCGAGGGCGGTTGGGAGGCTTGTGCTTGGGGGTACTGCTGAGAATCAGATCAGGCAGATAACGAAGGGGCTTCGTGAAGGGGCAAGGGGCAACCTGATCATTCAGCTCATGAACAAGTCTTATTCCAGACGATGGTCGTATATACTTGGTGCAAACCTGTACATCAGGCGAAAACATTCCATAGTAATCATATTTTGTTACAATATCATACGTCTAGAGAGGCTGGTATGACTGTCCCGGGAAAAGCAAGCAGGAGGTCGACGATCTCTCTGTGTCCCCATCTGTAGGCCTGTGACAGCGCAGTCTCTCCTCCTGGCTTGGACATAACATTGACGTCAATGCCAGGAGCAGCGAGAAGTTGCTTGACAGCTTCAGTACGACCCTGGCGAGCAGCCAGCATGAGTGCCGTCCACTTGTCGTTGTGCTTGTTCTTGGAGTCTTGCTTGTTAAAGTAGACCCGCCTGTTTGCTGCATGCTTCTCCTTTCGGAGGGTGGAGACCGCATTGACATCTACCCCAGGAGCATCCAGGGCGTGCTTCACGATTTCTGCGCGGCCCAAATCTGCGGCGTGCATGAGGGCTGTCCAGCCGTCCCTATCCGTCGCGTTGATGTCAATACCGACAGTCCGAGGAAGAAGTTTGGCGACTTCTAGATGGCCCCAGCGCACAGCACATATGAGGGGGGTCCAGCCATTCTCATCTCTCGCATTGATGTCGATGCCAGGGAGTCCAAGGAGGACGTTCACGGCTTCTGCGTTCCCTTTACGCACAGCACATATGAGGGGTGTCCAACCCTCCTGGCCCGCCGCATTGATGTCAATGCCAGGGACTTCAACAAGAAGCCGTATGCATTCGATGTGACCATTATAAATGGCATGCATCAGTGCGTTCCAACCAATGACATCGCCGAGGTTTATGTCAATGTCTGGTAGCGAGAGAAGAGCTTTGGCGCAAGCAAGGTGTCCACCATGGACTGCCAGCATCAACGGTGATCGCCGGTGAATCGCTGTTGTGGCATTGGGAGGCTGCAGCTGTGATGCCGGAGAAATCAGGTCTTCGAGGCCATAGAAGGCAGCAATGTGGAGGGGCCCGCCAAAATCGACCCACGAGTCGCTGTTCTCCAAAGGAAAGACTGTGGAGTTCCTGATGAACTCAGTGACAGCCACCATGACCGGTGTGTAATGACGGCATTGACGAGCATGGTACGCCCATGATCGATGAGAATAAGCAACAAGAGTATCGTTACTGAGGAGGGTATCAAAGTCGTGGTCATCTTCACCAGTTCCTGCTTCTCGGCTGTACTTCTGGAACCCACAGCTTGTCAGGTAGGCGATGCAAACAAGTGCAGGAATGGTATGAGGAATTGGATACAACTCAATGATCCGGGGTAGGATGGCTTCCTGAGTCGTATAATCTGGAATCCCAACCTATTAAGGACAAGGTGACATTGTATATGAAACAAGAATGGAACTCACGAATGAAGCGAACTGTTCTTGTCTTTTCATTGACAGAGACTAAACCACAGCAGACCGACAGAATTAGAGCCTCTGGCACCATGCGCTTCCGGTCAAAAACGTGTGTAGCCGGAGAGGTTGCGACAGCACGTCGCAGCGTGTCGATTGTCATTTCTCCATGGGCATGGGTGATCCAAAGGAGAACAACTTTTGCGAGGCTTGATTGTCTTGGCCCTTGGGCAAGGATTCGCTCCCAGGTCTTCATGTACATCGTCTCAATATCAGCCGGGAATCCTTCCAACATTTCTTCTACATCTAGAGCGCTGACGCACTGGCGAAGTGCTTCCAACTGAAGCTTCACATGAAGAAACCTATGAAGGTGATTCAGAACAATTGCATCAAAGATAGATTGAGAGCCTTACATTCCACCAGACTTTTGGTGAATTGTTTCAACAATACGTCCCTCAAGGTCGGTGCCTTCCAGCAGCTCCAAAACATCCGGACTGCGACGAAGGAAGTCCTTGATATGGAGGTCAAGATCAGATGGAGTTGCAGCAATATTGAAAAACTGTGCGTCAGGAAACTGCCGCTGAAGGCTCTCCAGTGGTCTAGAGGTGATGAAGAGTCTAGCATCCAATGAGACAAGCAATGTGACCAAGGTGGCCCGATCCTCAGACCGCATTTCGTCCAGCGCGTCTAGGAGGAAGAATAGTGTTTTTCCGCATTCAATGAATCTCGCCAGCACCTCCATCAGGTCTTGTTGGCTGGGCTTGGCCTGCTCCTGTCTGTACTTTGCATAGAGTCCTTCGACGATAGGAATGAGGTCAGGGTGTTTCTCGACAATGTGCTTGACCAGTGATTCAAGGACATCCCTGACGCTTAGGGGCTCGCTGTAGCGAAGATAGACATAGGCGACGCAGATGGTGCCCCCCGATGCGCGCTCATACTGTTCCAGGCTGTGGATCACAATAGATCTGTAAGGTATAAGTGCAAGTGTGGGTATGTGGTGGTCAGCATCACTCACACAAGGACAGTCTTCCCAGCTCCGGCTGAGTGGACAGTATCAGGCTCCTTCTACATGAGCCAAAAAGGTACTTACGGATACCAATACCCCACAGTACTTTTCCCTTTTTGATCCAAAAGAGAAACATTTCCCCTCTTGTGAACCAGATAAAGGTCCCCTCCGTGGCCTTGGCAAGTGTATCCAGTTGGATGTCTCGAAAATTAGGCAGTGCTAGTGACCTGAGGATCTCCAAAACGTCAACTTGGAGGGCGCTTATCATATGGTGGTGATGGTTAACTATGCTTGCTCCTTGATCAGCGAGGATAAATGTGCCGCCATGTACACTGATGGCGTTGGAAGTGCCCTCTAGGAAGGGTGTTGGCACGGATTCTGACGGAGGCGCAACGAGGTCATCTTCCCATCTTGCTCTCTTCTTTGCGACATCTTGACTCGGAGGGAGACTATGCTTGCGCTTAATGAACTTGGAGAGTTGGCGAAGCATCCAGAATCCAGATGTGTGAGGGATTGGGGCAAGGAACGAAACGACATGTTCGCAATGATCCCAACAGCGATCTGATACAACCACTTACAAAGCATCGCACGGGCGCCTAAGCACACCCAACAATTAGGTTCCGTATCCCAACTTGAAATGATGTGAGTATGAGGCGGCTGAAGAGAACTCGACGTGATACGAGTCTCGAGGTCGATGGGGGTTTGGGGACTTGTGAGAGTCCTTCTCAGGTAGGATAGATGGAGAGGGACGAGCGGGCGAAGGTGCGCGTTGTGCACCCGCCTCTAGGCTTCGTAGTCGAAGGGAAACCGAATGTATTAAGCTCTTTTGAGAGCTGTAATTGTAAGAACAAATAATTCGCCTAAAGCGCGAAGAGAGAGAGAGAGAGAGAGAGAAGGATAGAGAGAGAAGGATAGAGAGGAGGGGAAAACCGAAGTCCAGTCCTCCTCGAGCTTGCTAGGAACTCAATATATGTGGAATAAATTAAACAGGAACTCGAACCATGGCTACCCATAGCCCTGGTCCCAAGCTCCGTGGTTATGTAGTGAAGAATATGCTAGAATGTTGTAGAATGTGGGCGGAAGGCCGACCACCTAATCCAAATGCGGAAAGGCCGCGTCGCTGAGTCGGCGACTTCATTTGTCGGCGACTGGCTGGTCGCCGACTCATTGGTTCCTCACCGCCGCCTCCCCCTGTTGGTGCAGACAAAGGGATCGAATGGTCTCGTCCTCAGACCATGCGGTATCCCTACACGGCGTTTGACATCCTTCCCTCCCCGGACAAACGCCCGGGTGCTACGCTAGTATAAATAGAAAAGGATAGTGCAGTGTTCCCAAAATCCTCAACAATAATTCACTTCTGGTACCAAACTCATCGCCTTCTCAGTACCAACCACAAACTCCGTAACCCCGAACCCGACTTTGGGTCAACCAACTGTGCCCTGGCACTCTGTCGAGTCTCCTCCAAGTTCCCTTGAGTCTCGGTGATAATAAGAATATTGAAGAGGGTTGCATTTGAGGTGGTACTGGTGATCGGGTTGGGCGGGTGATGGAGGATGCGATTCCTCGAAGGTGAGACCTCTGGCCAAGGCCAAGGTCAGAGAGCCGCCAGCGTAGTATTTTGCCTCTTACTCTGATACTTAGTTCCTACTCATTCATTAGCTATAAACTTAGAGTACAATATCCTCCTCTTCCAATTGTCTTTGAGCCATACGCCCCTCCTGGGCCTTGCCACTGGCAAGCCGAGTCTGGCTATGTGAGGAACGCCAGGCTGAATCCCTGCGGAGACTCGAGGGCCCCTACAGGCCGCGGGCCTTTTGGGGTCATAAATTGATAAAATTACTACATACAAGAAACACCTCGTTTCGCTACGGTGGTGGTAGGAATCTAGGATTCAATTGCTCGCTCTACATGGTTAAGCGCGGGACGAAAGGCTCAGACGCTCCTTTGGCTGCCGATCATGAGCAATCTACCCACTCGTGTGCTACATGGTCCATGCCTTTCAGTTGAACTGTACCCACATATGGCAAGGGTTGTATAGGTCATATTTTGCTACAGGGAGTCTGGGGATGCCGGTACAATTATCGCAGGAAAAGCGAGCAGGAGGTCTAAAATCTCTCTGTGCCCCCACCTAGATGCCTGTGACAGCGCAGTCTCCCCGCCTGGCTTAGACATCACATTGACGTCAATCCCGGGAGCGTCAAGAAGGTGCTTCACAATTTCTGTACGACCCTGGCGGGCAGCCATCATGAGTGAAGTCCACTTGTTGTTGTTCTTGCTGTTGTAGTCTTTCTTGCTAAGATATAATCGCCTCGTTGATGTGTCGTCATCATCTACCAGAGTAGAGACCGCATTGACGTCTATCCCAGGAGCATCCAGCACCTGTTTCACAATCTCTGTGCGGCCCAGGTGTGCAGCGTGCATTAGTGCCGTCCAGCCGTCCCTGTCTGTTGCGTTGATGTCAATACCAGGGGTCCCAGGAAGAAGTTTTGCAACTTCTATATGGCCCCAGCGCACGGCGCATATGAGTGGGGTCCAGCCATTCTCGTCTCTCGCATTGATGTCGACTCTGTCATGGAGTCCAAGGAGGACTTTGACGGCTTCTGTGTTGCCTTTGCAGACAGCACATATGAAGGCCGTCCAACCCTCCTGGCCTGCTGCATTGACGTTAATGTCAGGAACTTCAACAAGACGCTGCATGCATTCGATGTGACCATTGTAAGCCGCATGCATTAGCGCATTCCAACCAATGAGGTCACCAAGGTTTATGTCAATGCCTGGCAGCGAGAGAAGAGCCTCGGCGCAAGCCAGGTGTCCACTGTGGGCTGCCAGCATCAACGGTGATCGCCTGTGAATCGCTGTTGTGGCATTGGGAGGCTGCAGCTGTGATGCTGGAGAAATCAAGTCTTCGAGGCCATAGAAGGCAGCAACATGGAGAGGCCCGCCAAAATCGACCCACGAGTCGCTGTTCTCCAAAGGAAAGGTCGTGGAATTCAAGACTAGCTCAGTGAGAGCCACCATGACAGGCTTATAACGACGCCATTGCCGAGAGTGATGGACCCATGACCGATGGGCGTAGGCCAGGAGGCAATCGTTGCTGAGTACGGTCTCAAAGTCACTGTCTTCGTCTCCGGTTCCACCTTCCCAATATTTCAAGTTTGGGAATCCACGTTTGCTAAGGTGAGTAAGACAGACGTGCGCAAGGGTGGCATGGGGAACTGAATATAGATCCAAGATCCGGGGTAGAATTGCGTCGCGAGCGGTATAGTCTGGATTGCGACCCGTTAAGAACAATGCAAGTTGAAAGTAATATGCACTCACGAATCAGGCGAACGAGCCTCGTTTTATTATCGACAGAAACCAAGCCACAGCAAACCGATTGAAGTAAGCCCTCCGGTACCATACGGTTTGTGTCAAAAGTATGTGTTTCTGGTGAGGTGGCAACAACATGCCGCAGCGTATCAACTGTGATTTCGCCATGGGCATGGGTGATCCAGAGAAGAATCAGCTTTGCGAGATTCGAGAAGTTGGGTCCCTGGGCAAGGATGCGCCCCCACGTCTCCTCGTAGATCGCACCAATATCGGTAGGGAAGCGTTCCAATGTTTCTTCCACCTGCAGGGCATTTACACAGTGGCGGAGAGCTTCTAGCTGAAGCTTTACGTGGAGGAACCTGTGGGGTGTGTTAGAATAAATTCAAGGAGCATGGTCAAGGGACTTACATCCCGCCAGATTTCCGATGGACTGTTTCAACGATGCGTTTCTCAAAGTCGTTACCCTCCAGCAATGCCATGACGACTGGACTATGTCGAAGAAAATCTTTGATGTGCAAGTCGATGTCGGATCGACTAGCAGCGATATTGAACAGTTGAGCCTGAGGGTACTGCCGCTGAAGGAGGTCAAGCGGCCGTGAGGTGATAAACAACTTGACGTCCAATGATGAAAGAAGCCTGAGCAAGACCGGTTGATCCTCAGCCCGCATCTCGTCCAATGCGTCCAAGACAAAGAACAGTGCTTTGCCACGCTTGACGAATTCCGCCAGGACACCCATGAGGTCCTGCTGACTGGGCTTGGTCCTGTCTTGCTTGTGCTGCGCATAAAGACCTTCAAGTATCGTAATTAGATCGATATGCCGCTCAACGATCTGTTTGACTAGAGATTCCAGAACATCCCGGATGGCCAGGGATACACTGTATCGAAGGTAGACGTAGGCGAGGCACATGACACCTCCCGAAGCCTTCGCACGCCTTTCTAGGTCGTGGATAATAATGGATCTGTGCGCAGTGTGAGTACACGCGGGGGCTTAATCGACTTGACTTGACCTACGCAAGGATCGTCTTCCCCGCTCCAGCTAAACATATATCAACATTAAGATTTGATCAAAGCAACGCAAAAACATACGAATGCCAATACCCCAGAGTATTTTGCCCTTAGAGATCCAGAAGAGAAATATTTCGTCCCTCGTGAACCAAATACAGGTCCCCTCTGTGGCTTTGGCAAGCGTCTCCTGTTGGATGTCTCGAAACTTTGGGAGAGACTGCGAGTTCAGTATCTCCAACACGTCAAATGGCACAGGCTGGGGTCCATAGTTGGAGTTGTGGATAGTGGTGTGGTTGTGAGTGCTACCAGGCCCTGTAAAAGTGCCACCATATATCTGGGCGTTGCGAACGTGGGATATTGTTGCTGATGATGAGGCCGTTGGTGAGCATTCCGCTGGGGGTGCAGCGACCTCGCCTTTCCATCTCTTATTTGCGACATCCTGACACGGAGATGGACTGCGCTTGCGTTTCTCATCCATAGAGATCGTGCGGATGGTTGAGATGTGAGGGAGGAGCACAAGGTTAAGGAGCGAAACCACGCGCCCTGTGCCATTGACCATGAGGTTTCTCAACAGCAATCTGATGAATTGATGCAATCACTTACAGAGCATCGAACGGGCGCCTAACTGATAAATCGTCGAGACAGCTGTTCAGGAATATACAGCTTGCTTTGCATCCGATACCTTATGCCTGGGGAGGCTTCCACAGCATGACCGAAACCTATGCTCTACCATCTACCGCCTTCAACGAGGGCAGTGGATGAATATTACAATTGTAGCTATCATAGGAGCGACACATTGTGCACGCATTCCTCTCGCGGCTGTTGTATGTGGCTTCCACGTCTTTGTCGAAAACGGTAGTGACACAACCACTTCCAATGACAAGCCTTCCCTTGAAGGCGATGTAGCTCAACCTGTGACTCATACCCGTATTTGAAAGCGACAGCGGGCCCTGCATAGTTGTCTGCTCCCATCAGAGAAAAAGTAGAGCCAGTTACTCAAGTCGTGTTCGCGCCAGACGTCCCTAAGACCGCACGTACAATAGGCAGGGCTCTAGAGTCACTAAGGCATAATTGAGCAGTACATACGACCCCTCAAGGTTATCTCCCACGTCTGTTGCTGCCGACACTCATTTTAGGATCGGCTCTCTGACAGTCTTGCCTTCGTGCGACAACCACCGAGTTATCGCTTCATTTTCGAGAGCGGACAACTAAAGTACACATCCGATACCAGGTAAGTGTACTGCGATCAAAGGCAGAAAAGCAGACGTCATTTATTCTCCCACTCCTACGACCTCGAAACGTTTACATCGATCCAGGATAGATACAAATCATAAAATCCTTGTGGAAGATCCGAACCCTCTCTTGCGCGATGTACCTAAACAGCATCATTGCATCAGCCACCACTCATTTCCTCTCGGATGAGGACACGCATTCGATAAGCTCGTTCGCATAACCCCTAATGGGATCCAACGGCCCCTTGTCGAGAGACGATTGGGTGACCATCGCCGGTACGGTCACTATCGTCAACACCAGTCAGCTTTCAGTGCAGGCGAAAGAAGGAGGACATTACAAACCTGACATCGTGGACAAGTGCTCAGCGCCGTATGTCGAGCCCATCTCTTTCCCAGTCCTAGTGACGACGTCTTAACCCGCCAAAAATTGGCTTCGGATCTGTGCCTACTGCTCATGTCGTGGTTAGTCAGGCGTCTTGGTTTACACCCGAAGTGGCCAAGATGGGTGAGAAGAAGTGTCAAATGCAGAACGCGGGCAAGGGGAATAGAACACGGGTGATTGAAATGGCCGAGGACAAACCCCACCTGAGGTCTCTCAAACCGGTACAACGGATTCGTTCACGGCGATTTAATCAAGTACGTTTGAAGACTCAATGCGATGGTGACAATCAGTCTCTCAGGCTCTCGAAGACTGTAAGTGGTAGCATTGCTAAAATACGCGTTCGATGGTTAAAGAGGAATGGGACATACTGCGCAGGCTTCGGATCCATCTCTATAATATACTTTGAGAAACCTTTTAGAAACTCCGCGACAGCGATCTTGGTCGGGACGTCCACGAGCTATACCACGCATCAATCTCAGTAAACTCTTCCAACCCATAACAAAGATGAAGAAACGACGGACTCACCGTTCTCCTTGATCACATGCTCCCAACTTCCGCCATATCTGCTTCAGAACCTCCGCGACGACTGGTTTCATTTCTGTTTTGCGTGCCGGGTCGTCCTACATTCCCCAAAATCCCGGCAATTAGCATCCATTCTTATCCTTCGTATCTGCCCTAGACCGAAAGGAGGAAGAAGCCTAGATAACTCACCTCGTCGCGCCCACTCTTCGAACCCATCGCATCCTCCCGTCTCGCGGCAGCAGCTTGTGGACTTGTCCACGCTGCTCCCGCTACCCCTCCTTCTCCTCCACTCCCTCCAGTCGACTTGTGTGCCCCACTACCACCGGCTTTGTGGTGCGAACCCGATCCACCAGTAACACCAACGTTGGAATGTTGGTTTGGTCGAGCTTTTGGGTATGCGAGGTTATTGTTCGTCCATTTTGAGGAGGTGGGCCGGCAGGCCGGGTCCCATTCGTCCCACCTAAACCACGTTTGCATTGCACATTAATCATGGACGGGTGAGGTTTAGACGTGCGACGGAGGGGGGTGGTGGACATTCAAGACAATTCCAGCAGGGCGACATGAGTCAGAAGGAGGGAGGGAGAGAGAGCAAGGGCATTAGCTGAGCGTTGAAAAGGGTAAGGTAAAGACCACTCACGTCCTCTTCCACCCTCTATAATGCACGGATGCATGCATGCTCGCTACAACGTCAATGCCACTGGCTTGTCAAAGTGCCATCTGTAGAATCTTGGCTTCATTGACGAGTGGGGCGGTGGTAGCAAGCGAGCGTTCGCATGCTCAAGATTGACCGATTCGGCACGATGACACCCGTTCGAGAGTCAAAACTGAAGAGCGTGGCAACCCTCCCATTAGTTACCACACCCCTCAGCTTCGAAAATGGAAGCACTCGCCACAAAGATATCAGGAGGCAAAGACACCGGGTGCTGCGATGCTAACCCTCCTATCCCGATGACAGCAGGCGTTGGGCTGGGTGGAGATTGTTATGTGGTCGTATGGAAGCCAACGTTTCGACAGAGCTCCAGATGTGCGTAAAGTAAAAATCGTGGTGTCAAGTAAGCACGTAGAGGCTGAGCGCTCGGAGCGCTTCATGGCAGACAGAAAGAGAATGAGGCCTCGGGCCGATCATCGAACGCCAAGCCCAGCTAAGTACATCACCAGAGATCATCGCACCTTTTAGTTTTAACGCCCAGACGGCTTAGCCTATGAATCAGCTTTCAGGTTAAATGAGACAGAGAAACAATCCAACGTGAAACCATGTCTGAAGAGACTCGAAGAGAGCGTCGCCCCGGCTGCGGCACCTGCAACTACACTACAGGCTAGAAAAGGTTCTGGAAGCCCCTACAGGTCCCATGTAATACCACAGGGTGCTTGTTTTGGAGATCAGACACCTGGGGCGGGCTATCTTCATAGAAAGCTGCGATCTGTTCTGGCGACGAGCTCCTCTAACAGCCTCAGAATAGCTGTGATCCCTCAATCCCAGGATCGGCACTTACAGAGAGTGTTGTTCTGCGGCTCAACTGGTATCCTATTGGCAGAGGGACGATGACCGGCCGACACCGTAATGCAATCCCCAATTGCTACGCAGCCCACTGGCAGCTGTTCTCGTTTCTCCTTCCAGTGCACTCATCAGACAACAGCACCCTGTATCCTTTATCCGTGCTGCTTCCTGTCCAATTTCTTCTGCTAAAACAACACTCTATCACTCCTGTCGCCTCCCTGTACCCCTGCCCCACAACCTCGCCATATTTGAATTCTAAGCGTGTCTTGCCCCACACGCTGCAGCAATTCCAGGTGTCTCTGTTTCCAAATCTATAAATCTGTAAACACAGCAAAGCGAGGCATTTGGACCGTCCTCCACTGTCCATTTAAGCACAAGGCCAATGGGATCTCGAACGCAAGCCGTACAAGTGTGTATTTATTGAGACATGCATCAAAGTGATGACATTCCACAATACGATTCGTTACAGTGAATCGGGAGATCCTGGTACCGCCCCAAGGGAAGCGAGGAGGAGCTCGACCATCTCCTCATCCCCATACCTAGAGGCAAGCGACAGAGCCGTATCCCCATCGATGGACACCGTATTAATGTCAATGCCAGGAACTTCGAGAAGTGGCTTCATGACATCTGCACAAGTAAAGTGTGCAGCATGCATGAGGGCCGTCCAGCCTCTCTTATCTTTCGCGTTTATATCAATTCCAGGGGTATTGAGGATCTGTGTCACGGTTTCTGTTTTACCCTCGAGCACAGCAAACATGAGGGCGGTATAGTCATACTCATCTTGCGCGTTTATATCAATGTCGGGGGTATCGAGCAAGTGCTGCACAACTCCGGCATGACTCCCGATCGGTTTCACGGCATGCATTAGTGCAGTCTGCCCAAAATGGTTTGCCGCATTGATGTCGATGCCAGGGAGCCCAACAAGGAGTTTTACAACTGTTGAGAATCCCCGTAGTACGGCGATCATGAGGGCCGTACCACCATTTGCGACGATGTCGTCTTCGCAGTTGTACTCGTTGTCTGCAGTAGACGCCGCATTAACATCGATGCCAGGAGCGTATAGAAGTGCCTTCACAACTTCTGTGTCATTGCGTTCTACGGCGTGCATGAGGGCCGTCCAGCCTTTTTCGTCTCCGGCATTGATGTCAATAGTACGTTTCACGATAGCTTTTTTCGACGTTTTATGCACTCTTTTATGTAGATTTTTTTCGAATACAAAAACTCATCAAACACAAAAAAACACCCAAAAAAGAGCCAAAAAACGCATCCAACGTGAAACCCCTGTGGCAAGCATTTTGTGTGGGAAGCTATCGCTGTTACGGACTCTCTGATTGGCTCAGTGCTCAACGCTCAGAGCTTGTCCTCCACCGTCGTCGCCATGTCGCTTTCCCTGGGGAAGCAGCTCATGCACGACGCCTTTGCCTATGCGCGTCGGCTGCAGGCCTTGCGCCGTTTCACACGTCGCTTTCGGACTCGGCCATCGGAGGATGGCCAACTCCCCACCAGCCTGCCACCCAGACGTGAGGAGGAACCTCGAGATGACAGCGACGCGGGCTCTATCAGCTCTATCTCTTCTCTATCATCAATTTCATCAGTATCATCTCTTTCTAGTGTCGATGCACCTCTCGAAACATCCACGGCAAACTCGCGGTCGTTCTGGGAGAAGGAGGAAGAGCATCAGCAGGAGGAAGACGAAGAAGAAACACGGCGCTACCTGGAAACTCACAAGGCTATCCGGGAACGAATTCACTATCTGGCAAACACCCGCGTTCTCAACCCTAACAAGGTTCACAAGCTCTCGCAGCTCTACCTTGTCCTTGTGTTGTATAAACGCGACGACCCCCTGCGCTTCCGTCGAAACCTTCGAGTTTCCCCAGAGACATTCGACGAAATACTCTCAAGGATTGAAAACCACCCACGGTTCATATCCACTGGCCCCAATCCGCAGCTCCCTGTGGACGAGCAGCTGGCCATAGCACTTATGCGCTTTGGACATTTCGGCAATGCTGCCTCGGTCGAGGCGATTGCGCAGTGGGCTGGGGTTTGTACGGGGATGGTTGTAAATGCGACACGACGCGTCATGGAGGTAATACTTTCTATGCATGACGCATACATCCACTGGCCCACAGCTGAGGACAAGGAAGAGGCTAAGGAATGGGTTGAGGCAGCTGCCTGTGCCGCGTGGTGTGATGGTTGGCTTATGGTCGATGGTACCCTTGTACCGTTGGCAGAGAAGCCAGGGTGGCATGGGGAGAGTTATCATGACCGTAAGGGGAACTATTCACTGAATGTCCAGGTGAGTATGCCTCCTTGACATGCGTCTTGTTGATTTCCTGAATGTCCTGGACAGTTGATCACACTTCCCAACCTGCGTATCATCGACTATGTTGTTGGACACTGTGGTAGTGCCCATGACTCTACTGTATTCATGGATTCAAGGACCCAGCAACAACGACAGGAGCTGCTTGCACCGGGAGAGTGGATTTGGGCTGATTCGGCATATCCCATCGAAGCATGGTGTGTCACCCCCTACAAGAAGCCTTTGTCACGTCTTCCCGACAACTCAACGTTCAACTAGTGATGTGCGGGCTCGGGCTTGGCCTGAAAGCCTGGGCTTGGGCCTGGCCTGGAGGGGCTTTGGCCTGACAAAACTCGAGGCCAAGCCCACCAACTGGGCTTGGGCTTGGCCCGGCCTGGCTTGGGCTCAGGCCCGGGCCTCAGTACCACCTCACCAGGTCAAAAAACCACCGATGTTTTTCGAGTTTTTTGCTTTTCGCAAGCCAACCATTAATTTCTGAGATAACATGTTAGTAGACAAAACAATTGATTCATTATTAGCTTCACTTTTGCCAAATAAAAATTATGATTTTCGAAAAATTTCCGTTTTTGGAAGTGCCAAGACCATTTTGGGCCTGGTTGGGCTCAGGCCATGGGCTTGGGCCTCGCAAAACCTCAGGCCGGGCCCAAAGCCCTACCAGGCCCTACTGTTGGGCCCGGCTTGGCCTGGCCTGAGTGGGCTCGGCTTGGCCCGGCTTTGGGCTTGAGGCCCAAGCCTGTACATCACTACGTTCAACTACTGGGTCTCACATGTAAGTCCTCTGCCCCCTGCCAGTTTTCTTGCAAATTCTAACCAATATTCAGGTCCGAATTCGCTCCGAGCATGCTGTGGGGCACCTGAAGGGCAGGTTCCAATCGCTAAAAGGCTTGCGACAGCAGATTATCAGTAAGACTGTGCATGAGCGTGCTGTGGAATGGATCAGGACCTGCCTGATTCTCCACTGCATGATTCTCGAAATTGAAAGTGGGAAAACTCCAACTGCTTGGGAGGAGGCCTTGGTTGAGGATCATATGGCAGACTTGTCATCGGATTCAGATTCAGATGGTGGTGCAGATCGTGTTGCTCAAGGTCGTCGACGGGAGTCTCGTGGTCAGCGTAAAAGGCGGCGGGTGCAGGATGACTTGTTTACCAGTGGTGTTCCTTACAAGACTCGTCAAGCGCATTAACTTCGAAATGAATGGAATTAATTAACGAGCGTGGTTAAATTTTATCTATCAGTCAGTCTGGAAAGACCAGTTGTTGAAGCCTCCACCATATGAAGACTCCGAGTCTGGGTTGTTTGAAGATGATCCTGAGGGCAGCATGTAAGGATCTTGGCTCTGCTGCGGATCCATCACCAGCCCGGTATCTTGACGATGGTTGGGAGAACTGAACATGGGGGTATTGGATGCAAAGGATTGAGACCGATTCCCCATCATCATCGTCATCATCTGCTGGAACTGGGTGTGCTGAAGCTCTTGCATCTTCTGGTCTGTGGCCAACTTCTCGCGCTTCACCTGAAGCCGCTCCCTCTCGAGCTCTTGGCGTTGACGTTCCACATCCAGCTCCTTCAAACGGATTTGGTTCCGTTCCCGCTGTCGTTCTCCTGACTCCTTGAGCTCGAGGATATGGATCTCATCCAAACCATCCAAACCTCCAGGAGGAGCCCTCTTGAGATTCTTGGGCTTGGCCACCTTTTCGTCGATCCGAACCTTCTTTTCTTCCTTCACTCCGGGGACCGGCCGCTTTGCAGACGCCGATGACCTCCCAATAAGGGCACGTTGCGCTGCGCTAATGGGTGCCTTGCCTTTGGGGGCTGGGGTAGAGCTTGCAGTCATATCAGGAGCAACACCCTAATTCTCAAGGTCAGTACTGGATGCCTATCATCATGGTGTCCCATACCTCATGGTCATCATTCTCACTCTCCCAGAAAGTCGTATCGCTTAAAGGATCATGGTCCGTCTTGTTAGGATCGCCATCCTCATCCACGTCTCCCTCGTTGTCCCCATCTTCGTCATCTTCATCATCAGTCCCAGTGCCTGCCCCAGATCGGAAGAGCGATGCAGCGCGGGTAGAGTGGTCCAAACCTGGCGCGCCGTTGGAGACAGCAATGGGGTTGTAGCTCGGAAGCTCGGACCACATCGAGTGGAGGTCCTCATACAAGGGCCATTCTTCCTTGATAGATGCTAGGAACATAGATGATTCAAGGAGGCGACTTTGATTAGCGACCGATTGAGACTTACCTTCAAGGTTATCAGCCAAATCCCCCTCCTTAACTCCCCCTCCTGTATCCAAGAACTGGCGGCGATATTCGCGGTACTTCTTCTTCAACCTAAAATTAGACCAATTTAGAGTCTAGCCGTAATTCGAGAGCAAACCAAAAGATGAGGTCTCACCGAGCGAACTGTTGCTGAAGTGACTTTGCATAGCGGGTCTTGTTGGCTTTGAAATCCTCCTTCCAGCACTCCTCGACTGTGTTGGATGTCACAAAGATATACTCTGCAAGCTCACCATAGAGGATGATCTTCCCTTCGCTTGCCTGAACCTTCTTTCGCCCTTCTGCCTTGGCATCACCTGTCGAATCGCTGAACAGCTTGAGTCGCTTCTTTGGGTTCTCTAACAGGTATGTGATAGCGGTCTTGATCCACTCCTTGTTAGCATCCCAAGGAATCGAGGTGTTGCGAGGCTTTTGCTCTGTCGCTGGATTGTCGTCATCAGTCACAACCTTCTCAGCCTTGCCGGCAGCGCGTGATGATGTACGAGATGGCTGAGCCTTTCTGCCGCCACGCCCCCGCTTCGACTTCTGAGTCATTTGACAGAGGAAGAGTGTTTCCCAGTGGACGCAGGAGGTGGGAGTTGAGAGACGGGGAGGAGGACTGATCGGAAGGCGACGCAAAAAGAATTGTATTACAAATCCTAAATGACAACTATAAAACAGAGCAGAAAAAGGATCGAAAAAGCGGACGCAAAAAAGTCGCTTTCTGCATAAACAGGGTTGAGGCTGTTTATGCATTTCATGAAAAAGGGCCTCGCGCGTTTTTTCCCGTTCGAAAAAAGGGATCATAAAAACCATCGAAAAAGGGTCAAAAAAGAGCCGAAAAAAGCCATCGTGAAACGTACTAATGCTTGGAAGCCCAAGGAAGAGATGTACAACCTCCACTTCGCTGTATTTCGCAGCATACATAAGGGCCAAGTAGCCCTTAGTACTTGCCGCGTTAACGTCGATGCCAGGGAGCTCGAGGAGGAGTTTAGCCATCTCTGCTCGGTCCTCAATTGCAGAATGGTGTAGGGCTGTGCATCCGTGCTTATCTGCCGCATCGATTTGAATGCCAGGAGCCTCCAGGAGAACTTGCGCGCATTTGGTTTCATCTCTGATTACAGCATGCATTAGTGCATTCTGACCATACCGATCTCCGAGGTTCACGTCAATGCCGGACACCGAAAGGATAGCTCTGGCGCAAGCAAGGTGACCATGCTTGACTGCAATTATCAAAGGTGAACTCTTGAGAAATGTTGTCCGGACGGTCGGCGATTGCAACCGCGCTGCTTCAGGGATAAGTTCTTCGAGGTCATAGAAGGCAGCAATGTGAAGGGAGCCACCAAAATCGTGGGCTTCTCTGTCCTGAAAAGGATATGTTGTGCAGTTCAGGACGAACTCAGCGACTGCCAACATGACGTGTGCGGTGCGATGGCATTGCCGTGTATGATGAGTCCATGACCGATGGGCATAGGCAAGGAGGCTATCGTCACGGAGTAGTCTGTTGAAGTCGTGTACTGTTGACCGAAACTTGTAGTCTTCATTATCACAGGTCATCGCTGTCTCGCAGTAGTTCTGAAGCCCGCAGGTCGTGAGGTGTGCAATACAGACATATGCAAGGATGGCATGAGGAGTTGGATATAATTCAAGGATCCGGGGTAGGATGGCATCTCGGGTCGTATAATCTGTATTCGCAATCGAATAAGGACAAGTGAACAATGTAGCTAAGGGGCAATGGGACTCACGAATCAAGCGAACGAGTTTCGTCTTTTCATCAACCGAAACCAACCCGCAGCAGACCGAGAGAAGGAGAGCCTCCGGTACCATGCGCTTTGGATCAAAGACATGTGTTTCCGGGGAGGTAGCAACAGCACGTCGAAGCGTGTTGATTGTCATTTCAGAATGGGAATGGGTGATCCAGAGGAGAACGAGCTTGGCGAGGTTTGAATGCTTGGGTCCTTGGGCAAGGATTCGCTCCCAGGTTTTCGTGTAGATTGTGCCAATGTCCGTTGGAAATGCTTCCAACGTCTCTTCCATATCGAGAGAGTTTATGCACTGGCGAAGTGCTTCCAGCTGAAGCTTTGCATGGAGGAACCTGTGGGGCGTGTCAGAATAAGGTTAGTGGAGATAGGTTGAACACCCTACATCCCGCCAGACTTTCGGTGAATGGCCTCTACAATGCGTTCCTCAAAACTCGTACCTTCCAACAAGGCCATGACGTCCGGGCTATGTCGAAGGAAATCCTTGATGTGGAGATCGATGTCAGATGCACTAGCCGTAATGTTGAACACCTCAGCCTCTGGAAATTGTTGCTGAAGGGTTTCCAGTGGTCGAGAGGTAACGAAAAGGTTCGTGCCCAACGACGCAAGAAGCCTGAGCAAGATGGGACGATCCTCAGCCCGCATCTCGTCCAGCGCGTCCAGGACAAGAAACAGAGATTTTCCACATCTAATGAATTCAACCAGAGCAGCCATCAAGTCCTGTTGATTGGGTTTGGTCCCCTCTTGCTTGTGTTTTGCATAGAGGAATTCGACGACGGGGACCAAATCAAGGTGGCGCTCCACAATTTGCTTGACCAGGGATTCTAGTATATCCCTGATGCTCAAGTGTTCGCTGTAGCGAAGGTAGATGTAGGCAACGCAAATGGCGCCTCCGCATGCCATTTCATGGAGTTCCAGGGTGCGGATGACAATAGACCTGCAAGGCGTGAGCACGAGTGAGGGCGCACAATCGACCTGACTCACGCAAGGATGGTCTTCCCAGCTCCGGCTATACACACCTCAGCACCGAGATATGAATGAAAATGCTATGACTTACGGATGCCAATTCCCCACAGTATTTTTCCCCTTACGATCCAGAGGAGGAACATTCCGCCGGTAGTAAGCCAGGTACAGGTCCCCTCGGTTGCTTTGGCAAGGGTATCCAGATGAATGTCGCGAAAATTGGGCAGCGATAGTGACCTCAGGATCTCCAAAATGTTGTCTTGGACAGCCGGAGACCCAAAGTTGAAGTTGTTGATTGTGTTGTTGGTGCCACCGGGCCCAGCGACGCTGAACGTACCACCATCTATGCGGAGACTGTGAACGCCAGATATCAGCGCCGACCCTGACACCGTTGGCACGCATTCTGATGGCGGCGCAGCGACGTCAACCTCCCATCTTGGTTTCTTCGTTGCTACACTCTGGCCCGGCGAAAGACTACGATTGCGTTTATATTCCATGAAGAGCCTTGGGAAGGTTTAGATGTGAAGGCGGGGGACAAGGAACGAAACGATGTGCCGTGGGTCGACCATGACGCCTCTCAACAGCAATCTGATGCAATCACTTGCAGTGCATCGCACAGGCGCCTAATAGTCAACCGCAATTCTCAAAGACCGCTGTATAGCCGGAACCCACGCACTATCTTCTCCCGTCTTTAACAGAGGAGGTGGGTGAATATATATCTCGCATCTACTGCTGTCGACAATCATTCAGGTTTGGCTCTCCGACGGGTGTCACCATCATCCAACAAGCCTCAAGCTGTCGTTTCATATTGGATGAGGAAGAAGCCCAGCTCACATCCACCACCAGGTGACTATCGTGCAATCGAAGGGAGAACAAGTAGGACTACATTCATTCATTCGCTCAAGACCTCGAAACATTCGAATACATCGACCCAGGATAGATGTACTCTTTCTGGAAGATCCTATCCCTCTCTTGTGCCATGTACCTAAACAACCTGTCAGCCGACCGCTCACTTCTATTTGCATAAGGGCACGTACTGAATGAGCTCATTCGTATAATCCCTAATGAGATCCAACGACCCTTTGTCGAGTGATGACTGCGCGACCATCGTGGGTAGGCTTACTATCATCAACACCAATCAGCTCAGAGCGTAGAAGCCCAAAGGTAGTACAAACCTAACATCCTCAACAAATGCTCAGCGCCATATATTGAACTCATCTCCTTCTCGGTCCCAATGACGACGTCTTGTCCCGTCCAGTACTGCTTCCGGATCTGTGCGTACTGTTCGTGTCGCGGTTAGTTATTAGTGTATTGGCTTTTGGCCGAATGGAACCAAGACGACAGCACCCACCTGAGGTCTCTCGAACCGATACAAGAGATTCGTTCCGAGCGATTTATCAAAGTAGGTTTGAAGGCCGGATGTAATGGTGTCGATGAGCTTTTCAGGTTCTCGAAGGCTATGGTTTCAGCAAAGAGTTCAGCAAAGAGTGAGTTCTTTAAACGTCGAATGATGAGGAAGAAAGAGACGTACTGCGCAGGTTTCGGATCCATCTCTATGATATGCTTTGAGAACCCTTCTAGGATCTCCAGAACAGTAATTTTTGTTGGGACATCCACGAGCTACACCGAGCAACGTTGTCAATCGACTCTTTCAACTCACAGCGAAGAAGAAACTCACCTTGTTCTCCTTGGTCACATACTCCCAATCATTCACTAATATTTGCTTCAGGACCTCTGGAACGACGAGCTTCATTTCTGTTTTGCGTGTTGGGTCGTCCTATATCCAAATCCACCCGTCAGCCTTGGTCCTCATCCATACTGTAAAACGAACCAACTCACCTCATCTCTCCCCCTCTTGGTACCTCTCGCATCCTTCCTTCCCGCAGCAGCAGCTCTCACACTCGTCCCTCCTCCCCCACCTCCTGCTGCCCCGCCCGCTCCTCCACCACTTCCTCCACTGCCAGCCCCAGCAGACTTGTGTCCACCTCCACCACCAGTTTTATGGTGCGAACCAGGTCCACCAGCAGCACCTACAATCGACTGATGTGAGTTTTGCAGAGCTTTTTGGTGTGCGAGGTTTTGTTCGTTCATTTTGAGGAGGCGGGAGGCTGGGACCCATTCGTCCCAACTGGTGGGTTATGGTGATAGAGTTGACGGTTGTGGGCCATAAAGGTGGTTGGCGGACATGGAAGAAACCAGGAGGATGACACGAATGATAGAGAGTTTCGTTTAGTTGAGCTTTAAAGAAGAGAGGCAAGGGCTACCTACGTTCGTTTCCACCCCTTGTAATGCACGAAGTAATGCATGCCCACTACACCCGTCAACGGTGCTGGTTCTTCAAAGTCGGCCGTTTGGAGGATCTTGGCTTCGTACACGAGAGGGCCGTGGTAGCATAGTGCTTTCTCTCCGACCTGTCAGTCGTGCGTTCAGTTCTGCGTTAAGTTCATCTGCTACCCAATCTCCATCTCGACAACCTCAGCTTTGGAAACACTCCCCAAGCCCGAAAGCATCCCCACAACCTCGAAAACGAAAAGCAGGCACTCACCACAAAGATATCATTCGACGAAGACGCAGACGGAAACGCCGCAGAGGCAGAAGCAACGCTCGCACTCCCCAGACCATTCACAGTTGAGTGTGAGATGCTAGTGTTGGCTGTACTAGGGGGTGCGGTGCCAGAGGTTGGTGTTGCTGGAGCCGCCATTCTGGATGTCCCAATACTCTTGGAATGGCTTGTTGGTAGAGGTACTCTCGGGTAAGGGTGTGGCTTGGTCTGCCTGTATAGCTGAGCCTGAGAAGAGACTTGGGTTTAGAGAGAGGTTTAGGAGAGTTCAATGAGGTATGCAGGCTCAGAGAGCGCGTCCAATTCAGCGTAATGAGAACGCGTGCAAGGGCCTGGGCAAGGATGTGAACCGTTGACTAGCAAAGCATATTCGGCGTGTCAGTATACCTCTGTCGAAGCACAATCTAGTGAGCCTTACACGTTGTACTGAAGCCCTGGTTGAATGCTTTGCGATTAGAGCCTGGTTCGGCAGCAGGTCGTCGTGGTACAGAACAGAGAACCGTAACTGACGCGCGATCACAGCATCCCGCCTTGGTCCCGCCCTCCGAGACGCTCGGCTGGCTCAACAATACGAAGTTGTCCAGGAATGTGAAGAACAGGACTTTACAAGCAAAGAAGTAAAAGAAAACAAATGCAACAGGACCTTCAGGGTTACCAGCACGCCGTAATCGTCTTTCTGCAGTCAGGACAAATCCAGATTTCATTGAAAGCGGCATGTTACACTCTGGAACGAGGGAATACATAATGTCTTGGGGGTTTGGGCCTGGGACCTTCGTCAAGGCGCCCCGCAGAAAGATTCTCTGTGGCCTGAGCCTCCCAAGCGCCTTATACCGGGGATTGGAGTTTGTCGGACACTGGACTTCAAGGCGAACTTCTGAATCCCTGCTGGGAATCGGCTCATGGCTTGCTGCCCTTGACGGCCCCATGAAGACGATACGTCCTAGACCAACCCAAGAGTTTGGGAGGCGACCGGAGATATAAGTCATAGGTGGTAAGAGTTCTCGTCGTATAGTGTATCTTCAAAGGGTCTTCCCATCCAGCTCTACTCTGGTGCACCAGCAGAAGCCTCACCAGCACCAGCCTCCTCCTTCCTAGCCCTTTTCCTCGCTCTCGACTTGGCAGCCTTTGAGATCTTCCGTGTTTTTGGTGGCTGGTACCTAACCAGATGCCTATCTCTCAGTAAGAGACACAGGAGAGGGGGACGGAGGACGTACGTTGCACCTCGGTCGACCAGACCTGAGACTTCGTACAACGATAGCGTCACTCGCATGTACGGCGTCTGGATCTGCTTCACACTTCCAAGTACGTTCAACGATACTTTCCGCAGATGCAACAAAAAGGCGACGTACTGGTTCCCAGATAACAACTGCACAATCTGCTCAGACCTCTTGCGTGCCTTCTCTTCTCCACTCTCTTCAGTCCCTTCCACCTCCATTGTATCATCTTCGACAGGCAAGTCCTCAAGGATCCCGACTTCGTTATACTGATGAAGCCCTTTCATCCTCGCCGACTTTTCCTCCGCAAGTCTCTTCATAAACTCGCGTTTGATAATCTCCACCACAGTCAGAAGGCGCGGTACGACGGCTACCGACGCAGGCAGCTTCGTCGAGCTTTCTCCTGTTTTGGGAGCCTGGGTTTGTGAAGATGGGAGAGTGTGTAGTACGACGGGGATGGTTCCTGATTTCTACTCCAAGTTAGTTGTGGATGGCGTCTGGACGGTGAGGGAGACGAACCTGGAGGTGGTTGAGAGCGGATGAGACGAATGTTTTGATCTTTCCATGGGATGTTATTCGGATATCGAGAGTTTGGTCTTTGGACGCCATCATGGTCAAAGTTCAAGTGAAAGAAGAGCAAGCGACACGCGCCGCAACACCGACGCGACTGGTTTCACATGCACAGCCACTTGGCGCTTAAACTTTGTTTATGTTGCCCCTCCTGGTTCCAATCAGAGATTCGAGCGGAGCCCCAATGATCAGCACTCACCTCCGATACTGTTCGGAGTTTCCTCATCCACACACAGCCATGACGGTATGCGCCTTCTCACTTCCGCTCGAAACCTCAGCTCCCGATACTCTCAAACCCGCGTCGGGAACATGAAATGAGGCCATTTTTTTTGCGCAGCGCAGCGATTCTGAGCCGAGAACACCGGCTAGAACACCACAGCGTCGTACCAGAACATGAGGACGCATTATCAAGCGGCGCGACAGAAAATGTCAGCATCGTCCGATGAACATGGAGGATTGTGGGGGCAAGCGGAGACTTTGCCGCCATCGTGTGTGGTTCGAGTCATTTTGATCCAGGGTTGAGGTATATTTCGGGTTAGACCTGGAGCCGCCTAGTCTGAAGAACCCAGTTTCTGTCCCTGAAATCGTGCGTCAGTGGGCTTCCGAGAAGACAGCTTGTGGTGAGCTCCACGTTCATTTACAGCAGAGTTATAAACTAACGTTGGCGCAGGTTCTCAGTAGAGCAACTATGTCAGTCCTCCCTGTATCACCCAGCATCTCAGAGAAGCCTGGCCGACCACATCCTAACATCCCACACTACAAACGATGTCCGCCTCCTCATATCACCCTCCCTCTTCCCCTCTTTGTTCTCGCAGACGAAGCTGAGATGCAGTATCGTCTGCCTTTTCAAGACGAGAAGCCCGAACGCACACATTGGGTCGATAACCTACGGACGACACTTACAGTCCTCTTCATCCTCCAACACGCTGTCCTTGAAACCACCTCCGCCTCCTCAACCTCTTCTCCCCCTTTCCCGAGGGGCCTCGACTTCTTCGTCGTGCTCTGCAAAACCACCCTCCCCGGTCTCTTCTTCTTCACCTCAGGGTACACATCCGCCTTGTGGAGGTCCCCAGGATCAACATCTCGAACCGACGGCAACTTTATCTGGAAAAGAACCCTTCGACTAGTCCTACCCGCCGTTCTATACGGGACAATCGGACACCTAATGTTATGGATGGTCCTCACAAAACGGTGGCCTCAGTTCTTTCATTCGCCTTCGATAGGTCAGGTGGGAGGAGGAGGATCGCTAGTATGGACGTTTGGGAGGCTGGAGGGACCAGTGGTGTACCTCGTCTTTCTCTACATCTTGGACGTTGCGTTCGTCTGCTTGTCGCCTAGCAGGCCTGTCGCGCAACAGCTCCCTTGTACACCGCCTAGGAAGACAAGAGGGAATCGTCAGTCAAGGCCGACACCACCACCGACGACCGCAACGAATCAACGATGGTGCTTATCCCTCGCAGGAATCATCGTCACGCTATCACTGTGGACGTTTACGACTGCATCAATGGGATGGACACAAAAACCGCTGAGCGTGTTCCCGATCAGCATCGCAGCATACGACAACATGTCACCCACCGCCCCTCTCCAACACGTCGTCGCCTACATCGCAGGAATATGGTTCTTCAAGCATCCGCAATCGATGATGGTTCCAACCCGACCTGCCTTCGCTGCTCTCGTTGCGTTCTCGACGCTGTCCCTCGCAGCTCTCCACCTATCGTATGAATGGAATACCGAGACGGTTCGATCCTTCACTGCCAGTCACATCGCCGTCGACACGGGAATGAGCCTCCCCACCCTCCTCTATGCAATCTGGGCAACGTGCTCATTC
Source organism: Coprinopsis sp. MPI-PUGE-AT-0042 (assembly GCA_020736565.1). Lineage (NCBI taxonomy): Eukaryota > Fungi > Basidiomycota > Agaricomycetes > Agaricales > Psathyrellaceae > Coprinopsis > Coprinopsis sp. MPI-PUGE-AT-0042. The sequence goes on along the minus strand of JAHBOF010000040.1, from coordinate 333,777 downwards.
GTCGGCATATCTCTCCCCTTGATCTCCCTCTTCGCGCAGTCGAACTGGACGCGCCGCGATTGGGGCCCTATCTCCCGATGCTCGTATACCTGCATATGGGTGCACATGATTCCTGTTATCATCTTCTCCCGATTGGTCGCTGGAGAAACCTCAGGAATGGGAGAATGGACAGGATTCGGTGGGGGAGGTTGGGAGGGCTTCGTCGTCGTCGCAGCTGGGTCTATCGTCTCGAGTTGGGGTGTTGGTTTGCTATGGAACGGGGTGATAGGTTGGTCAAACCACAGGCGGGATAGGCATACCACGCCTTCCCTTGACCTCTTTTACTCTCGAGTCTAGATCTATTCATTCAATCAATTATCAATATATGTACAGTATAACACAGGCAACTCGGTCGCAACAGTCTGGGAGACCCAACCCGAAGCTCGGCAAGAGGGAACAGCGCATCAGCCAAAGGGGGGAGGTGCTCAATGACCCGATCTTGAGTACAACACGAGGTGGTGGTCTGAGAGGGGGACGCTGCTGGCATCCTTATGGCCAGCGAGCGGATTGCATCCTGAGTTTCTGGGGCGACCGTCAAGAAGTGGGATGATCTACATTCGCCTCTCGAGGGGGCCTCTATAGCCAGCACTTTTCCTCTTTTCGACGCACGCCTGCCAGGACATTGCTTCAGCATCATTGTCCGCTATCCTGGAACCGCCTTCGGCGAACATTGGCGCGACACATACCATGTACTGTTGAGAACGTCTGAGTGAATGTGCTAGGATTCACCCGGTGTAAACAAAGAGAGGCAGAAAGGCAATATGTCGCTGGCAATGCAAGGTTCATTGAGCGAGTATCACAAGAATTATTATCATTGACGCGATGGAGAAGGAGGATACTTTACAACAGCAGAAGCCTAGTTTATGCATACGTCGGGATGAACGGATCATTGCGTCTGAGGATGCCCTCAGTGAACGACCACGAGGTTGTCAGGTATTTCGATTCAGAGATATTAACGCCTTTTTCGGTGACAGTCGCGATTTGGTACTAGAAGGGTGTTTATTTGCATGAGTACAAAAGCCTAAACACCGAGCAACGGACTCTCATGCACTTTTCCATGATCGCCAATGCCTCTTCCTCTGTTAGGGTTTCCTCCTTGCCTTCCACTTCACTTCGGGGGAGCGGTTGTGCAAGGTAAGCACCGTATCCGGTCGCAAACGTCGATGCAGAGTAGGTCGTCCTTAGCAAATCCACGTAGGCCAAGAAACTAGGTCAATATATCAGTCGCACTCAACAACACGGTCAAGAATACAACACGCACCTCTCGCCGTTCTTGAATCCACCAGCCAATAGCGAGTTCCAGAGCGGGTTAATCTTCGTTCACCGGGTACAAATCACTTGCGAGAGGTGCTCATGGATATCTCGGGGGACCAGAGAGTGACCGTCGTGGGCTGTAAACTCATCGATGACAAGGTCGTCGAGCACCCTCTGGATATACTGGAAATCAGACATGTCGCTGCCTGTGTCAACGACAGTGTTGGTTCCGGCGGGCTGAAGACATTGGAGGTCCTTGAATCGAGCGAGAGATCCATAGCAGGCTAATCGTAGTCTCTGTGAGCTCAGGTTATGTTAAAGGCCTGGTAGACGCACCAAGGTTGTCGGCTGCCATCATGATACCATCCTTATATCTGGGTGCCAAAACGCTCGTTCCAGTCACGATCGGCTGTCTATATGGCCCATCAGCAAGTCCCTAGTCCTCCTTATATACCTCACTCACTGCGTCCTCTGTACGCCATCCGCAAACATCTGCTTGGCCGTGTTCTGTGCCCTTTGGTGGATGTGGAAGGTTTCATACGCGTCGTGAGCGTCATTACGCCACGAATTGCATTTTGAAAGGATCATTATAAGATTCACGATATCTCATATTACTCAACATACAGGTCACCCCCAATTGCTAGGAAAATGGTCCATAATCGTGGTCGTGGTCGTTGGAGGAAGGTAGATTATTGGGCAGCTCTGTCGGCGCGCTAGCAGGACGCGCATGACATAACGAGCTCCGCCTCGGATCAATTCGTGCTCAGGGGCTGGCTTACTGGCTCGGTAACCATGTGTGTAGAGGAAAATAAAATAATTCGAGTTCCCTAAAAGGGAAATTCCTAAAAAGGAAGGAAGAGAGAAAGAAAAGGGAGGAGGAGGAAAGGAGGGATTTCTCGTTCTCCTCCTCGCTCTTTGACAGCCAGATGCGTCCATTGTGGCATTGCCCGGCAGGATATGATGGCGTCGACCTCCCGAGCCCATCAACGCGGTAATTGTGGTGGATGTCATGACCCTCCCGCCATCAATTTGGTTCGCGTACTTCGTGTAGCTCACCTCCGTAGATAGAAATTCATTTCGAATTTGCCCCAATTTAGTAGGGAATACTCGATGAGATAAGGGAATTTGAGAATACTAGGATAAGATTAAGGAGATTAAGACCAGAGATCGCTTTGATTGCCCACATCACTGCGACGACTGCTCGCTCGCGGCCGCTCAGTGTCGCAACCCTTCCACTCGTTTTTTTGTAGTGTCCTTTTTATTTGTAGAGTATACTTGGAGTTGTAATGAAATTAAAATCCCTTTCCAAAATCCATTCCGTAACAAGTTGACGCATGTGAGGCGCTGGCACCAAACGAGCGCCTAATTGACTGCAGGGCTGAAAATCGCAACCATCACGCATTGCACAATTTTTACCTGTTTTATATGAAAGCTGAGGATAAATTAGAATATTGCTTGAAATTTTGATGTACAAAATTACAGAGCTAACAGACCAGAAATAAGGAGATATGAGCCACTACAGAATTGACAGCTCGGGTAAGCCTTCGGGTGCTTGCCCTTTCAGCCCTTTCGAGCAGACATAGGATGGTCCATAAGTGCTCATTGGATAAATTGATCCATATTCAACTGGTGGGTACTAATAGCAAAGAAAATTATCTACACTGGCGAGTATTAGCCCGCCCTCCCTTCACTTGCCCTACCCTCTGGTCACAGTGCCAAGGCATCAAATACATCCAAATTGGGTAGGTCGTTCCAGCGGAGTTTAGATTTGGTAATCCTAGTAATCCGGTTGAGTATTCCCTACACACACGACCAGCGGGCCCGGCTTACTGGCGCTGAATTAAGCGCTTGCTGTGTCTGTCCTTCAGATGCAAGTCGTGATTGAAACATTGTAACAGAGTATCGGCAAGAAACTCAGGAACGTGTATCCCATAATCTTTGCCCTATTTCTAGGCTTCAAATTCTCTGAAGCCAAGTTCCTACTGCAAATGATCAAACTCTTAGTACCAGAGCTTGAACTTTAGATCACAAATTTCCCATGATTGACTACCTAATAAAGATTCAAATGCTATCTTTACTTTGGTATGACCTTCCTCTCGCCCTTTGGATTGACCATCACCACCGAAGTGACCTCCTTGCGGCTCTTTAGGATTGCCCATTCGTCGTTGAGGTATGGATCATCTGTGGGTAGTTTTCCTGCCTTGAATTTCTCCTCCGAGACGAGAACCCAAACCTCGCCAGACGCCAGCGTCGCGAATGCTTTAGAAAGCGGCTTAAAGACATTCTCCTTCTTGGCTGTCTGCTGGCAGGCGGCCTCGATAGTTGTTCTCGTCACATCACCCCATACATCTCGCAGCTGCTCCTTCTTGTGCGTCGCTGCGAATTGGGTAACGATTGGGATGGAAACCGAGTTGGACCAGAAGAGGGCGGTGGTCAGTCGGACGGTGGTTGTCATTCGAAGTGCTCCATCGACGCTGCACATTTCGTCCACAGTCATTTTACTGTGAACGATACCACGGGCTTCCAGAGACATAGCTTGGGTCTCTGGAACGGGTGCCGCAGCAGATATATGCGAGAGCAACAGCCCTGAGAGTACGAGAGCTCGGGGAATGAGGGATTCGAGTGAAGGAAACATCATCTGTACAACAAATGTCAGTCATCTGGTCACTGGTGAGAAGCGCTGGGCAGGCTCGCCTTTGTTTGTTTACTGAGTTCGAAGAGATCCTGCTCTCGATGCTTAGTGTGCTGAGTGGTATGCGACCGGCGCTGAAGATTAAAAGCTGCCGGAGTCCAGCTTATATACTTGGTCAAATATTCCTTATTCCTTATGTGCTCTGACTTGGTTTTGTGGGCAGGCACACGCCCGAGTGCCCGTGACAGAATGTAGAGTTTCCGCGAGGATCCTGAGCCAAGAGGTTTCTGACTCGTGACTGACAACGGATCTCGAACGGTGCGGTGAGGGCGAATGAGGGCTCACGCAGACCGGGGCATGTATTCGTCACGCCGCACGAGATGTTCGTCCTCTCTCCGGGCACAACGCAACTGTTTCTACAGTCCTACGGGTTGCGCTTCTCTTCAGCCCCGACTCGGGACACAACTGTTGATTCCCAGCAGCCCAACTCGGTATCGTCTTGACGTCCTAGCTACGCACACATGTCCACACCTACTGTTCCGAGATCCTTTTCGTCGTTCTCCTCCAACCACCTTGCCTTAGAGGCTCTCCCAGACCCTTCAGGTAATCCTAACAGCAACAATTTGACTCACAGGCAACTTCGTTTCACGATGCAGACGAGTCAGACTTGGCAACCGGTGCTTTCGATACGCCGAACAGTGTAGGCTTCTCTCGGGCATCTGAGCGCCCAATACACGCGGATTCGGAATCAGCGCTGGGCGCTTGATGAGATCCCCATAATTTCTCAGGCGAACTGAGCAACTCTTTGTCTTGAACCCCATCGCTACTCGACCAACCTTCACAACCATGTTCGAGATCCTCAATCGATTTCTCTCCTCAACCTCACAGAAGCCTCTGGATCTCCCAGTGACCGAATATCGTGCGTGCAATGGTTTACGCTAACCAGGAATGCCATTGTCTGACCTTTTGCATCAGGAAGACTGTACAATGAAACAGAAGACCACTGTATCAGCCTCAAGACAGAGGCAGAGTTTGAAGAGTTTGTAATTCAAACCGTGAACTCGGACCCTCCGCCACATGAAGGAACCCTCGCCTATCTCTTATACTACGCAACGACGCCCGGACGGACCGTCAGTATTCAGACCATTGCCACCCTCTTCGAACACGGTGCGAAGGTGGAGCAAGAGGGAATCTACAATGCGATTCATGAGACAACTAATGAGCGAGCTATTGAGCTCCTCCGGACGTACCTCGACGCTGGCTGGGATATTCACAAGCCGATCTTGGATACTGGAGATGCATTATGGGAATCCGTCACGCTCAACAACGAGGTGCTCGTGAAGTGGCTCTTGGACCACGGAGCGAATCCAGCTCACAACGAGCATGGACACGGGGTCCCTGGGCTCGCATATGCAGCCATGAAGGCATCACCAGAGATTTTGACCATGCTCATCGAGAAGGGTAAACTACCGATCAAGGATAGCCGTGCTTTGGAGATGGTAGCCAAGGAAGGGAGACCGGACAACATCGTCAGGTTGTTGGAACTTGGCGCTGACGTGAACAGTGTCACGATACGCAGTGAAGAAGTCTGGTACGTCTCTGAGCAAGAGATGGAGGAAGGGGTTGGCAGTGCGCTGCATTATGCTGCGCAGGCAGGTCACGCAGACGCCGCAAAGCTCTTGCTAGATCATGGAGCCGATGCGTCCCTGAAGGACACAAAGGGTTTCACCGCATTGGAGAGAGCGAAAAGGGCAAGGAAGAATAATGTCATTGAGTTGATTGAGAGCCATAGTACCTAGGCAATGTACAATACATGTTCCATGACTTTGGGATATCGATCCGAATTCAAGCAAAAGATACATTCAAAACCGTTCCGTCCCAAGTCACCTCCAATTTTGCGTCCTTTTCATAGGACACCATGGACCTAGTCTCCGTTGCTGACCTTAATCAAAGATGTACAACGATCTTTGATATCTAAGGTCTGCACCAACTGCCGCGACTTTCGCAGGCAGGGTCCCTTCGGTCATCTCGGTCGAAAATTCCCACAATTGCAAGGCTTTCAGCTCGTCATGTGACTCTAGATTATATTCGTTATTTACGCGTCATTTAATCAGGAATTCGCGATAACTGCACGATTGGCCCGATGGAGTGCTGGGAGGGAGTGAAAACGAACAGGATCCTTTTTGAACACTAGCAACAATGGAAGGCTGCCCTTCAACCCCGTTTACACCTCGAATACGATCCGACGGGTCGCAAAATGTGCCAACCCCTTCCTCGTCTACAAAAAGCCCTCGAGCATCACCAAAATCCACCCAGCAGAAGCTGGACATCGTGTTGAAGGCAATAACCGATGTATACTGGAACATATCAACCTTTCTATACTACTTATTTCGCACCGAAGATGTTCCAGCCAACCACAGAGAGTTCAGTACACTGGTGACAGGCGAGCCAAGTCTCTCAGCTACTGTCCTTGTCAGCCGAAGTCCGTCACACGAAGCAATGATTTCCTCGCTGCTAAATGGCACCACAAAGCCCAGGATTGGATGCATACTCAATGAAATTTGGAAGAGCGCAATCAACACTTCATTCCTCAAGAAAGACTCGACAAAACCTACCGACACTCTCTTCAACTCCGAAAACTCAATCAGCACGATACAGCATGCTCAGGTGGCTCTCATCTCCTGGTCAGGCCGTCTGCTCAGCCTGGTGGCAAAGGAAGAGGCCGATTCTATTGTTTCCCGAGAGGCGGGGCTTCACCTCCGTGCTCGGGTGAAAGCAGGAAGTAAACAAAGTCGTGCCGAGGAAGAGGTTACTTGGCACGATGAGAATGCGGTGGTGGACATGCAGCAAGTGTTTGAAAGGAGCAATTAGGGGTACATGACGCTATCAACAGAGCATCCGAGACGCGACGCGACGACTATCTCCCAGTCAGGTGACTTCTGAAACGCCATCGCCGAAGCCAAGATTGGAGTTAAAACCACCGAAGGGACCCTCCCTGCCAACAGCGCGGCAGTTCGTCAAGACTACCATGGACCCAAGTGGGATAGTTACAGTCTGTCGGGCAATACCTTCGAGAAGTTGACGACCTCGAGTGGTTTATCTGATTTGATCTCGACTGGTGTCATATTCGCATCTCTTTACGGGTCCACCAAAGAATACAACGAGGAGGGTGAATCCCCAGGTCTTGCTTGTGACGGTCACGTTCTGCCACGAAATTTCGATATTTTCGTGGATTAAAACAGGTGCATCGGTGTCAGCGATGTCGCTCATGTTTCAAGATGTAGGTTGTCTGGGAGTCGATAGAAGTGCAATGGTTGAGTTGTCCAGTAAGTGGTGGTGAGTGAAACGTCTTGGGAAGATTGGATGGCTGGGAGTAGAACACCCGAGGATCGCTTTATACTTCCCAAATGAACAGCATTCGGTGCTTGCGGAAGGTCGGTCACTACACGTCACCGCTGCCGTCAGACTGGTCAGGCACAGCCCCTTGTGACCGCCAATTCTATGGTGCCGGTCTGGACACATCAGAGGACATTGTTTCCCAGCACGATATACCCTCGCGGCCACGACCAGCCGCCTTCTGTCTCTTTCATTGACAATACGAGCTGGGTAAACTTCATGTTCGCAGCGAGAGAGAGATCCAAAGGTATCTCGAAAGATACGCAAAAGCCACAGATATCTCTGTACCGCACAATAGGCGCCCCATGATAGGCGCCGTTCAGTCGGGCCCCACCGTGACGGCGGTTCTCTCTCCCACGCATGACTCGTCTCAAACTCCGCTCCAACCTCTTTTTTTTCTTTCGTGGCGCGACGCGGCGATTTATGACCCTGGGACGGTGGGTGACCCAGCCTTTCCCTTTGGATTCCGCTTCTCCCTGGGCTTATTATGTGGGGGTCGACCCTTACTCGCACTCCCTTCACGTGGAACCAAAGTCTAACCCGTTTCCCTGAGAAGAGTGAAGGGATCAAAGTACATTGAATACCCTCATCGTAAATCAATAAACGTACTTGTAACTATGTGCTAGTGGCACCATTTCTATACTTGTTTTTGGGAATTAAAAGGGCAATAACTTCAAACTAAATGGTCAAAGTCAGTTGGCCGATGACACTGCCCGACGTACCTGTCGATCGTCGGGGATCGAAAGAAGAACTTACTTCTTGGTTCGTTGACGCTGAGCGTGGCCGCAGAGCTTGTTCTTACTTCTCGACCCTATAAATCCTTTCGGGTACTTACTTTGTCGTTCTTTCTTCCTTCTACTTCCTGGCTTCTGGGCCTGCTGGGCTGTACTTTCCCTCTCCCACATGCCTCCCACCATCGCGTTCAGCAGACCCCCGCCGTCTCGCCTCTACCTCTTCCGAGGCATTTTCACCCTTTTTTCAGTCGGAATCCAACTCTGCACTCGTCTCGTTCGACAGGTACTCGTATTCCTATTTGGCGGGAATACCAACTCTAGATCTATTCCCTCCCACGCCAAACGAGAATTTGTTCACCTCACGACTAGCGTCGAACGTAGAGCAACACTCATAGACTCACATCATCCCCATTTTATCCTGTTCATTATCCTGATCCCTGTGCTCGTTCTCTTATCGGGGTTGTTTGCGGGGCTGACGTTGGGGTACATGAGTCTTGACGAGACGCAGCTCTATGTTTTGAGTGTGGGTGGTACTGCGTACGTCTCTTTTTCTCCCTCCCTCCACTCCCTTTCTTGTCTAACTCGAATCTTGATACACAACATCGCATCTAGCGAACAACGCACCTACGCCAACAAAATCAAACCCCTCCGCAAAGACGGGCACCGTCTCCTCGTCACCCTCCTTCTCGCGAACATGATCGTCAACGAATCTCTTCCAGTCATTGCAGATCCAGTATTGGGAGGTGGTGTACAGGGTGTAGCCGTTAGTACTGTGCTTATCGTAATGTTGGTCGTCTCTTCCTTCATCTCCAGTTTTGCTCAGTGTGGCGTCGTGTCAATGAGAAATTACCGACGTCACGCGTCTGCCTCTTTTGCACCCGCTGACTCTTGGAAATCTCTAGATTCGCAGAAATCATCCCACAGAGTCTCTTCAGCCGCCATGGCCTCTATCTCGGAGCGAAAATGGCAGGTCTAACGCGTTGTCTAATGTTCGCTCTGGTACGTGTTTACCAGCCTAACGTTTCACCCTGGCGTGGACTCATTGATACAGGCTATCATCGCGTGGCCCGTGGCAAAACTACTGGATATTGTTATAGGCCACCACCGCGGTCTCATCTATCGGCGTAATGGTCAGCCTTCAAACCCATCTTCTATGCGAGAAGCCCGATGACGACGGCTATCCAGAACTCAAGGAACTCATCGCCCTACACTCTGCCAATGAAACACACGGAGGTGATCTATGTCAAAACACAGTAAAACTAGTCAGAGCCGCACTTGATCTACAGCATAAAGTCGCCAAGGAGGTACTTCGTCTCTATCCACCGTACTTGGTATACCAGACTAACCTCTTACGAAGATTATGACCGACATCAAGGACGTCTTTATGCTCTCGATCGAATCCAGGCTGGATGACGAGGCCCTTAAAGTGATGCATGAGAGGGGACAAGGCAAGATCCCGGTCTACGAAGAAATTGAGCTGAGCACGTCTGCATCGCCGTCCACGAACGGCTCCGACATACCGAGCGAAACCGTCGGGGCGACGAAGAACTGCCGTGTAAAGAGAATCACCGATGTTCTACTGATGAAGGACTGTGTCCTTTTGGATTCAAGAGGTTCGTCGTCATTGTGCTCTCTAGGATCCTCTAAGCTAACGGGTGCGTGCAGGTGCAATCCCCATTCGCAAGATGCCTTTGATCAAGCCTGCATTTGTAGCTGGCGACGAACCTTTATTTGACCTCTTGGACAAGCTTCGGGAATCCCAGAGTCATATGGCAGTAGTGAGGAGGGAGATGAGCACGACGGTATGTGATTGTCCTCTCCTACTTGCCGAAAGTCTTAATTAAATGTTGTAGGCAGGCCCCGTGAAAGAACAGCCCGCTGAGATAAATGCAGGCCAACGCACTTCGCTGTCGCCGTCTGTCTCTCTACGTCGAGCATCCTTATCAAGGATCGCACCAGAGGGGGTCGTGTATCTCTGTCCAGATGACGTACAGCCGGAAGCTGACGCTAAAGGTAGCCCATTTCTTCCTGCATGCCCTCGGACGGTCTAGATGAAGCACCCTAGCAGCCATCGACACCCCTTCCACGATTCAAGGCACCAGGTCAAATTCCACCTTCGAATCAAGCAAGTTCCAGGACCATCCAATAGAGCAGTCGGCATCAGATACTCCGGTCGGAGAGGATATTGTAGGTCTTGTCTCTGAGTATGTTTGATTGTCACTCTAATACGATGCAGTATTTACACCATCCAGATCCTGTAGTCATGCCTATAGGCATAGTCACACTAGATGACATCTTCAAAGGTAATCCAGAACAACCCAGACAAACGCTTTTGTTGACATTGCGCAGAGCTCATCGGAGAGACCATTCCCGTCCACCAGCAAGCCGCGAGACATCATCTTCCATCTCTAGACTTTCCATCCTTTCATTGGGGGAGGAATCCTCAAGAGGATGAACCTCGGAGCGTCTTGCCAGACGTCAAAGGTTCGTGCTCATATGTGTCCCTTAGTTTCTGTCAACGATACTGACCGGAACCGAAAGAGACGTACATGAAGATTGCGAGGTCAAGAAGTGCACCTCCGCCGTCTATGCAAAGACGGTCTTCGGACTCATGATTGGCGTGACTGATCTTTAACATCTAAAGCCTCCTTGACGCATGCCTTGGGTCCAGCGGGAGGAGATGGCAAAGCTCGCCGTCAAACGGAGATAAAGGCCACGAGTTTGCCTTGATGGTAAGGTGACGCCGGAATATTGACTGTGGATCTTTATGAAGAGCCAGGGGGCTGTCAATTGGGGCTCATGTGAACCCTCTTGAAACCCCGGTTTCATCGGCGAGGAAGACGGGTTTCGTGATACAACTTCCTGGATCTAGTCAGCGAAACCCGCGAAACAAGGCCGATCGAACCACCTACTTCCATCCATCCTGCGATATGGCACATTAATCCAAAGGGTATAGCAGGCTGCATTCCTTGTACATGCGTGTGTAATGTACAACAACAGTGTCATGACGGGTTCCGAGTCGGGTACAAAAATCCGTGGTCGTGAATCGAAGCAGCAGGCAGACAATTATGTGGTCCACATACTTGCAAAAGAGAGAGAACAAGAGGAAATAGGTGAGACACAAGTACGTGAATAGAGGGGATAAAAGTCACTTGCAACTTGATATGTATAGAGAGAGCGACGGGAGTTACATGCAACTGGCGATCGGTTTTGACGGCCGCCATCTGGGTCGCTCATTCCGTGTCAAAGAGGGCTGTTTAAATCGTGCACTGAAGAACAGATGATGAGTCTGCAGACCAAGCAGTGTCATGTTCGAAACCTACTTTAACCGCTACCCACTGGGTGAGCACTTGTCGCACTCTGGCTGTGGAAGCTTCCTGGCATTCATTGCAACTGACACTCCGAATCAACGACTCAAAGGCAGCGTTGATCATGTATGTCGAAACATCTGAAGGAACGCTATCAATTTCCTGATCCTCCTGGAATTTGAAACGTACCGGGCCTTGCATCCCATACGAGGTACGCAGCCGCTAATGTCCATGCTCGAGTCAGCTTCTTCTGGTCTTCAGTGGTGCAATATTCGGTCGGCAGATGATGCGGTGGCGGTTGCAGCAGATACTCTTTCAAACACGCTAAGCGCGTCCAGTGAAGCATGAACAGGCGTCTGAGGTACACTGGGCCCATCCGCGCTGCAAGAGTGTCGTCAATCTTGAAAAGTGGGAACGAAAGGAGATGGCCGGACGTGTGTACCGCCAGTTCGGAGAGCTCGTGATGTCCTGCGAGTGAATAGACAATCATGGGCTCTAAAGGTGCGAAAGAAAGGAGGTGAACGTAGAGAGGTGATTGGGGAAGGATGAGAGCCCGAGGGATAATTTCGTATTTTGGCATGCAGTCAACTGCTTGAACGAGATCATCGAGCAAGGGTGAATTTTGAGCACACGACATTCCATAAAGTGTATGGAATATGACGTTCAGAACCGCCGAAGATTCTGGTAGCGCAATGACGGGGCCTAGAGTTATCCCTAAGAGAACGGAAGAGAACGCAGTGGGAGCAACTCTCCTGAAGGTTCGGGTGTGGATGTAGAAGAGGACGCTGTCTGCTGAAGAAAAGATGACGTCATGTTTCTTTGGAGGACAGAAAGTGGTTGAGACGGATATGATTCTGTTCGTTGTATTTGATGGTCCAACAACGAGACTAGGAATGAGAGGGATAGCGATGGTGTGCTAGAATATGTGTGTTCGAGGTCAAGATCTTTATACCAAGCAATGCAAATCAGGTTACTCACTTGGGCCGGTACCGTGGATGGGCTGGACGACGAGTGACCGGCGGGGCTATTACCGTCGGACAGAGGGGGAGATGGATATAATGCCGCGTCTTGTTCTGTTCGAGACGCGCTGGATAACTGCTCCCTGACAATGCCATCCGCACGAGACAAATTGGGACCCTGCGTTTGCCAACTCGAAGAAAGTGTTGGATTGTTGACGTGTTCCATATTCGCCGTAATGTCGCCGGGATAGCTGCACCTTTAGATACAACCGAAGTGGACTAAACCTGCTTGAAATCGCCCTCGATTGTGCGCCGAAGGTACCTGATGGTAAGAGCGAGGGAGGATCGCTCGAAATGGAAAAGCTGCAATCATATATACCAAATCTGGGCCCCACCAGGTTGAGGCGCCGATCTCTGTTCGTTCTTGCCCTGGAAATTTCGGACTAAAAAAGTGATGCAACAGCCTTTTACGCTGATAGCGAATTGATAAATGTGGCATTTGAAGCAACTACATACCGTCGTGGGTGCTTGTATCTTCTTGAACTTGCACGCTAACGAGGCTTTTTGACGAGGATTCGCGCTACGTCATGATGATGATCACCACGTCATGTGCCATGGGCTCTGTTCTGCTGCCACCTCCTCGAGGCTCGCGAGGAAGGTAATGTTCAAAGCAGAATTGGGCGGAATCTTGTCTAATCATATCGGGCATGCAACAGGACCGGGACTGCCGCAGAAGCAGCAGCATCAATGCATCAAGTCTCGTGTAGTACCTGTCTTCACTAGAGATGCTAACTGCCATCCAGGTGGCATTCCCAAGGCTGATGGGTGCTTCCAGTTCCAGGCTTTTCAATAGCACACTTCTGAAATGCACCCGGTGCCAGTGCAAAAATCCTTGCATGAACTTTCAAACACAGGCGATCCTGAGTGGAAGGGAGCTTACGAGATCTCAGTTCCTCATGGGCTTTCCATTTTAGTGCCTTCATTAACCAAAGATGGAAATCGATGTGCGCCTACAGGGCTCAACAAAGGTGAAGTAACGCGGTTCCCTCTAAATTTTGAACGACGACAGCAGTCGTCGCATTTTGGAGGATAGCTAATAGTGCGCCTGTGGCGTTTCGATAACTTTACAGGGACTGTATTTCTTTTCCCCGGATTAGATAAGCACAGACTTATCATCGGAACTCCCCCCTGGTGACCCCCGAGGCTTGGGAGGCTCCTTCCGAATAATAGGACAGTCCCTAACAACCCTTCACTTGACAGAGCTTATCTTTTCGTATACTAAGGGCCTGGCTAAAGGATGTAGGGACTGGAACATTCAGCAACCTATTAAGCGGAATCCCAGGCCCGACGAATCAGCACCTGCTGAGCGGTCTCAAGCGGCAAGAAGGTAATTAGTAACCTTCGAAGGCTTGCCCTTTTGTGGTTGCCTTCACATGTTCCATGTCACGATGCATGATGTTTCCCTTGGCATACACGGTGAATCACAACACCCAATTTCACCGCTGAACGTCAATAGTAAGGTCCCGCATGCGCGCCACGGTATCCCAATGGGTCCTAGCTGAGCACCAGACAGCGCTTCAGGAGCCTGGTTAGCACACTCAAGCCCATGTCTTCTCGCTTGCGACTGTGGGTATCGTCTGCAAGTATAGGTGTTCTCACCCTCAACATCTACTTTCTATCTCCGACTGACTCCTCGGATGGAAGTCTATCCCTCCGAGGCCCCCGCGCTGTTGGTCGGGACTAACCAAAGCTCCCCTGCAGCATTCTTCCTTTTGCTCCCTTTCTGATTGGCGATTATCGATTAATGTTATCTCAGATTACAACCTAGTCGAAGAGCATGCGACCCTGCTCTGTCCGTGACCAAAAGCACGAATGCGACACGGGCACGGCTTTTCACCCGTTAAACATAGCAAAGACATGCGTTTTGGCTTGGTTTAAGCCCCTAAAAGGATGCCTTTATAATCTCGAAAGTTTCTGTATTCGTATCTCCACTTCCCATACCCAAACCAATGTCTTCGACATACTCCCTCAGACGTTCTTACCTACCTCCCCGGATTCTTGAGGGGATCTTCACGTTCGCGGCTTTGAAGGACAGAAGGGTCGCCTGTCGATTAGTGCTCGTCTGTCGTGCTTCCCGCGAATGGTGAGGCTACCGAACCGCTGATTGACACGACACTCTCTAAGTTTTCACCGCATTCTTAGGATTGAGCCTATCATTTATTCTGTCATCAAACTTACTCGACAACTTGCCCTCCGCAAGTTTCTGAACACGGTCGTTACCTCGAGAAGGCCACAGTCCTTCTATGAGGAGAACGTCCGGTCGCTGGTCATCACCCAGCACACTCATATCCCGTCGCTTGTTCAAGTCCTGCTCGCCTGCTCAAGAATTTCCCACCTCACGTATTGGTCACTTCCGGTATGTATGGTCTACCCGCTGGGTTCGTAGGTCTAGCATAACGCTTCGTTATGAAGGACCAACTGCCAAGCCCTACTCTCCCTGGAGCAGTCCCGCCTTCTACGCCCTTCTTCATCTCAGGAGCAACCGAATTCACGTCCGGGGAAAGGCTGCATCACGAGTTCCCTGACGATTGCTTCGAGACCGTTCGACCCAGTCGATTAGCCGTGTCTCTCAGAGCATGGAGCGGGCTTATTCCGCTCAACCCCGACTTTTCGCGAGGCTTCTACAGCCGCGTCACCCATCTCTCTGTCCTCAACGCGTTCGATGAGTGGTCACAATGGAGCAACTGGCACGCCCTTCCCGCTCTTACGCATCTCGCCCTGGACGTCAACGTAGCCAGAGTCCAGTCACCTAGTAACCGTGTTCTTCCCGATCCTCTTCAGCGCCTGGGCAGCATCGCGCGCTGCCTCCGATTTATCTTGAAGAAATGCCGACGATTGGAAGTTCTTGTGGTTCTCATGCTCCTTGGGGATGACCCTAACGTCTTTGTTGCCCAAGTTGTGGCAGCCATGAATCAAATCGGTGAAGAGGAGTCCAGAGTATTTCCATTCCACAACCCGGTGGACAAGTCTGACCAACGGCTGGTATTTATGAAGAAGGTCAACGCCTTTGGGACGCGACAGGCTCACGAGGAGGCCGAAGCCATGATCTGGATCCTCGCTGGCCAGGAGGTGAGGCGACAGGCTCGTCCATCTGCCAGGCATTCTCGTACGTTGACCATACACGCTGTTTGTCACCGTGCCTAATTGACCGCCCGATCCTTTCCCTTCCAGTTCCACGCGTCGTGACATTGAATCTATGAGCGGCGGACCCGACATGTAGTCAGTCATGTATATGCATTCCCGGGGTATTGTAATTATTTATTAGGCGTAATGTGTGGGTTAGGGCGGTTTACTAGGTGCCAATTTCTATGCACACACTGGTTGAATAGGAGTCGTTTCGCTGTTGGATAGAATTCAACTGCCTAGGCGAGATGATGCTGATATGTCTGAATGTCGTAAGATCCCTGGACAGACCCGAGGACATGCCTATTAGTAGACAGGTCAGGTTTCAGCAAGTAGAACGGGGTCATGATGTATGCCCGCATGAGGCAAAAGTGTGGGGAGATGGGAAGACGAGGTTCGAAACCGTTTAAGTGATTTGTGCCCAAAGGTCAATCATAAGAACCTGGTTAAGCTTCCGCTGAAGACTCGCGGCAGAAGCTAAGCACTGGGATCGCTTTCATAATAGCCTTGACAGGGTGACAGACGTCATGCGCTTTGGAGCCTATGCAGCTTTCTCTTCCCCTTCTCGCTAAGCAATCACTATTAAGTCTGGTCACGCACATTGCGCTCATGCAAAAAGTGGATCACGTCGCGGTACAAGCGGTCGCCTGCAAGATTAAAGGCGCGGCATTTGCAGCCCTCCCGAGGGCCATGCTGACAAAAGGGCGAGTTTCTCAGTCATAGCAAGCTTCGAAAAGTGTTATTGGAGTACTCAATGACCCGCGATTGCTTCGAGTCCGGAGTATGTTTGTGGCAACCTAACGAAGCACCCCAATCTACGTTGACTACTTCTGCATGTATTGCTTCCCTAGGATAAGTATAGAAAAAGGGTCAAATGAGTCTCGTGGAACGGGAGGCGCAGATCCCTTATCTACCGCTTTCTTCGCGCTTCGGTATGCTGAGTTCCTGCAAGTCAGCCCAAACAGCGATGTGAAGGGCTGGATGAAACTTCCGGATACGCATAATTGATGTCACTGGTGACTCTCCTAGACACAATGCTCCAAACATTCGGGTGCAAGAAGACTACTTTAGATACTTAAACTCAGGTCACTCAATCAGCATGCATGAAGTAAGTATGAACGCGTTGTTCGAGGGGATTTCGAATGAGGCATTCATACCCTTGGCGTATGCGCTCACGTCGGGCTTCCACCCGCTTCCATCCATGAGGCAGTAGCCCCTAATTATGTTGCTAGTCATATGCTAACCTCCACCCTATCAAATTTCCTATTTTTCAGTAAAGTTGACCGTTTAAAGTCATACCTCTTTTGCAGAGCGGCAAACAGACGCCCACTGAATGATATTGGAACCGACGATGATCCGCTGCCACGGCTAACGGATCAGTGGCTCATTCCATGTTTTCGTCCCAGTTGTGCAATTTCGCTGCAGAGGGCTTTGCGCTGGTATAAATCGGCTGAAAATGCTTGGGCCACGTATACCAGGTTCGTATAAAGCAAAAGTAGTCGAAATTAGATCTTCTTCTAGTCTCCATGTCGCCCGCACAATTTCCGAGCGTCGGATCGAGTGCGGGAAAACGGCGCGCCAATGTTATGATCAGCCCATCGTTGTTGACTGTCACAGTGAGTTCATCCATCCGTCCAGGACTGTTGTCAAGTCTGTGACCGTCCAGGATCTTCTTCTATCTCCAGGACCCCTGTATCGTCCGCCATGTCCTCGAATACCCTCCCTTCGCCATCTGCCAGCACTTCTTCACCATCCAGCACGCCTATGGTTCTCACCCCAGACACGACTGGGGACCCGCAGGGCGCCCCTGCCTCTGTTGGCAGGACGCCTAAGGCCAACAGGCGACAGACGGCTGTCTACAACCCTGCAGCGAGCTCCTTAGCTACAGGCAGTTCCACTGGATCAACACCAAAGCTGAAGCCTTTTAGTAGGAGCGCAGCGAAGCGCGAAAGTGTCCTTGCGTTAGGTAGTATTGAACATCTTCAGCACTACTTTTCGCAGGCCGGAATCGCGAGCAAGAAGAAGTGAGTCGTCTGCACGGTATGCCGCATTCTTGCTAATCAGTTGATAGTCCGCTGCTGGAGAAGTTTAGAGCACAGGGGCTTGTTCCTGCGATTGGTGGCTTAGCACACGTTCCGGTGTCTCCAGACAGTGCTGAAGGGTCTCACATTGCCTCATTGGACGCGCTACTCGCTCAGCAACAGCAGCAAAACACGCAAGCGCAGCAAGTGCTTAGTCCTCATGTCAGAACGCACGAAGTCCATCCGGATTCCCTGCTTCCCGGCATGATCTTTGGCCTTGCGGAGCTCGCAAAGGCCTGGGAGGATGACACCAAGGCGAATGTTGATGTTGTCGGTCTTCTCAAGACGTCCACCAGAGCGATATACAATGTACGAAACTATATCCTCTCTCTGGACGACGATTCGACTGCTGCCATTCGGGAACGAGCCAGCGCATCCTCTAATTCGGCAACCGTCGATCCTTTGGCGCAGATCCGACGATCATCGCTGGAGGTTCTAGCTTGCTTGCGGGATTTAGAGGAGCAAGCCAGACTTCCGCTGTCTGACGATGCTTACGATGCACAGAGTGACGGTGGTGCAGCAGGGAGTGGTGGCGGAACTGGTTCGCGGGTAGCATCACCCAGTACACCCCCGTTAGATGGAGCACATCCAATACACGACCCTGGTATCACCTTCTCCTTCGTTCAAGTCAACGGGAAGGTCGAATCGGTTCCGGTATGGGTCAACGACGACGACTTTGACCCTTTCGAAGACGATACAGTGAAAAAGGAGCGTTGGGACCAGAGGCTGGAGCTGGGAAACGGATGGCTGTATCGTCGGGACATCTCCCCCAGCGAGCTGGTGAAAGAGCGAACCATCGTTGGAGAATATATCCAACTGGTGGATACAGCGTTGTTCAGTGAAGACGGTGGTGACACTTCGGAGAGGAATTTCGAAAGAGCGCGACGGAGATTGGAGACTCGAGCTAGCCGCCTGACCGACCAATCTACGGGTGGGTCGATTGGCTCGCTCGGAAGAAGGTCGAGGGTCGAAGAACCGAAGAGTTAGTGCAGGTGAAGCAATGGCCACAGGCTCTGCCGCTGCTCACGCCTTGTTCATTGACACGAACACGGGTGGCAAACGTCGGATTTCGACAGGCGTGCTGGGGCTAGGGAAACAGGTGACCCAAGAGCCTGAAAGCATGGGAGGCATTCCAGAACCCGCAATCGAGGAAGAAGACGAGGAGGAGATGGGCGAAGGAGAAGAGGGTGAGGAGGTCGAGGATGAAGAACTACCAAGATGGGCACAGCGGTCATCCTTCGTTAATGACGATCTCGGTGAGGATTGGCGCGATCGATAATTGACGTTTTCTGACATCTTCCTTCCTAGGTCGGGCATACACCTTCCTAATGCACTTCTTACCTCAGCCGTATCAGTATGCTTTGGTCCCTCCTTCGGAAGCCTTTAGTCTTCCTCCGCCATCGCCATCACCACACTATGCCCCCGATGCACCCTTGTCAGCATCACGGGCAAATTTCCTATCATGCCTGTCCTCAGGCCAGCTGCTCTGCTTGGCGTACAATACCTGTGTGCGCAAGTCGAAGCACCCTTGGGGCTTCGTGAGCAAAGATGGAATTCACGACGTCTTAGGCTTGGAGGCAAAGGAGAGAGAACGCGAAGCCAAAGGGCCCAGTCTTTCAGAAGGAGGCCTTCCCACTCCCACGAGATCCCAGATTGGGCAAACTGCAGCAGGGTGGACGTTTCGTCGAACAGACAACCTCCGCTTATGGGCTGGGTGAGTGGTAGTTCTGTCTCAAAAACTCGGCTAGACCTAAATCAAGTGCAGAGGACTCAAGCTGCGATATCTACTCCCCATTCATATGCCATCGCAAGTCATATCAATGGTTCCCCCTTCACTACTACAACTCCCGGCTGCACCTTCCGCACCATCTCTGTCTCGGAATGCTAGCCAAGGGTCAACCAGTTCAAGCCCTATTACAAGTTCAATCTCGCGTTCGCCGTCTCCCGCTGGCCTTGCGAAACAGGCTGCGGTCCCCTCACCATTGCCAAGCCCGTCTACCCAGAACGGTATGACAAAGGACAAGGAAAAGATCACCTTTGACGCAAAAGTCGTTGCAAGGAAGGATGAGGGTTGGGAAGACATGCTCGAAACTCTACTGCTAAAGTGGATGTGGAAGTCTATAGAGGAGATGAGGAAAGTTTAGATTCTACACGCTTACCCGATGCGCAGTGAAACCTCGATGGGCCGATCGTATCTCACGAATCTCCCCTCCAACGCGATTCTCCACCCGTCACGTTGTACCACGAGAAATGTAATCTCTGTTGTATGACAGCTCATGTACTCATATGTAATAGACAGGATAAAGTACAACCTCAACCTCAAGGCCTGGCGAACAAATCCACACTACATCATGGGCTTGGGAACGTGGGCTTGGCCCGGCGTGGGACAAAGGGCCGCTGTCGATCTCGAAACGGCTGTTGCTTGCTCTTAACCCACGACTACAAACTCGAGACCTTTCGATTGTTCCACTGACAGCATAAGATGGAGCCGGATCTTGAAAGAAACGAGGAGTCCCGAACTTGGGCAGCGCTACGCACTGCAGCGCACCACTTCAGCCTCGATGCTCACAATACGCCTCGTGGACAAGATCCTTGTTTAGACCTTCATCCTAGGCAGCCCATGACCCTGGGGACGCCTTTCAGATCGTCGGAATGACGCAACTTCCACGATGCGACTAGCGGGATGGCCAAGGCTCTCGTCAGGGTTCTAACTCTCGGGCATATCTGGGAAAGGCAAAGTTCATGCAGCGACATGAATTGAAACTGAGCACCACCCAACACCACCTTCTCTGGCACCTTGAAACGCATGCCTGCTGCGTGGGCTGGGCTGGGCTGACGCAACTTTGACGTACGCTGCCTCGATCCAGGATAAAAGACGAAGCTTTGCGAGCATTATGCTGCACAAACTGGCCCTTACGTAGAGTTTTGGTGGGTCTCGGTCCTTCTCAGCAGGCTCTTCGATAGCACAAACTAATCGAAGGCCGTACGACAGTAGAGCAACGCGATTTACCACACCACCATGCGCACAGCTTTCAACTTGCTGCCTGCCTTGCTGCTCTGGCTCCCTACCCTAGTAGTTGCCCAAGAGCTGACCTCTGACCAGATAGCTCTTGTGAGCACCAGGCTAGAGGGATCTGCTGAAAGGAGGTGAGTGGAATGCAACTGTTGAATGCTACACTTCCTGACTCACTGATACCTCCCTGTCAGCTGGGAATTGGGAGCCTATGCTCAGGCCGTTCTTGAGCTCAACGCCACTCGCTACAGCGTTGTCTCAAAGAACTCCCTCCCCCCACCACAACGTATCCCGAATGACCTTCGAGATGCTTTGGAACCTGTCTGGGAGATCGCAAGGGACGTTCTAGAACAGCATGGTGGTGGAGATGGTATGTCCAAACGACTTGCACTGTTCAAGCTAGTTCTCTGACAAAAGCTGTGTAGACCCTCGTCCCCTCGTGACTGATGGTTCATCTGCCGACCCTGCTTCGATTGGGATTGCTGTCCTGCTCGCCAACTGGACGAATCTCGATGGGAACGGGAATAGATATGGGGAGGCAGCTCGCGGCGAGCTCCGTTACCTCTTCAGCAACCAGGTCCCAAAGACAGGAGACGGGGCCATTAGCCACCGCCCAGAGAGAATACAGATCTGGTCTGACTCTGTTTACATGATCCCTCCCTTTTTGGCGGCGTATGGCGTGTACACCGAGAACAAGACCATTGTCGAGGAAGCTTTCCAGCAAGTTAGACTATATCGCGATCTCTTGCGTGATGATAGGACCGGACTCTGGAAACACATGGTCATGGGCGAGAGCCCTGACTCTGGCTTCTATGCAACTGGTGAGTGCATCAAATGACGCGTTGGGAGGCTCTCGCTAAGTCCGCTATCTAGGCAATGGTTGGGCTGCCGCTGGGATGCTTCGAGTTTATGGCACCATCCAGAACTCTCGCTTCGGAGAGGAGATGGATGATGAACTTGACGATCTCGAAGATTGGGTCAAAGAGATTCACGAAGCTGTCTATCGCCGATACTTTGTGAGTTCCCTGCCTTGCTTCAGCACACCTTGACTTACGCACTATTTAGGATAGTGAGAGCCTGGTGCATAACTACCTGAACGATAATGGAACCTTTTACGATGCTGCTGCCACCGCACTGCTGGCGGCGACCGTGTACCGCGCGTCTACTCTTATGGACGAGCATGAGTTCGTGCCCTTCGCCGAGCGCACTCGCATGACCCTGTTCACTCCTAATGGTGGTGTTGGAGCCGACAGCAATGGGTAAGCACATCTTGTTATCATCTATGCTGTATAGAAAACTGAACACTTCTCAACAGCACCGAATTCTCTGACTACGAATTCTTCACAAACGATGGCTGGCTGCGACCCGTGTCCAACCCCACATCGAAAGCAGAGGTTCTGGCCAACGGAGAAAGCCCAGAAGCGCAAGCATTTGTTCTCATGATGCATGCTGCATGGAGGGATTGGAGAGACGACGGAGAGATAGGTATGGCGAGTGCTGCTTCCACCACCAGGCTTAGCTTGGCTGTTGGTGGGTTGGCCAGCGCCATCGTCACCTTGTCGTTGCTCAGCCTCTAATGACTTTTATGACTTTTCACGAATTCTTGCATCCTACCGATTATTGACTCACTTTATCTTTCCTTATACCTTATATTCTAGTGTTAATGTATGATACTTCCACCATCTCATCGATTTCATCCTCCTCGTCCGTGAGAACATAGGGATCTGCGAAATGATGCCCCTGTCTGCAAGCTTTTGCCGAGACCGCCACCTTCACCCCAAGTCTTGGAACCTCCCTGGCTCTGCCTTTGCAGAATCATGTCTCAGATACTGTAGGTACAGTCTCTCGAGGTCTGGCTCCGATTAGGGAGCCCTGCTTATGTCGCTAATGTAGGATAGCCGCATACGCTCAGTTGTTATCACATTCCCGGTTTCTTCTCTCCCTGAGGTCCAAGGAAGACGTCTACAGCTCCTTGAATCCTGTTCAGGCTCTCCTCTAGTTCGGACACCAAGGATTATGACTCGAATGGAGATGTCATTACACGGGGAGACATGCGTGTCCCGCTGCAGATCTGGAAGAACCATTGACGGGCAAATGCTGCATCGCAAGATGCGCCCTACTCTCAGATCTACGTTATGGAATCCGCCTGCCCGCATCTCGGTGCAGATAGGTCCCATGCAGACATTGAAGAATGTGAGACTGGTGCTGTTGCATTGTGTCCGTGGCACAGGTGCGTTCATTGATTCTCTTGACGGGTAACCTTTTTCGCAGTGCTGACTTGCGTTCAGATATGACTTTGATTTGGAGACGGGAAAGAGCGAGACCGGTCTCAAAGCATGTACTTATAAAGTACAGGTCAAAGCGGATCCTAAGGATAATGTGGATAAAGTCTACATGGAAGCACCCGATGGAGGGACAGGTTGGAAGGTCGTAGAGCTACGACCAGTGTCTGAAGGTGAGTCATTTTACAGCATTGCAAATGTTTCGTTAAATAGCGGGCAGAGTTCGCCGACCCTCCTCCCATGAAGCAGAACCGACTTCGAAAAAAAATCTAGGAGAAACAGTTGATGAAGGCAAACACGGAAGATGAACCTGTCGTCCCTCTAGAGAACCCACCCAAGACCCTCATGCAATGGGCTGTTCTTATCTTGAACACACCCAACCCCAGCCTCAAAGTACGCTGCTTTATCGAACACTGTATACGAATGACTCACCTCGCGTTAGGTAGAACGTACGAAGCTTGCTGTACATCTCTTCAGGACAGGGAAGCTGTCGTCAATAGGGCATAAATCATCGAGTGCCCCACAGCCACCCGACGTTCCTTCCCGTGATGACTCGTATTCGCGAAACATAGTCGACCCCGCAAAAAGTCAAGAACAGGCGCAACAGGGGCGGCCATGCTACATGCTCTCCGCGAACATTGAACAATGGGCGTAAGGCCTAATTTTCTCTGTGATGAATCTCTCTAACCCTTTTCAGAATTGATTTGGCGTATGTTTTCCTCTCATCTGTGTGGAAAGCACTTCCGGAACGATGATCACGATGTTTTCAGCTGGGACATCATGGCGCGCTTCGGACCGTCGCATCCAGATCTCCCTCCAGCCTTCTTCGCAGATTTTACGAAGATGGCGCTAGACGAATCGAAACATTTGTGAGCCTTCTGCCCAAGCTGTTAAATGGATACACGTGCTGACCCGCAACCCTCCAGCTCGCTCCTCGTTTCCCGCCTGAATGCTCTTTCACCAGGAACGCCATACGGTAGCATGCCAGTTCATGCTGGCCTTTGGGAGTCCGCCACGGTTACCTCAAAATCCCTACTTTCTCGGCTTGCCATCATCCATCTCGTACATGAAGCAAGAGGTCTGATGTCAATCCTGCTACGATTGAGAAATTTCGCCGAGCAGGCGACAAGAGACAGTGGATGTTATGGAGATCATTCATGCTGACGAAGTAACGCATGTTACCTGCTGGGCATCGTTGGTTCGTGTGGGGGGTGTCAAAGGAGGAGGAGGTGGCGGGGGGAGGCAAGGTCGATCCCGTCCAGAGATTCAGAGCAGAAGTAAAGAAAGGCTGGACGGGAGATATCAAAGGGCCTTTCAACGTGGAAGCACGGGAGAGGGCCGGCCTATCCCCCGAGTTCTACCAAAACCTCAGGGGGGAAATGGGGCTGGTCCCAGAGGCAAAGCTTGCCAAAAGCTACAGATGATACGGTTGATGAAGTTGTCGGAAAGGTTGCGGCAATGGCCGTGGAGTACGAGACGCCCCCTAAAGGTAGCAGTCTGTGACCTTGTCTTAATCATGAAGTCTTTCCCGTGAAAAACCGAGGAACAAGCCAAGAAAGAACGTTGATCGCAGGTCCGATTCGGGGACTTGTCCAGGACTTCAAGAAACGAATGCGGTGGTGAAAATACAATACTTTTCACCTCAATGCCTCACCTGTGCGTTTTTCTGTCGATAAAGCAGATTTGAATCAGGCTGTCGCTGTAAAGCCAGGCCTGAGAGTTAATGTAATCCTTGCTTTGATAATTCCCTTTGAACATTGTGCTCTCTGACGGTTGAAAATGGCATGGCTAAGTGCTATGGTACAATTTATCACTACAAAAGACGTGATGCAACGCAGACCCTCTGGAGATTTATGAAATGAGAATCGTTTATGACCAAGTTAAGGGCCCAAACTTTTCCCCTTCGACGAGGGTCCTCAAAGGCGTACCCTTCCCATCCGCCGTTTCATATGGAATCCTGTTAGATAACATCACGTCAGGATTCTCGCTCCGGCCTACAGAAACGAAGTAGACTTACACGTTACCCCACCAGCTTTGAATCGTATTCACACCTATATCCCCGTTTTTAGGATATTGCAGGGTAAAGAAGATGATCACTGCGCCCAATGCTACACCAGAATCAAGGCAGCAGAAAGAACATAGTTGTACTTCGTCCACCAGGAGAAGTGACGCCTTCGGATGAGGTATTGGAAAATGAAACCGACGATGGCCCATGGCACGTAGTTGGAGGCAGTTGCAGGTGGCATGTATCCGGTTCCTGAGAAGATGACAGGGAAGCTACACGAGAGGTGAGAATGACATAGCACGCTGGGGATGGCGTCGACAAGAGACTTACTTCACATATCGCAGCCAGCTATTTGGGAACCTCCTGTTTGCAAGGTATCCAATCCCGGGGGTGACGAACCCTGCTAGGAAGAAGAAACCAAAGCTAGAGACCACCATTAGTTTCATAATGTGACATGCGCTGGTAAGCACTGACCATAGTACACTTGACCGTACGAAAATTGACGAGCGGGACCAATGACTCCCCAGATGATAGAAGCTGTCCCGAACACTTCGGTACCAGGGCAGACGAATCCATCCCTCTGGTCTTCGGTACACATGTTGGGGATGTTACTGAACATCCAAGCCTGGACGCCAAGTTGTGTAGTACCAGCTATGACTGTTGCAATAACTTGGGCAAAGAACATGGCGCTGTGGTGATAGTTTAAGTGGAGACTACTACAAGGGAAGGGAAAGGGCCTACCGAGGAGGGATCTTCATGTAGTGGCCCAGCTTGAAGTCGGAGGTAAAGGTAAGGGCTTGCGCCATAGTAATGTAACCCCATGTCTTGAACAGCATCATAGCAATTGGCCTTCCAGGGAGACCGTAGCCGACGATAAGCTCAGTAATAACGTTGAGACCAACTTGTTGGTTGGTGATGGCCTGAATCATCCCAATTGGAATAACATAGAAGAAGGCTAAACGCATTTCTTAGCCATGGTGCTAGGCTTAGAAGGAGGTATCATACCTATCACGAGTGCCAGGATAAACCACTGGACGGGGAATTGGGTCTCCCATACCTCGATAGTGATGATGCCAAAAGCGAACATGGACACTGACGGATTGTTAGACTTGGCCAAGAACGAGGAATAACAATCGTCACGTACGGAATATTATCAAGTACCACCATTGGGGAACCTGAGGGTAGCGTGACATCAATCGCGCGTGAATATCAGGCTGTTCGTGCATCGCCTTGCGAGCTTGAGTCCAGATTTGCTTGCGGAAGTAGAGGAAGGCATGTGTGAGGGTGGCGGTGATAGAGGCAAACGAGAGGCCATAGGAGATTGCGAAAGTAGTAGGGATAAAAAGCGGGCTATAATTCTCGTACGCTTGTTGATCGAAGGTCGAATCGGCGGTCAGGATTCGAGAAACATTGTAGGTATTCTGCGTGTTATCGTAAGATCCTCGGCCAGAGATCCTGAGGCCATTGTGTAAGCACAGCTGTATCAAAGCTGGGGGCGAGAAAGGGGAACGTACGGCATATACTGGCTGTCCCATGCATTGGTAAACTGGAGGCTCGATTTAGCTGACGTTAGGAAGGGACCTCAGCGAGAAGCGACGTACATAGACGATGGGTGTTAAGAACCCTATGGAAAGGGATGTAAGTTCCTGGGGAGATATTTGAGACCATACTGCGGGGGACGTACAAAAGAAGAAGACGAAACCAACAGCAATGTTGGCTTCGGCCCACCACGGGGTGGCAAGTGGCGAACCGATGTAGGCAATCTGTGCCAGAGTAGATAAGCGGCTGTCAAAGAGGAATGAAAGCGAGACGGCGTACTTGAGCCCAATCGAAGGTGAGCAAGCTCATACCCAGTCCATGGACGTATCCAAACATGGCATTCACTTTGATGTTGTCGGGGGCAATCCAACATACCCAAGAAAAGGTGCTGAGTGCGCCGAACAGGTAGCCAGGGACAAAGTACCATGCAGTGGCGCCCAACAGAGCGTAAAGGAAGAATCGCTCTCGGCTGAGACCCCCACGGTTACCAACACCAGCGTTTGAGCGTGCAATGTGTTGAAGAGTGCGCATGTCACCAGGTTGTTGGGCCAGACTGCGGGGCTTAATCAGCGATCTGCAATATATGGCAGCAGCATGTCCCAGAAGTCTGCCTACTCACTCATGGAAGGGGGCTGCACAAGGAACCGACGAGCTATGCCGCCGATAGAGAAACCTATCAGCTGGGTGGACATAACCAACATCCATTGATCTAGAAGATTTCACAGCGTACGGTTCATTGAGCGAGGATGCGGCAGCTTGGTAAAGAGGTCACTCACAGGAGAAGTTATAATTCTGGTTATAATAAACCCTCTGGACTGCCACAATGTCCGTGGCGTAGGCGCTGTAAGCCCCTACGATGGACATGATGGTAGCCAACACCTACACTCTCGATGAGGACGTTCAAAGAAGGCAGAGTTGAGTGTTCTCACATGTTCTTTGATGCTGAATGGGCCTGGGTTCAAATGACCCCCGAATATCTTGACATTCGGGACGACCTTGGCCCAAAGCCTTCCCATGGGGAAGATGAGCAATTGAGCAACGATCTGCGAGATAAAGGATTTAAGCGAGTAGCCGGGTGTATTAGAGAAAGCATCTTACACCCGTGACTGTGACTGAAGGGTATCGGAAGAAGAAGAATTGATTGAGACCCTGTGAATAATGGGATCTTCGTCAGTAAGAGTACCTCGGATGGAAAGATCCTCCACGGACAGATATAATGATAGCCCAGATGATTCCCAACGTCCATGACCTGATTGTAGAGACGGGAATGTCGGGGTCGTCAGTGTTGGCCACGGCAGACCGAACCTCAGGGTAAGGAGAGTCGTCCTCTGCGGAGCGGTTAGCACAGGCCAAGGAACAAGGAAACGAATGCTATACGTACCCAGAACACCTTGGATGGCAGCGTCCTTGTCGATGTTAGGGTCGTCAAAGTCGGGCAGCGCGACTTGAAGAGCCTCTTCCTCTGTCTCTGGAGAGCAGGTTATAGCCGGTCATTGGAAGTGGGCATGAATGCCAACGTACTGATGTCGACAGCCCGCTCATCAACACTGGGCCGTTTCTCGTCCACGCTCGAGCTCTCTTTCGCTGAGCCGACCATTGGGGAGGATTCCGGGGGTTAGGCCACTGAAGTGCACAGAAGCTGGGACTTCCAGGTGCAAGCTTTTGTATGGGATGGATAGATGGTGCAACATGTGGTGTTTGGAGATAAGAACCTTACCTATGGAGAAGCACAAGGTGTCAAAGAAGACCGATGGTTCAATTAGAGAGCGGCTATAATCATGCTGCCCTTTAATCGGAAGTGTTCAGAAGTGGGTAGGGCCGTGTATTCGTCCGGCCCCCTGTCAGTCAATTCCCTTATCTGACTTCGAATGGAAGGAGTAGATATCATGCATATCTCGCCCACTTCCCGGTGTAGAAGGACTTGTTGTCGCCATGCACGAAGACGGTCGCTGGAAACCCCGGTATGGGTAGAGAAGTGGAAGCGTCTGTTGCCAAGCTTGAGAAGCAGCAACGAAAGGTTCTCTCCGAGGTTTGCGTTAACCTCCCATAAAAAGCAAATTCGCATAGTCCAGACAAAGCCGAGCCAGTGGTAGGGACAAGGACATTGAGCTAGCACGGAAGAACTGGCTCCTTGTCGGTGGCGCAAGTGGTCACATCTTGACTTTCACCTGTGATCTATCAATAAGACCGCATGGGCTTGGGTGGGAGGACTATTAAAAACTCACAATAACGGGGCCCAAGGTCCGCCCACAATCCGGACGATACCAGGACAAGCGTCAGCGTTCAGTCGAGAGCCAGGCGTGGGCGTGTATAGATCTCAGTCTAGTCGCGTAATGAGTGGGTCTTGCACTTACATGGATGCACAACAGGGAGTCAATGCTGGTGGATATCCCTACCACATGGTGGTGGACTGGAGAAAATGTCTATACATAGAGACGTCTAACCCGCGCGGCCAAGTGCTTCGATGGTGCTCTTGTGAGCGATACCAATACACGGAAGCTAAGTTGAATGACAGCTCTAAAAATAAGAGCGCGTAGATCAATACTGTACCAGCGCAAATCCACGGCCGCAGAGAGGTCTTGTGATCAACGCATTGCGCCCTCCTAAAATACAATTTCCAATGGAGAAAGGTAAGTAAGCACTTACTGAGGTGCGACACTGGCGTAAAATCCTGGCCTTTACACCAAGGAAGCATTGTTCTCTGTCGGACGACCGGAAGATGGAATAGGTCAGATCCTCGCTGAGAGCACGCGTCTCCCTGGGCCTCTCCCGATATCCAAGATCGTCATTCTCGTAAGGAGCAAGATGTCTGTCAAGGAGCGGTGTAGATGGACGGGCCCAGCTCTACAAGCCAATTCAAAAGGAGTCGTTTGCGCGCTTTCGGGAGCATAAGTACCAAATCGAAGTTACCCAAACAGGACTGGGATTCATATCGAGCGCATGCCAGATCCATACCACGATAGTCGGACCGTTGGGAGAGTCACCAACACAGTACGTCAGGGGAGCCCAAAGCTTCAATTCAAGGCCATAGACCAGCAGAGTGCCTGAGTTGATCAGCTGAGTTGTTAAGCCAACGCGAGGACGGGAGAAGGATTAGGATTGGATATCAGTGTTGACCTGGGTGTCCAGACCCTTCTCAAGATAAGCCCAGTAGAAGACGACATGACGGCTGCGAGTGAACCTTTGCCAAAACCTCCGAACAGATTGTGGCACAAAAAGTGCCGAGGCTGCTGAGACTGGAAACAAGTTCCCACAGACTAACGTGTCCAGCCAACTGCCATCGTTGTCCTTTCCCTTCATCCTCGCGAGTGGTTTCGGCGCTTTTGGCGAGAATGGTGAGTGTCTGCGAGACATTTGGAGTCCAGGAAGATAATCTTTATACAATAGTCTGCACTTTTCAACTTTCAATCGTTACTCCTCGTGATCTTGTTGTTCATATGCACTTGCTCATATGTGCGCGCGATTGCGCCGAGTCTGGTCGACAGGAATAAGCACGGGTAAGGTTATCGTATCTGGATTGAAATCAGGGCTTAATAGTTTTGCAAAAGCTTCCAAGGCCTTCTATTCAAATCTGCAAGAATAGGTGCGTCATGCTCACTCCCTCCCTTATATGCAGAAGTCTAAACTGGAATACAGGCGAACGGTTATCCCCTTACGTGGCCTTAGCATGTGTTGGAATGGCTGTAGCATTGCTCACTGAATAAATAACAATGGGACAAGAAAATGCTAGATTACAAGATTACGCCAGGACGGAGACGGCAAGAAAGTATGATACAATGACACGATACCCGATCAACACGACACAACCCGCAGTTACACCTACGCCTCACGAGAAACCCCCACCACCAATCCTCGCACCTCTCCGACGGTTCCGACCGTCGTCCTCATCATCATCCCTATTATCCTGATATAGTGACGAGCTGGATCGTTGCGCTGTTCTTTCCACAACGGACGTGCCATCACGGAACTTGGCTTTGAACAGGACGTTTGCGTTCGTGAAGAGACCTTCCTTCAACGAAACAACGATAAACTGGGAGCCTTTGAAACGCGTCCGGAAGAGCTGGCCGATGTGTTGGGTAGGGACAGATCGAGGGCGGCGTCGATTTCGTCGAGGATATACATAGGTGCAGGCTTGAACTGGAGCAAAGCCATGATCAACGATAGAGCAATTAGGGACCTAAAATTAAACATTTTGCATCAGTCGACGTCCATGGATCACTGAAAAGGCCTACCTTTGCCCACCATGAGTTCGGTCAAACTCTGCTTCCAGACGGAGCCAAGCGAACCTTGACTTCCAGACCATCCATCAAGTCCTGCCTTCGGGGGTTGCAGTTTGAGGTATTGCCAGGGCAGCTCAGCAAAGATGTCTCCGAAATCCCTGTCGACTGGCATGAGCAACTGAAACGTGAAGAAATGGTACATTACACACTTGCTAACTTTATCCCAGGTCTTCTGCAGCGCGTCTCGCTTGTAACGGTCTAGTTCGGCAATCGTTTCTTCAATCTTGGTCTTGTCCTGAGTGACCGAAGATAAATTCTTACGAGTTCGGCCTCTCGAGCTTCCGTCCTGTCATGAAATTAGCGCCCGAGTCCCAGGTGATGCCAACCGCGACGCACCCAGCAATACTCGCCATGACTTTGGGATTAATCTTCTTCTTCATCCCGCTCTGAGTAGTTTGGAGCTCCTTTCGCCTGTTGCTAAGCTGCTCCATATCCTCAGCAGCAAAGTCATATCGTTCCCCCCGCCTGTCCAAACAAGCTACCAGAGCCGTCGCATCTCACCCTTCGTCCAAGCAGCACCACTCACTGTTTATCCTCTGCCAATCCAGTCATTATGGTGTTCCAGACTGGCCCAAATGATTTTCCGCAGCCGATTTTTCGGCCGTCACTCGCTGGATATCATGTTCCAATTTCGTCACGTCCAATCCGGCCGTCCTCTGCTGCCTTTTTCTTGTCCTTGATAACCTGTTCTAGATCCTTGATCTCTGAATCGAAACGGCTAACTTTGGCGAGCTCGTCTTTCAATTGACCCTCTTTAACTGCGTAGAGCTCCTGTGAATTGGGATAGATAGATAACCGGGTCAACACAGGTGATATGTCGGCAGTGTGTGGTTATTCTTACCTCCGTTTCTTGAATCTGAGATTCGACTTGGGCCAATTCTTGTTTGACGGCATCCACACCTTCAAGAGCTTCTGCGTACTCTTTCTTTTGCTTCGCTAGCTCTTCTTGCAGTTGTTCTGTTTATAAATAGCGGTCAGCATATGGAGAGAGCCAGAGGTGGGTTGCGGCTCACCAAGGTCAACGTTCTTTGCAGAGTACGCTCTCTGCTTTTCGCTGACCTGCGGCAGCATCCTTTTGAAGAGTCGCCTTTTGCTTCTTGATCAAGGCCTAAATGTGGATAAGATAGGGGTCAGTCAGCTATCGCAACTTGCCAGAATAGATAACACATATCCTCCCACTGGCCGTTATGCGACGGGAGAAGCAGCAGAGGACATCACGGCGACAAGGATCCACATGCACGTCTATCTATCCAGAAAGAGATAGGGGCAGGCAAACACCCACCTTGAGCTCGTCAATCTTGCCGTCCTTGTTGGTATCAAACTCAGCCATGTCTTTTTCGAGTTTCTTGATCTCGCCTTGTGCTGTCTTTTGTTTCTCCTGAGCTGTTTGGAGCGCTTCCTGAAACTCGGCGATCGCGGCTTTGCCTTCCTCGACTTGACTGGCAATCTGAGTAACGGTCATGTCAGTTACTGGGGAGGAAAGGTATAGCGACAACACACACCTCGAAGCATTACTGCCCTCGACCCTGCTCAACGAGCAACTTGAGCTCGTGCTCCTTCAGATCAATCTCACTCTTCAACTTCTTCCACGCATCACGATACGGCTTAACCTTGCCCTCCTCCTGCTCCAAACCCGCAGCCTTGGCCCGTGCATCATTAAACTCCTTTTCAACCTTGACAAGCTGCTGAATCTGGATCAACATCCCGTTGTTCGCAGGAGCCGAACCACCGCTCATCGTGCCGGAGGGGTCATACACGTCTCCCTGGAGTGTCACCGATTTAGTGTTCACCTTGGGGTTAAAGGTGACGCGGTTGGCGGTGTCGGGGGTCGTCGCAGATCAAGGTGTCGCCAAAGACAAATTCGATGGCGCGTGCGACGTCTTGTTCGTAGACGACGAGGGAGATGGCGGAGCGGACTTTGTCACCGCCGACTTGCTTTGCTGCTGCTAGCCTCTACAAAAGGGATTTTAACATGAGCTTGAAAAGAAGAAGAGCGAGAGAAGACAACGCACGTCTTTATCAATGGCTCTGCCTTGGATCTTCGTCAGAGGAAGGAAAGTGACGCGTTTCTTGAGCTTGCCCTTGTCGAGCAACGCCTTGCCGACATTCTCGTCCTCGATGACGACATTGTACATCTTGCCTCCAGCTGTGATCTCTAGTGCAGTCGACTTGTTGTAGTTGCTGTTCAGGGAGCGTCATGAGCTCTGCTGCGAAACCCTTGACGGCTCTGCGGTTGAAGTTGGGGTAGGGGTCTGTATAGTCGAGGTTGAGTCGACCTCCCAAGCCTTGTCTCTTGCGTTCTCGTGCCTGCGATTTGTGAGTTAACTGTCCCAGCTGGAAGACAAGGGCACATACCTCGGCAAGGTTCCGAACGTTCTGTCGCGTCTCTTTAAGCTGGTTCTCGAGTGCATCCTCTTTTTCCTGGTTCCAATTAAGCTTGGTCAACCGATTCCGCCACTCGTCCAACTCCTTCTTCATAGTCGTCAGCTTGCGCTGGTTATCGCTCGCTTCACGCTCTGACGCTTTCTTCTTGTCTTCCAACGTCGCCAATTCCTGCTGCGCCATCTTGAGCCGCATCTTGACCTGCTCCTCCTCTGTCTTGGCTTGCGCAAGCCGGGATTTGGCTTCAGAGATTTGACCCATGTAGCCTCCTCCTGAGTCGTTGTTGCCGGATAGACCGGTGAGGAGGGTGGATAGGAGGGCTTGGTCTGAGAGGATTTTGGCGTCTAGTTCGGCGTTCTTTTCGCGGACGCGTTCGAAATCTTTCTTGACCTTGTCGACTTCCTTTTTCTTTACTTCGATCCTGGCTTCGCACTAACAGGAGGTCAGATAGGTGAGAGAGAGGTATAAAGGCAAACGCACCTCTTCAATCTGAGCTGTGAGTTCTGCGGTCTTCTCCCCTTCGTCTTTGATGTCCTTTGCCTTCAACTCGGCCTGAGTTTTGATTTTCGTCAAGATCTTGTCGAGTTTGTCCACTTCTTGTTGAAGCCCTTTGAGCTTTCCACCCTTCTGAATCTCTGCGTCGCGCTTCTCCGCAAGAGTTGCCGCCTGCGTCTCAGCCACCTTGGCCTCCTTCAAAGCCACCTGCTGAGCCGTCTCCCTCTCCTTCTTCTCCTTCTCCTTGGTCGCAATCCCTTTCACCGCCTTTTTGATCCTCTTCTCCTGTTCCAGCCACTCCCATGCCTTGAGTTTACGCGCGATAATCTCGAGCTCGTTGACTGCTTTCGTATACTCGAGATATTTCTTCTTCTCGAGCCGCAGTTTCTCGAGTTTAGGCTTGATTTCGTGGTTGAGATCGTTGGTGATATCCTGTACCTTTTTCTCCTTTTTCTGAATCGCCTTGAACGCCTTGTCCTTTCGGTCCTCAAACATCCTCGTTCCAGCCGCCTCTTCCACCATACCCAGAATCTCCTGTGGTCTCATATTAAGCACTTTCGTAATCCTCCCTTGCATGATCACGAAATTGGGGTTGTTGATGTTGAGCTGGACGGACTGGAAGAGGTTGAGAATCTGTTGTTGTTGAGCTTTATGCCCGTTCAGGAGCCACTTGGTGTTGTTGGGTAAAGCAATTTGACGCGTCACGGTGATTTGCTTGCAGCCTTGGTAGCTCTCTGGACTTGTGGAAATGTCCGAGTTGTCAAAGACGATGGTGACGCTGGCTTTGGTGATGCCTGCTTGACCGCGTTTGTAGATGAGGTCTTGTTGGTTTTGGGCGCGCATCTGGGGGGTGTTTGAGTGTTGGAATGGGGAGAATGGGGGTGTGTAAATACCGTTTGCATGTTTGTGATTCCTAGAACGAAACATATCGCGTCGAGGATGTTGGATTTGCCTGAACCGTTGAGACCTGTGATGGCGTTGAAAGACGAGTCCCAGCCCGAGATTTGGGTCCTGACGGGGTAGGACTTGAAGCCTACAAGCCCTTAGTACAGGATGATAATGTATATAGTCAGCACATACCTTCTATAATCAATTCCTCTATCCTCATCGTTGTAGGTCGTGGTCAACGGTAGCGTTGCAGTTGATCGCGTCGACGCGAATAATTGATCCACGTGATGCCGTTTGGGTCGAGTCAGAGCCGGGAGCCGCAAAACTCCGCTTGAAAAGCTTGTTGGTGTGATAACGATAAATTAGGCTTTGTCGGCGCCTACAACAAGCTCTCATAAGTTCCTCCCATAAGACTCGTACATATTCCGTGGCTCGATACTCGTTATTTCAGGAGTACAGAAGGCGATTCCCCAGAGCAGAATTTTGAATCTCGATTGTGACAAGCCGAAAGGGTCGCAGCTTAGTCAAGGCCTCCGTCCATTTTCTTTGTCTGAAAGAAAACCCATCACCCAACACTCTTCGATCATCACATAAACTGGGTTCTTTGTCTTCATTCTGCCTATATCATTTGAGGAAATTTCCTCAGAAATCGACAGAGCTTTCAACGAAAACCATGGCGCAAACGAGGTCAAAGACCAAGAAGAAGGCGATCCTCCAAGTCGCAGCCAACTTTTGGGAGTCGGAGAGCGAGTTGTCTGATTTGCCGACGAGTGACTCGGAACTTGAGGATGATGAACTCGAGGAGGACGACATGCCGAACCCACCCCCCTCCGCCGCCGCCTGTAGCCAAGACCAAGGCCCAGAAACAGCAGCGGGCAGCTCCAACTCCAAAGGCGTCGACGTCGACAGCACCTAGCTCGCCGCGAAAGACACGCCCTACGACACAGCGGTCCACTGCGAAGAGCCGAAAGGTCAAAGCGGCCTTGCAGAAACCTTTCCTGCCTCACCCTTCGAGTGGAAATCAAGGCTTGACTATCATTTACGGTTCGTTTGTGC
The DNA here is from genome assembly GCA_020736565.1 of Coprinopsis sp. MPI-PUGE-AT-0042. Lineage (NCBI taxonomy): Eukaryota > Fungi > Basidiomycota > Agaricomycetes > Agaricales > Psathyrellaceae > Coprinopsis > Coprinopsis sp. MPI-PUGE-AT-0042. The sequence goes on along the minus strand of JAHBOF010000040.1, from coordinate 298,251 downwards.
TTTGCTTCGAAGAATGCCGTCGCTTACAGCCGTTTCCAGAATGGATAAACTCTAAGATGATCAACCTTTGTCCGGATTACCAGCGTGGTGAGTTTGGCCATCCTTCCATTCATCCTGTCTCATTCGACATGGCATACTGACTCATTTCCACAGACATTGTCTGGGGTGAAGACAAGATGATCAACCTCATTGACAGCCTCCGTCACAATTATCCCATACCGCCGATCCTTTGTGGTAAGTGTGGTATTCTGGGCTTCTTTTGACGGCGCTTCGACGATGGCTAATAAGGTTCTGTCAGCACTCAACTATGACGACAACGGAAATGCGAGACGAACATGTATCGACGGGAGACAACGCCTGACTTCCATTCACAAGTGAGTTGTGACTATGAGATTTGACCAGTGCAAGGTGCTAATGTGTCTTAGGTTCATGATCGGCGAGATTCCGTACAAGGATTCTATCACGGGAGAAAAGACCTACTACATAAAGTCGCCAAACGTCAAGGGCGGAAAGCTCATGTCAGAGGAGAGGAAGAGCGAGTTTAGAGCCAAATCCCTGACCTTTCAAGACTATCAAGGTATCACCGTCGAGCAGGAAATGGAGATTTTCAGCGTGAGTCTTTCAGTCTGCCTCTCACATTAGCTAGAGCTCACCGTCGAGTATAGCGCGTCCAAATGGGCGTATCGCTCACCCTACCGGAGCGCCTGCAGTCCGTGACGAGCGCTACAGCCGGTCTCATTCGCGAGTTCCGCAACGAGCTCAACGAGACCAACGTCTTTATCGGGCTGGGAGAATGGGGCGGCAACCGCGGCAAAGACTTCTTGGTCCTTGCTCAAGTGGCTTACCTGTTGAGGCACTCGACCGACAAGACCATCCATAACCCCACCACGGACAGAGTCTCCACTTGGATTCATAAAGAAGAGTCGTTATCGGTGATTCAAGACCTCCATCATGGCCTCAAACAGGCTTTTGACATTTTTTGTCGGATCGTGCATCACCCTGTTTATAGAGGCGCGTTGCTGGATACGCCGCTTTCCACTTTGGAGTTTGTGCTTTCGATTTATCTCATCCATGTCTACAAGAAGCGGATGACCGACTGTCAAACTTCGGACGCCATCGACCAACTGAGGCAGTTTATCAGGAGGAAAGACCCGCAGTGCAAATTCTCTCCGGCAAACTTCAAGGCTGCTCTCGCTTTTCTTCAGGGGATCAAGCACGCCAGGATGGACAAGGTCAAGACTGTTGCTGCCGACGAGCCTCCTTTGGATCCGGCCCAGCTCAAGGTGGAAGAAGATGAAGATGCGCCTGTCCCACCACCACCTCCCCCTCCTCCCACGAAGAGCAAGAAGCGTTCCCGCCCCGACCCTCCCGTCCAAGACGACATGGACGTCGATGAACCGCCTGCCGCAGCGTCCAAGAAGCGAAAGGTCTCGCTTCCCGAACCAAAGCCCACCATGAGACCTTCCGACGACGACGACGACGACAGTGGTTCAGAAGAAGACGCACCTCTTTCACATGGTCTCAAAGGCAAGAAGGCACCCGCAAAAAAGGCATCTCTCAGTCAACAAGCCAGGGCTGGCCCATCGGCTGCTGCCACAAGAGTTCGCAAACCGGCGGCTAGCAAAGCCAAATCTGCCGCTCCTTTGTCGAAGTCGTCGAAAGATGCATCGTCGAGTTCTATGCCAACGGCCAAGTCTTTGCAGCACCCTTCGCTTCGGGGTGTAGCTCCTTCGTTTGAAGATCGCACTACGCCTTCGCATTCGGCTGCACCGACGCCTCAGATCCCTGCTGTTGCCCCTCCACCTTATACGATGCATCTTCATGATAGTGAGATGCGCGCGTTGGACGCTCCGACCTACCCAACTCCTTCGCAGCCAACTCACGGATCTTCGAACCCGTTTGCCAACCAAGGCCTCACGGGTGGTCAGGATCGATTGGCAGGGGTTCGTGGCTGGGATGCTGTGATTGCTTCGCATGGGCCAGTTGGGGGATCTACTTCGAGTTCTCAACGAGCCGAGCTTCCTGCTGCTGTGCACAAGCTACCTACCCCGCCTGTGCAGGACGAGCCCCGTCATCAGCAAGATACGACGTACCGGTCTACAGCGGTCTCAGGACATCGCTCGGCTCCTCCCCATCATGGGTCGTTTGCAGCTCAACAACAGCAGCAGCAGCAGCAGCAGCCGACGTCTCAGGGATTATGGCCCACCCAGGCCATGCCGGGCTCGTCGATTCCTTCCTCGGTCCCTGGAAAGACCCTGAAGGATCTTAATTTCAAGAAGAATCCCGCGCCGCCACCGACCTCGGCGGCTCCGCCCTCCCTCCCTCCCGCTCGGCAGCGTCAGGCTCAGGCGAATCAAGCTTCAGCGCCGCAGGCTCTTACCCCTGCTCAAGCCCTGGCCATTCTGCGGCAGCAAGAGCAAGAGCAGTTGGCGATTGGACGACTTGGTCCAGCGTCGTTTGGTGCCCCGGCCACGGTGGGCAACCGAGCTGTGGGCCCTGCACAAGGCCAGCGTCGACCTTCGGCTCCGGAAGTCGGTTCGAATCTTCCACCGCCGCCTCCGAGGAGGTCTTTGCCTGGGCCTGGACGACCGGGGTCTCCTCAGAGACTTGGGGAGGCACTTGCTCTGGGGAGGAGGCCAGGTCCGCAAGAACCTCCGCCCAAGGATCCTAGGCAGAGGTGCTAAAGCATATTCTATTGGCCTCGAAGCATGTTTTTGAAGGGCTACCTTTTACTTGACCCATCGCTTTATCGTTCCTCTCATCCTCATCCGATTCTGTTTTAAAGATTGCCATTTTGGCACGATTTCCCTCTTTCTTCACGAACGCACATGAAATTTGTTATGACCGCCTTGTCGCATTTGTACATTTGGAGCAAGCATTGAACTGTTGTATGTACATACATGGCATCCTCCCGCTTTTTATCCCTTCCAATCCCCTCGTTCGTATTGAACGACCCTTCTTCCTTGATCGTTGCCACTTTGATCCTTATCTCGTTTGTTAATTCATAGTATACAACCCAGTGTTGTCTGGTTAATGACTAGAGTTAGAAGTCAAGTTCGTTGATGGGTTAATCATGGTTACGGTTAACGACTGGTTATGCAACCAGTAACTTTCCCATGGCGGCAATAGGGGATGCCGAGCAAAGCTCCCACCCCCGGCATCTCGAGCGTTGATGGGAGATCAATCGTGCGTGCATCTAGCAAAGGAAGGGCACGTCCTGCCCCAGAGTGTTCCTGTAGCCCCTTGAAGCTGCTAAGGCTCATAGAAGAGTGCTCTAGTCAATCAAGAATGTGATAGTCGCCTGTTTAACCCACTTAGAAGCTTAACGAATGAATTGTAGTCAGGCAAATTATCATTCCAAAGGCAAGTTCCTAGTACAGTACATCACAAACCATGTCACTGTAAAACAGGACAGAACAGCTACGTTGACTATGTAGCATCCTTTCAGCTTCGAAATCCTATAGAATTCCACACGACGAATGCACATTCGTGATGAGCATCTAAAGTCTGGTACAAAGACTCGCATGAAGCGACGCTTTCAACCGCCAACTCAGGTAAAGTCAAAGCCTCAGCGACAGGCTTTTGGAGATGTTGTCAAGGGTATGTCCTATTTCGCACATATGCACATCTCCAGCTTGAACTCATCCCTGTCACCACTAGATGTACTCGAGAACACGTACTATCGTGCAGCCCCGCGGCCCGAGCCACAACCAGAAGGCTATGAGCCAGTCCCTCCATCTGAGTTCCAAGCACTCATCCAGAAACACGTTAACAACGCCTCCGCAGCAAACGACCTCAACTTGAACAGTGATGTTGGCACATCAGGACGCAATGAGGGCTGGGTCAAGATCGCGCTTCATGATCTGTTTGACTTCAATAGCGACGCGTGGATTCGGATGCATGAGCATCACCTGAACATCAACTTCGATGAGGAACTCGCACTCTACGACTTTCTCGATATGGACGCGGAAGGAGAGGAAGATACTGAGCCTCGAGAACCAATGGCCCAGGACATTCTTCAGCATGGACACATGGATTAGTTTTCATATTTCACGCCTGTATATACCCGAGCTTCTCGTACTTGAATGCTATCCTATAACTTATTCTCCCTTGCCTCTCTTCCAGCATACCGTCACGGGAGGACTCAGTGATGGGTTGATCGCTCTTTGCTGTGCCGTCGCACCTGCCGACGGTCATCGGTTACATCAAAAGTTATGGTCATAACCGTAACACGGTTATGTTACGACAACCATAACTTGACCGTTAACTTGAACAACACTGATACAACCTGAATATTTTTACTTAGCCCTTCCTGTACCCTCTTGCAACACTTGCATGCAATGATTCTTTTGAGCTTCGACGCCAATCATGGTGATCTTCGCATGCAGCACGTCGTATGTACGGATCATAAATTTCCACGTTTTTCGTCGGGCACGGAACCTTGGTTGGAGACATTACGCACATTGCTGCCGCCCTATTCGCTCGAAAACTCACGATGGTCGTCAAGCAAACGTTCAGGCGCTCCAACTCGGGTTTCTCATGGCTTTTCGCTCTCTGTAAACCCTCTCCTGTTCTGTGTTGGCGCTCCGTCACTCCGATTCAAAGAAAAAAATCTCTTGACTTCCCCTGAGCTAAGAGCTCCATGGCGTTTCTTTCACGGCAGCGTTCATTAAACTCATCGTCATCAGCCCACGACTCGCCACTAGCGTCTTTCCCAAAAGATAAACCACTCCCCCAGCTTCCACCACCCCAGTTTCAGGCCATCGAGAATGTCCCGGTTCGGAAGAAGAAGAGGTCGCAGCAGAAGCGGGACTCTGTCGCATTGGGGGAACCAGTGGAAGGTGGCAACAATCGAGGAGGAGGAGGTGGCATAATGCGACGCGTCTCGTCATTATTTCGGCCTCCTTCGAAACGAAGCCTCAAGTCCCAAGTCCCAACCCCCCTACAGCTACATTCCGAAGCGAAAGAGTCACGGTATGCGACTGTGCCGCGAAAACAAGGGGCGGCTCCGCCTCCTAGTGCGTTTGCAATGTACTCGATGGGCCAAGGTGGACATTCAGGCGTCTCATCGATGGAATCGTTTGACGAGTCCTTGGAGGATATCCGAAGACCGAGTGGGCTGGGACGTGCGGCTTCGATGTCGTCGAAACGGTCTCTGCCGTTAACACCCTCGAGGATGGTCTTCCCACAGAGTAGTGCTGCCGAGTCCCAGGAAGATCAGGGACTCCTGCAGGAGCAGCATGATGGAGGCTATATCCGGTCGCGTGCCAAAAGCTCTCCCAACCCCAGTGTTGGACTGTTCAGGTCGATCAGTTTGAAGGCGAAGAACAGGCTTCGTTCGAGAAGGAATTCGGTCTCCAACGAGCCTGACCCTGCGCCTGCACCTGTGGCACCCAACGTGGACCCAGAACTACCTCCACCCGTTCCCCCTCTCAGCCTCCACCATAGGCTTCCCGTCGAGGTGATAGCCAGCATCTTTATCCACCTCCCTCGCAGCGAGGGTACCAGGCCTGGCGCGTCTCTCAAGAGTGTGGTCCGACGCTGCACGGATACACCTGTATACCAGGCTCGATTTGGGACAGCTGAAACCCAAGCAAATCGAGAAGCTGCTTGGGATCCTTGCTCCAAGAAGGGACCTCACGGATGTGGTGCAACATTTCACTTGCACAACTTGGCCACACTTCTTCGAAGCGCACCGACCGTCGAGTGCGACTCTGGCCTCACCGTCGTCTCCAGACCGCGAAGCTCAGCTACGAAACACACTGTTGACGGCAACCTTTACCCTTACTTTACAACGGATGTCAAATCTCACCCATCTCACCTTGCCCTCCTTCGATCTTTCACTACTCTCTCAGCACTCTGCCTTTGGTCTCAAGAGCATCACCTTTCTCAACACCGCGTTTACCCAAGAAGAAATGACGAGTCTCTTCAACTGGCTTGACGGCCAGATCAACATCTCCCTTCTCAGCTTTCCCAATCTCGAAGACTACTACCCCAACGGCGAGGATGGTCCTCCTGCGATGAACGGAGATGCTACTTCAAGCCCCAACACTCCTGTCGTCAGCAGGCTCAGCGACACGCCCACTTATTATCTGAACACACCGGTTGTGAACCCCGCTCCTTTGACCCCGACCACGCCGTCCAACCATCTCACAGTATCCACAGCGCCATGGAACGGCAGTCCGTCTCCTCGTGCAGGATCCTTCCGCCTTGGGCAACCTCAAGCCGCTGCTTCGTCTCTCAGTCTATTCCTTCCTCCAGGAACGTCCTTCAGCTCTTTGACCCTCCTCCCTCTGTTGTCTACGCTCCATGCAACACCAGCATTCCTATCTGCTCTGGTCCCGACGACACCCACTGGTGCCGTGCCATCGGCTGGTCGCAGTGTCCTTTGTCGGCCTCACCTGCGGACGGTGTCGCTAAACATCAGCACCAATCTCTATGATGGATTGAGGCCTTCGGCGGTCATGACCTGCCTGAAGGGGATTGATGACTTGTCCATTCGCTTTACAGAGTGCGTCGATAGGAGAACCGTAGAGAAGGTTTTGGCAGCAGTGTCATCTGTTTTGGGCTCCATTGCGTCTGAAGCTGGTAGCGACGAGGGCTCTCGAGACAGCGTTGAAGATGAATGGCAAGGCTTGAGCTCTCTCTGTGTCGATTTCAAGGCGAAGACCCCCCTTTCCAAGGGCATGGAAGATGTAGGTTTCTCCTCGCCGGCAGTTTGGGTCGCTGAAAGCTGACGCTTGCGCTTGTAGACTGTTTATCGCGCTCTTCAAGCTTCTTTGTCAAGATACTCGTGCCTCTCTCGACTTGAGCTTGGCTTCACCTCGAATCAGCGTGGGCCAAAATCTACCTCATCGCCACTCGCTCCCCTGGACACAAAGACGGCGAACCAATCTATCAAACCACCTCAGCCTATCATTGTCACGTCCGAACCAGAGGTGCCGAATGGATTGCCGTCCATCGCTACGAGCCGCTCGTCGGGATCTCTTGCTTCCGACATGACAGACGATATCCTGCACGAAGCAACCAATGCTTTCCCTCTCCCTCCTCCTTCCCCCTCAGTATTCGCATTGCCTCGAGGGTCGGTCTACAACAAAAGGATCAGTGAGCTCGGGTTTTTGAATGGCAATCGCATCTCGAAGTTCTTTGTTGAGGAGGACAGTCGCGAGGAGACTCGTCCCAATAAACTCACACCACACGAGCAGGCCAAGGTTGATTTGTGGGTCAAACAGTGTCCTTCGTTGAGGATGGTGTCGCTGGCAGGGACGGTATGGCATAATCCTGCACGGCCTTCCTCGTCACGCAATTCAAAAACGGCTTCATCTTCCGAGTCAAGCTGAATCCTTATCTTTCAACCTTACAGTTACCGTCACTACCTTTATATATCCTCTTTCGTTTTCGTTTTTACATGCTGTGGTAGTGGCACACTCTTATTAATACCATTCGTTGCACCTTTCCCTTTAAATTCCGAACTATCTACTTACTGTATTCGCATACATACCTCGCTCCTTTAATCGTGCTGTTGTGTAGTTGAGGGGTATTAATAGTATCCGCTGTCTTTGTGATCATGGCATACAGCCGAGCCCTGTTGACAATGATCTCGTTCCGTGTAAGCCCATCCAGAGCTTGACCTGGAGTCGGAGTCAAGAATGAATCCAGGACTCATGACCTCCAGCGTTCCAGCCATGGCCCAAACTGCAACCAGGCGTGGCTCCAAGAGGCCCCCCCTGTGAACTCTCGCAGCACATATCAGAAAGCTCCTACCTCTTCCCCTCAGTCCTTGTCGTCTGTACTGCTTTCCTCAGTCATTAAGTCATCTGTATCGCCTTTGACGCGTCTCCAAATTGATGCCGTAGTACCCCTCTCTGATCGTTCGCAACTGCCAGGTACAACTTGCCTTCAGCTGTCAATTTGGAGTGGTTTGCGGTACAAACGTGCTCACGGGTGTCAAGCCGGCGGGCGCTCAAACTCAAGTGGTGCATATTTATATCACAAACCTAGTCGCCTTGATCCACCATTTCCCGCCGTTATTTCCTTCCTTTTCCGCCCACCCTTTACCTCTCCTCCATGACACGCGCCGATGATGATCTCGAATCGGCTCATTCTGTGCACATAGGCTTTGCTTCAGAGGAGAAGGATGCGTCAAATGACCCACGCTCAATCTCAAAAGGAACGGAATCAACCTTGGACGATGCGAATGAGAAGGAAGGTACAAAGGAGTCGACGCCAGGCCCTGTCTCAACAGCAGTCGTCAAACAGCCAGAGCCTATTCCTGAACCTGTAACGAAGCCAGAGGCTGCCCCTCTGGCCGCTCGACCAACGCGTCGCCCTGCGGCCTGGCGCGGTCCTTTTCGTGTCATTCTGACAATACTCCTCGGGTTGGGACGCGTCTTCGTCATTCTTGCTATGGGAATCGGTATCTTGGCCTTGTTCGCGTGAGTGTGTTCAATCTTCGTTTCGTTCCTTCCCTAACCAACTCTACGCGACAGCCTATTCGCCGCGATAGGCTTTGGCGTTGCAGCAGCAAATGGGGCCCTCTTAGTGTGAGTCAAGGCGGCCGGGACCCTAATAATTTTCTCTCTCTGACCTCTCTTCAAGTGTTGTGGGCAACGCAGTCATGTACAAGGCTGGCGGGGAAGCCTCAGGCTATACCTCTGAGCACTCCAAAGCTGCTGCCATTGGTGCCGTAGGTGGCATCCTCGCCACCATGATCGTCGGCGTCGTCACGTCCTTTATTCCAAGGAAAAGCGTCAACGGGCAGCAGCCCCAGCACCCTTGGTACATCCAAGTTGCTAGCACCGTTCTCGGTGGTACCCTCAGCGGCGCCATCGGCTCTGCAATCCTCATTCGTAACAACGTTGACCTCGCCGGACTAGACATTCTTCACGCAACGCGCGCCGGTGCTGTTGGAGGAGCGATCTTTGGTCCTGGGGCAATCATCTTGCTTCCCCTCATCATCATTGTCATTGGTATCATCTTGGCGCCGCTTTGGCTTGCCATGTCTCTGGGTCTGGAGTTTGTGTACAGCAAGAGTCGAGAATCGTGGACAGAGAACTCGTACCGGTACTCTGGCTGTCATTGCTGGGGCACCTGTGGGGATGGAGACCCAGAGATCCAGTCCGAGATTCTACGTCTTCAGCAGCGACAAAACGCACTCTAGCTTGGTTGCGTCTCATTGAATAGCGTCTTTGTAATTGTTCTTTACTATGTACACGACTTTAATGGACTACTCCCAGTGTTATTGCTAGATTAATTTCTCTCGAACGAAATTAATGAAAGCTGAATAGTGTCCAGGAGAAAGCAATGAAAAATATCATATCCCATTGTCCGTGTCCCTCAAAATCCCTCGCTCGATTCCACAACCTCTGTATGTCCTTCGATGGAGGCGCATATAAATATGCGACAAATGCAGATCACTGTTTTGAAGGCAAGCACGAAAACAAGCACGAGTCTCCCCCTCTCATTGATAGACTTTCGATGTGTATTGAAGAGCTGATTCCACAAGGTTTATGTAAAACTAACACGCTTGACTAACACTACGACTTGATGATTCTAGATCACACTCACCATGAGCCACCACGAAGCGTTTTGCCGACGCCACATTCAGTACCATGTCTGAGCTCAGTTGTCTATGCTACACGTACCCCCACATAGCCCATGCGCCTAAAGGAACTTGAAAATCTCCCCCCTCTTTGCCCAAAGCGTCTGAGACTTCGATGTCGGGCATCCTCAGAAAGAGGCGTACGATTTCTGTGTATCCCTTTTCGGAGGCCACCTTCAGCGCTGTAAACCCAAAGCCAGTGGCGGTATTGATGTCAAGCCCCTCAACATTGAGCAAGAGCCGCACAACATCTGTGCGACCTTCAGCTGATGCATGTATCAGGGCAGTCCATCCATCGCTGTCGACTGCGTTGAAGTCGATGTCGCTGACCTGGAGAAGAACTCGCACAGTTTCTGTGCGCCCTTTGGCGGAAGCCCACATTAGTGGAGTTAGCCCATGCAAGGTTGCTGCATTGACATCAACTCCTGGGATCTTGAGCAGAAGCCGCACAATGTCGGTATGCCCCTGGCCGCAGGCGTGTAGCACTGCCGTCCAACCGCCATCGTCCTCCATGCTGACGTCAATCTCTGGGACTCTGAGGAGAAGACGAGCAGCATCTGTATTTCCCTCCAAGATGGAGGTCATCAGAGCGGTCAAGCCGTCCCCGTCAGGCACGTTCACATCGATACTTGCGAGGGAGAGGAGAGCTTCGACACATGGCCGCCGGCCGCTCGCACAAGCTACATGCAAAGGCGTCAATTTGAAAATTGGCGTCCGAGCATTGGGAGATTGCAGTCCGGTTGTGGGAGAGATGGACCCAACGAAGCCATGGGCTGCAGCCACATGGAGTGGGGTTAGATAATCGAGAATCCGGTAGAATTCTGTCGGATAGCGCCTGCAGCTACGCAAGAAATTTGCCAGGTCTGTTGCCACTGCCTCGGTCTGGCGGGCGGGGTGGGCATGGTGAGCCCATCCCCGGTAGGCGTACGCGAGAAGAGGGTCCTTGGCAAGGGTCTCCTCGAGAATTCCGAGAGACCCATAAGACGCGTCTTGCAGGCCGCAATGGGTGAGGTGGGCAAGACATACTTGTGCGGGAATGGCATGAGGACAGGGATACAGTTCTAGGAGGAATGGAAGGAGGCACTCCTTGGCCGTGTAGTCTGAGATTAAGGACTTGATAAGCGAATGACTGGGCATTGAGGCGGACAAACTTACGGATTAGACGAACAAGTCTGGTTTGATCGTCAACTGATATCAGACCGCAACATGCAGACACAAGTGCACCTTCCGATACCATCCGCTTTGGTTCATGGCGGTAGGTTGTCGGGGATGTGGCAATGACGTGCCGAAGCTCTTCAATCGTCATTTCCCCATCCGCATGAAGGATCCATAGAAAAACGAGTTTAGCCAAGCCCGCATGGTGAGGCCCTTGGTTGAGAATTCGCTTCCATGTCTGTGAATACACCTCCTCAATATCAGAGGGGAAACGTTCCAATGTTTCTTCTGCGTCCTGAATGCTCAAACAATGGCGCAATGCCTCCAACTGAAGGTTCGCGTGGAGGAACCTAAAGCGCAAAGTCAGCATAGTCAATTTGAGACATTAAGTTGTCCGTACATGCCGCCAGACTTTCGACGAATTGTTTCAATTATAATTTGCACATAATCGGAGCCTTCAAGCGATTCCAGGAGGTCAGGGTTGCGAGAAAGAAACTCTCTGATGTGAATGTCGATGTCGGATGGGCGCGCAGCAAGGTCCACAAACTGAGCCTGCGGGAAGCGCCTCCGAAGAGAATCTAACGGGCGAGAGGTGACAAAAAGTCTCGCCTCCAGCGACACAAGGAGCCTAATGAGGACCGGCCTGTCCTCCGCCCGCAATTCGTCGAGAGCGTCCAGGACGAAGAAGAAGGTCTTTCCCATATTGGCCATCTGAGCCAGTAGTCCTATTAGGTCCTGTTGACTCGCCTTTGTTCGTTCGCGTTGGTGCCTGGAGTAAAGGCCTTCCGCAAGCGGGATTACATCTGCATGGCGCTCGACAATCTGCTTGACGAGGCATTCCAGAATGTCACGAATGGTCAGAGGCTCACTGTATCGGAGATAGACGTAGGCGACGCAGATGGCTCCCCGGGCGGTCACTTCGAGTCCCGTGAGGTGTCTGACGACAATAGCCCTGTACTTTGTGTGAGTACAACGATGAGCGCCCAACTGACGCAGTGCTCACGCAAGAACAGTCTTTCCAGCCCCGGCTAAGCGGGAATTCAGCCTCTATTTCTCGCGATAGTGCACTAACTCACGTATACCAATCCCCCAAAGGATCATGCCTTTCTCTATCCATATGAGGAAGGATTCGTCTGTTATAAACCACAGACAGGTCCCCTCGGTGGCTTTGGCAAGAATATCTTGCTGAATATCTCGGAAGTTGGGTAGGGGAATTGAATTGAGGATTTCCAAGACATCAACTGCACCAATCTGAAAGGTAGAGATGTGGTTATGAATGGTTGTGTTGATACTATCCCGCCCAGTCATGGCAAACGAGCCGCCAGTAATATGGGCGCTACCTGAAATGAGAGAAGCGGTTGTCGGTGAATAGTCCGAGAGCGGTAAGCCGAGGTCAGTCTCCCATCTTCCTCTCTTTCCTTTTGTCTCTGAAGACTGGTGGTTACTCCCTTTACGTTTCGGATAGCTTTGCATGCCGCGCAGAGGTGGTAAGAGCGCAAGCCTTGGGGGCGCTGGTGATGGGTAGCACTTATTAGACTCTGATCACTGAGTTGATGGCAACACCGCCAACCATTCTATAACATGTGAAAACCCGATAGGTGGTTTCAATGAATATATCTGACAGAAAGTGAATAAATGCCAGTGTTGAATGCGAAAAAAGCGGTAGTTCCTACGCTGCTACGTCACCGTTCTTAGCGCTTCAGGATCCACCGCCCACATCTGTGCAACGCTGGATCCAAAGGTCCACGATAAGGTCAACAACCTCTTGATGCCCTTCTTCAACCGCATAGCTCAACGCCGTGTAGCCGTCCTTGTCGACTATGTCTACTCTGAGCCTGGAAACTCCGAGGAGGAGAGCTACGATTGCACTGTGGCCCCGCCTGGAGGCCCATCCGAGAGACGTCAACCCTCTGGCGTTTCTCGCGTTGACGTTAACCTCTGGCCTGGCTATGAGCATCCCGACAATCTCTTCATAGCCCATCGCAGAGGCGTATATTAAGGCGGATGGCACAAATTTGGCTGGCACGCTGGCGTTGACGTCGACTCCGGGAGCTTCGAGGATGGCTCGGACAGTCTCTCTGTGTCCCCCGATAGTTGCCTCGGTCAGGGCTGTAAATCCCTCGCTGTTTGCCGCATTGATATTTATCCCGGGAGCTCCAAGGAGGAGCTTCACCCTCTCCGAGCGTCCTCCTACGGAAGTGAGGAGCAAAGCGGTCCAACCACCTGCGGTGGCAGCATTGACATCAAGTTCGGGCACTTTGAGAAGGATTTGCATGGTTTCCATGTGTCCTTCGCTGGATGCTTCCATGAGTGCACTCCAACCGTCCGCAGAGTCGCGCAGGTTTACGTCGATGCCTGGGAGTGCGAGAAGCCCTTCGACACAAAAATGGTTACCCCGGCGGCAGGCTAGATTGAGAGGTGGTTGTCCACTCGTTGGGGTCCGAGCATTGACAGGCTGCAAACGAGCTGCCAAAGGAACAAGTTGCTTGAAGTTGTAGAATGCAGCAACGTGGAGAGGACCAAGGAAGTCAATTTCGCCACCGGGAGTCTCGAGTGGGAATTTTGTGCAGCCAAGCACGAAGCTGGCGACTGCTGACATGACGGGCTCATACCCAAGGCAGTTGCTTGCATGCTCAGCCCATGCGTCGTAAGCGTATGAAAGGAGGGGGTCTTCATCCAAAGCATCGTTGAACCTCTCCGCGTCCTCGAAGTTTGAGCACTGGAAGCCACGCCGAGTGAGATATGATATGCACACAGATGCGGGAATGGCATGGGGGTGGGGGAACAGTTCCAAAATGAGAGGTAGAATAGCATCCCTAGTTGTGTAGTCTGGCAAGAAAGGCTTAGACCGAAACGAAGTCCCCCAAGTTCAAAGTATAGATGAACTCACGCATCAGACGAACGTGTCTCGATGTTTTGTCCATCGCCACAAGCCCACAGCACCGTGAACCGGTCGGTGATCTTTAAATATTGCCAGGGTGGCCTGACAAATCAATTTGGATTCAAATGCGGTTCAAATATTGCTCAAATAGCAATTTGAAGCACATTTGAACATGATTTAAACTCGATTAAAGGTCGTAATTAAATGTATTTAAAGCTAATTCAACCTTTTATGTATGCAAACAGCTTTCGGAGGCATAGGCGCCTATAGGCGCCCGCCGGTTCGCATGCTTCAAATCGCGATTCAAAGTTGATTTACATCATGATCAATTATATTTGAATCAATGTCAATTTAATTTAATTTAAATAATCAATCTGAAAACTATTTAAAGACTCGGAACATGGACACAATGGCCCAAGTCCACTTCCCAACCGTAGACGTCCCTTGCTAGGTGGCAATTAGCAAGAGTGCGGGAAGGGGAGTTATTAGAAAGGGTCGAAGGCCCACTCCTTTTATTCGCTAGCTTTATTTGCATATATGTGGCATAGCCCCTTGCCCAGTCACGCATGATTGTTGGTAGAAGCCAAACAATGCCAAAGCGTGACTTAGATATAAGGGTAGGGGTTTCGCGATAGACTCTCTTATTGCTGGGTTTTTAGGCACAGCATGCCTTATTGGGATGCCGCGTGATGGCGGCTTTGATGGCGCGTCGGCGTTTTCCGGTGGGCGCTTCGTCGCCTGCTGGTCCCTCTCCTGCACTTCCTCCTCCCTCCGGCTCCTTGTAATTAGTGATTTATGCGGGTTATATACCGCTCTGAAATACATAAAATCAGAATTTGTCACTGAGCATTCTTCCTAGGGCTTGTAAAAGGGCTAGGACTACATGAAAGCCACAATCTGGGAAGGTACAAGGAGGACAGTGCATGTCCCCGCCCTCCCTTAGGTGTTTTTGGACAGGGAAAACATCGGAACACCCCCTTTTCTGGCCCACAGGCGCATTGAGATGTGGGTCATCAGCAGGTACGCCCGGCCTTTGCCTCCGAGTGGGTTTGCAGACCCACCTTCCCCGAGGCATTCTAAAAATGAGCGTTAAGCATCATTAAGTCTTAGCGCGACTTAATGATTAAAAAGTGATTAAAAATCGTGATTTTTAATCACTTTTTAAGAGATGCATCGCCCGATAGCTAGCCCGGGAGGATGGTTCTCGGAATTTTGAGCTGGCGCCGCCAAACGACTCAAACCGCCTAAATTTGGGTGTGAGGCGCTCAATTTTCGTTTGGCTTGGCGCGCATAGCGCGCCTCTCGTTGTCTGCAGCCCACCAGCTCCCTTTGCGAGAAAAAGGAGCCCCTTGGTTGCGCTTTCTGAGGTCTCAATACACCATTCCTCTTGGTACCATAGTAGTTTTCAAATGTACATACAATTTATGCCCTCTTCCTTGCAGGTATATACATATGCATTAATGGAACATCCATATTGTAGTCTACCTGGCCCTGGCGCGCTTGGCGCGTCTTCGCGTCCATGACATCGAATGGCGGGCGCCTTACCACACCGTACCGCGCCCTCTGATGCGACCGCTCTTGGCCCTTTTTACCCGGCTCTGATCCCATCGTAAAAACCACTAAAAATCCACGGTTAAAGGGACTTAACCTCCTTCGTTACTAGCGACTCAAGCCAAGTCAAACGCTTCTCCATTCCGCCTTTCTTTCGTTTAATGGGTTATAATGACCGTCGGCATGGTGCCGCATACCATCGAAGAAAACAATAACCTTTCCTCCGATGTCCGTGTGTTATGCCAAGACCAAACCGCAGGCCTCTTTCGCCCGTCTTGTTTAACATCTTGTCAACCCTTCACACTTCTGATCTGCCTTGAAATTCGTTTTGCCATGATGCAGGAACGAGGTGTCCAATATCTGGGTGTCGACAACGATTGGAAGCTCAGGTATCTATTGCTGAGCTCGAAATGCTCATGCATAATGTCTGCCAGTTATGATCGACTGGAACAGGTGGCATGGTCTTGTGTGTACAGGTCTGATTGTCCGGATGGCGCTCTGTTGTCGAGGAGACGGACTTACGGTCAAGCGGAGGCTGGACGGAGGCCGATCTCCTTCTGTCTGGTCTTGTTCAGCACCACTGATGCCGTGATGGTCAGGGGGTTCATGTTGAAAAAGAAAGCACTGTAATGGACGGGTGGCACTGTTGTAAAAAGCCACGAAGCGAGCAATAAACGGCATCAGGACACCCGTTTCGAAAAGGCTTTTATATCCCCGGGACAAGTTCAACCACCCTCGTTGCTCTTGCTTCCCAAACCCCCAACACCATCCCTCCCCTCCACTGCGTCTGGACGCAACACCGTTGACCTCCATCCTCTCAATTACAACTACGCAACTCTCCCCTACCTCACGATCTTTACCTCCAGATTGCTTGGACAACCATGACCTCCCGTTCCGTCTTCTTTATTCTTCTCTCATCATGCCTCTTCGCAATTGCCAATGCCAACAGCCATCATATTGGTCAGACACACGCTGGGATCCATCGTCGCGGCAAGCTCGTTAGAGTGACGAACAAGACCATCACCGAGGACGAGGTCCCAAGTCCTGGAGTTCCCAGTCCCGCATACGATCCTAACGCCAACCCTGCATTCCCGAATACTGCTGTCCCCAATCCTGCATTCCCCAGCACCGATTCAGCTGCCCCAAGCGCTACATTCATCCCTGGAGGTGGCAATCAGTACCGCAAGACAGCCGAAATTTCAGGCCAGGACTTCTTTGACGAGTTTGTGTTCGAGAACATGCCTGATCCTACACACGGTCGAGTGTATGTCTTTCCTTTCCTATCCTCCCTTTCATCAAAAGATGGTCCACTCTATCAAAATCTCTCGCTACTAATCAAATCTCCGCTTTCTCCACCATTTGAATTGCAAGGAACTGATTTGAAACCCCAACAGAAACTATGTCGACAAAAACACCGCAATGCAGCAGCAGCTCGCAGTCGCTCCATCTCCGGACTCGTTCATCCTCCGCACAGATTTCACCACCGTTCTCGACCCCAATGGTCCCGGAAGAAATAGTGTAAGGATCAGGAGCAAGAAGTCCTACACAACCCATGTTGCCGTCTTTGATGTTCGCCATATGCCCCAAGGGTGTGGAACATGGCCGGCCATCTGGGAAGTCGGACCTAACTGGCCTTCCGGTGGTGAGCTCGATATCTTGGAGGGTGTGAACGACGAGGGTTCGAACGCTGCTACGCTCCACACTGCACCTGGATGCATAGTGTCTTCTGCCCGTGAGGCAATGCGAGGGTGAGTTCTTCTCCCGTTGGGCGTTTCGCGGGAGACTTATTTTTGGATTTTCGTCTAGTGTCCGTGAAGGGGATAACTGCGACGCCACGATCAACGGCAACCGTGGTTGCCCTGTCTTGTTCCCTCAGCCTGAGAGCTATGGACCGGCTTTCAACAATGCTGGCGGAGGATGGTATGCTATCGAACGTTCGCCCAGCCATATCAAAGTCTGGTTCTGGTCCAGAAACGATCCTACCGTCCCCCAGCAAGTCAAGCTTGGCAATGAGGTTGCTAACCCCGATGAATGGGTGCGTTTTATTTCTGTCTAGGCCTCGAATACATTTCCCCGAGGTTTCGAAGCCGCAGCAAGCTGACAACGATTCTATTTTTGATAGGGCAAGCCAACAGCACTCTTCCCTGGCGACAACTGTGACATGAACAGGCATTTCAATGATCACAGTATCGTCATCAACTTGACGTTGTGCGGTGACTGGGCAGGCAACACTTACAGCAACTCTGGGTGCCCAGGATCATGTCTCGGTGAGCATTACTTCTCCTTGTGCGGTGATCGAGTACTGATCTTTACTTCGTATATAGATCGCGTGAACTTCAACCCAGCTTCTTTCGAGCAAGCCTTCTTCGACTTGGGCTCTATTCGGGTTTACGAGAAGTAAAGGATCTCTCGCTGGTTCCCCTGGCCTTATTGTTTATGACTTTTTTATGACTTGTTCATGGGCTTTGGTCACTCCCCTACGGGATAGGTGATGTTAGACTTGCATATTTTTCGAGTTTCTGCAAGCTTTGCTTTGGTACATAAGTACACGATAGATTTGACAATGATGTTCATGAAATATAGGCTTGAAGCCTTTCGTTCCGAGCTTTGTTGGAGTTCTCATCATTGGTTCTTCTGAGCTCCAAGCCTCTGCGCCGGTCCACATTGCGCAAACCAAGTTCCGAAATTCCTTGCCAATCCCGAGCGTCTAGATAAGATGAGCAAGATTAGATTCGATGGGCCCGTCCGCTTTCCGACCAACAAAGACGCCAATCGTGATCATAACTTTCATGTGTACTATATAACCTGTTCTGTACCATCTCGTTGACCTCAAAATGGCCCCTCAGATTCCAGACGGCTCGATTCGTATTTGTGCAGATCGTGGTGGCACGTTCTGCGACGTCCACGCCTCGTACCCTGACCCCGAGAACCACTCGGGGCGGAAGGAAGTCGTGATCAAGCTACGTGAGTCGATGATCCTCCTCTATATCGACCTGCACCACTGATAGTTCTCCTCGAAGTCTCCCAGGATCCAGGAAACTATGCTGATGCACCCACAGAGGGCATCCGGCGCGTCCTGGAGCACGTCACGGGGGAAAAGATCCCTCGCGGTACCATCTTACCCACCGACAAGATTGACTATGTTCGACTGTCCACCACGGTCGCTACCAACGCACTACTTGAGCGCAAAGGCCATAAGCATGCCTTGCTTATCACCAAAGGTTTCAAAGACCTGCTGCTGATTGGAAACCAGGCACGGCCCAAGATCTTTGACCTGAACATCCGCCGACCTTCTCCACTTTATAGTGAAGTGTTGGAGGTCGACGAAAGAGTTACACTGGTGGGGTACACCTCTGATCCCAAATTCGAAGAGAACAGGACCGTGTTTGGGGCGGATGGGAATGTCCAGAGGGCCTATTCTGGGAAGGAGGTGATCCCTGGTGAGGGAAGGATTGTTCATGGTCTCAGTGGAGAGGCCGTCAAGGCCCTCAAGGAGCCTGGTACGTCCCTCCTTCCAGGGTTATCTTCACGAAATCTGAATTGACCATGTTCCAGAGCCGGAGAAAGTGAAAGCAGACCTCCAGGCATTGTATGATCGAGGCTACAGGTCGCTCGCCATCGTCCTTGTCCACTCGTATACCTTCCCAGACCACGAGAAACTCGTTGGTGAGATTGCTCGTCAGGTGGGCTTCACACATGTCAGCGAAAGCAGCGCTCTGCTTCCCATGATCAAGGTCAACTATGTCGCTTGTCTGACGGCTCTAGGCTAATGCTTTCATAGATGGTTCCTCGTGGCGTGTCGAGTACTGCTGATGCATACCTCACGCCCATCTTGAAGGACTACCTGGATGGCTTCTTCAGTGGGTTTGACGAGGGATTAAAGGCTGGTAGGCCTTTTCTCTTCCTCTAATCCTATCCGAAGCTTACAGAGTTCCAAAGGGCCAGCCCCCAGCGGAAGCAAGCGCGCCGCAAGGGTCGAGTTCATGTCTTCTGACGGTGGCCTCGTCGACTTCAGGAACTTCTCTGGCCTAAAGAGTATCCTGAGTGGCCCTGCAGGTGGTGTTGTAGGCTACGCTCTCACAACCTACGACGCTGGTGGCCCAGACTCACGGAAAGATGGTAAGAGCGTTGGGAGAGGGAAGCCTGTTATTGGGTATGCTTCTGGCCAATCGCATATCCACAAGGTCCTGATCTATGAAAAGATTGGACGTTGGAGGAACATCGACAGATGTATCTAGATTCCATGGCCGGTATGAGGTCGTCTACGAGACAACGACGGCTGGCGTCACGATCCAAAGCCCACAGTTGGACATAAACACCGTTGCAGCAGGAGGTAGTAACTTCTGCCCCATCCCCTCCTTTCCAACTGACACGATGTTTTCCAGGTGGCTCTTGCCTGACCTTCGTCAATGGTCTCTTCCGTGCTGGACCCGAGAGTGCGGGTGCACAACCTGGCCCAGCTTGTTACCGGTGAGCACACGCCTCCAACCCATCTAAGACGGCCCTCGAGAGCTGACATTGCCATTTAGAAAGGGCGGACCTCTCGCAGTCACTGACGCCAATCTCTTGCTTGGACGTCTTGTCCCGGCCTATTTCCCCCATATCTTTGGGAAGAGCGAGAAAGAACCTCTGGATATTGAGGCCAGCCGTAAGCTCTTTGAAGAACTAGCGCAGAGGATCAACGAGGAGAGCTCCGACCTTGGCAAGAAGGATCTAGATGAGATTGTCTATGGGTTAGTTGTTGCCCTATGGTTGACTCACGAACCTTGCCTGACGTTCGACGATATAGCTTTATCAAGGTGGCGAACGAGACGATGTGCAGACCCATCCGTGCACTGACAGAGGCGAGAGGCTATGCGACTGGCCAACATGTGTTGGTAGAACCTTTTCAACTTCTCAGGTGTTGGATTAACACTCCTTTTAGGTTGGCCTCGTTCGGTGGCGCAGGTGGACAGCACGCTTGCGAGATCGCCAAGCTCTTAGGTATCAAGACCGTCGTTATCCATCGCTACTCCAGTATCCTCAGTGCCTACGGACTGGCCCTCGCCGATCGGTGCGTCGCGTGGCACTGTGCGGCCTGAGACCCATGACGCTGACTTGTTTCAAGTGCTTTCGAGGTGCAAGAGCCGTGCTCATCGTTCTACACTCCTGACAATATCCCGTCGCTAATCAGCCGACTTGATGCACTGACGGAGAAGGTCGAGAAAGAGCTCAAGGCACAAGGATTTGAAGAAAAGCGAGTTAAGGTGGAGCGAATGCTGAACATGAGGTTTGAAGGGACGGACACTGCGTTGATGGTTTTGCCCCAACCCAAACAGGAGGGAAGCGACGAACTCGAAGACTACCTAGACGCTTTCAAGAGGGTGTACAAGACCGAGTTTGGCTTCGTTCTGGAAGGAAAAGGTGTTATTGTTGACGATATCAAGGTCTATCCATTCTTCCTGTACCTCATTTGGACTATTCTTAACATTTCTCTTTTTCAGGTACGCGGAATTGGCAAGACCTTTGACACGCTCGGTGCTTCGATCTACGATGAAGTCGACGATCTTCACGATGCTTCAAAAGTTCAGAGCCTCACACCGCCGTCGAGCTACAAACCATCCGAAACTGACTCGAAGTCCTTCCACGAACATTATCCAAAAGCCGAGGCGACGCCCCAGTCGGTGTACTTCGAGCTACCAGTGGGAAGGGTTAAAAATACCCCAGTGTATCTGTTGGATAAACTGGCTGTGGGCAACCAGGTGGAAGGGCCAGCCATGATTATTGACGACACTCAGACGATTGTCATTATCCCCGGTGCATCCGCGCTGGTGACGAGCAGAGGGTTGTACATTCATGTCGATTAATGGCTTCTGGGTAGCTTTACCCCAGTGCCTCTGAACCCAATCAAATACTCACAGTTGGCGATCACCCTTCCTCCATGAAAGCCCAGGACTGCCTCGGGTGATAGCACAAAGCCTAGGAATTCCAAATATCTCACTAATACCAATGACCATAACATCACAACTTGGGGGTGTGGCAGTGCCATGTCAATGAGCTCTCAGGGTCGCTGGTCAAAAAGAGGCGCCTTGGCCTCCGCTCCTTCTCCCCCGCCATCTCTGGCAAAAAATCAAACCCTGGCATGCAGAATAACCCAAAGCGCAAGGGTAGCGGGTCATTTACTCTCAGTACAGAGCCGAAGAGGGGAAGATGGGAGGCTGAGCTTGTTCCATCTCCTTCAGAATGCTCACCAACGGCGGCGGGGTCGTCACTATTCTCTGGCGTCCATAGCGCTAAGATCCATGGTGGCACATTCGCTGTGGCTGGCCGCGACAGTATACACTCAACAGTCATAAACCACAACTACTCATATGTCAACGCTTTCGATATCTTGGATATCTTCAACTCGTTCGCTATACCCAACTTCCGCAATATGCAGCAGGACGCGCTGGCCAAATCAACGGAAGGGACCTGCCTTTGGCTGACGACGGGCGAGATATTTCTTGTGTGGATCGATAAAGGTAGGATTCTTTGGGGTATAGGCATTCGTGAGTCGCTTGTTTTCTCAACTAGAAAGATGCTGCTGATTTGGGCGTAGCTGGGGCTGGAAAGACCATCCTCTCGTGAGTAGTAAGAAGCAGGCATATGCCTTCTATCTCACACACTGCAGGTCCATTGTAATTAGGTATCTCGAGCGGCTCGCGGATGCATCAGAAGGAAGAATTTGCGTCGCTTACGTCTACAATCGATACAGCGAGCCGCTGGACATGCGTGACATCCTAGGGTCACTCGTTTCACAGATCGCTGAGCGTCACCCAGACGCAGGCCCACTCCTGGCGAGTCTCTATGCAAAGCACAAGCGTGAACGGACGAAACCAAGCCCGCAAGAAATCAAGGGACTGCTATTGCAGATTATCCAACTTGGAAAGACCTTGTTCTTTGTCGTGGACGCGTTGGACGAACTGCGCGATGAAGATAGGTCTGTCCTGATCGGACTACTTGCGTCTTTGCCAGATACCAGGATATTCATCACATCGCGTCCACTGGAAGCCCTTCAAAATCGGTTCTCAGAGGCACGCATATTTAATATTGCTGCTCACCCATCCGACGTTGATCTCCTGATTCGGGAATCGTTGGATCGAAATCCTCACCTAGTGGCACTGTTTGAGGATTCCGAATTTCACGGTCATCTTGTGCGGACCATTCGTGAAAAGGCTGGGGGAATGTGAGAAGGACTGTTCCTCTGTGTCTTTGCAGGTCTGACTAGACCTATAGGTTTCTTCACGCACGCCTTCAGCTTGAGGCGCTCCGCCATTGCATCAGTATACAGGACGCTGAAGAAACACTGGACCAGTTTCCCGCAGACATTGAAGCTGTGTACATGAACACATGGCAGCGGATCGTTTCTCAGCCACCTAGGCATGCAAATGTAGCAAAGCTGGCCCTTCTATGGGTTCTTCATGTTGACGGCGCCATGGACATCGACGTTCTGCGTCACGCTCTTGCGACATCCCCAGACACCTATGCATTTCAGCCAAAACGCTTGGTACCAGCGTCTGTCGTCATCTCAGTATGCTGTGGGCTTATCGAGGTGGACGAAAAAACTAGACATGTTCGTTTGATCCGTGAGTCGAATCCCAATGTTTGCCCTAAAGTCCGGGCTCACGCTCACGTCTTACTCCTTTAGACTATACGACGAAGGAGGCTATTCTACCCCGCATCCTGGAAATATTTACTTTCCCCCATGCCATTCCCGCTCGCATCTGCATCTCCCACCTTACAAACTGCGGCATGCAAAAAGCCAGTTTTGACACCCTCGAGTCTTTCGAAGATGCTCTTGAGCAGGATCGCCTCCTTGGATATGCGTATGGGTCTTGGGCACACCATGTTTGCAAGTCTCTTCACTGCGAACCCGTCACAAAGGCTGTCACCGGCTTTGTGCTTGGGTGCTCAAATTATCCCTTGACTGATTTCAGTCGGACCTTAGATTTCCTAGGTCCTCTTCACGTGGCTGCATACTATGGTCTCGACTCACTGCTGCTTCCAGCAACCCAGTTGCAATCCCCGAATGCTTGCACCGTAGTTGACGGAAGTTCGCCGTTGATGTTGGCATGCGAGCAGGGTGAAGTTGCTTGTGTCCAAGGCATCCTATTGCTCACTGATGTTGACGTGAACCTCCCTGGCAATCGCGGGATGGGGCTCACTGCACTCATGGTTGCATGTATGTGTGGACAGGCCAATGCTGTGCGGCTTCTTCTCCAAGCTCCTGGAATCGACGTCAACGCGGTGGAAGTTCTCAAGTCGACTGCCTTGATATGGGCCTGCAGAAATGGATACACTCAATGTCTGAAACTCCTCCTCGATGTTCCCGGTATCAACGTCAATGCTGTATCGGCGACAGGGACTGCATTGATATGCGCCTGCCAATACTGGCATTTGGAAACTGTGAAATTCCTTCTGGGTGTTCCAGGAATTGACGTTAATGCAGTCGACTGCTATAAAGGATTGACTGCTTTGACCTGGGCAACACTGGATGCACGGATAGATATCATCGAGCTTCTCCTTTCCTTTCCCGGTATCATGGTTCGTAAAGATAGATTTGCATAGCACTGTAGGCTTCTTGATATGTTTGACTTTACGTCTCAGTGCCTAGGCAAAAAGACATAAGGAACAGCTACTCATAATAGTCATAGATCAAAGAATTCTTTATCAGCGGAAACCAGCTGGATTGATGGTTGTAACTTAATCAGGAGCTATTCTAAGCTAACTTGGCTTGATCTTAACCTCCTCCCTCATCTCAAGCCATTACATGGTCTCCCCATGGATGGTACTTTAAAGCGACAGAGAAACAACCACAGTCTAGGAGGGTCAACAAAGCGAGCAAGATGGGAGGCTGAACTCAGCTCACCACCTTCGGAATGCTCACCATCGTCCTTGGGGTCGTTAATCTCCGGCACCCAAAGCGCTCACGTTAGTGGCGGGACGTTCACTATTGTTGGACGCGATAGCATTACCACAGTACACCACCACTATGCGCCAGCTACTGTGGATATCTTGGAGATTCTCAACTCAATCCCGTTACCGAACTTTCGAAACATCCAATTGGACACTTATGCCAAAGCAACACAGGGAACGTGTGGATGGTTCATCACAGGCGATACATTTCTGTTTTGGGTCAAGAATGGAAAGATTCTATGGGCTGTCGGCATTCGTAAGTCGCTAAAGTTGTTGACTCTGTGGGACTGTTCTCATTTTGTGCAGCTGGAGCTGGAAAGACTATCTTAGCGTGCGTTGCGCTGTCTCTGCGCCCGTTCCTTTACTCACATATCGCAGCTCCATTGTTACCAACTATCTCGAGCAACTCGAGGAGGAGGCAGCAGGAGGCAGCATCTGTGTCGCTTATGTCTATGTGCGATACAGCGAGCCTTTGGCAGCACGGGACATCCTGGAGTCGCTTGTCAGGCAGATAATCGAGCGCCACGTAGACCTGGTTCCAGCTGCGGAGACTCTGTACGGAAAGCACAAGCGTGAACGGACAAGACCTGGCCAACAGGACCTCTTGCGATTGTTATCCCGGTTCACCGAGCTCGGTAAAACGCTGTTCTTTGTCATAGACGCGGTGGACGAAATGCCATCTGAGGAAAGAGCTGTCACCCTGGGTCTCCTTGCTTCTCTAGACGCGAGGTTGTTTGTGACCTCCCGCCCCTTGCCACTGCTCCAGCAATGTTTTCCCATGGCCCAAATGCTCGAGGTCACCGCTCATTCTTCCGACATAGACCTGCTCATTCAAGATTCTCTTTCTCGGCACCCTGATCTGATGGTGTTGCTCGAGGACCCCAACCTTGGAAATCATATCAAGCAGAAAATTCGTCAGAAATCCGGGGGAATGTAGGGCCTCTTCGAAACGTCAATACCCATCGCAGGCTTACATATTCTTCACAGGTTTCTCCACGTCAAGCTCCAGTTGGAGGCACTGCGTCATTGCATCAGCATTCAGGACGCAGAGGAGACCGTAGAACAATTTCCCGCTGATATTAAAGCAATCTACACGAAGACCTGGGAGCGGATACTAGCTCAGGGACAGAAACATGCTGGCTTGGCAAAGCTCGTCTTGCTATGGATCCTACATGCATCTGGCGAGATGACCATCGACCAACTGCGCCACGCAATTGCGACCTGCCCCTCAACCAGTCACTATGATGCAAGACGACTAGTGCCTGAGCCACTTCTTATCTCAGTATGCTGTGATAAAATAAGGTCTATGATCTTTAAATATTGCCAGGGTGGCCTGACAAATCGATTTGGATTCAAATGTGATTTAAGTACAATGTGGATTTAAATTCAGATTGAATCCAAATCAAGTAAAAATTCTATCGTTATCTGGAGGGATGAGAGGATGCACCAGGTGGACTCTGATTGAGTGATTCAAATTTGCCTTCAAAGTGATATTCAAATCGGATTCAAATCACAGATCTCAAACAAATTCATACTGGATTCAAAGCCACATTTAAAGTCAATTTAAATCGCAAATTAAAGTAGATTTAAATCGAAATTCAAAGACATAGATTCAAATCCGAATTCAAACCAATGTATTCAAATCGATTTAAATACACCACACAATACTCAAATCCGAATCCGCGTTTCCATAAATACAGTCCCAAGTTGGACTTGAAGTCCATAGCGTGTCGAAAGACTCGCAATAGCGAGCTCACTACTGGCCTTTTCCAATCCCACACGCTGAGGTGCCAACTCAACGGGGGGAAAGGCAAAAGACAGTAAGAGAGTCTATCGCGAAACCCCTACCCTAACCGTGGATTTTTAGTGGTTTTTACGATGGGATCAGAGCCGGGTAAAAAGGGCCAAGAGCGGTCGCATCAGAGGGCGCGGTACGGTGTGGTAAGGCGCCCGCCATTCGATGTCATGGACGCGAAGACGCGCCAAGCGCGCCAGGGCCAGGTAGACTACAATATGGATGTTCCATTAATGCATATGTATATACCTGCAAGGAAGAGGGCATAAATTGTATGTACATTTGAAAACTACTATGGTACCAAGAGGAATGGTGTATTGAGACCTCAGAAAGCGCAACCAAGGGGCTCCTTTTTCTCGCAAAGGGAGCTGGTGGGCTGCAGACAACGAGAGGCGCGCTATGCGCGCCAAGCCAAACGAAAATTGAGCGCCTCACACCCAAATTTAGGCGGTTTGAGTCGTTTGGCGGCGCCAGCTCAAAATTCCGAGAACCATCCTCCCGGGCTAGCTATCGGGCGATGCATCTCTTAAAAAGTGATTAAAAATCACGATTTTTAATCACTTTTTAATCATTAAGTCGCGCTAAGACTTAATGATGCTTAACGCTCATTTTTAGAATGCCTCGGGGAAGGTGGGTCTGCAAACCC
This sequence comes from Coprinopsis sp. MPI-PUGE-AT-0042, assembly GCA_020736565.1. Taxonomy (NCBI): domain Eukaryota; kingdom Fungi; phylum Basidiomycota; class Agaricomycetes; order Agaricales; family Psathyrellaceae; genus Coprinopsis; species Coprinopsis sp. MPI-PUGE-AT-0042. The sequence continues at coordinate 271,688 of JAHBOF010000040.1, read as the reverse complement.
ACTCGGAGGCAAAGGCCGGGCGTACCTGCTGATGACCCACATCTCAATGCGCCTGTGGGCCAGAAAAGGGGGTGTTCCGATGTTTTCCCTGTCCAAAAACACCTAAGGGAGGGCGGGGACATGCACTGTCCTCCTTGTACCTTCCCAGATTGTGGCTTTCATGTAGTCCTAGCCCTTTTACAAGCCCTAGGAAGAATGCTCAGTGACAAATTCTGATTTTATGTATTTCAGAGCGGTATATAACCCGCATAAATCACTAATTACAAGGAGCCGGAGGGAGGAGGAAGTGCAGGAGAGGGACCAGCAGGCGACGAAGCGCCCACCGGAAAACGCCGACGCGCCATCAAAGCCGCCATCACGCGGCATCCCAATAAGGCATGCTGTGCCTAAAAACCCAGCAATAAGTATGCAGAGAGTCGCTTACTTCCAACTCTTTCGATCGGTCACGTTCAGTAGCGTGACGATGAGCGTGCAGAATGCAAGAGCACATGTAGATTCATTCATTTTCAGATGAAAAGCTTCCATCTGCATCACATTCAGAGAAAACAGTCTGTGGGAGAAGGAAGGAGGAAACACACCGATAACCACACACAGCGCAGGTAACGAAAGTAGTCATCGGTTCGTCGCCAGATCCTATCTTGACTTGCCTGTACTGGCATCTCCTCTAAAGGCAGTGTCAAATTTACTTATGGGTATGCAGGAGTGTGTGCAAAGGCAACTGTAACATATACCGACCTGGTCACATTTGGAAGGGCCCTTCCTCCACTTGCCCCTCCGGCTCATTGGAAGGTTCAAACAGGTTAACTTGCTCAGCCTCTCTAATTTCGTTCTCCTTTCCCTCTTCCTGGGGCATTTTCCGCGAAGCCGTTGTGATGGGACGCTCGAGTTAGCTTGCCGTTCTCCCGATAAGATAAGTTGGCGGGTGAGAAGGTGAATCGCGGGTGCGGTGCCCCTGTTCATTGACATCATAAGATGTTGATCCATCAAAGCCTTCGCGAGCGCTCTGGGCGCCTGTTCCCAACGGGCTTCATCGCCCATTTCCAGACCGAAAAGGCCATGGTTGAGTCCACCAAACTTCTTCGATGCCGCAGCCCACGTAAAACGCAACTAATCCAGGACCTGAAGGCTCTTCTTCAGATACTGGTGCAAGACCGGCAAAGGGTTTCCTCGCAACATTCGAGGGGGAAATACATAAATGACGACAAAAACAAAGAGTTTGGCTTGGCTTCAGTGAAAGAAAAAAGGAAATTCGCGATCATTCTTGAGGCAGAAGTGAATGTCAAAGTCACATTTGCAGTCGTGGAGATACAGCGAAACCAAGAGATCTTTCATCTGTACAATTGAGGTAAGAAGCAAATATCCGAGGGAACGCAACAGCCAAAATACCTGATACCACACACAGTGCAGGTAGCGAGAGTAGTCATCGATTCGTCCGCGCTTCTCGTGTGTGCCTGTAGGTACCGACATTTGCGCTGAAAGGCAGTGTGGGGATGGGTCCAAGCTCGGGTGAGGAGGGGGACCCATAATGGCTGACCTGTTTACATTTGGAACACTGGAAGGCGCTGGTCTCTATCTCTCTCCCCTGCGCCAACAGCGATTTGTACACCTTTTCTTACTCGATCTTCTTTCGCGCTGCTTCGCCTGAAGACGTTTCCGCCATTCTGAGATGCCAGGAGGTTGCGAGGTACAAGGGTAGTTTGGATAAGATAAGTCCTCAAGTGCTGTTCCCCTATTCATCTCATAAGAATGATCATCATCAATCCTTCAATCTTGCTTGTCTTAGACAAGGTAAGGACGGTAAAGGGGTTCCACCCTCTCGCCACCGTGTTCAAGTCTCGGTCCGGGGCAGCAGAGCTATGTGGGGGGATTCGCATTTGAAACTGGTCGAACGGAAGAGATACGTACATCTAAGCCTAGGAGGACTTTCACCTACAATGGCAGTCAGACACAAGATATTGGCAAGGAAGCTCAAAGCAAATGGGGCTGACGTATTGCCGCACCCAATACAAGTAACGAACGTCGTTATCGGTTCGCCGGGCCCCCTTGTCTGGGCCTGTCGGTACCTGCATTTCTTCTATCGGAAAGTATGGGATCCAGTGGGTCCAAGATTCGGGCGAAAAGGACACGAACGACGAACCTGTTTGCATCTGGAATACCGGAAAGCCTCAGTCTCTGCCTCCGGTTCTTGTGCCGCCAACGATTTGAACAAGCGGTCAGCCTCGATCTCCTTGTGAGCTGTTATCTTCTCGTCCGATTCCGTTTTTTTTGTACGTCTTCCATCCTCCAAACTGAGGTGAGAGGCTGCGAGTGAGAAGGTGCTCTGATAAGATGGTGCAGCGCCCCTGCCATTGCTAACATCTGAATCATGACAAAGTTAATCCGATGCATCACACCAGCGCCAAACACATCCTGTTTCACAGACCGAAAAGGGCAGGGAGCATGCGATGACTGAGTACACAAAGCATATTCGATAGCACAGCAAGTGCAGGACGGGAAGACGCTGCTTCAGGTATTGTTGTCACGAGAAAATTTCAGCAAAACAGGTATACCAACTTGCGACGTTGAAGAGGCGGTCTGCCGGTGACCTATGGATGGTCTGACCTGCGAAAGGGTGGATTCTTCAGGCTTCCATGACACGGGAGGATCTACGCGGATGGGAACACTGAAATCCTCAAGAAAGAGGGGCAATGCTCACGCAGAAGCGCTCCATTGCAAAGGTTGACTTTGATGCAAAGAAAGCGGGCTTCCAACCATTCACTGACTTTGTCAATTTCTTTTCTGTCAAAGAGGGGTAGATCCGAAACTCGAATTGGTTGAAAGAACCGCGTTTGCAACAGATTGAAAGAAAGAGCTATGTATGTATGCCGAAACCTAAGAGAACTTCCACCTACAACGACAGTCAGAAACGAGCTTTTTAGGGAAGGGGAAATCAATATGATACTGACCTGTTTCCGCATACAGTGCAAGTAACGAACGTAGTCATCGGTTCGTCGGCACTTCTCGTCTGGGCCTGGCGGTACCTGCATTTCCTCTATCGCAAGTATGGTTTCAGTGAGCCCAAGATTCAGGCGAAAAGGACGAGCGACGAACCTGTTTGCATTTGGAGCACTGGAAAGCCTCCGTCTCTGCTTCTGCTTCCTGTGCTGCCAGGGATTTGAACAGGTTTTCATCCTCGATTTTCTTTCGCGCTGCTTTCTGCTCGTCCGAAGCCATTTCCTATAGATATCATCAGCATTGGGGAACAACAGATGGGAAGGAGGTAGGAATGCGCACTTCACTGCTCATCACAGCAAACCGTTCGGGGGAAATCTCGCCAGAGACAATGTCCTCTCTAAGCATTGGGTTATTCTTATCTTTGAGATTGACAAAGAGGGAGCGGATTTTGCCCTTGTATGCCCCGTTGGTGCTATCATCGTGGTTTTTGAATACGGCAGCTTCAATCGCGCTTGCTCGTTTCTGCACCAATTCCACAGCTGACGAACAGGTAGGTCAGGACAGCTTTTGCTAGTGAGGATCGCCGGGGAACTTACGAGCACTGGAATCGGATGCGAGAGCGTCGTAGATGAGCTCCATACACTTATTCCTCGTCGAGTCGCCCGTATCGCCCTTTATACCATCCGACTTGGCCGTTCGGACTGCAGTGGGAGTTGAAGGCGTTGCCACTGCTCCCACTGAAGACTTTGAAGTAGCCTGATGCTTTCCCTTGGCCGACGGTGCAGGGGACCCATGGCTTGCCTTTTGCTTGTCAACCTCCCCTTTCCATTTCCTGACCACTTCTTTGGCAAGGTTGGCGACGGTTACCGACTCGTTTGTGCGCAGTTTGCCAACGGCTAGACCAGCTTTCGATTCCTATTTGCCGAGAAAGGTGTTTAGCGCCCAAAGGTCAGACAGAGAAAATGAACGCACTCACCCTGAGGATCTGTTCTGTCACGACAAAGTCGTTCTTGAGGATGTTCAGGATCGAGATGATATCCTACATGACGGCCGTCAGTAAACCGAATCAGCTGGAATTCCCTGACGTATGCGCGACCGACGATACGCGCATATTTCACGGGTTTCCCATACGACGAACACTTACCCCTTCGTTTTGTGCACTGGTGGCCTGCTGGAGCTGCTTTACATGCTTTTTCAATTCTATTACGGGGCCAGACATGGCTACAAAGGAGACTGGGGATCGTGTGCCACTAGGCGTATCGAGTTACAGCAGCGATGTCCTACTACGGCCCACAGTGCCCTATTCTTCGTTGTTCGTGTTCTCGAGTAGGCAGAGGGCAGGCTGGTTTCAGTGCTATGGTCTTCGTCGTCGTTCGTTATCGTCGTCGTCGGGTGCAACGAGCAAGACGCGACGAACGCCTTCGGTCCTGTTGGCAGCGTGTGGGAAAAGGCTACGCAAATTGGACCTATGTTGAAACCCCGACTCGCGCCGTGATAGCGCTGGCCCGACAAAGGTCTGCTTCAGCGACCACCACGACCGCGAGCTTCAGGAACGACGACGAGCACCAGGGACGTCCATAGATTGACTGAAAAGAAGTATGGCAGCCACAGAAGGTCTCCCCCCACTAGAACCGCTGTTCAAGCGAAATGCGAAAAGGACCTGGGACGTATTCGCGTCGGAACTGGACGACATTACCGGCGGCAGGGAGGAGGAAACTAGGCGAGTAACCGTGCGGAAGGAGCCCTGAGCATATAATCTAACTATTATACAGCTCTCGACTACGCCTAGCAGTCAAAATCCGGGACGAATACAACGATTACAAGGTTCTACCGCCTACACTGCTCTCACAGCAGGGCGGCGTAGGCCCAGCAAGACCCAAAGATCCTGCTACTGCAGGACGCAAAATGATTACCTCAGGTGCAGATGCTGACCGCTCAACATCTCGTATGATAGCCAGAATCGACAACACCCCCGTCCAACTCCCATCCACATTCTCTTCTTCCTCCACGCTCTCCAAAGCTCTTGCCCTCCACAAACAAACACACACGGTGAAACCAACATTCCACCCCCAGTGGAAGTTGACACGCGTGATTTCGGGCCATCTGGGTTGGGTACGCAGTGTCGCAGTGGAACCAGGGAACAAGTGGTTTGCGACCGGTGCGGGGGATAGGGTCATCAAGATTTGGGATTTGGCAAGTGGGGAATTGAAGCTGAGTTTGACGGGACATATCAGTACGGTGAGAGGCCTGGCTGTGTCTTCAAGACACCCGTATTTGTTTAGTTGTGGAGAGGATAAGGTGAGTCTCTGGACGTCTTCCCGGAGTTCGGTACCTAATGAGCGTTGTAGATGGTCAAGTGCTGGGACTTGGAAGCCAACAAGGTCATCAGGCACTATCACGGGCATCTGTCTGGTGTCTATTCACTTGCTCTGCATCCTACACTGGATGTTCTCGTGACGGCTGGTCGAGACGCTTCTGCACGCGTGTGGGACATGCGAACGAAAGCTCAAATCCACGTCCTTGCAGGTCACACAGCGACCGTTGCAGACGTGAAATGCCAGGACTCGGATCCTCAGGTCATAACCGGCAGCATGGACTCGACCGTCAGGTAACTCACTTGGCTTTACCTCCGAGTTTCCTTACTGAACGAAACGCCAATAGACTTTGGGATCTGGCAGCAGGCAAGACAAGCGTGACACTCACACATCACAAAAAGTCGGTTCGAGCACTGGCCATTCATCCCACCGAGTACTCTTTCGCCTCTGGCTCTGCAGGCGGTAATAATATCAAAAAGTGGAAATGCCCCGAAGGAAACTTTGTCTTCAACTTTAGCGGACACAATGCCATCATCAACACGCTGTCCGTCAACGCAGAGGGCGTGTTCTTCTCAGGAGGTCGGTTGTTTTCCTCACTTGATCCTGAAACTTGAGACTTAGCTGTACACAGGCGACAATGGAAGCCTATCATTCTGGGATTACGACACCGGCACACCGTTCCAAAATTTGGAAGATATCCCACAACCTGGCTCTCTCGAAGCTGAAGCGGGTGTATTCTGCTCGACATTTGACCAGACAGGGACAAGGTTGATCACCGGTGGCGCAGACAAAACGATCAAGGTACGTTATCTTGCCTCTTTGTGGTATATCTATCGCCCATCATTCTTTGGGCGCCTGTTTGTCCTCCTTGGCCATCGAGACGAAACCTTGAGCCTCCCTTGCCTTCTATCCTTTGCATGCACCATTGATCCAGATGCATGGGTCTGGGTTGCTCATGCCCGTGTTGGGACATACCCATTCCTGCCTAGATTTGGGAACCACTTCCTGGGGTTTCCCCTGCCATGTGCTGTAGTCTTCCTACCTTGACCTGAGCTGACGTTTGTCTTTTTTTAGGTCTACGCGGAGCAATCGCAGTAGCTTGTTTTGCGAAAGCTCTACGTTATAAATGACTGGATGACGACGTCAATGCAGGGCGGGTAGTGATGAATTACATCATGTGCTAGAGGTGGTGGTGTAATGTTGCCGTTGTTTGTTGTATCACTATCCTTTCCCAAACTAATCAACCTCTCCTTTGCCCTCTCTGGGCTTGTCGAGCCAACCGCCTGGATGTGATAAGCTGGACAGCATGGATGTGACGGAGCCGTGGCTATCCTCATACTATTTCCCTTTGTTGGCAAGCGGGGTACTGAGAACTGGGGCGGTGGACTGGATTTCATAACGGTAGGAACAAAGTTGCCATTTTGATTTTTTGTATCTTGATCATGGTGGCGTGAAGAGGGCTCCCTCCGCAGTTCAGGTTGCCGTGCGTGTTGAACGGACCTGCAGGCTCGAGATTGGCATGAATGTTCAAGTCTTTTTAAAGGAATGAGAGTCATCAAGTTGTGTGAGGATGACCGGGCGGTGTGAATCTCCGCGAAGAATGAATGACCCTGCCTTGCTGTCGATTGAGCGGTCCTATGAGGTCAATGCTGCTAGACACCGTTTATTTTATCGCAGGCAGGGATGGACGAGCATGAACCAAGTGGCATAGCAAAAACAATTATAGACCGTGGAGACAACAAAAACACCAAAGAAAACAAGCTAAGTACTACAACACAAGGACCAGGATTCCATCTATAATTACAAAAACACACCTCGAAACCGATAACAATTTTGAACCCGAAGAAAAAAAACCACATAGAACAAAAGAGGAACCCCAAGAAGTATGTACACAGATGACCAAAAAAAACAGAAGGAAAGAAGAGGAAAACCCAAAAGGGAAGGGAAAAACAACGGTGACGAGGACAATGTTCAGGGTATTGGGATTTCAGTAATGTGCATGGATATGTGTGGGAGACGATATTGTATCAAATGAATGGTCGAAATGTTCTGTTGCAGGTGTTCTAGAAGGATGTTGGTTGTACGAGTCGAAAGCATTCATGAGAGGGTTGAATCAGGGATGGGAAGGACCTTAACCAGCCCATCCAGTCAACGAGTTGGACGCATTCGCCTGAGAGGGATAGTTCAACGCCTGGCGATAAGCCGGGTACGTCCCACTTGGTACGGTCATGCAGGAAGGGATCGCGGGTAGAAAGCGAGGGTCTACCATCTGGTGCGAGGGTGGTGCCGCATAGTTCGCCCGGAGAGGATAGCACGAAGCAGAGTACGATCCATCGATCTCTTGTGAGGCCGAAGACAAAGAAGCATAGACCTTTTCGTTCGCCGGTGCTGGAGCTGCATCCGGGGGAGAGGCGCCCGAAGGGGAAGAAGAAGACTTCATCCGCATCGAAGAGGGGGAAGCGGCGGGGCCTGCAGTGGTCGCTGGATCTCCATTGCCACCCCGGCCAGGCAAATAACCTTGTACGTCTGTCGAGGCAGCATAACTGCTCGAAGAAGCGTCCTTCGAAGCAGCCATGTCTTCGGTGGTGCCTGAAGCTCGCCGTTCTCGAACCTTCTTAGCCTTCTCTGCATCCTTTTCTTTGAGCATGTTGACGAACTCTTCGTTGATGCTGGCTCCATAGTCGGCGAATTGCTGATCGAGGATAATGTAGTCCTTATCGTCGACGGGGGCAGCTTCTTGCTTACGCTTGGCTTTCTTGGTAGAAGGTGCGGGTGGGGGTAGGGGCGATGGTTGGGTGACCGGTGCTTCTGAAGGAGCTGGAGGGGGGATTGTAACGGCCTGAGGGACCGCTTCGAGAGGGGTATGGTTCGCGGGAGGCTTTGGCAAAGCCTCAAGACCTGCTGCGGGAGGCGGTATTTCTTGCGACGCAGGATTAGCGTACACGTCAAGACCGTGCCCAACTAACGATGTGTCGTAGTAAGGGGGGCTCGTCCCTTGAGCAGCAGGGATGTAATACCCGTGCGCGATAGGGGCCATGGCATGACCTGTCGAAGTGATGTATCCCTGGACATAGGACGTCTGGAGCCAGGTCGGATCTGAGCTTCCCCCATCGACGATGGCAGGGGTACCGCAAAGTCCTGAGGTGGGAGCCTGAAGATGTACACCATAGTAATCTTCGCTCACTGAACCTGGTGTGATCGGGGACGAGACGTCCGAAGAGATGTACGAAGCAGTGGGAGAGACGTCGCTGTACCCTCCAACAGAGGACGGAGAGCCTGTGGGATCGAGGAGCTCAGGAGAAGCGATGCGCGAGCTCCGCCCTGACCATGCCAGATGTCGGCGCCCCTGCATATCAATGGGACTGGCCTGGAGGCGTGCATGCCTGTCTACCTTGGACAGGGACATCACGCGCCCACCTGACGCTGAGAGGCCCGCGTGTTGCTGGATCGTGGTATCGGGAAGATAAGGCGGTGGTACCGGTCCCATTGCGACAGCTGCCGGGAGAGAAAAATTTCTTTCCTGTCGCTCAACACGCTCGTCTTTAAAAAACGGCTTTCGTTGAGGCTTGGCACCGTAGACCTTCTTTTTGGTAAGCCCGTGGACTTGTTGTAGCCGGGAGACTAGGCTAGGAGGCGGGTCCATCTCAGGAGAGTGAGATGTCTGCGGCATAGAATCGCCTGCAATCTGTTCTGGGTAGCCTGGATCCTGCGGAAAAGTGTTGCGCCGAGGAGGCATCGCAATGCGCCCAGGCCGTAGTGGTGTCTACATAAGAGAAATTAGGAAGGTTAGGAGGATTGTAGACTTTTGATTAATGTGACTTTATTATTCAGACGCACATTAGCTTGACCTGTGAAGCATCTTTAGCTACATGATCTGTAGAGAAACCTGTCTCCCAAACTCACCGTAGCTGGGGTGATCGCTGTGCGGAGCAGGCAAAGTGGAGAAACGAAGGGAGACCTCGGAGTCAGCGGGGAATGAAACGAGGTCTTCAACTGTACGTTCCAAACGCAGCTGAATAAATGGAATCAAAATCCGTATCGCGTTCGGATGGTATAATAAAGGCTATACTCACGGTTTCATTGAATAGCGTAGCCAGGGCGGACATGTCTTCTTTGGCCCGAGTAGTAAGTGTGTGGCAGTATATGTTCATCTAAACGGAGCTTGATGCATTAGCCAAATGAAGGATATAACCGCCACCACTGTACCTGAGCCAGTTTTTCAGCCAGTTCGCCCCATGTCGAAGACTTGGGGGCGCCATTCATCTCGCTAGCAAGGCTTGACTCTGCATTGTCGATCGGCGTCGATACGGCGACGATGATGAGGTGTAGGGAGTGCCCCTGCGTGTGATTATGGCTCGCCAGACCCGCAAGAAACTACCGAGCAGCGACCGACATCATTTATTAGAGGAACCGATATGTATTTTGATTGTTGGGGAACCCCTCGCTCACCTCAATGGCGCCATCGACCCTTGTTGACGAAATCCGATTCTCCGGCATGTAGTTGAGGCAAACCTCGTTCAGGGCGCGACGCGGGTCATTGTATCGTCGAGGTTGAGTGGTGGAACTCGCCTGAAGTGGTTGGCTCTCCAGAACCCATACATTCAAAGGACCCTGGGCTGATGTCAATGACGAGCTTGAACGGGGAAGCTTCGACTCACTGTTGCTGGCTCAGCGGGATGCAATTTGTTCATGAGCCTTTGAAGGTAGCGATCCCTAAGATCGTCCCAGATGTACGACATCGCTTGGGAGTTCTCGACCAGCAATAGGACATCTGTCGGCTGGTCCGGGACGGGAGCGTTGAAGACCGTGCTTTCAGCCATAGGAGCGGGTACGGCAGCGGGCCCTGCAGGAAAGGAATTTGTGGGGCGAAATCCCGAGGCCAGATGGCCAGAATTGAAATCGACACTTGCCAGTGTGTTACTCTGCGCGATTGCGGCTTCGTCCAAGGTGTCTAGCGCAGAGAAGAGCCAATTAGACCGTAGAACCTTGGGAAATGTAGGAAGTTGGATATCAACCGTCTACTGGGCCCAATTGCGGACTTCTGAATTTGACAGCCAGCTTTGCGACGATTAAACTATTATCACCGCCTATGGTGAGCTGAGATGTCCCCGGGATACGGACAACCTGAACACGCTCACGGGCAAATCTGCCAGGCGAAATGAAGAACAGCAACCGGCCAACCACAATGGGCGGCTTCAAGGCCAGGGTGATTGGTATATGTAAGACAAAGGGCCTCCCGCAGCAGTACAGGCACTGTGAATTCTGCGATGCCCAAGGGTCCCAGAAAATGGTCTAGTTGGGAAAGAAGAAAGACCGGTAAGACCAATCCAGTTCACTTCCGCCACCGGGTCTTCTGGTGGGTGACAGATTTTGTGGGGATGACGACGGACTGGATAAAGTTTTCAGATGGTGGTGGTCATAAGGCACGACGCAACGATGCGCTCAGTATTGCCATAGCCAACACGTGGTACATCGTAAGTCCTTTCAAGACTTCGATTCAAATCCCATTTTGGTCCATAACTACATGCATTACAGGACATGAGGTGATACTAAAATGATCTTCGGATTCTCAATCGCGGGTAGGCTTGTGTCCACTCGGGATACTTCCCGTAGGACCGGCTTGCCACCACCATGACAGCTTCGAAAGAAGAGCTACAAGGCGTTCTCTTCCTACAAGGAAACTCTTTTGAAAAATATATATGAAACAGACCTTCGGCGAGGATGCACGTAGCTGATGCTTGGACACTACTGGTTCTGATGCCAGTCACGACGCAATAGATCGATTGGCACGACCACGTTGCAGCCCACGCAGCATGACTCAAAAGGACAACCGGGAAGGATTCACATGTATTTACTCGAAACAGGATGACTGATTCGATAACTGGCAATGAAATAGGCAGCGAGGACGTGGGGCAAGAGCACGCCTCGCCACCATCTGCGGAGGACGGAACGGAGACTGGCATCAGATTCTCGGCGACTGACGATGCGTTTGGAAATGAGCCTAGCAGGATATTGGCCATCTCGGAATCCAATGGAAATTTACTCACCAGAAGTGAAGACACGGAAGAAGCGGAAGCACCTTGATCAGGTTAGATTGTCTCCTAGTGAAGGGCCGTGAGCTTTTGGGAACTCATTCATTCAACTTTAGATATCACCTGTGGTCCGCATGTGAGCCATTCCAAATGGCGAATGTCGTTCTTGCTGACTATGGTGTTCGCCTTAAGATCAGCTAGCCGCCTCGACTTGCCGCATAAAGGCTGACATACCTTTCGAATTCGTGATTCACGAGATTGTAAGGTGGGCTCTTCACTTAATTGGTCCAGGATAACGAGAACTTGGATGCTTTCATTCCCAAATAGATGATTGCTTTCCAGCGAAGTTACTCCATGACCAAGGCCGAAGTTGTCGTCCCCGTTGGGCGCTTAATCGAAAAAAGTTGGGTTGGAACCGTTCTTCGCAATCAGTAACGAGGCCATGGAAAAACCAGGCCGAGACCGCGGTTCAAAAACCTCGAATGAGGAGCTTTTTGCCGAGAGATTGGCCTGTATCGTACCCGAACATCGCGCGAAATATGTATTAGCGATTCTTGTCGTTGGAATTTGGTTGTTGATGGCGGTGCATCTGCTTCACCTACTGCGTCTTGGGGAAGCAGCAAATTGGCTGTAGGTTTCTCCACCTCTTAGTGTTCGCGTGCTAACTCGTCTTGGGAAACCATGTCAGCAGACCTTGGCTCGTAGGATGAGGAATAGAGTTGGAACCGACGGCAGTTCTGTACCAGTGATTATACCACGATGGCTCATCGATTACAGAGACATGCTCACGGTTGTTACCTATTTACGCCAGTCTTCTGTCAGGGGCATTTCGACAGCATGAAGGAGGGTGAGGACTGCTGGGGTTGACGATGAACCGAAGTGTACTTTTGTGACAAAGCTGTTAGATGCCAGAACGCAGGCGATACCAGGACCGCCCTGCTGAACCAAGACCCAGAGAGCTATAGGAGAGTGTTGTCTCTCGCGCTAGGATCCATCATCTGCAACAGAGCATGTTGAATCCCAAAATAGTACATCCGTGAATGGGTAGTCAAATTGGAAATCCACGCTTCCGCTAAACAGATGCAAAGATAGAAATCGATCCGAGTGCCGACGAATAGCTTGACCTGTATGTAGGTACAGAGCATAGAAGCAGAGCGCCTCTTTCAAGATCGAGAGTTAGGCAGCAGTATTTCTACGATCTCATTAGCGCTGTGATCGAGAACTGTAGCCAATCTTTATCGTATGTTCATTCCCCGTTGTGTCGTCCGTCCGACCCATCGGGGAGAAGCCCGTCTTTTCACCGATGGAAAAGTATAAGTTTGGAAGTTGCCAGCAATTCAGCAGAGACCTAAGTAGGTCCCATGAGCAGAATTTGATCGCCGTGTCGTACAAGTGCCACAGAGCCCGATCCATTCAGTTACGGTGGACCGTCTCGAGCCAAGCGTATGTCTTTCCGAGGAGTAGAGAGGATCTTCCATATGAGTAGACGGCAGCTGCCAGGACGTTGACAGTCTGGTGTAGTTCCGAGCCGCGAGAAGGTTTCAGCAATCCTTCTTCAACGCCGAAAGGGCAAGTCATGCCCAGGTCATGTTATTGACCTCGTCACAAATCGGTCGAATCGCCCCAGTGAGAAGTGCTAAGCCACTGAGGCATTGAATAGAAGCCGCCATAGAACTGGATGCCGTTAGGCTTTGGGTGATAAGTGGGAAGGAATCTCTGCCTTTTCTGGAGTCTATTGAGGAAGTGGACCTGGAAACATAGCAAGGTTTGATCGAAGTCGCTCGTTCTGGTGAGCCACTTTCTGAAACGAGAAACCTGACCGGGAAGGTGCCGGCAATCTCGCTTCTGTATGAGAGAGTGCTGAACCTTGTTTCTTCACCGGGTAACATGTTTAGAAGACTTTGGCCAAGAGATGAGTCGCTGGATGGCCAAAAGGGTGGTAGATGTGGTCCAACGAAGGACCTCAAAACTCGAAGCGGCGCATGTTTCTTTTCAGTGATCGGAAAGGGCCGAGCGGATGTCCGTAATTAGGGGCTTCGGCAACCGCCAGTCAATTCGTCCTCCCAGAGTCCCAGATTGTGGAAATCTCACACTCGAAGTGCAAAAGGAATCGTATTCAATAATCCTAGGACTAGGTATGCACAGTGAGGTTATACTCGCCCTTCTCGCGTAGCCGTTGGCGCGAAGACAACGTGAGGTAAATGAGTCTATGTGGTGAGCTGTTGAATTCTGTAGAAGGTCAAAACCCAGACGGGTTCTTGCAGGTGCGGTGCACAGGCTTCCTCCTTTCAACCTTAAAGCTTACTCTCTCAGGAGGGCTTCCACTTTAATTTCAAGGTGGAGCAATTAGAAGAGGAACTCCTGTGCAATGTTTAGCGCAAGCAGCCATGAGCACAAATGAGTCAAACTCACGACATCCAGCGTCTTTCCTTGATGTTTATGCAGCTCTTCAGCCTCCCGCTTCCAATTCGACCCCACAGCTAGCGCTTCTAATTTCCAATCGGTTTCAACCCAGTCAATCAGCCGTTTCCTGAAAGCATCGAGCGTCATATGGGGCGCAATGAACCTGCGAATGAATGAGCGTGCAGCGCTTGGCACAAGGAATGTTAGTTACCTATCAATTGGCGTGTTCGTAGCCTGTTTGATGGCCTCGACAAAGCCGGTGTAGTTGCGAGCATGGACGGTGTAAACATATCTGGTGGTGATAATAAGGTTTGTGTGCTACATTGACCATCTTGGTTACTCACGGAGGTCCAGGCCCAAGTCGAGTAAACTCGGGATGTTGCGTCTCCCATTTAGCTTCGTTCCACGGGTCAGCTTCGTCAAAGAAACGAACCTTCACGAGAAAGGTAAGATCAGCGGAGCGCAAAAAAGCAGACAGCATGCGTCACTCACTGGGTTCAAGAATGGCACTCCAAGGCAAAGCGCATCGTACGGTGATGGACTCCAGGTGGGCAAACCGATGCCCAGCATGAGTTTACTTTTGCCTACTTCCTTCATGAAGTTCTCTCGGCTCAGCGGATGGAGATTGTCAATTTTTCCTGGCTCCTCAATATCCTTCCATCCCTCGGCCGGCGGATCCTGACCTCCGGGCTTGAAATCCGGATCGTTTCCATAACCTCCAACAAACTTAATCCCTAACTCATCGGCGGCGCGTGAGTAGAAATCAGCTTCCCATGAGGTATCGAAATGAACATAAGCAAGCTGTTTCATGAGGATGTACACGCGATGGTCTCGTTCCTCGGGGGGCAGAACATGAAGAGCCTTGCATTTCTCCTCGATCGAGTACCTGGAGAACACGTCGTTACATCACATGCCCTTGAAGAATGAATGTCAAAGCTTACCCGATGTATTGATAGGGAAAAGCGGGTCCATTGTCCACCGCTGTTATTATCCAAGATCCACCCAATGGGGTCGCATCGGTAGGCGTGCCATACCAATCGAGTTTAGGGAAGTAGTTCATGTCAAAGATCTTCCAGATGGGTATACCGTCTGGGTTCTCAGTATGCTTTATACACTTGCGATTGTATATGCACTTGCCCGGCCGTTCGCCAATGACCAGCTGCAGCTGGCGTCATTAAACGAGCTTCAATTGAGGCATAAGGTCACATTACCTCGACATACGACCCATAAAGTTGGTATAGGAAGGGGGCCTCGGCTATTGGGTTATCAGAAACATCAAGCTTATTTGGATTGAAGGGCGTACCCCAGCCTTCAATAACTAGCACTGTATATCCAAGCTCGTAGAACCCCTTGAACTACGACCATCAGTGTTAAACAGCGGTGATTCGTTTTTACTTGCAAGACTCACCATCGCTTCGCCCCTAATTATATGAGCTGTCAGACCTGGACATGCGCCACAAGAAAGCAATTAAACTGACCATATCGACTCTCCTCTGCGCCATCCATCCCATAGTCCATACTTTGTGTCTGGAGACGCGAATAGGATGATCTTGCGCTTATTCGGATGACATCGTCGTTCGCCAGCGACACACGAATAGAGCTCACTGAGCTGTCTCATATTCCAGTGTTCTTGATTGTTGTCCAGCCGGAGTTTTGGTATCTCGAAGGGCGCTTGTGTAAGTACTGTTGCATTTTTGCTCGGTGAGCTGCCCTTTGCGTCAGTACCGCTGTGAGGTGGCGGATTGGTTGTTGTTGCTTGTGGGCGGTCGAAAGTTTCGGTGGATGAGGCGACTGGAGGTTCACGGACATAGAGCCAGGGAACCATCACAATGAATGTGAGCCCGAAGATTAGGAGTAGAAGCCATCTCCTGGATTTGTAGGACATCCTCTAGATCAGGACAGGAAGCAAGGCGAATTCTTTCCCCAGGAAAGATGGATGCACTGAGAGGCGTAGTTTTCAGGCAAAAGCCAGCATGAGATAGCAGGAGGTTGAAGCAAGAAACAAGAAAGGCAAAACAGCGAGGTCGTTGAGCAGAACACAATCGAAACGGCGGTCAAAGACCAGCGCTCCACCTTTGCCCTATGTTTTCGGCTTCGGAGGATTTAGTGTCTGCGTTCCGTTAAAATGATCGGCGCGGAAGGCACATGCGGTCGAGACCGATTTCATTTTTCTCCTTGTTCTTGTCCTTCGAAGTAAGCCACTTTGTTTCGAACAAGGTTCCGTAGGGTTCCGTCAAGGGAAGCGGCCGAAAAGAGACGGGAGCGCACTGCCTCAGCGATATGCATTTTCTCTGAGTGCGCCCTCAGAAGCTTCGTTGGCCGCTTGTCTTGTGATTTATGTTCAAGGCGACCTTTTTAACATATAAACTCACAAGTCTTGCTCGGAATTCCTGTGACCTGCGAAACCCTCACTTCCAATCCACCCAATAAGTGCTCACTGACCCCCCGCACACCCTCTGCAGTGTGAGCTAAACATGGAGGAGGGGATAGAGGACGGAAGCCTATGAATGCGCTCAACAGTGTGCTTGCGGTAAGTGAGTAGTCTGTGACAATATGACAATGTCTGACGGTGGCGGCTGGCGATGGGGCTTCGTGGCAGGAGATCTTCTTGGTGGTGTCCTGCATTGAGGCATTAAGAGCAGGGGAAGTTGTCGGATTGTCGAGAAGTCGAGACGCCATGGAAGCAGCAAGATTGTGTGGACGTCTTCCCAGGGTATGCATCTTTGAAGCTGATGCTATATCCTAATTCTCGACGTATGCCAATTTGTGCTCAAGGCAACCAACAAGTAAAGGTGACTGCCCTGGGCAGTTCTCGATACTCCCTATCACTGTAGCTTGTTGGGTCGGGGATGTTGCGACTTGGCCACCAGGAACTGCTACCTTGCGCTACGCCTCTGTTGATCATCTTGTCACATAGAATATCTCACCCCGTGGTTCTGATACCCGCATCTCCACATCATCCCCACTGATGAACTGGAATCGAACCTCGCTCGAAGGTTTCCTCCAGGCCCCATCTTTGCTCAGCATTCAGCTCGCCAAACCGGTCTGCCGCGCGCAGAGTCGCCCTAGGTCAAAACCTGGAGAGCTAACGATACACAATTCCCGTGTCAGGCGCCTGCGGTCCTATCTCCCGGTCCGACTCTCCTATGAGCTCTCCTTCGAGCTTTACTCCCCTGCGGAAGCAGCCATCGTCCCTACGAAGCCATGCAACTTCGCGGATCCATGGAAGCGGGACAGAGACAGAGACCGATAGGTGGGAAGACCCACTGACCTCGCACCCTTTATCAACCTCGGCGCCTTCAGCACAAGCTGTAAATATTTCACACCCTTATTCTTCACCCGCAACGACGTCGACCAGCGCCCAACGGGGCTCAATGGGCTCCCCACGCGCACATCCCTACCAGCTGGCTGCCTACAGCAACAACTATCGTTCCGCGCAGGATGACAATGGCATCTATGAGCAGCCAGCCCGACCAACAGCCGCCGCATCGAAAGAGGCGCCCGTGAACATGCGCGAGAAAGACTTGCTTTCTCCTCGAACGCCCAATACCTCTGTACCCACCAACGCTCTCCTCTCGAACGAAGTAGGACAAGAGGAGCTCCAGAAGCGGAGGAGCCAGCGTCGAAAAACAGCACATCGGCGGACGTCTTTGGCAAGTCTGCGCATTCTCAACCACTATCCTGTCCCGTCGGCACCAAAAACCCCACGGCTGGAGAAGTCATCAATTCCCCAAATTGTGACCTTCTTCAGTACAGCTCTCATTTTGCCTATCATCCTCCCTGTCATCTATCTACCGACAGGGCACGCCATCCTACGGCTTGCCCAACAGTCCAAAAGGCTACCCAGTCCTTCGATATACACCCTCGCAGAAATACCTTCCTCAGTGAAGGCGGGTGCTGTGGGTGGTGCCATCCTCGCACTTCCTCTTCTCCTGGTTCTGTACCTCCTTGGTTTCTTTCCTTCCTCAGTATCAGGGAACGCAGACTCTTCATCAACCCCACCGACCCACCATGCAGGGCAGGATTTCTTCGACGACTCGGACACGGAATCTGTAAAATGGAGCTCAGCACGGCTGGCGCGCTATGGCAGCATAGCACTCGTCGCTCTGTTGGTTCTGTCGATAGGTGGGATGACAGGGCCTTTGGGTGCGACGGCGCTATCTTCATCTAGCGGAGATCCTGTGCAGGACGCGAAGCTAGGGCTAGAGGTATTCCTGACACCAGGAACTGCTGCAGTTGCGGGTATGGTTGGAGGATGTATAGTGGCGGGTGGCTCGTTGGCCATGATTGTATTGAGCGCAGGAATGATGATGCTCTTTGCCAGCGTCGACAACCGGCAGCTAGAGGTATAGCAACCGCCTAGACTTCTCGGACCTTCTGACCGTCCTTTGTACATATCGTGGACACTTTGCATGCCCTGTCACTTATAATTCGTTCTTCCATGTTGTACTTACCTAGTGTAACCATAGCCTGAGATGACCTCTTTATGCTCACCGTCCTTCAGTTGATGCAATGCAGTCGTCAGCTTGAGATTCAAATTGCCGAGCCGCTTCATTTTTGATTCTTCCGTATATGCACTGAGGTGTCGATTGGCAAGCTTCTCTGAGGGTAAGCAGTTCGAAAAGCTTGACGAGCAGTGATTCAAGGTGCGCCGAAGCTATTGTCCGATAATAGAAACCAAACGAAAGTGGGGTAGACCAGGGGGGGCCAAGAGACCAGATGATAAAAACATATATCGGTAATTAACGACCATAAATAAAAGCACGCAAGGTACCAAAACAAAAACTGACAAGGGAACCTGACGAAAAAGTAGCGTAACGTAGTAGCGATGTAGTGGTAGAAACCCTTTCGAACTTTGAGATCGTAAAAAGAGGTGAAAAAAAGACAACAGCCAACGATAGGTTATAGAAAATGGAAACAGGTCATAAAATTATTGCTGCTTTCGTGACAGAGTAGAGGAATGACGAAGAGGGGAATGGAGAAAGGAGAGCCAACGAGAAAGGACAGGATAGTGTTTGGCTTTATGTGCTGTTTGGGAAAACTCGAAACCGGTCGTAAAAGGGGCATCACAGAGAAGAGAAACAATAAGAATACCAGCTCGCTGAGACGACATAGAGGAAGACGAAGATGAGCGCCGCCGACGGCCGTTGTCATTACAGTTTGAGCTCAGTCAGCACACGCCTGGCGAGCATCTGGTACTGCCAACCATCACCGCCTGACCGACGGAACTGAAGTCCGTGTAATGGTAGCCAAGGAACCTACAAAGAGAAAGACAACCGTTAGTTAATGAGCTGAAAGAGGACTAGTAACCACGAACCTTGACGATGTTGATCTCGAAGCGAACACTAAGGGTATTGTGGGTGAGATGCTCGAAAACTTCACGATCGACTTCGCCAGAGGGCAAAGGGCTGGGACTCCTCGCGCGAGGGGTAGGCGAGTTGGCACCACCAAAGTCCCGAGGAATGGGAGGGAGAACCTTTGCCTTGTTGGTCATCGTCGAGATGGTTGGTGAATGTGACCTCGGTGGCAGACCCTGTGTTGGGGTATCATCCTCCATAATGCTCCCGTTCGCCTTTTCCAGCATTGACGACGAGACGCCGTTCTGGTAATGTGAGGCTTGATCCGCATTCGTGGGCGTCTGTTCCTGGATGACGTTGAAGAATGAGGACGATCCTCCGCTCCTTGCGGCCAGTTTCGCAGTGCCAGTTGACGAATCTTCGGTCCTGGATCGCTCCATCGAAGGCTCCCGATTGCTTTTCCTAATAAACGAAAGTTTTGACGCCTTCTTGACGAGCGATGGGCGATGCGTTGGTGTTGTCCGACCTGTATCTGACGAGCCCATTTGTTGGTGGCCATGGCCATTTCGGAACGTCGAGGGGTCCACTGAGGAGACGTCGATAGAAGGCAAATGGATGCATTCGACTCCAGTCTTAGTTTCCCGGTACCGAACTTGCATGCGATCCAAGACGCGACGAATGTCCTGTTTAATTGCTGCAGGCGACTTGGTAGAAGTGGTAGCCACACTGAAGAAAAGTCAGTCAGAAAGCATCAATCTCACTCGCGAACTGCTTACCTGAAGAGACCTTTGAGGAAAACAGGCTTAAAGTCCTTGTCAGTCGCATTGCCGTCATCCCTATCCTCTTCCGTATCAAAGCCAGTATTGGGTGAGTCCACGGGGGCCTCTTGACCCTCCTTGGACTCTTCCTCTTGCTTCTCAGGGATCTCTCCCTCATTCCGACGGAACAGCCTCTCTGCCAGTGGCCTTCCACCCGACGCACTGTACCCAGTCGACGGCCTCCGAGTCCTTCCCACCGTCCCTCCTTCAGAAGCAGCCCCAAACGCAGCACTCGTACTGCTCCTCCTCCCATGCCGGTTCGCCCTCCCTTGAGAATCAAACACAGTTGCAGACCGGCGATGCGCATTCCCAACAGGCTGGCTGATACTCGTCGCAATCGGCTTGGGCTTTTCAATCTCCTCATTGCCATTGGCAGTCTCCGTCCCATTGACAGTAACACTGTCTTCGGTATCCTCCTGAGAAGGTCGAACGTCCGTTGAAGGCCTAACATCCGCCGAAGGCCTTGGTGAAGCTGTAAGCTCTTTGGGTACAGCTCCGCGCTTGAGAGTCCCTTGACCGTGCCTGCGCGACTCGTCGCCCCGGCCCACCAACATGCTGCCAAACTTGCGAACCAGGGTCGCACCACTTGCCAGAGGACCGTGGTCCTTGTCGCTCTTCTCCCCCTCTGCCTCGCTAAAGGACGTCATCTCAGGCCCAGCTGTCCTAGGTCCTTCAGGAATCCGACCACCGAGCTCGTTGACGCCCTCTGTATCGGTGGCGGTACCGCCAAACATCGTACCCCATCCTCGGGTGAGAACAGATGGTCGCTGGCTCATGCTGTGGCTTCTGCGATGGGTGGTAGCAGCGGGTGCACGAGGCATGTTACGCTTGGCGGGGACGGCAGGTTGCTCGATCTCAATGTGTTGACGAGCGGGTGGCGCACTGCCTGTGGTTGGCGTATCTGGAAGACCAGGATCACGAGCACGAGGTTGGTTGTTGAAAGCAGGGGTAGTCGGAGAAGGAGCAGCAACCGAATTGTCGTAGGACGTGCCAGAAAAGTGCGAGGCCTCGGGAGCGGGTAGACGGGGAAGGGGCATGCTGTAGTCGGCCTTGGCCTTGGCCATGACCTTGTTCGCCTTGGAGTTGAGGTCGGGAGCCGTGTAGTGGGGTTGCGCCGCCATTGCAGCCGCCTGTTGCTGCTGGAGGTTGGCATTCTGAGGTGTTTGGGTGCTCATCGCGGTGGGTGACATTTGCTCTTGCAGGGAAAGCTGGGAGCTGGCGAATTGACCAGGGCCAAACACCTTTTCACGTTCCATCTTCTCCTTGGCGAGGTAGTACATGGAGATGAGGGGATGGAAACCTCTTGTGGGGTCGAGAGGTTCACGATCCGCCAGTGCGGGCTGGGAGGATGGAGGGGAGCGGCTCATGGGACTGCCTGGCGGTGATGAGACGGGCGAGAACAGTTTCTTTCGGTAGTATTCAAATCCAGAAAATCTTCGCGACTTCTTGGGCGCAGGGGTATCTGATTTGTTGCTGTCAAAGGACACCACGAGGCTGGAGTTGGAGAACGAATCTCCCCATCGACCACCGTTATAGGATGAACCAGTTCCGTTGAGCGTACTCCGTGAGCCTCGTTTCCTTTCCCAGTGTTGAACCGCACGGTGGTAGGTTTCGGATTGCAGGATGTCCATGAGCTTTCGCTCAATATCTTCATCCGAACCAAACTCCAGACCCTTGAGACCAGCGATAACCTTCCTGTCGATGTCTTCCACCCGCAAAGGATCGCGATGAACCATATGAATGTCCGGAGGGCCTGAGAAGCCACGGACCATCCAAGGATGGCTCATGACCTCACTCAGGGTGGCCCTAGCGCCAGGATTGGTGACAAGCATCCGCGACAGTAGATGCTTGCACTCTACAGCGGTGTCAGTCTTGAAATCAGAATCTCGAAAAGCGATACTCACCAGTGCTGAGCCACACAGGATACTCAACAAGACCCCGCTTGATCTTTGCGTGAAGGGCAGGCATGCTCTGATCATCGAATGGGACCTTTCCGCAAACCAAGACATAGAGCACAACACCAAAACTCCAGACATCCACCTCCGGTCCCATGTATACCTTGGCATTCAACAGCTCTGGTGCAGCAAAGTAGAGCGATCCACAAAACGTCGAGAGGTTCGCAAGAGGGTTGAATAGGTTGGACAATCCGAAATCGATAATTTTGATGTTGCCAGTCTGGGAAATGAGGATGTTTTCAATTTTGAGATCTGTTGCAAAAAAAGGGTCCGTGTTCGATTAATCGACTGGACAAGCCATCCATGAAACACGTGTACGTACCACGATGGACAACATTGTTCATATGACAGTACTCGAGCGCACTGCCAATCTGACGCGCAAACTTGCGTGCCACCCGTTCTCGCAGACGACCGTGACTGATGATATAGTCGAGCATCTGACCGCCGTTGACATACTCTGTTACCATGTAGTAGTGATGCTGGTGAACGATCATTTCGCGCATTCCGCAGATGTATGGGTGGTATAGGAGCATTGAGAGGGCCGCCTCGCGCAGTGTCCGAATCTCCTTGGAGGCGTCTTTGGACGCCTGGCGCGATGCCGAATCTGCAGACGGGCCAACGCTGCCTGCTGGTGGTGGGTGGGGGTAGACTCGAGGCAGAATCTTGATAGCCAACTAGACAGCGGAAAAAATGAGGGGCTGAGGAAGGACAATGTTCAATGAATGACAAACCTTCTCTCCAGTAATGTTATGAACGGCGAGCTTAACCTTGCCCATGCTGCCTGCGCCGAGGGTTTTGCTCAACGTATAGTCTCCCAGCACTCGATTCGAACGACTTGGCCGTGCATTATCGTCTCGATGCCGTCGACGGTTGGTGTTTTCGTCTGCTGTCCTCTCTCTGTCTCGTGTCGAGTGGGATGCTCCAGAGACCGAGCCTGGCTCTGACGCCGGTGGGCCTGCTGCCTGGCTGAAGGCTTGTGGCGGCATCGATACCGGACGTGGGCGATGCGAGGACGATGAAGCTCGAGGAATGGGCGCTGGTGATGGTGATGGTGGTGGTGGGTGTGGCTGCGTCTGGCTTGTTGGCTGCGAAATAGTCATATCAAACTCGTGGCCAGCAATCACAGTCCCTCCGTGAGACGGCGTAATGTGCCCTGCCTCGGCGTCTTCAGGCACTTGGTTGAGCTGAGGGGCAAGCGACGTCGGGAACGTCGACATTTGGATGGCTTCCTTTTTGTTGGACCTGAGACTCTGCGGCGAGGCCCGTGCACGACAACAACGGCAACGGCGGCAATGGGAACTTGGAGATTTGAAATGCTGCTAGCAAGCGGCGGAGAACGCGACCAGCCCGCTAGACGGCAAGCCCGGCTCTGAGGACGATGGTGACGGTGGCGGCAAAAGCTGCGTTGACGTCGAGTACAAGTTTGCTCGCTGTGCGGAGCTTTGATCTCGGAATATCCGGACTCAATTCTCACACCGAAACCGGGTTCAGCATTCATGTCAAGCTAGCCATTCAACCAAGACGAGCTCAGGCAGTCTATACAGGCTAATATACGTCCGTGAAATGCTTCCTAGCGTTCACATTTGGCTCCGCACGTCGTAGCGGGTAAAGAATGGGCCCCGACAGGGGCGTTCCGCCAGGGCATTTGGGCGGATCCAAGCCAACCATCGAAATCTTGACAGTGGTATGGAGGTGCACCCAACGCCCCCAACGCGGTCGAATCTAGGCTCCGACAGTTAGACGAGGAGCTCACCTTCTTCCGACCTTGTTCACGGCCTTGAGAAATCGCTCGGGGAGAAAGGTGCGCCTTAGATCAGTAGGAGCTGGAACGAGTTCAGTTGCACCTCGGGCGATAGAAACTTGGCAGAGGCAGAGGGTATCATAAATTATAATAATACAGGCATGAACCTACCCAACGGAAATTAGTACCTGACGAAGCACGACCGAATGTAGACAGACTCACGAGAAAGCAGATCATGAACTTGAAGCTACCGCCTTCTTGCTCGTTGTCCATTTCACGGGGTGTGCATTGAACATTGGCCACGGAGGGAGGACGGCCTGCATTACGGTGACTGTTAGCGATGAGGGTTCTATGCCATATAGAACGTACGTACCAGGGCTAGTACGAGGACGATGGCGCCGTAAAGGCCAAAGGTTACTCGCAGGTCTTGTGCCGCGAATCCTGCAATGAAGGAGACGACCTAGAGCATTCGTTAGCTCAAGGAACTGTGATCACAACCGTATTGAGAATGAGAAACATGGAGGTTTTGCACCCAAGGAAAAAGAGTGAAACCGGCCGAGGTGCAGCAGTGCGAAAGCCTTCAAGACATCTCGACTGATGCTCGAAAGGCCTGATCAACAGTAGCAGATACCCAATTGAACGCACGGAAAGCCAGGGGCCATCGAACACAACGAACGAAATCCAGCGCAAGCTTGACCGCGGTAGAACACCGTGCTTCGAAACCCAAGACGAGCAATGTCATAGGCACTCACAGCGCCAGCTACGAGAGAAATTCGAGCAATCGTCTCTACGAGATTTTGGCCCACAAAGTCCTGCCGCCAGGGTCAATATAATTCAGCCTAAGAGGAAATAGGACCTACAATTCTGCCTTCTGCGAGGTCTGCGAGCGCGTTAACCATAGTGTTTTGGATGAGTAAGGTTAGAGGATAAGTGAGTTTTGGAGCTGCCGTTCTATGGGTTATCCTGGCGTTGAACGAGGTGGTCAGTGTGATGGGTAGAAGTCAAACGACCAATTATTGGTCTCGACGCTGCCGATGACGCCCCGGTCGGAACGGACACGTCTTCATCACGTGGAGGATCGCGGGCACTCTGTTCGAGTCTGAGCAAATGGATTCGTTTTGGCGAGAGGTTGAGAGGGTATGTGCGATATAAACAGCGGTATAGACGCGTGGTACATGTGCAATAGTATGTCCGAAGTCCAGAAGGAGAGAAGCAGCGAAGGCAAGCGTACTAGGGCAGGAGAACACAAAAGATAGCAATGTGAGCGAAGATTCGAAAGCAAAGTTACAGTATCCATAACGTTGATCATTTCCATTTAGTCAGAATAGGCGATTGCCCAGGAATCCGCTGTGAAAGACCTATCAGCCCGTCTCCAAAAGTCACGACTCAACAAAACATACCCGAAGCTGAAAACTGCAAATCTGCCGTCCACTCAAACCCTTTTCGAGAAGTGCCTAATAAACAAAGATAGCTTCCTCAGCAACAGAGATTATGAAGCACGGGTCGACCTCAACGTACCTTCTCAACCTTATACAAGCCATCGTACCTCAGCCCTTCCACTGGTGCATACTTTGAATCGTTGTTTACTCCGCGTACCACGCGTACGGGCTGTCCAGTCTCAGAGCTGCGCTTTAGAGCGGCATTGTGGTCGTGGTCGAAAGATTGGTCGTTGATTTGAGATGAACGCTATGAACGAAAGCGGTCTTAGGCAATGTAGTGGAGGGCAAAGACAAGATACACGCACTGCTTGATACGAGTTCTGTTGCCCTCCAGCACCGGTGTAGACACTTCGAACGAAAGCAGCGGGTATTGAGTAACGAGTAAGCTTGGAAGACGTGAAGGAGACTCACAGGTATTCCCCGTCGTCAATGTCGTCCTCATATCCACCAGATACACATATAGAATATGCACCATGATTCTTTGAACCATGGATCCCAGCTACGCCAACACCGTGTACACCAGACCTCATACACTCGTCCCTGCACATCGGTTTAGTCAACCCTCGTTCATGATTGCAGCTACCATGCACCAGAACACATACCTATTTTTGAATGTACTTCCAACCGAGAAACCCGCAATAGGACCAAACTTCCCTGCTGGTTCAGCTGCAGTAGCAACCTTCCTCTTTCGCGTTGCTTTGGGCTTTTTCGAGCCGGACCCTCCCTCTGCCTTGGAGTCAGAGTTGGGAGACTTGGCTTTCCGGGTTTTGCCCTTCAGAGGCCGTGATGCTGGTTCGCTGGCCCATCGTCAGAGGAAGTGCTGGTTGTACAGAGCCCGGGTCTCAGCCTACCGTTTGGGTCTGCATTGCCCACGTTCGAAGAAGGTTAGGATGACCAGACGTGATAGTCCGAGCCGTGACGGAAAGATGCAAGTCGAAATCAAGAGCAGGGACAGCAAGGTTTCCTGCTTGTTCAGAGACTGATTCTCTCCCATAAGCATACCACTCACCGGACTGAACGTTCAGCAGGCATGCCTCGATAGTGGAGGTCAAAGTTCGATGTTTGCTCAATTCAAACCTTCAAGAACTCGTGTGCCACATGGATGTCATAATTACGGCAGGGGAAGATCCTGTGACCTTGTTCCTTGCCAGGAAGAAGCCAATTCAATAATCACTGACCCCCAATGGCGATCATTGGTAGTGTTGCCGCGAGGTAAGGTCGAGGGACCTTAAGGTGGATGGAGCCCGGACCTCGGAGGGCCTTGGAGGCCATTGGAGGGACCTTAAGGTCGGTTCCCACGGGTTTCCCGTTTTGGATTTTGCCCTGGGATGAAGCACCGCAGGCGCACAATGGTGCTAGACCCGCTGCTACTGAGCTTGGAACGCTATAAGCGACATTACCTGGCTTATTCGCTGGTAATCGATGTTAATGTGAAAAAAAATACAGGACGACGGCAAGTGAGCCCTCTACTCTTGTCGTGTTCTCGACAGGATAATACCGAAGCCTGGCGTTCACATTCGTCAGGCTTAGCCCTATTGAAGACGTATAAAAATGATACAAGTGTTCGTATAGGACTCTTATTATGCTTTTGAAATCAAGTCTACCTAAAGTCTACCTAATAACTTGACAAGCTGAGAACTCACTCTTGTCTCAAGGCCAAAGTACCTGACGAAATAGCCCTCTCAACCCTCTCCCAGCCTTCACTTTTATTGGTATAATTCAAGATTTCTGTTGGCCTCTGCATTATCGAGGGACTTACTAGCGACGATATGAAAGATGCAGCCGCCTCTGACTTCTTAATCGCGAGCTTCAAGCTTCGTTGATCGCATTTCCACAAGCGGCAGCTCCAGGCATTTGGCAGATGGGAATTGTATTTTGATGGCCTTGATGTACCTCCGAGGGACCTTGAGGTCGTCGGAGACTGAAAATGGAGACCTTAAGGTACCTTGGCCTTAAGGTACCTCACCTTGCGGCAACACTAATCATTGGGCAGCAAGCATGCCTCGCCAGATCAATTTGCGCAGGCCGGGAGCCATGAGGTGCATACTTAGTAACAGTGCGAGTGTAGGTGAAAGAAACTTAGAAAGCTCCGCATGGAATCCAACGCCCGGGGTACCTGCCGTTGCAAGTTCGAACCTCGGTGAAGACAAACATTTTAACCCGTTGTTGATCTCGGCCATCGGTTCGGTATAACAAGTGTCAAATTTGAGGTTAATAATGATAGCTTATATGACCACTGGTTGTCAGCAGCTTCAGCTCTTGCAAATTAAAGTCATGAGATCTTAAACACGTTCAGGTGCGCATTGACGATCTGGGACTGTTCTGCACGCCAATAGCATATCGAATGTTCTGTGAAGCTAGGAAGAGAGCTCCAGCTGCCCTTTTATTGGTCTGAAGTGATTTTAGCGATGTCCACTCCACTTTTAAAAGGACCACTCACTCGATTCTCCATGCATGCCTGACAATAGAGCACACGGGGTGATCAGCCTCATCGAGTTCACCCATCGGAAGCAACTCAACCAGCTGTGAGAGAATGGAATCCCGGCCCCAAGGCACAATCACGTCGACGAGCCAAGTTTTTGGAGACGCTTCGTGGCTGGCATATTCTTGAATCATGGCTGCATACCTCTCCTCCAATGGTGCGCAGTCTCCTGCGTGACGGCCTTCAAAATGTTTGTTCAAAGATTCCGGATATGTCGTTCCGCCTGCGTTAACGGCACCTGGGATACCCATGATATCGTGGGCGATGATAGCTTGCCTTTTATCTTCTACTCGATAGTCATACACGCCTGAAGTGAAATGAGGCAAACTTTTAGAGACGGACATTCGGCTAGTCTCGATGTTGAAGTAGCGGGCCCTGTTTGAGTAGTTGACCCCGAGCCGCTTGAGTTCTAACCAGATGTTATAAATGGGTCTAGTAAAGGACACAAGAAAACATACCTAGGTGGTGTCGAGACATTGACCGACATTCCTTGTGATGGCGCTTCTTCCAGTCTTCTTGCTAGCAGGCAGTGCTACAATAAACGACCATATGACATCCCGAGCAGCACTTGGACTCTGACGTGGGAGCTGCTGGGCAGGGGTTTGTCGTGCTGGAGAGCAAACCCTGCATCTCACAGTGCTTTGACGGACGTTATTCTTTGTACAGGCCAAAGATAAAAAACGGAACGTACCATGTTGGAGTCGCACAACTTCGTTGACAGTTTCCCTTGCCCCTGCTTCTCCAAGAGTTTATAATGCTCGAAAGAGTGGGATGTGCTCTTCACGAACCCATTCCAAAAATCGCCAAACGCTTGCTGGTCCAAGAACCGCACATTGGAGGGCACGGCCTGTATCCTGTGGTGAAGGGCTTGGAGGCCACGAGGAGTGCGAGCTATCGCCACGAGTTCGCGAAGTGCATACAAGCACTTTCGTTGATTAGGCCCTGAGTCGTCTTTCGTCCGCGCCATGTCCTGGACAAATAACGGAAGAAATCCAGTGTTCAGGAGTTGGCCGACCCCAGCAGTTCCGTGTTGAAAAGCAAGAACCACAAGATTTGCCCAAATATCGAACGCTGAAAACGCTTTAATCTGTGGGTGTAGCTCGACTACCAAGGCACTAATCTTTCGAATGTACCCACGAGACCACATCGTAGAGCGAATTTGTAACGATATCCCAGTCGCTTGAAGTGAGACTGTCAGGATGCCTTGAACAGCAAGCAGTGTTGTAAATGTTTCCAATCTTCCGAGATCCCTAGCCAGTGATCCAACTTGTGTTATCCTCTGCTCTAGAGCCATGCAGAAGCTCTTTACAGAATGGCTCGACTGCATAACGTCAAGGAAAATGACTTGGCCCGAAACGAGGGCCAGACATTGTTCCACAGCATTGAGTATTGGGCCCAAAGAAGCTGCATTGAATGCGCGCCTGACATCAGAGGAGTGAAACGTCCATATCTCGAGAAGCGTGATGATTGTCGATCGAGAGGAGGAGACGCAGTTGGCAGTTTCATGATCCCAGGAAGCAAGAGCCCCAACAATCTCAGCAAAGACGTCGTAGAGTGTTGTTCAGGGCGTTCGCTGAGGCAAAACTTGTCCAACTGACGGTGTGTTGGCGAAAAGGAATTTGAACCATGAGAGTATTGCCTGATATGCGTCCAAAAGGGTCGGGGTAGCAGCTGGATCGTCATCGGGATGACCCCACCTGAGCCAGGCTTCTAAGGTCACCATAGCACAGATGCCCCGGTCGACTGCAGCGACAAAGGGCATATCTTTTACCGTGTCCTTCGGAAGCTTTTGTTCTCCTAAGTGAGGCAAGATGGCTTCGAGTGCTGGCAGTGGGGCGTATTCTGTTCTCTTTATGACATCGCAGAGGTCCAGAATAGTTTTGCCATTCGCATCTGGCTGCTTCGCCTTTCGAATAATCTTTGATATGGCATTAGATAAGGCCTCCTACGTCTAGAATTCGAATGAGAACTCACGTTTTGTGGAATTAGAGGCATTTGGAAAGGATGCAAAAGCCACCGGGAATGTCAGAACCAGAAAGATCAGCGGCGTTCGGCAGATTCCGGCGTTATTTCTAGTTGCTCAAGCGCCTATTTATGTAAATAAACTTTGCGCAGTATAAATTTCTCAGAGAAGAGCCCTACAAGGAAGCCTATGCGTATTCATGGGAGGACAAGTTGTAGAGTGGCAGCTGTGATATCCGTGAATAGGGGCACGCATTAGCCAAATGCGGCCACACAACGCGCCTTGAGCAAATGGCCATCACTGCTGCTTTTTGCCCATCCATTCGCCTATGCGCCACGGATGACGGCGCTTCAATCCATTCATTGCGGTATTTCTAGTATCCTGCGATGGTGGCGGGAAATTTCACCTGATTCTGAGCCCTGGCGGTCTGCTTTCACGTTCAACTGGGAGCTGATAATAGTTGAACCTACCAAGGTTTCGAAGTTAGGCCCCAATATTGACTTCGCTACCGACGGATCTGCCTACCCTTTTCCATCCATTCTTTGGATTCTGAAGGGGGTTCAAATCGAGCTTCTCCCAGGACTCTTTCTTGCATTCTCTAGCCCTTCTGCAGAGCTACCTAGATCCACAAGCTCTCAATCACACCCAGGCTCTCTTCGTGTTGCTCTACGACTTTTGGCTGCTAGAGAGTCGGAAGAGACACATCCTGACGAAACTGTGATGTCACTTCCTTCGGCAAACCCGTCATTGCAGCACTCGCCTATCGCGTTCCGTTGTCACTCTAGCTTCCACCTTATCATTTTGAACGCCTATACCTGGACACCTGGATTGGCCTTTAACCTTGTCTCTGGATTTCATTTCGGACCAAAGTTTGACAAGGTCATAGCGTTTCGGTTCCAACGAACGGAATGAATTGCCTTATCTCTGTGTTCGGACTTGCAAGGACCTACTCTTGGAAGTATTTTTTAACCAGGCGTTCCCAGCTTCTGGATTCCACTCCAAGTCAAGGACCCTTGAGGTTAAACTTCACGTCGAAGAACTTCTCCTGGGACTACTCTGAGTCATCTTCCGGACGCTGGACTCCTGAGCTGTCATATCAACCTCTTGACGGACAGCAGGGAGACGCCAGATGAATGCGAAGCGGAGTGCCAGGCTAGGTCACGGTCTTGCAGATATCTATATGGTGCACACAGCTCGGGAGATGGAACCCTCTGATGATCAGCTCAAGGAAGTAGCTTTCGATGGACCTAGTCTTTGGCGATTTAGATCATCCAAACTGGCTTCTATCGGGCGCCGAAAAGCACATCATACCAGAGACCGAGCACAAGCACTGCGAGTTAAACAAGTGGCACCAAGGTTATAGACCTTAGTAAATGTGGAAGGCTTCCCTTTCCGCGGAAGCCTTCTTGTCGTCTTATATTTATTTGCGGTTCTCGCACTCCACCGACCTGGGTAAGTGATTGGCGCGTCACGCGAAACCGTTCCGCTCAATGACCGTTCGACAGCCCATCTTCCATCCGTCTATCGGTCTTTCCTTCCTTCCTGCTTCCGAAAGGCTCAAGGCAGTGAGTGATAACAGCCTTAGGAGCAAGTGAGGAGGTAGAGTTTGATAAGACCTCTCCATTTATGCAGCGCGTCAGACGATATCGATTTATTTGAGTGGACCGACAAGGAGAAAACATAAGGCCCTGGATAAGAAAATAGTTTAGAGCATAAGCTCCAGACCCTTCTTTTCTTTCCCATTGCCAAACAAGCTACGGCCATTTGCATCGTCATTTGCAGAACAAGATCATATTCCCATCAGGGGAGAGGAAAGACATCGGAATCTTCCGAGTGACCGGTGATATTGTCGGTCGTCGTCAACAAGCGTTGCGTTTATCCCCTCTCCTCGTCGTTCTCCTCGATGCCCAGCTTGTTTTCCCGTGCACGGACCTTTTCAACACCAAAGAAATCAGCAGCACCAACATCAGACCTCGACGAGTTCGGCAGGGTCGCGACCCCCGTTCTCCAGCAACACAACACCCCGAGGCAGCACATTCAGCACAGCGACAGCGACTCCGTCCAAAAAGGACAAGAAGAAGGGAGGGAAACCACGGGCTGCGACAGAACCACCCGAAGTCCAGGAGAACCCCTTTCCAGATGGAACCTTCCTCCCGCTGAACCTCGAGCGTCCCAGGTCCGAGACCGACGAGCCAGCACTACCCGCTCCGCCGCAACATGATTACTGGCTACCTCAGCTACGAGCGCCACGTCGTGCTGGGTCTCGACGAGCTCGAACGGCTGCTGGATGTGGTCGCTGACGAGCTGGAAACCAGAGGTGGCATCACCACCCCCTTCGTTTTCTCCAATACGGCGCTGGACATTTCGCCTTCCGGGATTAAAAGACTCATTCATTCATTTCTCAACACCTGTGTTGCCAGGAACCAACAAGAGGCCCAGGTGGCCGATCTCAAGTGGCGGGAGGAGGCTCGCTTCGTTGGCCCTCATGAATTAGGCATGACCCTCAGGTGGGCACTCGCCCGTGTCATCCGTTCTGTGGGCGGTCAGGATGTTCGCGGGATCATCTCCTACGACCAATATGTCGATTTCCGTGACTCTGAAGCAGGTGAGTGCGTTTACAGGCTTTCAGTACTCGTATTGACACATCTGCAGCGAATAACTACCCAGCAAACCACTTCCAGACCACCTTCCTGCCTTCTCTACCCCCAACACTACAGTACATTGTTGTCCGGCTCCTTTCTCTTCTAGGCTCGCATCGTGGCCAACAGCACTAGCTCAGGGCACACCCCTCCGACCCTTTCTCCCTTATTTGGACCCCTTTTCTTTGGCCTGGGTCCAGCCACGTTGGCCTTCCACCACTGCTTACCTTCATTATCCTACGTTCCGTGAACGCTTTTGAGCACCTTTTGCTCGCATTTGTCCGATGGCAGGACACACCACGGTCAGCAACAGGCAGCGCAACCTCTCTAGGCGTCCCCGCCCGTCTCAAAGAGTGGATCAAGGGCTATCCATCCATGCTTCCCTTCACCAATCCCAAGGCAAAGCCCCAGCCACGAAAGGGCGCACGGACAGTCCGTGTCATGAGCGTTCGTCGCAATGTACGGATGTACTCTCCAGATCTCGTCAAGTCGGGTTCTTCATGGGCACACAAAGTCAGCCCGAACGCTCATGAACAGCTTTGCGACTTCCGAAAGAATGGGAGCGCATTTCACCCACCTACACTCAAACTCCCTCCACGATACTCGGACCCATACAAGAAGAAGATGAACCTGGCCAACAACTTTCATCCCGATGTCGATCCTCGTACATATCCCGCTGCCAACTCTCCACCTCTGGGGCTCGGCCCCTCAAATTTCCTTATCGTCGACCCTCTCCTCTACCAAAAGTGGCGATTCAGACTACTTTGCAACTGAGGAACGCAAGGACGCCCGATTCCGTAGTCTCACCGATCTAAAGTGGGGTGAATTCGAGTCGATGGGTTTCGACAACCTCGGAGATGACAAAAAGCTTCAATTCGATCTGACGGAATCTGCGCGTCAGGTGAGTGATATGTCCAGTCCTTGAATAGCTCAACGCTCATGACCTGATCAGGAACGAGCTGCCAAACGCCAGACTCTGTCATGGAACGACTTTTCTGCGGCTGGATTCTCGCGCATGGATGCTCCGCTATCCTGCAACCTTGCAATTCAGCACACCTCTTATCAATACAGTTCAACAGTGGCCAACTCAGCAAGTAGAGATGCACAAGAAGCTAAAGAAACAGGCCAAGGCGCTTCCTTCATTTGGCTGGGATACCGAGCCTGTTCGTTGGAAATGAAGAGGTTATCGAAGAGGCTTTCATCGACGTGTTCTGCGATCTGGTCTATGGTGGTGGATGGATGGATCTTGAGCGTGGAGAGTCACTTGACAGGGATTGCAACTGGGCTTTGGTGAGTCACGACTTCGCTTATGCACCGTGCCTAGAACTGACATTCCGGCAGGTCGAGTACAAATCGCTGCCTCCTGCACGCTCCACCGCTTCTGGCGGAAGTGATCCCCGCACCGACACCACCCTCATTCTCTACGAGGAATTCGTACCCTCTGGAGTACCGCCAGCAACTTGCTCTACCTTCCAAGAGCCGCCGCCGCCTCCCTTCACTCTTCTCAACATCCAGCAGGAAACAATGGAAGCAAGCCGCCACACTAAACGGGCGACCCTACGTTGTTGGGCATGTACCACGCAGCCCAGGCTATCGAGAACTCGAATTCGAAGGCCTGCTGCAAGGTGCAAGTGGCACCAAGGTCTTGAGCTTGTCAGCCAAACGGGACAGCATGAAAGTGCCACCCAAGTTTAACACCATGAACTCGTCGAAAGCGCAGCCTGATATCCCAAGATTGGCACCACCACGCCAGCTTCCACCAGCCATGTCTGGCAGTCCAGTTGTTGCCTCTCCAACGCAATACACCCCTGATCAAGTCGATCATCTTGCACCGAGAAGCGACGAGATGCCGTCCGATTCGTCGGCCACGCCCTCGGGACATAAGAAGTCCCGCTTCAGACTTCCTGTGAGTCCAAGCGTGAGGAGGTCAATGATGGGTCCTCCAGCTGAATACTCGACGGTTGAATTCCAGACTCGGATGGCGAGCTACAGCGATGATGAGCTCAACGCTGAGGACGACGACGAGCCGGAAGATGTCAAGCAGAAGCGCAGAGAGTCGAGGCCGGATGCGTGGGTTGATATTTTAGTGGGGAGCCAGAGTCGACGGATGGATGATCAAGCCGTTGCGCTAGGATCCGGCGGAGCGGAGGAGGGCGAGAATGCGCAAGTCTGATCCGGACATGGCGAGTCTGGAGGTTGCCCAGGTTTTGGCGCAGGTACAGGGGAGGTCGCCCTCGCCGCAGAGTATCCCTGATATGCTCTCGGAGAGGTCGCATAGAGTGGATGGGGGCAGTTATGGGATCTCCCAGCACATCTACGAGGATTCGGATGTGGACTTGGTGGAGAAGGTCCCCAGGGCGCACAAGATAGACCGAAGTCCTGATGACAAGTCGAGCGAAGGTCCAGCGGATGCGGACGATGAAGATGACGAGCTCATGGCACCCATTCTCAACGCTCGTCAAATGGCCAAGGAGCAACGGAGACTAGGCTACTTTGACCTACACCCTGAGCGTCGACCAAAAGCAGCAACCCCGCCACCAGTTGAACAGCAGGAGGAGGATCCTCGGGATCGCTTTGCGAGGGATTCGATGAGTGAGGAAGGGATTGACGATGACGATGACATCAACACACCGACGCACCCACCAGAGCCTCGTCGCCCTCTTCCACCTCCTCCCCTTGTTACGATTGCCCCCCTCACCCCTTCAAAATCTCCCAGTCCACCGGCAGCACGAGTTGTTCCCGACATCAAGATCGTGACAGAAGCCCCGCCAACACCTGAAAAGCCCAAGCTCTCACCTCCCAACACCAACGGCCATGCTGTCGATGCGTTGCCAAAGCCTAGAACGCCAACTGGAGGGTCACGAACAGCTGCTCTGATCGAGATGTATAGGGAAAAGGAGAGGGGTACAACTGCTTCACCCGCTGCCATTCACGTCCCTACTATTCCTGTCGCACCTCTCAATATTTCCCGAATTCCCGTCCGCAATGCTTCCCTGCCTGCGCCACCAGCTCCGCCTGCGCCTGCTGCTTCCTCTTCCGTCGCTCCCCGTCGCTTCCTCTCACTCCGAGTCCAAGTCCTTCACCGAAGCCATCACCACCCCAACCCACTGATTTCGTTCCTCCACCATCGATCGACGATCCTTCACTAGGCCGTGCGAGCCCAGCGCGCTACGTTCATGGTGCACCACTACACAACGTGCTAGAGGAGGAGGAGGAGGAAGAGTAGGCGGCCTCTGTTTCGTTGTTGTGTTACGCTGTTGTGCTTCTATGAAAATGCCCATTGATATGCGCATCCGTTTTATCTACAGTTGCCAAACCTTCCGTTCCTTTAATCGTCGGCTTTTTTTAGTTTACAGTGCTCTCCTTTCTTTCCTATGCGTCTTTCATCTTTGTTGCTTCGACTATGTTCTTCCATCTTAACAATCCTTTCGTCGTGTTTATCTGACTCTGCTGTTGTTTCTTTTGCCTTTTTCATATGGGGTGGATACACTGTTGAACCTCTCGATACCACATAATCTAGCACCATCTCGATACCAGGGCTGTTAAAGCTGACCCACCACCCCCCTTCCAAGCCTTTCTCGGTACCACCCTTTGCTTTGTTGGCTCGATCAGCACACGTTCGTTCCTCTCTTTACCTTACTCGTGCATTGACAGGTCCAATGTTCACCGGTGTTTTTACTTCATCAAGCCAAACCTACCGACTGAGCTCTATCTCAGGGGAGCGAACCAGACATAGCTACTCGAGTTGGAGCACAGCTCTTGTTGCAAGGGGCACCATTTGAAGGAAGCATACATAACCATGGAGCATTGAGATCTAGAGTCAGGCATATCGAGAACCGTCAAATTGGAGGACACTGACACTGCCTGCTTGAGGATGGATACGAGATTGGGTATACCTAAACCATGCCCAAGATTTCAACTACAACCCCTGCCTTCCGGACAGCTTCCCAGGAGGCCTCTCTGAGTTCTTCTAGTCTCTCTGGCGCATCTCCGTGTCGATGGTTTGAGAAGACCGTTTTAAAGATGATTCGCTCTAACTTTGGAATGTTTATGCTGCTTGAAAGGATAGCACCAAGTCCAGCCCAAAAGTTTGTGTCGTATGCGAGATCCTCAGGGTCTCTGAAGACCCTCGAAAACTTGACAACGGAGAGAGAGTCACAAGAAGGGAATGCTGATAAAAATGCTGGGAATGGCGAAATATTGATTAGGCCAATATGGTCCAACGTCCGTGATGCCGTCGAGTTCCAATTCTTCCAACTTTGACAGGGGCAACAAAGCTAGTGGCAAACGTAATTTCAGGGGTTGCAGGATCTATCAGCTGCACCGCCCGTTCAATTGTTTGAAAAATAGGGTACAAGGAAACTTACCGTCCACATGGATACAGAGCCTACGGAGGGACGGCAAGTGTGCCATAAGGGAAAGCCAGGATGTCGAGCAAGTCGCGGATGTCAATCGAAGATCCTCGACAGCGCCCGTATCGATAGCACTTGTGTCCACCAGGCAAGCGATCGACATCTTGTCTGGAGTGATGCAAAGGGAGGGTCGGATGCTTCTGTTGAGTTGTGCCAGTGGGTGGGAGTGGCTCGCTGAAAAGCCGCATTAGAGTTGGCCAGGTGTAATAATCCTCTACGCGCTGAAGAGAGAGATGCACAAGAAACGGGCTCTCCACAAGGCCGATGAACTCTTTCGGAACACGCAATAGCTCGAGTGAGGTCAGTCGGGGCGAGCGGAGCAAGGCAACAATGCCTTCCTGGAATTTAGGCCCAGGAGCGGGGCGTTGTGGCCAACCTGCGAAGCTAAACTTTTCAATAAATGGAGTTGCAAGTAAGTAGACGAGGTCCACCATGCTTGTCAATATGGGCGAGTCGAATGGAGCTATGCTCCATTCACCCCATGCCTCAGATTGTTGTACAGACACCTCTTTGACAAAAGTCAACAGGTCGTTATTTCGGCGAAAGACTTCAAGTCTAGCACGGTGGTGTGTATCGTTGCTTTCTCCTTTGTACAGATTGATAACAGTGATAGTGGAGAATATCTTTTCTTGGCATGGTTTCAGCAGTTCGGAAGACGCCAGTGCAGCAGCCTGGAGAGTCCCAATGTCTGAGTCCTTCGAGAAGTGGCCCACAATTTCCCGAAAGAGCTCAGTAGGGAGGCGAGGTGCCATTCGCCACGCACAGAGTCTTGAAAGTTAGTGAGGTTCACCATGATAACTGAGGCCTGAGGCTGCTCACCTTTGGTGGGCCTTGATGTGGTTTGTTGCAAGAGAGGCGATGCGCCACCCAGGTATGCTGACAGGCCCTTTTGATGCCAATCGTCCCAAATTGCATTGGATGGGCAAAAGCCCGATTGATATACCGATACAGCAGGGACACATTGATATTCAGGCTTCATCCGGTAAGGAATAATATGTGGTCATCGAGGCACGATAAGAGATTCCGGGAGGTTTCCTTTGGGGTTTAACCTCGCGATCAAGCTCAGAAAGAAGCCCATATAGCATTTGCTCCTTCGACACGTCGCCGGTTATACTGTAAATAATACATCGCCATGGTATACCCTATCGCTACCCATCAGGGATCGGGTCTAATGTTATGTCTGAAATATCAACCAGAACTCCAGCCCTTCGAACTGCTGGCCAGTAGCGCTCTTGGATTTCTTCATATACGTCCAGCGTAGGTCTGTGTCGATAGTCTGAGAACCATGTTTCGAAGACGAGTATCTCCAACTTGGGAAACTGAGTGCTGCTGGAAAGGATCGAATCAGGTCCATCCCAAAAATCTGTGCCCCGCGCGAAATCCTCGGGGTCCTGAAAGATGCTTGCAAGCTTGACAACGGAGAGAGAACTCGGAGAAGGGAGGGCTGAAAGAAACAGGGGAAGGTGGGAGAATTGGTTACTGCCATGGGGCCCAAGGTCCATTATGCCGTCGAATTCCAGTTCTTCGAGCTGCGAAAGTTGCGATAAAGTCACGGAGAGTTTGACCCCTGGCCCTCCGAGATTTTCAGGCTCTATCGCTGCACCACCCGGTCAGTAGGCTGCAGGCCAGATCAAGAGGAAGCTCACCATCCACGTCAATGCAGAGTCTCCGTAAGGACGGTACACGCGTCATGAGCGAAAGCCAGGATCGGCAAGTCTGGTAGCCCAGCCTAAGGTCCTCGACAGAACCCAAGTCAACAGCATTTGAGTTAGCCAGAAAGGCCATCATGTTGTTATCTGGAGTGATGTAGAGGGAGGTTGGCTGCATCCGTCGGGACGTGTGCTGGCTAAAAAGTCGTATCGATGGCCAGACCTGATAAGCTTCCAAGCGCAGTAGAGACAGGCGTTCAATAACCGGGCTCTCCACAAGACTGACAAGCCCTTCAGGGGCATGCCTCAACTCGAGGCAGGTCAACCGGGGTGAGCGAACCAGGGCGATGATGCCTTGCTGAAATTCAGGCCCAGGGTTCGAGTCTGCCAGCCACCCTGAGAAGCTGAACCTTTCAATAGACGGTGTTGCGAGTAGATGGATGAGCTCCACCATACTGGAGTCCATTGGCCCTGAATTGGATAGGTTATAATAAGCGGATCCTTCAGACTGTTGAATAGACACCTCTTTGACATAAGCTAGTAGATTGCCGTTTCGACGAAAAAGTTCCAGTCCAGCGAGGTGGTGAGCTTGGTTGCTTGCATCTTTGTAGATCTTGCTGACGCTGATCCTAGAAAATATCTTCTCTTGACAAGGTACCAGGAGTTGCGAAAATGCCAGGGCACCAGCCTGGAGAGTCCCAATGTGCAACTCCTTTGAGAGATGACCCACGATCTCTCGGAAGAGCTCGGTAGGGAGCTGAGATGCCATTTCCAAAACTCGAAGCCTGAAGAGTCATCTGAAAGTGAGAAAACTCGGTATGGATGATGAGCATACTCACCTTTGGTGTGCTCAGAAATTTGGTTCTGGTCAAGAGGCGACATGCCGCAATCAATGCTGTTGAATGGGGTTTTTGATGTTATGATTTAATGGGCAATCGCCCCCTTTGGTTGATGCCTAAAGGGCATGTAATTTTAACAAACAGATGGCATATAATTCTACAGCTGATTCAGAAGTGTATATGGCTGATAAGCAATGGCATATTCATAGGGTTGGGCATAGTGGGTCGACACACGGTGACAAGGACGACGGAGGGGGAAATAGCAATAAGGATAGAAGAGTCAAGGGTTCAAGACGGAGTGCACCTCATCTAAGACTGCATGGCTCGCAGTGTCGGGGGTTGATTTTAAAGGCAATGAACGCTGAGCCTGATTCTGGATCATCACCTCATGCGAGATACTTCTCTGCTGCCTTTGAGTTGCATCGTACGAAACCTGAATCTAGGACCAGGCCATGTCAGGTCACGTCAACCAACGACAGGCAATAACAGGAAAGCCAGTCTGGTGATCGTACACCAGATCTCATCGTTGCCCAGATCTCGGCCCTGGTCAGGTGAATACCAGGTCGGCAGGGGGGTGTCAGGCCAATACCAGGTTGGTCATCCCTTTCTTTGCCTCGCCAGGTCTCATTCACTTTCACTTATAATTCTATTCTCGTGTACTCGTCTGAAATCATTTCAAGGGTATTCAATTCATCTAAATACTCTACACCGGCTAATCTATCACGAAACCCCAGGATGCACCTAATCACCTATTCAAAAGCCTGATTCTAATCACCAACTATCCCGCCCTGCAAGAAAGTCTGGAAATAGAAGGTGATCAGTTGTACAACCCTTGAGCATGAATAGACCTGCTGGACCCGACACAATGCTGCCGCCAACCCTCTGTTCAGCAACCGCCGCTCACAGTGTGGGCAGAATATGCATTGAAAAGGCACGTACAGTAATTTACGCGCATTTCCTCCTAGGCGGGTATCGAGACGACCATTTTGACGAGGTTAAATCAGGCGAAGAGCGTCACGGAAGGTTGGCTGTTATCGGCGTTGGGGTTGGGTTTATTGACTTCGTAGCCGTCGTCGTCATCCTAGCTGTCGAGGGTGTGCACATTCGTCGTCGTCGTTGCCGTCGTCTTCGTAACAATAGGCGGTATCATATCCCGCGAGGAGTAGAGGGAAGATGAGGGAAGGAAGAAAGAGCTGACAAGTTGGACGCGACGCGACCATTGGGCAGATCAATTTAAATTCAAAGTCCGATCGGCCAACCCCGCGCGCTCACTAAACAACCCCCTCAAGATCGTCACTAGCTTCACCATCTCTCAAGTCCCTGTTCTCTGTAAAATGAATAAATAAAAAGTGTCATCTGTAGTCATCCGCCCACATCGAATCTTATGCCGATCGCTATTTATTGCAACAATACCCGTGAGGATGAGTCGTGAACTGAACTACTATAATCTAGGGTATATAAATATGGCATCGGCTGCTCATTACTCTACCTATCTGACGCTGCCTTGAACCTGTGATATCAGAATGCGATGACCCCTGCCCAGATCAATGCCAGATCGATGGCACCTCGCCAGGTGAAAGCCAGATTGGCGCGTCGCGTGCCAAGCTCAAACCAGGATGAGTTTCGAATGGCTTCCCCGTGCCAGATGGATGGACATGACCCAGAACTCGGGTTTCCTACGATGTGGCAGGCCTTTTGCCTTTGGGCGGAGGCGATATCGATGTCGGAGCATGCCTGTACCAGGATGTCCCGGGGGATGCCTGGGGCGGGCCGGGGCTATACCAGGTCCCTTGCAAAGGATTGGCGCCAAATCGAGCGAGATCCTTCTGAAGCTCCTCTGTAGAAACGACTGTGGCCCCTTTATAATGCTCGTCGGCATTGACGACATGGGAGTAGACCCTAGTCGGAATCGCCGGTCTGGACGACAAAGGGCGGCTGCCCCTAGACCCTCGTCCTAGAGATGCTGTCTGCAGGATCCCTTCAGAGAGAGAACGGTTATTAGCAGCCTTTACAACCTTCTCCTTCACGGACTGAACGGCAAACTTGACCTTGTCTGTCGGGGACGAGCCAGAGACCTTTGGCGCTGGCCTAACATCTTTGGGCTTTCGAACAGCAATAGTAGCCTCGATAGAATACGTCGGAGGAGCCGCGGACGCGAAGGACATGCGAAGACTCTGGTCCCAGCGGTCCATCTCCACGAAGCGAGAGCCCTTAGGACCTCGCCCTAACGGAGACGAAGTAGAAGACGACGAAGCGCTGGCTGCTGATGGTTGCTGGTGTCTAGTGGGAAGTGCAGGCACAGGAGGTGCGTTTGGAGCAGCTGTAAAGTAGCCAGTGCTAGCACCTGTGGGCGCCATAGATGCCTGAGAGTAAACAGAAGCTGTAGATGCCGTGGACAGTCTACGAGCATCGAAATCAGTCTCAAGACTGTCTCCAGGAGTACGTGAGGAAAGAGACTGAGCAGAACGACTTGTATCTGACCGAGGTTGAAGCCGAGAGGCGATGGGAGCTTGTGAGCCGAGATGGGTGGGAGGTGCCTGGAAATGCGTCCAGATCGAATGTTGACGAAGATATCGCAGACAGAGTCGACAGGCGGTCACTGAGCTCAGTGATTCCCTGATCGCCCACCTTCTGAGAAGAAGG
Organism: Coprinopsis sp. MPI-PUGE-AT-0042; assembly: GCA_020736565.1. NCBI lineage: Eukaryota > Fungi > Basidiomycota > Agaricomycetes > Agaricales > Psathyrellaceae > Coprinopsis > Coprinopsis sp. MPI-PUGE-AT-0042. The sequence continues at coordinate 230,127 of JAHBOF010000040.1, read as the reverse complement.
TGGAGACAGTGTCGATGTACTGCTGAAGCTGCGCTGTAGGTGAGGCTTCTGCATGGCATCGCTTGCATGAGGAGGGTGAGCATCCCCTTTGTACTTGGCAGTGTCGAGGAACGGGACAGGAGGAGCATCGGACGCCACTCTAAAGATGCTCGCGTGGTGCTCATCAGCCCATACTGAAGACCTGGAACGAAGGATGTAGTCGAGGACCTCGAGAGTCCGTCTTCTCAGGTAATCACCAAGGTCAACGGTGTCATCGCTCCCTTGCTCTTCTTCATCCTCGCCGTCGGATTGAAGCTCCAATGTCTGCAGGAGACCCGCGATTGCACTCTTGTTCTCGTCTCGGAAGCGAGCCATCGAGGACGGGTCGTTCAAGATCGTTGTGGCTCGTTTTCGCCGGTATTCTTTGGCCGGAAAGATGACGGGAATGTCGATATCCGGAAAACGGTCGGTTTGGGGGGTGGCCTGGGGCGTTGGAGGCAAAGACTTGTTCGTGTTGTACTTTGGCTTTGGTTGCTGAATGGTGTGATGAGGGCGTCCGCCGACGACAGAATGTTCCTTGTGGTGATGAACGTCGTTAAGTGCCCCATTATCAACGTCTGAGTTCGCGCCACTCATGAGAACGCCGAAGCGTTTGTGCGCCTGTCGTTCAAGCCTAATCTGCTCTTGAATGTCACCTATCTCGTCAATGGTTAAACCGTTCCTACAATGGAGCAATCACCGGTCAGTTTCGTTCAAGTGGCGGCGTCAAGTCGAAGAGCTTACAAGAAATCGAAAATATCATCTTCCAGTGTCGTATAACGATTTGGGTCCCTATTGGGCACGGTCGGGTGCATGATGTGAGGTGGAATTCAAAGTGCGGAGCGAATGCAGGGCAGTACTGCCGCGTCCTTTATATAGGAAAGAAAGAAAATATTTGCAAAGCGAGCGATCAAAGTGGACAATGAGCCTGCCACACCGATCGGGATTGGCCGCGTGGCCACAACCGTCTCAGCTTTGGCTCCCTCTCCGTTGGAGGAGGAAGAGATCTTGCGAGATATGCTGAATACACACCGGAAGAAGAGCAGGCAGCGAACGCCGAAGCCTAACCCCAAAATGGGTTGGTGCCTACCTTATTGGATATGCTTGGCGCTGTCTTGGCGTCTCGAACCTGGGCGCAGGCACGACGCTCTGAGAGGTGAAGCTTGGAAGGCCCAACCCAGATGCAAGAGATGAACATAAAAATTGAATGCAATTTGGTGTGGATGTTATGATGGTAAGAGAAGTGATCACATGGAAAGCGAGGTGAGACGAGACAGGAAAGCAAAGAGGTCGTGGTGAAAAAATAGGACAGGATTACACGCCTGTGCCTGGATGATCGAGCATCGCTCTCGGTTGAGGTGGGTAGCCAATCAAGGCTTGTAGTCGGTGAAGTAGGGGTGCAACAAGGCCCTTTTAGCTGCAAGGAGAAATGAGGACCTTGAACACGGGTGATGAAGAGATTCCACCAACCTGAGATACGTTTTGCAGAGTCATACTGTGAGAGTACGCTGTTTGGGTGGTGTCAAGAGATAGCCTGCAAAGATAATGGGAAGAGAAACAGACCTTGAGCAAATCAATGCCGACCTCATCGAGAGCAGGCACGATCTTTGCAAGTTCTTGACGGCTCCACTGAGGGAAAGATGGCTTGTAATCAGGAAGCTGGCTAACACCAGGCCAGCTGTCCTCGTTGGGTGTACCCAAGATTCTGACAACAGATGTCAGACGCGGCTTTGCAGACGAGTGAATGATGTCAAACCTGAAGATCTTGAAGATCTGGTCGATCTCAGAGTCACCGGGGAAGAGAGGTGCGCCGTGCATTGCCATCTCTGCAAAGATGCAGCCTACGGACCACATGTCGATCGCAGTCGAGTAGTGACGCGAACCCAGAAGGACTTCGGGTGCTCGATACCACAAAGTGACAACCTAGTCGAGGTCAGCGTGAGAGGGATGAGTTTGGGGGGAAATCCGCACCTCATGGGTGTAGGTTCGCATAGGAATACCAAAGGCTCGTGCAAGACCAAAATCAGCGAGCTTGAGGTTATTGTGCTTGTCGATGAGCAAGTTCTGGGGCTTCAAGTCTCGGTGGAGGATTCGATGGCCATGGCAATACAGAAGGCCAGAGTTCAGCTGGTGCGTGAATTTCTGAAAGCAGGGAAGTTAGCCTTTGTCCCGGACACGACGCGACCCAATTAGATGACGCGAATGGTCATGTGACATGACATCATTCAAGAGGAACGCGTTTGCTTCCTCGACCATTAATGGCCAACGGGGGCTCATATGAGGGATGCGATGCATAAAATCCATGCAGGAAAAGCATAAATAAAGGTGAAAGGGAGATAAAGTTGGGAGTCGGGCCACGTCGAAACGCGTCATTTGGATGCGACCGGCCAGCACATGACTGGAAGACAGGGGGAGGGAATTAACCTCACCTTGACGAGCGCAGGGGTGATGGGTGAGCGATTCTGGTTGCCAGTTTCAATAAAACGCTTGAGGTCGACGTCCAAGAACTCAAAGACAAGGTAAAGCTTCTGGTCAGCATGGACAATGTCGAAGAGTCTGCACACGAGTCAGCAAGGATTCCAATGTGGGTACATGGGCGGCGTATACACACTTGACAATATTTTCGTCCTTCAACTCCTTGAGCAAGCTGATTTCACGAATGGCGGTACTAGGAACTCCTTCATCTTCGGCCTCGAGCCTAATCTTCTTCAGGGCAACGATTTGATTTGTATTGGTGTCCCGAGCCTTGTAGACGACGCCGTAGGTACCTAGTATGGCCATGCGCAAGCAACGTGGTGCTGTTAGGGCTGACCATCGCGCAACGAGGCCCGGAGTCACATACCTTCACCTGTAAAGCGAGTAAGCTATATGTCTCTCAGAGAAGAATAGGATGTTTCACGTACCAACTTTCTCGATTTTTGCGTAGCTGTACTGGGTCATGATCAGCGCCAGCGTCTATTTCACGAGCCAAGGAGCCCACCGTTCCATAGTGAGACTGTAAGCCGTCCGCCGTTGCCGATGATATTGAACGATGTCTCGTCGATGTCGCTGTCAAGTTGAGAGCCAGAATGAGCCAAGGCGAGTCAGATGGCTGTGGGCAGCAACCAGAAAGGTACCGACCTGATTCGGGTTCTCAAAGGTAAAAAGGCTGGTCGTTGGGTGGACAGATCTGCAACTGTTACCTGAGTTTCAGATGACTGTCCTGAGCGTACAACAGATTTTCAGCGCTGGTGGTCGTTGGCGGAGAGAAAGAGGTACAAGCCCGCTCCCAAGTCTCGCACTTTTGCCTTCAAGGGCAAGCCTGCATTTTACCCCATCAGGAAGAAATTCACAGCCACTGCCGTCGATGCAAACGCCGGATGAATTGGACCAGTCTTGCATCCACAAAAACACTCTTTGACACATTTCTGACTTTACCCGAATATCGTGGCAGCACGTATGAGAGCTTACGATACCATTGAGGAAGCCAAAGCCATGCTTTTGTGTTGAATGTAACCAGTCTTGTCTAATGCGGATCCAAGAATCCCTGTTCCTTTGAAATGGAAGAGATTATCGACAAAAGGAAGACCAAAACAACTCTGTATCCCATCTTTCACCGCTTAGCAAACGATCTATTAACCCTTGACACAAGAAATGGAGGGCGTCTAAGATGACGCCATGAGTATACCCGCGAAACTGCCTTGGGGGTGTGGTTTTTGAGCGGAACCAAGGTGGCTGACTGGAGTGAGTGTGGAAAGGAGGGTGGCCATGCTGCAAGCCGTTTACCATCTGCTCGAGCGGTCTTTCCACTAACCACGGCATCATCTGACACCTGGGGGATCCGATAGAGCCAGGATGCGCGCCAGACTCACCCTGGTCTGGGCCAGTTGATGTGTTCGTCCGGATGCCGTTGAGCTCGAGTGAGATCGACATATTGCCCTGGCCATGGGTCCGAACCTATTTGACTATGAATATGGTGCCCAAAAAATCAGACGTGTACACCCCACTTACTTCGGTCAACGATGTTTATATCAGAATCATCTTGGTCTTCGTCATCATCATCTTCAGCGTCCCATTTATCTCTGGCTGCAAATCCGGGGTCCTTCTCCCGATCAAGAGCAAGATCCTTGAGTAAACGGTCCATCGAATCCTGCTTGGCAGCTGCAAGCGTCTCCTCCTTTCTTTACGAGCACGCTGGAGGTCGGGGAGGTAATCTCTTTCGTACTCTTCTCGTGACGCTTCGACTGCTTCGAAGAATTCTTTCACGCCTGCCCCGGTGACGCTTGACACACCTACAGCCTGCGAGGATCAGTCAACGTGGAGTTGAAACTCTATCACTTTTTACGCACTTTGAGGTTCTTGTAGAATTCGTCGAGGACTAGACTCATGCTGTTCATCAGGCTATTCATATATGTGGGCTCGCCCTCCGAGTCAGTGGCGCCGCTGTGGGTTGCCAGAGCGAGCTGGAACGCCTCAAAGTCCGTCATCCACTCGAGCGCAAATCGTGTGGCTGCACATCAATTTTGTTAAACACAAGAATAAAGGGCAGCTTGGTCTTGTACAGGATACTGTGCGACGTTGAGTGGTTGCGTCGTAGAGACGTGACATCAAGGCATACCTGCAAGCGTAAAGCATGTTGGACATGAAGGTTGCCGGTGCAGTGGTCCGCGGCGTATCGATGATGTACGCGACGACCGTCGGTAGAGAGGAGGCAACAGCATCGGTGATGATTGCACCAGAAGCAGACCAAGTGAAGATCTCAATCTGGCCTGGGGTGTCAAGGATGACATAACTACGCGTCGATGAGTTCCTCGATCATACAAACGCGAAAGGCAAGAGACTTACTCGACATCATCTACCCGTTTCTCGACCAAGTCCAATACTTGATCAAACTTGGTGGTAAACAAGTTGAGGGCAGTCATGATCCCTCCGTTTGGACCCAAGTTGTATCTTCAATGCTGGAGTTGGTATCTGCTTCAACTCAAGCAAATCGAGACACGAACTGTTTCATAACCTCCTGGTAGTTGACAGTATCCCGAATATCGATGTTGGCCTCGTACGGTACGTGCGTCACTGCAGGATCCAAGTTCAGGATATAGGGAGGCTTTCGCTGAGAGTTCAGATGCGAGTTGATTTGCTGGACAAATGTCGATTTGCCAGCACCGGCCATCCCAATAGTAATGATTGTGACGGCCTTTTTCTTGCTATCAGAGCTTCCAGAGGGTTCTGAGTCCATAACTGCTGACTTAATGCTCTATAAGGGGTGATTAGGACACTTCAGAGTAAGACTGCAGAATTTCCATTACTTTTGGGCAAGACGCGAGGGTTCAAGTGCTGAGCTGCTCCCCTGGCTTCAGGATGCGAGCAAAAGTTTCAGGATCCCAGAATAAATTTCAATCTGGGCCCTGGAAATGATGCAGTGTTTCTGGTGAGTGGTCGGAAGCAAGGAGCAACTGAGCTTAGACGCTCTGGAAATTAGATTTATAGATGGGAAATCCTTACCCGATGTGGGCAGGACGAATTGATGGGTGTCATTTTCATTGCTGAATGCTTTCTTCCTCATTCTGGGACCACCGTGTCACTCGATAACCTGTTTTCATATTCCGTTCCATGGCCCTTGGGCTTCAAGAGCTTTCGAGATACACGACCCACAATTTCCCTCCATATTTCTGCCTCATCAACTCGAATTGAGACCCGCTGAGGATTGGCTTTGGGTCTGGCTACACTACACAACCCATGAAGAGAAAGGTTAAACCTCGCGAAGACTCGCGAGAGAATCTTATCTCTCTGAAACCAGTGGCCGTAACAAACTCTGACAGAGGCTCCCTCTGGGACGTTCATGACCAGACCCCAGCAGCAATGGATGAGGGTTCTCCTGAAGCCGAAGAGACAAGCGCCGTTCGTAAGCACACACCAGATCTCAAAACAACATCTACTAATGGCTTGATGGGACAGTGTACATTCCATGCGGCCTTGCATGAGACCGATTGTTACGCCAGACACTTTGTGATTTTAGCTCCGCTCTCAAGCTCTCAAGCGAAATAACAGTAAGAGCCCTTACTATTTCTATGTTTTTATCTTATACTGAAATATTCAGCTCCCAAACTTTAGCTTTTCTTCTGGCTCAAGTCGCGTGCAAACTAATTGACTTTTCAACTAGTTTGCGGGCCCGCTTGAGTGGGCGCCAAAGGATCGGATCGGATCATGGGAGCCTCCTTCCCCATCTAGAAACCGCTACTCAAGCGCGTCGCGTGAAGTGTGGGAAATCCCCTATCGAGCCTGAGCAATCACTGGACCAGCCAAACCAACTCTTGAACCTGAACCACCACCATCGAAATGGCTATGGAAAGAATGTGAGCGCTCCGTTATCTTTCAGAAGGCATTGACTGATCAAGCTCTACCCACTATTCAATGCCGACCTGACGCGTCATTTTACCCTTTGAATCTCCCAGGCGCCGCCAAATAATGGCTGAAAGCCCTTACTTTCAGGGGGAAGCAGAGAGGAGAGGACCAAGTGAGTCCAACCCTACTGGGAAAGCCGGGAAAGCTTCGGTTCCCGTTGGCACCGTATACGCCAGTCGGTGAGTGGCTCTGACTTGAGTTCTGAATATTTGTTTCGAACTGAACCATGTCTCCAGTAAGGCCTGCTCCGAAGCAGGAGTACACGGCCCTACCTTTGCAGGAATACATGGCTCCATTCGACATGGTGCTTACTCAATCGTCATGTCTGGAGGGTACGAAGATGACCAAGACGATGGGACTTTATGTGAGTGCTGTTCTTCTCGCTTGTCGTGAACTCAACCGAAATTGCTCGACGTTAGCATCTATACAGGAACCGGGGGACAGTCCGATACTTTCGGCGAGGTATGTGTATCTCCTTTGTGGTAGTGAGTGCAGTTGTGCTTACGAAGTGGCTGCAGCGGTCGCAACAAGTCGGCGATCAGTCCTTCTCCCACAAAGACAACGCGGCGCTGAAGCTGAACACTGAAAATGGGCAGCCGGTTCGTGTCGTCCGTGGCCCCAATGTTCACTCAAAGTACGCACCGGAAGTGGGTTACCGCTACGACGGCTTGTACAAGGTCGAAAAGGTTGGTATTGAACTCTTGGCTGTGCTCACACTGCTTTCATCTAACCCATTGATAGGCATACTTGGCCAAGGGAGTCAGCGGGCGAGTCATCTGTCGGTATGAACTTAGGGTGAGTGGGTAGTGGCTTTCCTCCCTTGCGTAAGAGCTCAAGGTTTTCCCCCAGCGTATTGCCAACCAACCTCCAATTCCAAGGAAATGGAATTGATTTGCCTTTGTCCGAGTCACAACGACTTCATCATCTGTCATTCTCTCGGCTTCTCTTTCACTCGCTGTGTGAAATCCAAGAACTATTCGTGCTCCTTTCCTGTCTTCAACCTCTGGATTCTTGCTATGTTACTTACTTAAGTTAATGTTGAATGTTGATTGCTACTTCCCTGACCCTCATGTACCTTGATCTTAAGCTCAGAATCATGAGTCACAACGCGCTCATTAAGCCCCTAATCCCATGCGTGAGAGTGATTTCTTTCCTGTTTGTTGAGGAGTCGGTGCCGTAAGGCTTTCCCTTCGAACAATGCGCCATGTTGTATCGCAGGGCAGTGACTTGAACCTTACCACCATGTCAAGTACGAGGCAAACACTGTAAGAATCCCCCTTGTTCATCGCTCTTTCCGTTCTGCGTCGGCAGTAGCGTTGTTCAATTGCCTGTTGAATTTACTGACACTCTAATATGTCCTTGCGCTCAGACGACAGCGCCTTGCAGCCCAAATCCAGGAGGATCAGGCCACAGGTTCTCGGGGTAGCAGCGAATCCAACCCAAACGGAAAGTTTGGAGAGGTCAAAGGATACCCCGTAGGCTCCAAGTTCAAGGACCGGTGAGTCCTCTGAATGGCTTTCCCTTGCTGCGAGATCAAATTGTTTGAAGCTCCTGCAACGACGACATAGGAAAGCGTGTTTTGAAGCGGGTGTGCATGGGAAGACGAGGGCCGGCATACATGGCTCCAGGCGCCTTGGGGCGTATTCGATCTGTCTGTCAGGGAATTATGAGGACGATGAGGATGACGGTGATTTCATGTGCGTTCGAACTGTCGTACGCCGGCGGCCCACGCACGGTGCTGATACAAGCCCATAGTGTCTATACCGGCACCGGAGGACAACGAGATTCGAATACTGAAGTGAGTGTTGGACTCTATGCCGCCCAGGGACTCTAAGCGCTAACGTATATCAACTCAACCAGACAGGTTCCCAAATAACGGATCAGTCGTTCGATCACAACGACAATGCAGCTCTCAAGCTTAACGCCCAGAACGGTCGCCCCGTTCGTGTCATCCGGAAACATTGCGATGACTCTCCTCACGCACCGCAAAGCGGTTACCGATATGATGGCCTGTATAAAGTTGAAAGGGTGCGTTACTTGTCTTGCGTTGAATAACGGAGTAGCGTATGAGTGCTAAACTGCACCTGTTGGCCTAGGCTTACTTGGCAAAAGGCAAACACGGCTTTGATGTATGTCGATATCAACTTCGAGTGAGTTCTTCATTTGAGCATGGAGTTGAGGTAACTCATTTCTCGGTTAGCGGCTACCTGGGCAGGTTCCTCTCGCTGTTAGGCCAGGAGAAACGGAGTGAGGCTACTAAATTATACGACTTTTCCTGCATGTCCTATTGTATTCTACCACGCACGTCGTGGTTATCAAAATAAGCTATCCCCTTCCTCCCTATAAGAATATCGATTTCTTAGACTGGCAGAGACAAGACCATGTCGCTCAAGGGGGCAGGAAGATGGTGCATAAAAATACAGCAATTTATTAGGATGTGGCTGGTATAGTACGTTCAAGCCAGGGTATACAATGCGAGTAGGCCGCTTAAGATACGTTCATGTTGTTGTGGCCAGGGAAGGGTTTCTCGCTGTCGGCTTAGTACCGAGCAGTTCCGCCTCCGCTGCGACGTCCGTAGCGCTTGTACTTTCGCTTTCCGCCGCGGCGCTTAGAACCGCATCGGCAGCAGACGAGATCCATAATGAAGTCGAAGATGGTGACAATGACCTGTTAGATGATACCATTAGCTGTAGCTTGAGCCAAGGTACAAGAATAGGCGCTTACATATGTGATTGCGGACACAATGGTCATGAAGACATTGGCAATAGCCGAGATGATAGAGTTGATGCCTCGGCCAATAGCGCTGAAGACGGAGCCCTAAGGGAAAGACCTGTAAGCAATCCAGCACAATAAGATTAACCAAGAATGCTTACCATGATGATAAGTGGTGGGAGGTAAAGTTAAGAAGGTTTGTTTGAGAGTGGGTTGTGTGTTTGAGTTGTGAAGTTCATCTGAGGCGTTTCCCTCCCTTTTTATATTCAGCAGGGCCTCTCAAATCTTCCTTGACAACTCGGAGAAATCCCAGCGTCACTTCCGGATCTCGAGAGCTCTCTGCTCTAGACTTTTTCCCAACTCCAAGTAACTCCAATAACCTTCACAGGCGTACAACATTCTTTGAAGAATACTGACACTCTTTGTTGTCTATAGTTTGGCGTCAATGACCATTTACTTCCGGTCGCGTGGGCGCTAATGCTGATTGACGTCATGGGCCTATGACGTAGCTCTGTCGGCCAAACTCACTTTCCAAGCTTCCCAAATTCCCGTGCCGACCCACTAGAAACGCCCACAGGCACCAACACGACGACCTATACGTACCGGTGACGATGCCCTCTCCCTCATTGGAGCTCTCCATTACGTTGCAGAGTGGGGCGGCGTCGCTGGGTTCTGTGGGTATAAAGTACGAGGACGACTCGGCGATGATCTTCACTATCAAACCACACATACCTCCAACTTACTTTCATACCACCTTAGAACTATGGTAAGGCAGATACTTTTATCGACTCAGGCGCAAAGACTTACCCGCGTTTCAGGGTTCCGTATTCAGCGCTATCGGACGAGGCATCAATGCCATCATCTCTGCCATTGCCAATGTTATCATGACCATCGTATCAGCAATCACATATGTGAGTTATCTTCCCTCCTACAATCGAGGCGAAACTAATGGCGCCATCCTTCAGGTCAATCGTCAGCATATTCGACTTGATACGGACATCCTCTGCTGCCGATGTGGATCTCGCCGCCGCACCGGCAGGAGAAAGTACAAGCGCTACGGTCGCCGCAGCGGAGGAACTGCTCGGTACTAAACCGATAGCAGTTTCTTGGACGGTTCTCCAGCACACGAATGAACCAAAATGGACCTTTGCTTAGCATCATTGTAATATACCATAGATTACCTTCAAGGCTAATGTGTTGTATCAATACAGTACACGCTCATCATTTGACACATTTTTTCCTCAGTTCAAGTGCCAATTGAGTAAGCCCATATTGTGATCCCGAGGGACGTGTAAAATTCCCTTGCTCCCTGATCCCTATGTCGTTTGCATGAGGCCCAACGAACACGTGCGCAACTAAGGAAACTCACGAGAGGGCATGTCAACTCGCTCAGTGTGCCCCGTCAAACATACGAGTTCTTCAACAGGCAGAAGGTTATTACATGTATCCATTAGCCGAGGGCAAGACGCAAGTTTCAAGTTACCGAAGGTAAGGAATCCGCCTTGAGTCGGGAAGTAAGACTTGAAATTTTGAAACCTAAGTTGGGCTCAGATGAGCGGTTCTAAGAGCAGCTTCACGAGAGAGAAGATCCGTGGTGCGAAGGTTTTACTGCACCACTTCTCCATCGAAGACGCTGTTTATGCCTCACCCTTGTCTTTGCTAAGAGGCTTTGAGCTAACACTAGCAGGAGCGCCAGCGGTCCAGTGGGCAGCGTTACGTGATGGATAAAACCTGCCGCTGACGCCAAGATCGCATCAATCTTCGAGGACGAGGAAGATAAGCACCATAGCGCCATGAATCCGTATTGTAAATCTAAGATAACAACGATTCAAATGCCACCAAAGTGCGATCCTCTATAGTTCGGCCGAAAAGTTCAAACCACTTGCACACACTTTCGGAAGCATGTTTGAGTAGAGAGCCTGAAAGAGGACGGCAGGAACACGGAGGTATCAATCCACATGGGCGACATTAACCTATGCTGCGAGGCGAGCTAACAGACCGCCAGGCTACAAAAAATACCCGAAGTATATCTCAACGAGAGCGTAGCCTGAGAGTTGCTTCAGCCCTGCAGTTGGCCTTCGCACAATCGTGATACTTGAAGGGCTTTCCCAACCTTTTCCGGTTTCTTTCGTCTAAGCTTGCCCTTTGATGCGATCAGGCGATCGTAATTTGCGATCTTCGTCCACGTGTTACCTTCAACCTCACCAGCAACAGCCGCGACTACAGTCTCAACCTGCTGTGCCCCTGAAACTCGAAGCCCTTTGAAGGGCCTTATCGAAGCCTCAGAGCGCGAGCGGTGAATATAACGATCAGTTGAGTGGGAACAGCAGATAGCACAAACCTATTGGCGTTCCTTCTCCACACGATACTTGAAGGTATCCCCGGAGGACCACCCATTGGTCGGATTGTCGGCCGCACGGGTCACTCTTCACTCTGTGGCATGTCGAAGGTAGTTGGGAGCAAAATTTGGAAGGCCAGTTGTAACTCTTTCGATCCCTATACGTCTTCTCTTGCAAGCCTATCGTCGAGGATGGCCTGGCACGACTTGAGCCAAACTTGAGCTTGAAGCAGTCCTCAAGCTATTTTTAGTTTTCTATTCTGGCGGGAGGGCTTTCCCATGTGGCCGGCTCCACGGCTGCAGGAACTTTGCCGAGTCCATCTCCATTCCTTCAGGACGGCCAAAAATTTGCAGGCATTTGCTAGCCCGAGCCAATCTCGATGAGCCCACTAAGCTCGTGGAGACGATAAGGCCCCCGCGCAGAGGATTGACTCAACTGTCGCTATTTAAACCTCCCCAAAACACGGTCCTCGCCATTTGCATTCCTCATATCCGCCTGCGATCGAGACCCCGCTCTACGTCGCACCTTGTCTACTCCTACCCCCTCTCCCTTCCTCCACTCCTATAATCTCGTTGACATGGAGTCCGAGAATCTATGGCATCCGAGAAGCCTGAGAAGGTGACCGAAAAGTCGGTCGAGGTCGTCTCGTCTATCGACGAATACTCCCCGGATACCCATTCCTCCAACATCATCGAAGGCTCTGAAGGAGTTACGCACGAAGAGCATGACCATCTACGACACGTTTCAGACCGTTTCCTATTGCTGCTTTCCTAGTTGTCGTCGTCGAGTTTGCCGAACGGTGCGTCGCCTCTTCAGAACTTTGCAACGCCCTCTCAACCCGCTCTGTAGTTGGACCTACTATGGTACTGCCAATCTGTTCAGCAACTACATTCGTGCCGGTCTTCCTCGGGGCTCGACAAATGGCGCCGTTCTACCAGAAGATCGTGCGACTGGTATTGCTGGGGCCCTAGGCAAAGGACAACAGATCTCCTTTGCCATCCGAACGTTCAATACGTTTTTCATTTATATTACACCACTCCTTGGTGCCGTCCTCGCCGATACCCTATGGGGTCGCTACAAGACGATTTTGATCTTCGCTCTGGTTTGCCTGTGCGTCTTCAATCATGTTTTACGACGGCGACGTTGTTGTAACAGCTTTCAACAGAGCGGGTCATGTAGTCCTTGTTGGTTCTGCGTCGCCTGGAGCACTCACCAATGTCAACCTTTCGATGGGGTCTCCTGATAGTCGCAATCGTTATCATCGTGAGTGCCAGCTCGTATCGTCGAACTTTCCTCTATCTCATACGATCCCTCTAGGCGGTCGGTGCTGGTGCTATCAAAGCCAACGTATCGCCAATGATCGCTGAGCAGTATCAAGGGAGACTTCGCAAGAGTATGTTTACCACCTTGGGTACTTTTTTTCTTCAACCCAAGCTTACCTTGCCTCTTTCAGAGACCCTTAAGTCGGGCGAGACTGTTGTGGTGTCACCGACCGTCACCATTTCCCGCGTTTACCTCTGGTTCTACGCCGCTATAAACTTTGGCTCGTGCGGTGCCATCTCGGCGTCATTCCTCGCCCGCGACCATGGCTACTGGGTTGCTTGGTTGGTCCCCACCCTTATTTTCTGCCTCGTTCCTTTGGTCCTCCTCGCAGGCAAGAAGCTTTACGTGATGACCCCTCCTCGTGGCTCCGTCCTCCTCGAGGTAAGATCTTCGTTATCCTTTAATTATGGTCCCGTCTAACTCTCGGCTTCTCGCTTGTTAGACCTTCCGCGTTATCCGCATGGCATTTGGCCCTGCCTGGTCCATCAACCCCTTGCAGACCTACCGCAACTGCAAGGCACCTGGCTTCTGGGATCCTGCCAAGCCCTCTACCTATGGCGATCGCGTCCCCGCCTCGATTACTTGGGATGATACGTTCGTGGCCGAAGTTTCACGTACCATCAGCGCTTGCGCAGTTTCCTCTTCTTCCCCTTCTACTGGCTGTGCTACTCCCAAATTGACGGCAACTTGAGCACGACTGCCGCCGGAATGAGACTCAACGGTGCACCCAATGATCTCCTGCAGTACGTCTTTATCCACATTCTCTCTTCTATGTGTACTAATGAGCTATCTCTTAGAATCTGAACCCCCTTTCCATCATCATCCTTGTTCCTCTCTTCGATGGGATCATCTACCCCTTCCTGCGCCGTCGTAACATCAACTTCTCTCCCATCAAGCGAATCTACGCCGGCTTCCTCGTTGCCGGCCTCGCCATGGTGTACTCCTCCGTCTTGCAACACTTCATTGACGTTCGCTCGCCTTGTGCCGGCACGGGCATTGGCCCTTCCGAGTGTCAAAAGGAGGACGGCACACCCAACCCAGCCGATATCAACGTCTGGATCGTAGGCCGGTCCCTACGTCCTCGTCGGCATGTCCGAGATCTTTGCCTCCATCACCTTCCCTGGAGTACGCCTTCACCAAGGCACCCGAGAGGATGAAGTCAGTTTGTAATGGCCTTTTCCCAATTCATGGTCGCCCTTTCGAGTGCCCTCAATTTTGCCTTGACGGCGGTGAATGTGGAAGCCAAGTTCACATGGTTGTATGGCAGCTTTGCCATCACAGCCTGGGTGATTGGCACGATCTTTTACTTCACCTTCCGTGGGCTTGACAAGCAGGAAGATCAGTTGAATGCTATTGGGCAAGGAAAGCGAGAAGGCTTCAGGGATGAGCGGACGGATGACGAGAAGCCCCAATAGAATACCACTGATTCCACAAGTCTTAAATGGCATGATACCTTTGCCTCCCACATACCTAGGTAGTATTCATGGCGGAGTATTGGGTTGTACTTTTATAATGCAGATTGTTCATGCAGAACGATATTCGACTAGGCACCCACGTATCTGAAAGAGAAGCACTGTCAGTGCACTTCAGATAAATGGGTTGACAAGCCGTGTATCCATATTGGGTATTTGAGAGACCAATTGATTCTCCTAGGCTTAGATCTTACGAAAGTGAGGAGGCCTTGCTACCCGAGCCTGTCCGCTATTATTGTCTTGCAGCCCTAGCGCGAAGGCTTAATTCACCACAACTCTTGGGGCTGACGAATTCGAGGACGTGGCATCGGGAAGCCGGCTTCTATCGCCATCTGAATAGCCCTGTCTCCTGTCAAAAAGGGCTCGAAGGGGGAGACCTTAGGCTAACTAGTGACGCGTCCACACGGCAGGCTGGGGGAATTGTCGTTTTAAGGCTGTAGTTTCTCCGTTTGGGCTACCCTTCGCCAAAAAAGAATTAGGGGGGTTGATCCACCGTTGTGTTTTAAAAGGAGGCCCATGCAAGTTGTAGTGGTCATTCGTATCCATCCTACTCAGAGACCCAGCACCTTTCAACTAACCAACATGCAACTCACGTTCTGGCAAATGCTCAAGAACCAGCGGACCGCTGTCCCGCCAGTTCCAGTCGTTGACCTCACGGGCAAGACCATCCTTGTCACCGGTGCAAATACAGGCATCGGCTACGAGACTGCGAGGCATTTTGCTTTAATGAAGCCTGGAAAGCTGATTATCGCCTGTCGTAGTAAAGCCAAGGGCGATGAAGCGACTGCTCGTACGTCTTCCACATTTCACAGTGTGAGTATCGATTCCGACCCCTCTATCGGCAGGCTTGAAGAGTGCAACGGGCTTCTCGAATATTTACTTAAGGCTGTTGGACTTGAGCAGCTTCTCCTCCACTATTAACTTCGCGGACAAGTTTGAGCAGGAGGAGGAGCGTCTCGACATCCTTATTGCCAACGCCGCGATCAGTAGGGAGGACTATGTGCCTACCGAAGACGGTTGGGAGTCAGGGCAAGTCGCATCCCACATTCATCGTAAAAGCGACTAAATTGTCTGGGGTTTCAGGCTGCAAGTAACAATCTTTCAACCCTACTCCTGAACATCAGGCTCCTTCCCCTGATGCTCAAGACAGGGCGAACATTCTCTGTCGAGCCGCGTCTTGTCGTTGTAGGAAGCGCAAGGCACTACTGGTCAAAGCTGGACTCAAGGATCGTGGACTCTCCTGGTCCGTTGAAGGCTTATAGCAGCAAGGAATACTGCACACCGGCCGTCATGGGGAGGCGCTATCCCGAGACAAAGCGTGAGTTAACGTTGCAGCTCGCTTAACAGTCTTGACCCGGAAATGCTTGCGCTAATCTCCATGCTTTCCCAGTTCTCAACCTCTTTATGGCAAGATCCCTAGTGAAGATATTGGAGGAAACGCCAGTGGTGGCCAATGTCGCATGCCCCGGCTACTGTCGTTCAGAGTTGCGAAGGGAAGTCGAGAACTCGTGGTCGAGATCCCTCATGTTCTTTATTACGGACATGCTGATGGCTCGTACATCGGACGAAGGCGCCCGTCAGTTTTGTCTGGGCAGCTCTAGCCGACAATTCAGATGGGAGGATGCGGGGTGCCTATTGCGACAGCATGCGAGTCACGGAGACCAGCGATTATTCGCTGAGTGAAGAAGGACTTGTTGCGGAAGAGAGGTTCTGGGTGCGTATATTAGCTGCGTACCTGACGTGGGCTCTTTCTGACTAACCCTCATTCTAGGCGGATATGATCAAAGTGCTGAGTGAAGTAGACCCCAAGGTCCCCGTCATCCTTCGAGATTGTTAATCTTTCTGTGCTTAAAGACTGTGCTACTCGCAGCCAACGAGTTATGTTTGTCGTTGTCATAGATATAACTTTCGCTCAAACATTTGAGAAGCGAACCAAAGATCCCGTTGTGAATCCAGACGCTGAAGAACATCGCATGATGCGGTCGCCGCGACCAACCCCGTATCCCATTTTGGCTAGGCTCCTTCCATTTTCGGAGGCCAAGGAAAGTCTCATGCTGGTGCCAGCCGCTTCACATTAGCCAGGATATCGAGAGACAAGTACAGAGGATGCGAAAAAGGTCTATGGGATATATATAATGGCAGGTAGTCACATCTCCTTGAGCTCATAGAGATCGTCATGTTCCCCCGCCCTCACGATGGCGGGTACCCTTGGGCACCCAGAATCCAAGCTGTTGCCCAACCATAGCAGCCCAGTAAGAGAAGAAAGCCGCAAATGTCAGCCATAATGTTACAATTGGCAGTAAACTGGGAACGAGGAGCGCGGTGAATGACTGAAGGGTGAGATGTAAGCACCTGCACCAGCTTCCAAGAGGAGACAAGCATACGAGGGTGTGATAAAAGTCTTCTTGCTCAGAGATATAGTACAGCTTGTCAACCTTTCGCAGCTGCAACCAAGTTAATAGGCTGCATTGGTAGTGGTCAACGGGGCCCCGCATTGAAAGGAGCGCAGCAATGGCGCTTACCGTGCTGGAGGCCGGGCTGAATGGGATGAAAAACAGCTTGAAAGATTGAGTGAGGTCAAGGTATAGCGTTTCTCGCTGGGAATCATAGACTTTGCAGCCATTTGAGAGCGGTATACCCATCCGATAAGGACAAAACTCACTTATATTGTTGATGTTGACTTCCACTTTCGGAGAAAGTATGCGATACCATCTGTGCATCCAAACCTTATGTCATCGCTATACCTATCGAAAGGGAATTGACACCTACTGATAGACCTTTAGAAGCGTATTTCTCGAATTCGGTCCCGACCTGACCCAGCAAACGGGGTGCAAGAAGGACAACATCCCGTGTCATGTATCTCTCCACGGCTTGTGCCTGAACCTCCGGGAGCGATGTAGTCGTAAGTTCAAGGATTACACGTCGGATGTCAATTCGTGGCTCTTCCATGCTGCAAAGGCGGTTCTGATATAAGGTGTCTGTTGCAACTTGAAGACGTTGCACAACCCACAACCTTGTTTCCGCTGCTTTGCCCACGCTTCAATTCAGGGGCTGATGATGTCATCTCACCGCTTACCACCCACACAGTTCAGCCGAGGCGCGTTCAAGTGTGCCGCATGGCGCAAACCGTGACGCCGACGCTGATCTCCCAAGAGACTCTGGCGTCGAAACTGCTGGTCTTGTCGCACAAAAGGGTAGCGCCCGAGTGGGCTTCTTCTCGGCTGTTTGCCCTATCGGCTAGCCTTCAAGCCGTTATCAGCGCTCCCCCGCCTGGATTCAGCTCAATGGGCAATTCGGGCCATTCCTAGTCTGTCGTTTATCTGTGCACTGTAGGCGCTTTGCTCGTGTCAAGCTACCAACTAGCTGTGGTCGCTTCTCTCCAGCTTGTACTATCGGCAGCCCAGCCTCATGAAACCATGCCCGGCATCAGAGTTCCACTTCACATGTTCTTGCAAAGGTCACGTAACACCTTCACATCTGGGCGATAACGGTGCTTCTCTGCTCCTCCTGGCTGTGGGGTCTTATCGAATGCCACTCTAACTTCGCATGTCATTATCACTCCCCGGTTCCAATGACACCTGACTCCTTTATAACCGGGCCACCCTGTTCCCGTTGGTCGCGCATCCCCCTTCCCTATTCATCTTGTTGAACGGGTTGATAACCAACCTCAGGCAAGGCCAACAGTTTTGAACGATGAGCGTAGACAATCTGGAGGGTAATGTGGTCAAGCTCGCCAAAGATGAAGAAGAGCTTGCTCGTATGGGGTACAAGCAAGAACTAAAGTAAGTCGATAGCGAGCACACGACGATTGCTAGCTTATGACGCTCTTGCAGACGCGACTTGGGCTTGCTTCAGGTGCGTAGCAGTAACTATGAAGGACGAACTTCATATCTGATCCCTCTTGTAGAATTTCGGCGTAAGTGGAGGTCTTTCACCATGCCTAACTTGAAGTCAACGTTCAATATTAGATGTCTTTCTCAATTATCTCAGTCATGACTGGGATCCCCTCTTTGTTTGCCTATGGACTAGTAAGCGATGAACCCACCTTTTGTTTCTGGCTCGCTTATCCCAAATCAGAATACGGGAGGCCCTGCTGTTATGGTGTGGGCTTGGGTTGTTGTCTGTAAGTCAGTTCACTCAAGCCACGGTGAAGCAAGATGCTAGCCATCACCTCATAGCATTCTTCACTATGGCTGTCGGATTGGCCATGGCAGGTTAGTTATCCATATTCACCTCCTTCCGAATGGCACTAACTTGCTCAGAAATCTGCAGGTACGATTCACTGTAACAAGCCCGAGGGACGAAATGACGCTAATCAAGCCCAGTGCGCATCCCACATCAGGGGGACCATACTACTGGGCAGCCATGCTCTCCGAAAAGCGCAACGCACCCCTCGCATCCTGGATTACCGGTTGGTTCAACCTTCTGGGCCAAGTCGCTGTTACCACGGGCATCAGGTACGCAATTGCCCTGACCACCATCACTGACTGTGTGTTAACACTAAGCTAGCTTTGGATGTGCAACTTTCATCTCTACAGCAGCTACATTGGGAACCTCCTTCGAGCCCAACGCAAAAACAAACATTGGCGTCTACGCTGCTGTGCTTTTCAGCCAAGGTCTCATCAACACGTTCGGAGTCAGCACCCTCCACCAACTGAACAACATCTCCGTGTTCTGGCATGCCCTCGGGTCTGTCGCCGTGATTGCTGCCGTCTTGGGAAAGGCACCCACGCACCAATCTGCGAGCTTTGTGTTCAAGCAATTCTTGGATGGGACAGGCGTTGATGGAGTCGGATGGGGAGAACGGGCAAGTCATGTTTATGTCGTTGTAGTTGGTGTGAGTGCCTCCTTAGAATCTATTTGAACAGATTCTTAACTTCTGCCACAGATTTTGATGGCACAAGTAGGTGGAAGCAAAACTTCGCCAGGTCTGACTTACCTGACGATAGACTGCCACTGTAGTACACCTTGACAGGCAAGTGTTCTCGACCCTCAGGCTATCTACGGCACACTGACCGTTGCTGTGGTATCTAGGTTTCGATGCGAGTGCTCACGTTAGTGCAATCCATTCGCCATATCTCATCCCACTCTAACATTGACCAACAGATGACTGAAGAGACCCGAGACGCAGCCATGTCTGGCAGTATTGGTATCATAATGGCAATTGGGGTCTCCGCAGTCCTAGGATGGTTTATCATCCTCGGTTTCCTCTTCTCCATCCAAGACCTCGACGCCACTCTAAATTCGAGCACCGGTTTACCAGTGACCCAGATCTTCCTGGATACGGTCGGCGAGAAAGGCGCTATTGGGTTGATGGTCGTCGTCATTGGATGCATGTATTTCTGTGGGTGAGTACAAATTTCTAGGTGGCAGGCAAGAAGAGGCCGGATGCTGACTTCAAGGACAGGACGTTTTCGATCACGTCTAATTCGAGGATGATGTACGCCTTTGCGAGAGACGGTGGTATTCCAGGACACAAATTCTTCAACTACGTCAGCCCACAGTGGAAGTCCCCCACCAGGACAGGTAAGCCAACTCTTGCAACATGAGATTCACCAAATATGCTCACCTTGCTTTACCTAGTCTGGCTGGCTTGTGCCCTAAGCTTTATCCTCGGCCTACCAAGTCTCGGAAGTACCGTGGCGTACTCTGCCGCGACCTCAATCGCCACCATCGGCCTCTATATTTCGTATGGGATCCCAATCATGCTGCGGGTCATCTATCGGGAGAAATTCGTACGAGGACCATTCCATCCTCAAAGCATTCTCGTACCCCGTCGCCGTCACCGCCATTGTGTGGATCGCATTCATTTCAATCGCCTTCATCCTTCCCCAAGTCAACGTGAGCTCAAATTCTTTCGTGTGCAGGACTGCTTGACGAATATATCACCCAGCCGGTCAATTCAGAGACACTGAACTACGCCATTGTGGCTGTAGGCATTGTCATCATTTACAGCGTTGGATTCTGGTTCATCAGTGCAAGAAAGTGGTTCACAGGGCCAGTCAGGCAGATTGAAGGTGTGTTGCTGTGCTCACTCGCGATGCTCGCTCTTGCTGATATCCGTTGATAGCCATGGAAAGCACGGGATCTGATACAGAGAAAGTGATGAAGGATGATGTTTGAGAGGTTTTCGTGTCCTCATTATCATTTTCGAGCTGTAATAGCCATCACATATACTACCTCACTTCAACCTTTCTCGTCTCCCAATCCTCCCTCAACCTTGCGTCCACAAACTCGGACAGATCTTTTGCTTGAGTAACCGCAACTTTCACAAGCCGGAGAATCTCTTCCGCATCCTGTGGCACGCCTCCCAGCTTTTGAAGGACACATATTTCTTTTTGAGCGTTGAGCGCAATGGACATGAGGCCTGCACTCAGCCGCTGCTCCAGTTGGGAGGGGTCGAGCACAGGAGCCGTCTCTGTGTCAGGGAAGAAAGCAAATGTAAAGCAGAAAGGGCTGTGATGGATGGCTAGCGGCATCGGTGCACGCTCAAGAGGCGAATGCTAAGCCGGCAAGGGTCGATCAGTCGCTTGATTGAGAGGATATCGAAGGACTCACCACAATGACCTCGTCTTCGCTTACGACTTCAACCTCTGGTCTTCGGAAATGGCGCAGAGCGACTATGCCTGCCAGACAAGCGCAGTCCAGCATGTTTCCTCCATCGGAAAGGAAATGTAGTGTTAGCCTAATGTGCCACACCTGCCTGGAAAATCAGTAAAAGAGCAAGAGCAAAGTGCAGAACTCACGCGCTGGCCAGCGGAAATGCACAAGGATTCCTTGTCAACTGCATCGCTCCTTTTGATGACCTTGTCCAGCATTCGCGTTATCGTGACTTCTTCCTCGGATGGGCTAAGATAATCGCGTCAAGTTCCTTTAGACTGACGTTGACCAGAGAATTACATACCTACCGACCGGGTTCATATTCGCTCGATGCCATGGGTGATATTTCAGAATGAATGGTGATGGTGCCCTCGAACGGACGTTCTGGCTGGGGTTTCACCATCTTTCCCTCTACGTACGCCACCACCCTACACCATTAAATCAGCAAAATGGCGCTTGTGGACGAATCCAGCACGCTACCTAGTTTTTCCAAGTGCACACTCGACCCAGCCAAGCTCTGGGCCAAAAGTCAGTGTAGGGGTCCGCATTTGCAGCGGGAGACGCCCGTCTATGCGCAGATTCTCCTTCAACACTCCATAGAGGAAATCCTTCTCCGGTATCGACGGGGATGGTGGTCTCATGGTCGTCGCGGTTCAAGCTCACGAGAATGGCTTACGTATGCAAATCGCGTGGATTCAGCATGTCAATGTAACATTGCCATGTGTTGTAATCAACTCGTTCAGGGTAAAAGCGAGGGTTCCAGGAGGGATATACCTTCGTCTCCCTCCACTACAGGCTTCCGATTTTTGTTTTATTTTTCGCTTCCAACAACGCTAGAGTCGGCCAACCCATTCCCCAGGAACACCGCCCTTGATTGCGAGCTGCAGTCTTATTTTCATCCAGAGCCGATGCGTTTCATGCCCTGGCTAGGATGCTGTTCATCTCGTAAAAGAAAACAAAGAGGAAAGGAAGGCCAGAGCCCTGCTCTGCGACCGGATCCGGATCAAGAGACGTGTCTGAATGAGAGGCCTTCAGGCGTTCCGATTTCATTGGAAATCGAAGTGGCCAATCCGAAAGAGCCTCAAGACGACGAGAACAAGCATATAGAGCCGCAGTGCTATTCGGAAGGTGCCAAAGTCGTGGGGGAACTCCGTTCTGAGTCTGCTGGGCAAAGGCCCGAGGAGAACGAAGGTGAAATAACTGGAGCAACTAGAGGTTTGGGGATCCATGAGGCCCATCCGAGAGTTCAGGAACAAATGGAACTCCAGGAAAGTCAGCGGAGGCTTGAAGATCAGAGAGAGGGATGGACCTGGCAGCGAGAGAGGCGGGAAAGAGACATGCGAGAGCGAAATGGACAGTTTGGGAAAGCATGGGAGGAGAAACGGTCTCACAGGGCGCGGCTAATGGAACAATGGAATCACATCCAATGGGCAAAATTCACCGGCATGGAACGAGCGAGTATCGAAACGGTCAAGGAATGGGTAGCAAGCGGCACTGTCTCCATACGTCCGCTGGAGACCACCGTCGAGGTGCCCTTCCAGAGGCAGTTTGTTGGCAGAATTCCCGTTATTCCTTCACCACTCGCAGATATTCTCTGCTCCCGTTTCAGCGTTGAACAGCTCCTTTTGCTGCTGAACTCTCTCTTTCTCACAACATATATCACCACCAAATCCAAACTTAGAAGGTCTCTCAACTCTCCTCCACGCTTCCGTTAGTGACAGCAAATTAGACTTTGGAACACTATATTCCCGCCTTCGGCCTTCCTGGGAGGATGAACTATTTCTTGGGTTTGAGGAAAAGAGGCAACAGGCCGAGGTGGATATGGCGCAATGTCGAGATTCCCTGCTCCAAGCGGGTGTAATCATCAAAACTCGCATCCCTCCACGTCGCCTCTGGGACCTCCATAGCAATCGGGTCATTGACGCCTCACTCATTTCAAATCACTTCCCCCCAAGCATCTACGAATCTTGCCGCCCTTCCGTCGAGGCTGCTTGCTTGGATTTCGAAGAATGGCGGCGGATCCATGCGGTCTCCCACAGTTGGGTAGAGGAAGATCACAGGACGGTGTGCATGACTCCAGTCAATGGCAGCCAGTGGGGTGTTCCCATCCCTTGCGATATCTCTTTGGAACGCGTACGCATTGAGCTGCTGAATTTCGGCGCTGAACATGCCTGGCTTGATGTTTTGTGCCTGAGGCAGTACGATCCAGATGCGGAAGGGGAAGCCGTTCGCAAGACTGAGTGGGCTATCGACGTACCCATGATCGGCTCCATATACGCGATGTCCAATTATGTTGTCCACTATTTCAACGGCCTAGGTCGTCCATTCGCCATTGGAGATGTCAATGGCCAACGACATTGGCTGAACAGGGCCTGGACGCTGCAGGAGTTGGGAGCCAAGAGCTGCAGACATACGGGTGGCATCACCGAGGCATCTCCAAAGGATCCTTGGAAAGACCTTGGCTTCGTCGGTGGGCCATTTTACGACGGGCTGGCTGCAATGGAATTTCTCGAGTCTTCCTCAGCATCAATATTGAACGCGATGTTTTCAATGCGCAACAGAGCTTGTAGTAACGCACTCGATCGAGTTGCTGGGTTAGCGTACCCTCTTCAAGCGTCAAAGCTTGTCATGTACGATTCCGATTGTGACCCAGGTCGAGCATGGGAGCTCCTCCTTCCTCACCTCGAGGAACGAGTCCTTGCGTGTCTCTCCGCAGCTTACCCCTTTCCCGGTTCTGGGGGCTACCGGTTCGTACCCACCTGGCAGCAGCTCCTAAGCTATGGATTTCCATCAGCTGGCAGCCCTGATGAGATTGACTTCTCATCGAGCCCTCCATTTGGGGACATGGAATATGTAGACAACACCTTTCGCGGAAAATTCCCGTGCATTCGTTCCCGTCTGGATGGCTTAACGGGTAGCGCAGGACAAACCAAGCGACAAGGAACCGCCACTATTCTGGCAAATTCTGGCAGTTCTGACTCAATCCAGCGTGTCTGCGTTTCTTCTTCAGATATAGCAGATGGCTTATACGACCTTGTTATCCTCTTCGACTTTAGCTTACTCAAACATTATCCCCCTGAAGACTGGGATCGTTTTCCATGGCTGGTAGGGCACGAGGGAGAAGGCCAATTTGAGAAGCTTGCTGTAGTGAGCATACTCTCTCTCATTTTTCCACAAGACTGGGAGCCCGCTGTTACTGTGAAAGACTTGGTCCTCCTTTAAATTTATTACTTCCTTCAATGAAACTCCTGTACGTTTCAATTTCCAGCCGTTTTCCAGCGCTGAGCATGTAAAGCGCGAAATGATATATAAATTCCACGCTTATTTTTGGGATCCTCGTCTAAGCTAGCAGGACTAAACTCGTGATCATTCCCTCGCAATCGAGGACTAGACCGGTGACCGGTCTGTCTGGCGCGGGGCGATAGACAGACCGGTACAGCTGGGTTTATTTTGGCTGATGGGGCAACGGTGACGTAGCGATATCCTTAATAGGCAATCAAGGAACAGTCACACGGCCATGTCGAGCGCTAATGCCTGGCGCCTAGACGGGCTCTTCGCGTTCTCTACCTCATACTTCCGCTTGTAATTGCCACTCTCTTGAAAAGGAGGGTGGATAACGGTTTTTTGATCTCTAAATATACCGGAATTGGGATTATCAAAGGAAAGACCCCAGGCTGGGCCTTTTGATCACATGATCCAAATCGTTCAGCGCGACACTGTCAGATTCGCATGGGCCCGCAGTCTCAGCAGAAATATGTAAAGATGTGTATGCAAAGATCCGCGTAGGCAGACTAAAACAAGCACCAAATGGTATCCGTCCTCAACTTATCGATCTCATCGCATGCCATTTGCAACTTGGGTTGTCAGAAGCTTTTTTGAGGCCGAATTGGGGATCTGAAAGCAATCCAAGTGCTAAGCGCTAAAGGCCGACCGAGTTAGATTACATCTGATATAAATTATCCGAATATAGAGACATATTGCAGTGTGCAGGGGACAACGAGGAGGGCAGTCGCTGCGACGCGGCCCTCGTATAGCAGCTGAGATCACATGATGTTGTATGCCTGCCTTTTATGGATTTGAATCGCCGCCATTTGCCCCACATAGGGTTTTAAACCCAGCTGTACCGGTCTGTCTATCGCCGTGCTTAGACAGACCGTGTCACCGGTCTAATCGAGGACGGTTCGCCTCACAACCTGAACAGTGATCACCGGTCTACTTGCAGGGGCACGTCGTGTATCTTATCTTATCTTATCTATCTTATCTTCGCGATCCTTCTCAAACTTCTCTTTACAAACTCATACTCTCCCTTCCACCACCGATGCCAAAATGGTTCGCCTCATAACCCACAATCTGCTTGCATGTCATGTAAAGAACTGCACTGTCAACAACTTCCCGCTCGAATTCCAAAATGTTCAGCTGGAAATTCGAGAGGCGGAATTCAACCCCGAATTCATCAAGGGATTTCTGCCAAAGATTGAATGGAAAGCCTTGGTTGACACAGCACGGCAGGCGAGTTTTTACCTGCCTAGTAGGAAATCAAGCTCACCGTGGTCTTCTTTCCAGCTCGGAGACACGTCGTTGCCCCAAGAACAGCCAGAAATGGTTGACGACGAGTTCCTGAAAAACCTACACCATGTTCTGCTCGAAGTACGGAATATTTCGCTCATGACCATATTAGAATTGCAGTCTGATTATGGGCAGATTCACGTCGAAGAAGGTTCTATGGTCTGCTCGAATTGCAAGCATGAGTACCCCGATTTCCAGTGGGATTCCAAACATGGTGAATAGCACTTCTAGTCCACCTCAAAGCACGCATGCTGATAAATACTGGGGCAGTTGTTGGCAGAACACGAAATAGCGTAAAAGCAAATATAAAGCTTTCATACTCCCCAAAACAGTTGTTTGGTCTCGCTCTTATGAGCCCTGGACATAATTAATGTATGTCAAAGCCATGGTCGAGGCGCCGCTTGAAGCAAAGTTGGAAGCCTGCCGAGGTACGCCCTTCATATTCGAACGCGATTGATATTACAAGTACTTATACACATTTGACTCTTTGCGGTTACAGGTTACAGATCAATCGGTCACAGGTCGCAGAAACTGAGCAGTAGAGAAGGTAATGCGCGAAGGCAGAAAGATTCTCAAGCCTTAACCGAAGTTGTCTTGGCCAGAGTCTCCTTGAGCGCCTTGACAGAGGGCGAGAAAAAGTACTCCCCACCGCGAGCGATGATGAAGTCGGGGAAGGTCAACTCCTTCTTAGGGTCATTGGGATCCAAGCCAGACATCTTTCGGGGCTGGCCTGGGTCCTGGCCAATGAGGGGGTCAAGACTGATAAGGAACGCGTAAGTGCCACTTTTCACCCTCGACAAAATGTTCCGGCTTACCCAGGGACCTCTTGCTGATTTTCCTTGAACTGGAAGTTACGGTTGTTTGCCCAAGCTGCATCCCTCATCAATACATGCACTTTGAACGCAGCAAAGACGTGCGGACTCACTCCTCTGCATAAACTGGAAGCCGTTGGCAATGCTGCTCTGGTAGCAAACAAAGAGGAGGCCGCGACCTTTCTGCGTCGTGTTCGAAGCCTTCTCTGCAGGGTTAACCTCGGGGCCGAACTGGATACCCCGACGCATGATGCGCTGCGGCTCGACAGAAATGATGGGTGCAGGTGGGCCCTGGAGGTCGTCACGGGGGTTGGTCTTGCGAATATGAGCGGCGAAGGGACATTTGAATTGGGAATTAATCTGCCCCTCGAACTTGAAGTTGTTGTTCCTTGTACCAAAGGTCAGTGCCGAGCTGCGTAGATCGTTAATCGATTTCTTACCTCTGAGGATCCTTGGCAAGCTCGGGATCATCCTTGAAGGGAGTAATGTCGATGGGCGCTCCGCTCTTCCACCTGCCAACCATCCTCGCTCCGAGAAGCTCACTGCCTTGCTCAGGCGTGAGGTTCTTGAACTTGATCGGGTGGTCCTTCAAGTACTTGTTGAATTCAGGTACCTCCTGGAAGAGGTGGCGGAACACAAGGAAGCTTCCATCAGCCGCCCATGGAGCACGAGACTGCTTCAAAGGATCGCCGTCATGGCCTGTAACAATGACACCAGGATTGACCGAGCCTTGGCCGGGAAGTTCCTTGTCCAACCCTCTGACCGCAGGGTTCGAGATACCGTCGAGGAACCCAAAATGCTCGTGAGCGCTCAGGTTTCCAGGTCGAACATTACCACGAATGAGCTTGACCTGGGCAATGGACGCGCGATGAGTGTCGGCGCGGAAGATCTCCTCGATCTTCGTGAGGTTCTCGTCAGCGTTCTCACGAGAGTCAGCGGCAATGAGGATAACGCCGTGGACGGGCTGGAGGAAGGCGGGGTCCCATTCGGGAATCTTTCCGCCGGTCGCAGAGGTCACAAAGTTGTCTCCAAGGGCGTTCACCGCGTCTTGACGTTGGCCAAGCTTGAAAGGGTCGGTGTCACCCGCAGCGAGGGAGGTGTCGTCGACGCCCATCTACAAAGGCGACAGGTCAGTACCTGCGGTCACTTGAACCAGATGAACGGAATTACCGCTTGGAAACCCAGATGGGAGAAAGCAATGTTGATACCAACGACAGGGACCAAGCCGGGTTTGTTCTTCTTCTTGTGGTCTTCAATCCGCTTCCTGTCTTCGATAACACCTTGCGCGGTCTTGACGAGAGGTACAAACTTGGCGAGGTCCTGACGGAACCTATCAGCCTTGAGGATCTGGAAGAAATAATACAGCTCGGTCTTCTTTGGAAGGCCACCGCTGCGTCACATCCAGTGAGCGTCTTGCTTAGAGCAATGAGGATATGACTTACATAATGTCGCCTTGGATGTTCTTGAGATCAAGAGCACCAGGTGCGGGAGCGGGAGGAGGGAGAGTAGCTTGAGCTTCAGCCATGGTTGCGAAGGATGTTGTCGAATGGTGATGCAAACGCTACCTTTCACATCTACTTTATAGATCCCAAAGGTCCATCCTTATCGCACCGTTCACTTCCCTTTTCTCTTGTTTACCAAATGGTAGCTCATTCCTGTCCGTGTTATGCGTTTTAACAGCGGCCTTGTTCCACTCTCACAGCGCTTCAACAACGTGTATGACCCTTTCGGGTGTTGAGCGTCGATTGTCTTGGGTCAGGAACCCTGTTTTTAGTCACCACTTACGGAGACACTCAGAGGCTCTTGTCGCAATGTGACCAGCGCTTAACGGAAGTCGCGCTCATCTAAAAATACAACAAGCCAAATGTGCTCGGCAGACGGCGCTGGCTGTCATCCGACACCCCGATATTGACGCAGAGTGCTATACTGATACCTCGTTGAGGTACACTGTGAGAATGTTAATGACTACCATCGCCTCTCAGCGGGAATGAAATGAAATGGCTGAGCGACGCCTCCTGCTAGCCAACACAGCACTTTTACTGACCATTTAGGGCCCTGCCTGTGGTCAGTTATACTTAGGACCCTACATTATTAAGTTCTTGGAATCCCATGTCTGTCCTGTTCTGGGCCTCACCTTCGTTTCATTGCTTGCCAAGGAGGCGTCCGCAAGACACTATGTCGAATGGCTACATTCAAAATATGGCGTACCATTCCCTCCCTTCAGGTACGTAGGCTTTTATCGGGACTTGTAAAGTTCAGACTTGACACAACCCAAGTACAGCCCCAAAATCGAGCCAATGCGGGGTATTGGATTTAAACGTCTTTACTCTCAAGGATGCCGAATGACAAGGCGATCGTTTCAATGAATAACAGCAGGAGGCGGGCATGACCCGTGAATAGAGCGCTGGGAGCCCACTTGGCAAGTGCCTTTTTGCTTCATACTCCCGTTGATGTAGGATCGCCCAAAAGCTACAGTGGACTGATGCGTATGCAGTTGTTTGCAGAGTGTGGCGAGAATTGTCCCTTCGAAACTGTATGCCATTGGCAACCTATTTATACACAATTGACGCGGGTGATACTATATTACACATTGAAACTAGTCGGTGGAATAGATGTCCAGAAGCTCGAAGAGATTCTCAAGCCTTGACCGAAGTCGTCTTAGCAAGAGTCTCCTTGAGTGCCTTGATGGAGGGCGAGTAGAAGTACTCCCCTCCGCGAGGAATGATAAAGTCAGGGAACACCTTCGGATCCCGAGGATTATTAGGATCCAAACCAGACATCGTGCGGTCTTCAGGCTTGCCTGGAGACTGGCCAATGAGGGGATCAAGGCTAAAAACGATTATGTTAGAGCCATCTCCCATAATAAAGTTATACGTGCGTCTCACCCAGGCCTCTCAGGCTGTGTCTCGCGGAACTGGAAGTCGGGGTTATTCGCCCAGGCTATATTTCGCACATTAATCTCGGCAGTCCAAGTCCATTCATCATGAGCCGCTCACCTTGTTGATGGAACTGGAAGCCATCGGCTATGCTGCTCTGGTAGGCAACGAAAAGCAGGCCGCGACCTTTCTGGGTTGTGTTGGAAGACTTCTCCACGGGAGTGACTTCTGGCCCAAACTGGATACCACGGCGAAGGATACGATGTGGCTCTACGAGGATCCCACCAGATTCAAGGTCATCGCGGGGATTGGTCTTGCGAATGTGCGCGGCGAAGGGGCACTTGAATTGCGAATTAAGTTCTCCTTCAAATTTGAAGTTGTTATTCCTAACGATGGAAACTTAGCTCGGCCTACTTGATCAACGCGGAGAAGATGCCTACCTCTGAGGATCCTTTGCAAGCTCGGGATCATCCTTGAAGGGAGTAATGTCGATGGGCGCTCCGCTCTTCCATCTGCCGACCATTCTAGCTCCGAGAAGCTCACTGCCTTGTTCAGGCGTAAGGTTCTCGAATTTGAGCGCATTATCCTTCAAGTACTTGTTGAACTCTGGAACCTCCTGGAAGAGATGACGGAACACAAGGAAACTTCCATCGGTAGCCCAAGGAGCACGGGTCGCCTGCAATTTGTCACCTTTATGACCCGTAAGGATGACGCCAGGTCGCACTGCTCCTTGGCCAGGAAGTTCTTTCTCAAACCCAATCACGGCAGGGTTCGAAACACCGTCCAAGAACCCAAAGTGCTCGTGGGCGCTCTCCTTTCCAGGACGGGCGTCGCCACGGATGAGCTTGACCTGCGCAATCGACGCACGGTGAGTATCAGCGCGGAAGATCTCCTCGATCTTCCTAAGATTCTCTTCAGCGTTCTCATGGCAGTCGGCAGCAATAAGGATGACACCATGGATGGGCTGGAGGAATGCAGGGTCCCATTCGGGAATCTTTTCGCCGGTCGCAGAGGTGGCAAAATTGTCTTTCAGAGCAGTCACAGCGTCTTGACGCTGGCCGATCCCAAAAGGATCAGGCTGAAGGACACCCTGCGGGTTACGCGTGTCAGGTCCAATGAGCGAGCTATCGTCGACGCCCATCTACAAAGGAAGGAGGTCAGGACCTGCGGTCACATGAAGGAGATGAACGGAATCACCGCTTGGAAACCTAGATGGGAGAACGCAATATTGATACCAACAACAGGGACCAAACCGGGTTTGTTCTTCTTCTTGTGGTCTTCGATACGCTTCCTGTCCTCGATAACCCCTTGCACGGTCTTGACGAGAGGTGCAAACTTGGCGAGGTCCTGACGGAACCTATCAGCCTTGAGGATCTGGAAGAAATAGCAAAGCTCGGTCTTCTTTGGAAGGCCACCCCTGCGTCCCATTCAGTGAGCTTCTTGAAATCGAGCAGCGAGGATATGACTTACAGAATGTCGCCTTGGATATTCTTGAGATCAAGAGCACCAGGAGCGGGAGCGGGAGGAGGGAGAGCAGCTTGAGGATCAGCCATGTTTGCAAAAGATGTGGTCGAATGGTGAGGCAAACGCTACCTTTCGCCTCTATTTTATAGATCCCAAAGGTCCATCCTTATCGCACCGTTCACTTCCCTTTTCTCTCATTTACCGAACGGTAGCTCGTTTTCATCCGCGTTATGCGTTTTAACGGCGGCCTTGTTCCACTCTCGTAGCGCCTCGACAGGGTGCATGATCCTTT
Source organism: Coprinopsis sp. MPI-PUGE-AT-0042 (assembly GCA_020736565.1). NCBI lineage: Eukaryota > Fungi > Basidiomycota > Agaricomycetes > Agaricales > Psathyrellaceae > Coprinopsis > Coprinopsis sp. MPI-PUGE-AT-0042. The sequence goes on along the minus strand of JAHBOF010000040.1, from coordinate 199,272 downwards.
CGGGTGTTGAATGTCAATTGGCCTGGGTCAGGAGCCCTGTTTTTTAGTCGAGGATCACCACTTACGGAGAGGCTCATAGGCACTTGTTGCAATGTGACCAGCGCTTAACGGAAGTCGCGCTCATCTGAAAATGCCACATGCCGAATGCCCTCGGCAAATGGTGCTGGCTGTCATCCGACACCCCGATATTGACGCAGAGTGCTGTACGTACCCTTCGTTAAGGTACACTCTGGGAGGATGAACAGCATACCATCGCCTTCTAGCTAGGGTGAAATGAAGTGGCTGAGCAACACTTCCTGCTGATATCCCATACCGTACCTTTACTAGCCGTCTAGAGCCTCGCCTGCTGATGTTATGTTGAAGACCCTTCGGCACGTACTTGTTATCCTATGTCTAGCCTGTTGGACCTCTTCTTTGTTTCATTACTTTCGGATGAGGCGTCCGCAAGACCCTGTGTCAAATGGTTACATTCAGAATATGGCCTACCCTTCCCTCTCTTCCGGTACGTAGGCCTGCATCGAGACTAGTGAAGGTCAGGCTTGACACAACCCAAGTACAACCCCAAAATCGAGCCAATGCGGAGTATTGGATTCGAACGTCTTTGCTCTCGAGGATGCCGAATAATAGCGCGATCGTTGTAATGAATAACAGCAGAGGCGGGCGTGAATCGAGCGCAGGGAGACCAATTGCTTCGTACTCCCGTTGATGTAGGATCACCCAAGCAAATGGGATATGTGGATACTGATGCGACATGCGACAGTATGCAGTTGTTTGCAGAGCATGGCAAGAGGCGTTCCTTCGAAGTGGTATGCCATTTAATTGGTAACCTATTTGTACACAGTTTACGCGGCAGATATATTACAGATTGAAACTAGTCGGTGGATTAGCAATGTCCAGAAGCTCAAGAGATCCTCAAGCCTTGACCGAAGTCGTCTTAGCAAGAGTCTCCTTGAGTGCCTTGATGGAGGGCGAGTAGAAGTACTCCCCACCACGAGGGATGATGAAGTCAGGGAACGTCAGCTCCCGCTGAGCATTGTTGGGGTCCAAGCCGGACATCTTACGGTCCTGAGGCCTTCCTGGAGCCTGGCCAATGAGGGGATCAAGGCTAAAAGCAACTACGTTAGTGCCATCTCCCGCAATCAAGCCATACTTGCGTCTCACCCAGGCCTCTCAGGCTGTGTCTCGCGGAACTGGAAGTCGGGGTTATTCGCCCAGGCTATATTTCGCACATTAATCTCGGCAGTCCAAGTCCATTCATCATGGACTACTCACATTGTTGATGGAACTGGAAGCCATTGGCGATGCTGCTCTGGTAGGAGACGAAAAGCAGCCCACGACCCTTCTGGGTCGTGTTGGAAGCCTTCTCTGCAGGAGTGACTTCTGGACCAAACTGGATACCACGGCGAACGATGCGACGAGGCTCTACAGGGATCCCGGCAGATTCAAGGTCATCCCGTGGGTTGGTCTTGCGAATGTGCGCTGCGAAGGGGCACTTGAATTGCGATTCAACTTCTCCCTCGAATTTGAAGAAGTTATTCCTGAGGACAAAAACTTAGCTCAATATACCCAGTCAGCGTCAAGCAGACGCCTACCTCTGAGGGTCCTTCGCAAGTACAGGGTCATCCTTGAAGGGAGTAATGTCGATAGGCGCTCCGCTCTTCCACCTGCCGACCATTCTAGCTCCGAGAAGCTCACTACCTTGCTCAGGCGTGAGGTTCTTGAACTTGAGCGCGTTATCCTTCAAGTACTTGTTGAACTCGGGAACCTCTTGGAAGAGATGACGGAACACCAGGAAGCTTCCATCGGTGGCCCAAGGTGCACGGGCCGTCACCAGTGGGTCGCCTTCGTGACCCGTAAGGATGACACCAGGTCGCACAGCGCCTTGGCCAGGGAGTTCCTTCTCGAACCCAATCACGGCAGGGTTAGAAATACCGTCCAAGAACCCAAAGTGTTCGTGGGCGCTCTCCTTGCCAGGACGGGCATCACCACGGATGAGTTTGATCTGGGAGATAGACGCTCGATGAGTATCAGCACGGAAGATCTCCTCAATCTTCTCGATGCTCTTCTCAGCGTTCTCGTGGCAATCGGCAGCGACAAGGATCACACCATGAATAGGCTGGAGGAAAGCAGGGTCCCAGTCGGGAACGTTTCCGTCCGCGGAAGGGACAAAGTTGTCTCCCAGGTTTTCCACGGCGTCTTCGCGCTGGCCAATCTTGAACGGGTCCCTCGCATTGTTTGCATCACTGAGCGAGCTATCGTCAACGCCCATCTGCGCAATAACGAGGGGTGTCAGACCCTGAGACTAGACGGCACGGCAAGTGAAATTTACCGCTTGGAAACCCAGATGGGAGAAGGCAACGTTGATGCCAACTACAGGGACCAGACCAGGCTTGCCCTTCTTCTTGTGGTCTTCGATACGCTTCCTGTCATCGATGACTTCTTGTGCGCTCTTCACATGAGGGGCAAACTTGGCGAGGTCAACGCGGAACCTCTCAGCGTTGAGGATGCGGAAGAAGTAGTAATATTCAGTCTTCTTGGGGAGGCCTTGGCTATTTCACACTCGGTCAGTAGACTGCTGGACAAGAAAGGCATACGATGTGACCTACAGGATGTCGCCCTGGATGTTCTTGAGATCCAGAGCACCTGGAGTAGGAGCAGGAATTGGGATTTGAGCGTCAGCCATAATTGTAGAGTATGTTGGAATGGTGAAGCAAATGTTCGTCTCAAGCCCTCTTTTATAAGTTTCACGGGTCCACCCTTATCGCACTGTTGACCCCCCATTTATCTTTGTTTGCGGAACCCTAGGGCATTTCTCTCCGTGCTGTTTGTAACAATGAACGTTCTTACCCCACCGCTGTTGCGCCTACAGCGGAATATGTGATACTTTTAGGTGTTAGGAATCGATTCCCTTGGGTCAATAATGCTGTTTGATATCGAGGGTTGCCATATATGGAGAGCCTTGCACCCTAGATTGCTTGTTTTGTCCAGCGCTTAACGGAATCCCGTTGGTCTAAAAATAAACACACAGCTAGCAAACGGCGCTGGCTGTCATCCGCCCGATTTCGACGCATAGCGCTATTCTGGCTTGGACTGGCGTGCAATTGTGATGAATTACGACTACCATTGCCTCTCCCCAGCAGGTATGAAATGAAGTGGCTGCGCATATCTATCTCCTGGCAGGAGGTACAGCAGTTCTGCTTGGATTGAGGATTCGTTCTTGCTCCTGATATTGGGACCTTTCTCCTTGAGCAACTATTTCTGAGGCATCCGCAGGCAGCTGTGTAGTTGGACTGCATTTTACCTCAGTTATGTAGAACCTTCTTTTCGAACGGCAAGGTCCACACTCACTGTCGGGCCTGAGTACACAGGAACAGGATCAAGCCAATAATGCCGTTTCTTGGAGAGAAGCAAAGAGATTCTTTGCTCTCAGGAACTTCGAATATGATCTTGGGTGTTTCAATGGGAAGCAGGAGAAGGACTTGAATGGAGCGCTGGGAGCCCACTTGGCAAGTAGCTTCATACTCCCGTTCCCGTAGGATCGCCTGAGCCTAGGGCTATAAGTAGCATCCAATGAGCGCTGCGGAGTGTGTAAGATGTCTCTGAGAATGAGTACCCCAAAGGTTAGCATTTTAGCGTACAGAAACCCCATTCATCTTCACAGCAAGCTTCGCGGCCTGATTTTCGAGCGTCCATAGGCTTCCATCCCCTGGCCTGGAGCCTGGAGGTAAATTGGGGGCCCGGAAGGATCTGAAGAGTATGACGGCAAAGGATAATGAGGCATCTGCATGACGGCTGAAACTTCTCGCTGAGCTCGGGGAACCATCTCCTTGCGGGTACATAGGTTCTGAGGCGCACAAGGCATGAAGTCGGCTTTGACCTTTCCCATCATTACCTTTGATCGAATGATGCGCCATCAGTCGGCATCGTGCTCCATGGAAATCGGAGAGCCAGAATTCCATACGCTCTTAGCATATTGCAGAATTAATTGATTATTGAATTCTCAAAGGGACCAGCCCAGAGAGTCCTACGACAAGATTTACTTGGGGCTGTTAATGGGGTTGAGAGACGAGACGGAAGGAGGCCTCTCTCGGATCCTGTCCTTCAGGCGACCAGCCAACAAGGGGCGAGGGAACCCTCCGCTCGACACAAACGCAGATCGCGGCGGTTGAGGAGCGGCCTAGAGCATCGTTAATATGCGTGTTTTCCAGAAGGCCGCAGATAGTCTGTCAACATACCGGACTTGCAGGGGGCCTGCTGGTGGTGCTTCCATGGCCAGTGAATGGGTAAGGATCAAAGTTTCCTTTGTGTGCGGGTGCCGTCTTGGGAGGCTGTCCAGCCGGACCCGAAGGGAACCGATTGAAGCTCGACGATCGTGGCACGTCCGAGAAATCGGGGGTCTGCACATGCACCGATGGGATGGGTTGGGCACTGGGAGGTGCGGGAGTTGGTCGGCTGCTCTGGAGCGCTGGTGCAGGGGTCATGGGAACTGCAGAGAAGCCTCCAGTGTCAGGTCCAATACTGTAGACTCTCGAATGGCCGGTCTCGGGAGTGTATGTTGCGGCCAAGATAGCAGGAGGGCCAGTCATTTGGCTGGCTTCGATGGTGACATCGTCTTGTGTTTTAGCCTCCGCTGCGCGTCTGCGACTCCGGCGAACGAATATGACCAAGAGGATCAAGAAGAGCACAACGACCACTGTTTACTGATCAGGCTCTGAACTGAAAGTCTTCTGGATTGTACTTACCAACAACGATGGCAATGGCAATCTGAGCGCTCTTCGGCATTGTGCCCGGGAGAGTGTGATTTCCACAAAGTTTCTTGCCAGTACTAGAAAGATATTATCAGCCATACTGATTGTATTGAAGAAGAGGAGCACACCCACCCTTCGTCTTCCTCCGTGCACACAGGCTCAGCAGCGGCGAAAGGCATTGATGAGAGAGCCAAAAGGCCGGCTCCTACAGCAATCGCAGCGCCTGGCAGACATACCAGTTCGTTAACGAGATCAAATACCTCAAGACAATCGGACTCACCGTCAATCATTGGAAGGTCAAGGGATTTAAATATTGAACACAACAAAAACAAGCGCCCAGTCAGAACCAGTTGTAGTGGATGCGGTCAACGCTTGTCGAATCTAAACCACCGGGGCGTCGATGATATTCCGCTGGCCAGCAGGCGGAAAGGAAGAATAAGGATATTGGAGGTGGACGTTCAAGGTCAACCTGGTCGCTCTGGTATTGCTCGTCGTCGCCCAATGTCACCATCAACGTCGCAATCACTGTTTGATGCGGGTAAAATGCTGTGTCGCTGTGTTGCTCACAACCATCACCTCCTTTGGCAAAGTTACCCCCTGTCTCCCTTACGTAGGTAAAGCTGGGTCCAGCGAGACTAGGTCTCTGAGTTCGAGTTTGCAGGCCAAGGCGACCACGCGAGGAGACGTCTATACTGGGCTATCGGCCTTACCACTGACGAGCCCCTGCGTCACATCAGCTTGGCTTTCCCCGATTCCCCTCGTCCGGCAGAAGTCAAAGGCGGTTGTTCGGTCTCCCCAGGCCAATCGTACGGGTGTTCCTAAGAACCAAATTGAAAAAGTGGAGAAAAACTGTATTTTTCCCCGATCGCGATGACCTCACAGGCTTCCTATGCGTACATGCCGCTCGATGGCGACGCCTTAAATGCTGGTGGGTGAGTTAGCAGAATGGTCTCACTCACGAAGGCATCACTTTCTTCTGTGATACTCTGGGAGTATATCTTGACGTGTAACTCACGTCCGCCTTCTGCTTCCACCTCACCAGTGTCGACGACGAGACTACCATGGCATCTTCACTCAAGAAGAAGCCATACTTTGGCATGACTGGGACGAGACTGAACCTCTGGGTTACCGTTGCATGCACGGCGGCCATGACATTATTTGGTACGTGAACATCTATGATGGAAAAGCTTCAGTGACCAATTGAACTCCTAGGCTATGATCAGGGTGTCTTTGGAGGCATCATCGTCACCCCAAATTTCCTCGAGACGATGGGGAACCCTAATCCTGAACTGCAGGGGACAATCGTGTCTCTGTACGACATTGGGTGCTTCTTCGGCGCAATCGCGGCATTTATCTCCGGTAAGTCTCGAGTTCGTTCAAGATGGAAGGACTTCTGTCTGACTTCTTTCAGGGGACAAACTGGGAAGAAAGAAATCTTTCATTATTGGGGTTATTGTCATGTCAATAGGCTGCCATCCTACAAGCCTGCGCCTTCAGCCCAGCACAGATGATCGTCGCTCGGATAGTGACAGGTCGGCACTTCCTCCCTACTTTGCATTTTTGGCCTTGTTGCTTATGCCCCTTTCAGGTCTTGGAAATGGTGTCAATACTGCAACTGCCCCGGTGTGGCAGAGTGAAGCATCGAAACCGGCACTACGAGGAAAGCTCGTCGTCTTCTCTATGATGTGCGTTCACACTTATCCGCATCGTGTTCATCCATCTGACTTGCGTTATCTACAGCATGAACGTGGCCGGATTCTCGCTCAGCAATTGGATGACGTATGGCTTCAGCTTCCTTGAAGGCAGCATATCATGGAGATTCCCTATCGCATTCCAACTCGTCTTCTCCATCATCCTTCTATCCACCGTTCCTTGGCTTCCGGAGAGTCCGAGATGGCTACTTGCGCAAGGTCGCGTAGACGAAGGCGTGGCCGTCCTCGTCGCACTAGAAGGCGACCATGTTACCGCCCAGTCGGATTCCATTGTGCATCAACGAGATTCTATTCTCCACGCTGTCAGGGCAGAGACGGAGGTTGCAGTTTCATGGAAAGATATTCTAACCGGCAACACTGGCAATACGGGCATGGTTCGAAGGGTATGCTTGGGAGCTGGTGAGCATCAAGTACCTATGTATAGTCGTCTACATGCTGAACCCGATGACAGGAACCCAATGGATGCAGCAGCTCGTTGGAGTCAACGTCACCAGTTACTAGTAGGTCTTCTCCAGATACATCCCTGGACTGTGCCTGACATGAACCATCCAATAGCCTCCCGTTGGTTCTCCAGAACTCCGTTGGGCTGTCGAACAACATGTCTCGCCTTCTCGCAGCATGCAACTCCGTGTCTTACTTTGTCTTCTCTTCTTTCGGACTACTCCTTATCGAAAAGGCCGGCCGTCGAAAGATGATGATGTGGGGAGCTGCAGGTCAATGCGTGTGCTACATCCTCATCAGCGTCCTATTGTCCAAAGCCGATGGATTGGTCAACAGTGACCCAGATGCTGGATCTCGATACGGAGCGGGAGCGACTGCCTTTTTCTTCCTGTACTACCTCTTCTTTGGGGTTTGCTGGCAGGTAAGCCTTGTCTGGCTGCTGCTCCTCGTTTGTGCATGCTGATTTGATGGCTGCAGGGTGTGCCATGGCTATACCCAACGGAGATCAACAGCTTGTCGATGCGAGCTAAAGGAGCAGGTCTTGCAACTGCTTCCAATTGGTGAGTCCATGCCCGGCAACTTCTCTCACACGTACGGTCCTAACCGCGTTTCAGGATATCCAACTACATGGTCGTACAAATCACACCTATCGGTATCGCCAATCTCGGATGGAGGTTCTATCTTATCTGGGTCTTCTTCAATGCCGCTTTTATACCCGTACGTCTTCCCTCCACCCTTCACCTATCCTTCGCCATTATGCTCACGCTCCTGCACAGATAATCTGGCTATTATACCCCGAGACCGCCAATCGTCACCTAGAAGATATTGATCGCCTCTATCGTGAAAATAGCGGGTTGACGATCGTCGTCAAGAACAAGGAAGCAATCCAAGTAGAAAGACCACAACGGTTCATTGACGCAGACAAGGAAGATTTCGATAGCCGGAATGATTCCCAAACTTCGTCGTTCTAAGCTGTCGTAGAGTTCGTCTTCCAGAGCGCTGGCAGCATTGCTCACCACGCCCCATGCATAGTATTATACGAATATAATGAAATACAACATAGTAGATTCGGAGTGTACAATTAGCAAGCATCAAAGGCATCAATTCTGGAACGACTGGCAGTCTCGCAGAACTGTCGGTACTTTGGGATCTACTTCGCTGAGGACTTTGATCATATCGGCCTAGATTAAGAAGTGATTAGAAAGGACTCGTAAAGAGGTGAGTGAACGAAGACGTACCCAGATCTTCTCCTCAGCTGCCAGTCCTTCTTTACTCAGCGAATAATCGCTGGTTTCCAGGATCCTCATGCTATCGCAATAGGCACCGCGCATTCTGCCGTCTGTATTATCGGCCAACGCGGCCCAGACGTACTGACGTGCACCCTCGTCTGACGTTCGGGCCATCACCTTGTCCATTATGCTGAACATCATCCTCTTTGACCACTGCATCTCGAGTTCCCTTCGCAGTTCCGAGTGACAGTACCCAGGACAAACGAGGTTGGCAACCACTGGTGTTTTCTCCAAGATCTTTGCCAAGGGTCTTGTCATAAAGACATTGAGGACTGGGGATATCGAGGATTAATACAAGCCCTCAGTTGGGATAGAGTCGAGGAGACGACTCACGTTTAGTGTCCGAATATCGTTTCTCCATAACAGACGGTGTGCAATATTCTTTACTGCTGAATGTCTTCAAAGGCTCGGGAGAGTTGACAACCTTTTCTTCAAGCTTTGTCCAATAGTGCATTCCGCTTGCTACGACAACAAGACGCGGCTCGACGGAGAATGTCTTCCCTGTCTTGAGCATTATGGGAAGTAGTCGGATGTTCAACAGCAAGGTTGAGAGATTGTTCACTTGAAGACTGAAATTGAATGCCCGTTAGTCGGCTGAGAGGATGCACAAGAATAACGAATTACCTTGACTCCCAGCCGTCGTCTGTAGTCACGTAGTCTTCCCGACCAATGGCGGCAGTTGGCGACAAGGATATCAAGACGCTCTTCTTCTTGTTCAAACTTGTTTGCAAAGTCGATAGTGGATGAGAAGCTCCCCAAGTCCAAAACGCGTAGATGAATGTTTGAAAAGCCGGTTTCATTCTTTAGGCCTGCAGACAAAAGAGCGCTCTTGTTAGACCAATGGGTAAGTTGCTCGGAGAATAGCAGAAGACTCACGGGTGACAGCTTCATCGCCTTTTGCCTTGCTGCGGCAGGCAATAATAACTTTGCCGGGTTTCATGTTGGCGAAATGCTTCGCAGCCTCATACCCGAGACCTGTATTCGCGCCGGTGATGAGGACGGTCTTGCCTGTGAGGTCAGCGACGGGAACTGGTGGGACAGCCTTGCGCTGGTTGGTGAAGAACTGCCAGAAGGAGAGCTTCATCGTAAATTTGAAGAGGAATGAGACTTGGAGGTGAGGAATGGATGTCCTTCACTGGGTATTAGGAACCCTTAATTTATAACAAAGATTGGGAAACTGCTACCGTTCCATTTTGGTACTGAGCAAGCCAAAAGGGGATGGCATTGACACAATGCTGACAGTGACGGCATCAGTGCCGCCCATGTTGCCGCTCGGACGCGTCACCTCCTCATCGATATCCCATTCACCAAGCGAAGTAGTGTTGCCGCTGAAGTGAAGTACTTCGGCACTTCACTTCACTTCAGTCCAACGAAGTGCTGATGGCGTGATTTCGCCCATCACGAAGTGGACCGAAGTCATCAGCGCCATCTGACGAGGCGGGTGCCGCACCTTGCCGGGGAGAGTCTGTGTCCCTCATTACTTAGCAGTGTCTAGAAGAGACGCGTCTGACCTCTGCTGAAGCTTCCCTCCTCTGAATTGAAATGTTACCCGTCAAGCTCCTTGTGAATGAGTCTCGTCCAGTCTGGAGACTTGTAACCTACCACGTGACAAGAGATGCTCCGTCCTGATGGAAGAAGGCTTCAAGTCTTGAGGTTCACCTTTAAGAAGCAAAGACTGGATTTTACAATATGGGAGAAATTTGAGAAATACAAGACCGTTATGTACTCGATAGAGGGCCCTCTCACCTTGACAAGTGCGCAACGAGCTTGTCGCTGAGGGGCCGCACTCCTTGCTCGGCGAGTTGTGGGCAAAGAATACTAGAGCATGTTTTAATACCCGATAATATACTACTAATGGTGGATATGTCTCTCTACTTGGCCAACGATGCTTTCTCTGCGGCTACCACCAGTCAGAGGGCAGCGCTCGGCGTTGGCTCCTCACCCAGAGGGGATCTGATGCTGGTGGCGGCTTCATCAGATTCACTTCGCGAAGTGTGATCCCTTGCCGTGGGAGCACCACTTCGGTTCACTTCACTTCACTGCAGCGGCAACACTAAAGCGAAGAGGCCCACTTTATATTGCGGCCTTAATAATAGAGAAGAAAGCCACGCTCATGGATTCGTCAGCCCGTGAATAATATTGCCTCTTGTACAGACGCCTGTCGGTGTCAGCGGCCTGCTTCCCTTCACAAGAAGGCTGTGGCAGGAACACTGTCGAATGTTCGTCCATTGATAAGGACACGAGAAGGCCAAATGATACACGGCTCGCTATGTCGCTCGTACTAGATACGGCTATCTCATGTTATCAGTGAGTAACCTTTCTCTGGAGTTGGCCTGATTTAATCCACCTTTTGATGCAGACAAGGCAGTCGGACTTTGTTTGTGTTGATGGAGCGTCGGCACGTTTCTCGATTGACCACCACGAAGCTTGGTTCACCAGGGTGCCGTTGCTTCTGCCTGACGCGTCTTCCTGGCGGCTCTGATCATTGCTTTACATAGCCTCCCTGAGCAGGTACGGGTTGGATGGCGTTCCTAATTTTGGGCTTCGTTGAGCCTGCGTCGCGAACATTGAGCCTGGTGTCGTGGTATTTAAAGGCCAACGCTGCCCGTCGAAATTCTTCACAAACAGCTTTCTTTACTCCCTTGTCTCTTACAACAACTTAAACCACCATGAAGCTCGGTGCTTTGCAATTCATTCGGAACCAGCGTAAAGCTATTCCTCCCCCGCAGCTTGTCAACCTTGCGGGCAAGACTATCCTCATCACTGGCGCGAATACTGGCATCGGCTTCGAGGCTGCCAAGCACTTTGCGAGGATGAAGCCAGGCAAGTTGATCATCGCTTGCCGTAGCAAGGAGAAAGGAGAGGCAGCAGTTTCTTGTACGTCATCCTTCCCTTTAGTATGCTTTTGTCCTTTTCGTAACCATGTCGTTTCTAGTGCTGCAAAAAGAGACCGGCTTTTCGAACGTCCACTTGAGGCTGGTGGATCTGGCACGCTTCTCCTCGGTTACCGAGTTTGCAAACAAGTTCGAAGACGAAGAGGAACGTCTCGACATCTTTGTTGCGAACGCTGCTCTCGGTAGGACAGATTATGTTCTTTCGGAAGACGGTTGGGAGTCAAGGTTGGTACTCTTTCTACATATATTTGACCCTCACAGAGGTTGACATCTGTCAGTGTGCAAGTCAACAACCTTTCGACGTTGCTCCTCAATATCCGAATGCTTCCTCTCATGATCAAGACTGGACAAAGGTTCTCGGTTGAGCCACGCCTAGTCGTGGTTGGGAGTGGATTGCACTACTGGGCCAAGTTTGACAAACGGATAGCTGAGTCCAGCGAGCCGTTGAAGACGTTCAGCAGCAAGGAGTACAGCACACCGTCTGTGATGGAGGCGCGTTACGCAGATTCAAAGGGTTGGTGCTTTCTAAATGCTCTCCCATATCCCAATCTGACATCCTGCCTTCAGTCCTCGCCCTCTTCATGACGAGACAACTGGCCAAAGCCTTGGAGAAAACGCCGGTCGTAGCCAACGTCGTTGATCCTGGGTTCTGTATTTCAGATTTCCGAAAGGAACTCGAGCGTCAGTTTTCGAAGAAGATCTTGATGGACACAATGGAGAAGCTCTTGGGCCGTTCAGCTGAGGCGGGCGCTGCCCAATACGTCTGGGCCGCTTTGGCTGAAAATACCAATGGCCGGATGCGAGGAGCCTACGTCGATACATTGGCAGTGCAGGAACCGAGCGATTACTCGTTGAGTAAGGAGGGGCTTGAGCTTCAAAACAAGTTTTGGGTGAGATTTTTTTTCTTTGTTTCCCGTTCGATGTTGCCTGACTCGGTTTCTTTTCAGGGTGACATGACCAAAGTGCTGGGAGAGGCGGATCCCAAAGTCCCGATAATCTTGAACGATCTCTCTTCGTCTACCGTTTAGATATGGGTTTCTTCGCTTCTGCTTCATATACCACCACGGACAACGGATTATTCTATATTTTATGAGTTTTTTTTTTACTATGCTGATCTGGACATAAAGCAGTGAGCAGATTGTCAGCTCTGCAACGCCGTACATGCTGCGCCTTCCGTCCGTGGGTTCGTGCCCTTTCAACCCCTTGCACGGTGCTTGAGGTCACCGGTCAGGTCAAGGTACTACATACTATATGTGTGTGTGTGCGTGTGTGTGACGGCATAACGGAGCAAACTGGCCTTTTGACCCGATAACTAAGGGGTACTAATATTGATGTCGAGGAAATTGCACCCCATCCTGAGACTCCTGCTGTCCCGGTTTGAGTTATAAGAGACCTTCTAGTAGTCAGTCAACGTTCAACCCCAGTGCGCACAGCGTGAACTTGATGCGCTCTCCCTTTGACCCGCGTGCCAGCCTCCAAGCTTCCAGTCCATCGAACTCAGTTGGAGCTTTGCGAATCGGAACAAAGCTGCCTACTCGCAATCGATCGACCTCACTATTGCTTTATCATCCAGGGCATTTGTAGTGCATGTGTGAGCACCGGCAGAGACGACCCGCGTTTCAAGGGTGTGACAATCAGTAAACCCCATAAGTACTGAACGAGCATTCGATATTATCGTCACTTTCATCCTCTTCACCCTCCCATCACTTGCCACTCATACCATCATGAAGCTCGGCGTCTTGGACTTCATTCGGAACCAGCGCAAAGCTATCCCTCCTCCCGAGACCGTCGACCTCTCGGGCAAGACTATTATTGTTACCGGCGCGAATACAGGCATTGGTTATGAAGCAGCCAAATACTTTGCGAAGATGAAGCCGGGGAAGTTGATCATTGCCTGTCGAAGCAAGGAGAGGGGAGATGCTGCAGTTGCCCGTATGTCATTGGGCTGTACGCTGTCCTGATGTTCGATTGTCTGACCTTGGCACCTTCCAGAGCTGAAGGAGGAGACAGGCTTTGAAAACGTGTTCTTGAGGCTGTTGGACTTGGCAAAGTTCTCTTCCGTGATTGAGTTTGCGGACAAGTTCGAGCAAGAAGAGGACCGGCTTGACATCGTGGTAGCCAACGCCGCCATCGGTAGGACCGACTATGTCCTTACAGAAGATGGCTGGGAGTCGGGGTACGTTTACGCCTAACTATTCATTGTTGGTCTGGGCTAACATGTCTCAGCCTGCAAATAAACAATATCTCGACGTTGCTGCTCAACATCAGGCTGCTTCCTATTATGATCAAGACTGGGCAAAGGTTTTCCGTGGAACCACGGCTCGTCGTGGTTGGGAGCGGAATGCATTACTTTACCAAGTTTGAAAAACGCGTCGAGGAGTCGAACGAACCCTTGAAGACGCTGAACGACAAGGAATACTGTACGCCATCGATCATGGAGGCACGCTATGCGGATACAAAGTGTCAGTGCCTCACGGCCCTCTTGGCATTGTCTTAACCTGACGAACATTAATCCCCTCTTCAGTGCTTTCGCTCTTCATGACAAGACCACTTGCTAAAATTCTGGAGAAGACGCCAGTGGTAGCCAATGTCGTCGATCCTGGATTCTGCAACTCGGACTTCCGAAAGGAACTCGAACGCCAACTTTTGAAGAAGGTCTTGATGACTGTAATGGAGACCCTCCTGGGTCGTACCTCGGAAGCTGGTGCTTGCCAGTACGTCTGGGCTGCGTTGGCTGAAAACACCAATGGCCGCATGCGCGGAGCGTACGTCGACACATTGGCGGTGCAGGAGACTAGCGATTACTCTTTGAGCAAGGAAGGACTTGCGGTAGAGCAAAAGCTATGGGTAAGGCTTTTTATAACCTCCTATGAAGGATTTTTGCTGACTTGGATGTGTTCAGGACAACTTTGTCAAAGTACTGGGAGAGGTGGATCCCAAGGTTCCGTCAATTCTGAAAGACTGCTCTTCATATGGCATTTAGATATCGTTAACTGTTCATCGATTCTGCTTTGTATACCTGACCATGTACGAAATACCATTTGTTCAACAAGTATGTAACTTCGGCCTCTCCTAACTCAACGGAACAATCGGACCTTCAACTTTACAAGCTCCGCACTGAGCGCCAGAGCTCTGGAGTTCCATCATGGTTGCTTGTAATCCGTCACCTGCATGAAATGGGCTCTTTTCTTGCACTCTTCCCAGGAATATCCACGAGGGCTGGGACAAAGTCCCGCTGAAATCTCTGCGGATGGGGGTGGCTTTTGTCCCTGTCTTTGACTTGTTGTCTCTGGATCACAATATCGGCAGCGATTCCAAGCCTTGTGACTAGAAACCTGGAACCTTTGCGCGTCCGGACTGGATGCACAGCTGCTCACTGGGAGTCTGTTCTCATTCCGGATCTCCCTCGCCGCCAACTGAGACATAGTCATTGTTTGCGAGGACGCGCTCGTCCCATCCACTTTGGCGCGGGACGACCTAAAAAGGATGCCAGCGCTGGCGTGAGGGAGAGTTGGTGTTATAACCACCCTCAGGCTGGAGCCACGAAGCCCTTTCGCCCAAATGATGATGCTTGTGCGTGTGCTCCAGGCGATTGCCCTGTTCAATCTTGCTTCTGCTCACTGTATGTACCAATCCATCCACATGCCGCTTCCCTTACCTCTTTCGCAGACATCTTCGAGACGCTCTATGCAGGCAACACGGTCGCCAAAGCTGCAGTCAGGCGGCCAAAGGACAACTCGCCCATCAGCAACATAACTTCACTTGATATGCGGTGTAACTTTGACCTGTACAAGGCCACCGAGACTGTCACTGTGGCAGCAGGCAGCAGAGTTGGATTCATGCTTGACGGAGACAAAACGGTCTATCATATGGGTCCCGCGTCTATGTGGCTCGGGAAGGCTCCTGGTCGGGCTGCCGATTGGGATGGCAGTGGCAAGGCATGGTTCAAAGTGTGTACGCTCTTCGCATTCAGCTGAGGTGCTCATCTCTAACTGGTGAAACCAGATCGCGCACTGGGGAGCTGCCTTTATTCCCAAGTTTACGTTTGTCAGCTTGAATCAGCGTGAATTCTACACGACAATTCCTAAATCCGTTTCATCTGGAGAGGTAGGCCGGTACTCTATCGGTGCGAAAAGTCAACTGATGCCATGTAGTATCTCCTTCGCATGGAGCATATCGGGCTGCACTTAGTTGGTAAACCAGAGTCCTTCATGTCTTGTGCGCAGATTAAGATTACGAATGGAGGGAAAGGTCGGCCCCCTATGGTGACAATACCAGGGCATATATCCATGGACGGTAAGTTGACGTCGTTCGTGTCTTTATCGAAACTAAACTCTGCAGAGCCCGGGTTGAGCCTGGATATCTATTGGCCGGTTCCTACTGCTTACACAGTGCGCTCCCATTCAAAGCACCCATCTCGAAACCAAGCTGACTCTTTGTCACAGGTACCAGGACCTAAACCATACAGAGGGCAGCCGGACACCTGCAATTTGGCAACAGGTGCCAAGAAGAGGAGGCTGCCTTAGCTCACGCAGTTCTACCCCTCATTTTACTCGAGTCACCTCCTTCACGGCCCATCAGATTCAATCAGCGCTACCTGCCCACATGTACAGCGTACCCTCTCCACAATGCACTCCCCTTGTACACCCTGGTCTTCTAGGTTGGTCACCGTGTTTCGTTCACAGTGACACAAGGGATCTGCAAGGGACAGACAAGGACTGAAATGGCTGCGATAATGCCTTCACTCACGTGACCACGAGGTGTCTGCCTCATGGTGCCCCTTGCCTCATGTCCGAGGCATAGGCAACGTTTCAACGTTGCTTATCATTGAACGCCTCGATAATGACATGAGGGCTCCTCGAGGGTAACATGCGTTCATGAGACGCTTCCTCCTACTGTTTCAGAATTATCTTCTTCGTTTAGGAGGGAGGCTCTCGTATTTAACGAGTGCTCAGATAGGGAATGTACCCCATCTTCTTCGTCTCCCATTTCTTTACCCAACCATTTTCTTCCTCAACATGGGTCTCACTCTCCAGGCGAGCGCTGTTACCTTGGTACAGTTCCCGTTCAACTTCCTTCACTTCTTCCTTCGGGAATCACTTTTCTGCTGGGTGCTCGATGGCGACCTGGAGTTTGCCGCTACCAAAAAGAATCAACAACCACCCCACCTACTCTCTAATGAGGAGGCAATCTCCCTACCATCCATCTCATCGGCGAAACTATGCGAGATGGCCGAAAAGGTCCGGTTGGATTTCCAGACGCTTGAGCAGAGACTCGCGCTGCGCCAATCCTGCAAGCCGCCCTTGTCTCTTGAATTGCACAGCTTTGATGCCCCCCCTTCAACCCGTGGTTGCTCGTCGGCCCCTGCATCTCCCGCTCGCCGCCGCCGCACCAGGCAAGAGATCAAGCCCGATTTTCAACAATTCTGCGATCAACTGCTCGAAGCTCATCGTCTCAGAGAGCAGGAAAAGGAAGTCAAGAAACTCCAGTGCGCATTGAAAGCGTCGAAGAAGTCTCGATCGCGTTCTGCCTTCGATACCTTCTGTCAAGAGGTGCTTCTTACCACCGAACTATCCAAGAAGAAAAGAGAAATCAAGGAGCTTCGGGAGGAGGTGGAGATGGCCAAGATGGAGAGGAGAGATACGGAAGTCAAGGCTGAGAACCAGGCTTCCCGGGACTCTCATGAAGACCGCCCGACCGAGAACCAGGTATTGGATTTGGTTCGCGTAGGAACATGAGAAGGAGGTGCTGGAGACCATCGACGATTGGAGAAAGGAGAACGGGGTGCTCAGGCGGGAGCTCGAGCTTCTCAGGCTCTCTCAAGCCACACTCTTACTGGAGCAGGAATTATCCAACGATCTCGAAGACAGGCTCTTCGAGGAGAAGTCTCACTACCGTGAATGGTCTACGGACTCATCACGGGGCGAGGTCGCCACCGGTGACGGGTACAGCACCGATGGAACCGACATTGAGTTGGAAGACATGACGACAATGTCCTCTTCCTCTACCTGTGTCGGGTCTCCTTCCCCCTCACCAAGGAAGAAGGCGGTCCGCCTTTCCATTTCTTCCCGCACAGCTGACCGCAAGGGTTTTGTGGGCTTCTCATTCAATCCCCTCTACTATGGCCCTGGTGGCGCACCATCCAAGAGGCGTACCTCTGCGCCTGCACCTTCCCTTGTTTCGAGACCTCCCTGGAGAGGTTGATTTCCTTTGATTCGGGATTTATCGTCTATCTTTATTACTATTTATTCCTTGGCCATTGCTCTCTGCGCTAGCCGCAGACTTGTATCTATATGCATATGACGACCTGACAGTCTCCAATCCATTGTACAACATCTTTCCACTCTCCTTTCTGTCAATCAGCGTTGGAATGAAAGGAAAATATTCTCATGTCGACACGGCCGGCACTTTCAACTGACTTGTACCTGTGCTCTTCGCGAGTCATAGGATGGAGACTCCTGGACGATACAGAGGCAGCGGGTGTACCAAGATACGCAGGCGGGTCTTCCATCACGTCTGGGCGCTCTTCTTCATGACAGGCGCCCTGGAAGACTGCTGCGGCACCACCATCACGGGGTACTGTGTGAACCTGCGTAACGCAAGCGCAACCTCCTTGGAACAAACGCAAGGGCAGCGAGCAGGGCACTTCCTACCCAACATTGAAAGGTAAGAACCGTAAGAGCTGCGTTACCTCCGACAAGCGCGAATAGGAAGGCTACGCTGCCATCCTATCACACCGAGTCCGACTCTCCTTATTCATTCAATCCTTCTCCAATGCCTCTAATTGGCAGAGGTTGCGTCGTTCATATTGCCTTTCCGATCAGATGATGCGATCCCCAGCGGAGGATACGAAGTTTCATTTACTGATGTGATACAGTCTTACTACCTGAATTGCTACCCCCTCCTCAAGAAGCCTCAAGAACCTCTGCACATGTCTGCTGACCATGGAGTGTCTGAGCAAGCAAGCAACGACTTTGCCGGCACAACTGTGAGATACAAAGGTAAGTCTGAACCTAATCTATTCCTGATTCTTGGGCTACTGGGTTATGAGGAGGGGGCCTAGGGGTTGAGACAGCTCAATGTACCTGCACCCATACATGTATCAGAGAGCGCTGAGTGTCAATTACGGACATCCCAAGAGCATCTTTGAATGCTCAAGACTTGAAACCATGATGCGACCTTGGAAATCAAGAACTCGACATTAAGCGGAATGATTATCGCGCCGAAGCCGTAATCGCTCCCTATAAAGTGCCTTGACTTAACTTCTCCGTCCCCTGTGACAGAGCCAACTCACAGGACCAGCCCTTTGCTGCCATCGGCTTGAGTCGGTTCCTATAAACCACCGAGCATCCGGTATTGTCACAGGTTCCTAATTACAAGGTGGGTCTTCTATGTACACTCAGCCAAAACACTTGACCGACTTCTATCAGGCCCCATCACATCTCTTCTCAAAACCATGAATCCATCGAGAACTGGCGGTCCTTCTGGCGCACGAAACCCCTTTTCCTCAAGACCTGCAACGAATTCAGAACCGGGTCGCCCCTCACATGCGCATGCGCAGGGGTTTACCACCGGTAAGGTCTCTTATATCATCTTGCATCACTCTCTTGGTGACCACGGCGGTCCAAGCAGCTGCCCAGGGGTCGAGCCAAACTTCTACCACCAGTGGCTCTGCCGAAACTTGGTATTATGGATCAAACCCGCTGAGCACAAACTCTCAGGTCGCAGGCGCTCAACCAGCAACGTACTACTCTACCGGCCAGCCTGCACAGCAGGAGGAAACATATGTTCGTCAGTATCAGCAATGGGCAGAATCTTTCACGAGCGGTTCACAACAGAACCAAGCGCCTTTTGCAACAGCAGGACAGGCTTCCTACCACCCCGATCTTTATACCAATCTCCCTGGAGGACCATACGGTGCTCAGGCACCCCAGCCAACCCAATCTGTCGGGGTAGTCCAGGACCCCATCGGCCAGCAGTATGGTGGCGGCACGTCGTACCAAAGCCAAAATCCTGTCAATCCCGCGTACTCCGATTTCTATGGTCTAGTCAGCAATGCAACTACCACTACGGGTCACTCATCGGCTCAGGCCCATAGACCCAACCAAGGCCTTCAAGGAGGGGGTCGTTACACTTATCCTTCCCAGGCTCAACCCCAGAGCCAGGAACCACCACGTGTACCTCAAACTCAGGCAGTCACAGCGCAGTACTATCAAGCCTCTGAGGAGGCTCAGCGGAGCCAGGTCTCTCAGCGTCATGCAGCCTTAGCCCAACGGCAAGTTCCATCTCGAGACCGCACACTATCTCGGTCTCCTGTATCATGGCCTAGCGAAGGCACAAGGCGCAGCGAAGGCATAAGGCCTGCTCCCAGCAGCGCCGGGGCGCCCGGGCCCGGTCTCGTGGTCAATGTACACAAGCCGGTTCAGCAGGTCTCTGAGGAGGGAGGTCAGAGGTCTAGTCAGCAGCACCTTTCAGTTCCTGGGCCTAGCAATCTGAAGCAAGGCAATAACTCTGCCCCTCCGAGCCTTGGAGGGGCCAACAAGAACAAGAACAAAAGGAAGCGAATCAAAAGGGACGACGATACCGACGCTGAGGATGGCGACAGTGCTGAAGAGAGCGAGGATGAGGACCGATTTGCTGGCGGTATCAGTGTAGGTGTTGCAGGCTTCGGGGTGGCAGCTCCTTCGAGGAAGGGGAGGAATAAACACTCAAGGCTGTGAGTTTCTTCTTATTCCTTTAAGCTCGATGTACCGGTTGGCGTTTCCGTCCGCCGGTTACATGTGTCTGTGCCTATCCGTTCGATCGCTCATTATTTTCCCTCCTTGTTTCGGCAACTCAACGACTCTGCGTCCCACATCGACTATCATGCCTGTCTCAACACCGCCCTTTTGCGATGTGGCACTGCCTGGACGCTGTTTGGTCTTGCTTGGCTGCGTGGTCTCTCCGCATCAACCAATGCTCTTGGCCATGGTCTCTCCCTGGCAAATGGACTACCATTCCATGTCGATCTCACCGACATGAAAAATGGGGCTGGCCCTATTCAACATGTGCCTTTCTCTCGTGGAAATATGGCGGCCCTCCCGACTCTCTGCGCGGACATTTGTCTATTCCGCTGCTTTGACACTGCCTCGACGAAACCTGTTCTCCCGGACATGCATCGTGTCCGCTTCTGGCCTTTCTTACTGACGCTTGCCTGCACTGGACACATAATTGCCCTCGTGACTTCATACGCTGAAATCGACACCCCGATTGTGGAAACCAAATGATGGATCTTCCAAATCCAACGACCGCGATCCTTGCATGTACTGGTTTTGATGCGACTTTCCAGGGCCGGCGCTTGCAAGCACTGCAAAAAGCTCAAGGTTAGCCGCTTTTTCGTTCTACGAGAGTTAGAAGGATTTCTAATGAAAATTCTTGATTTCTGTTTATCGCGGTCCGTCTTGAATCCTCCGGTCCTTGTGGGTCAAAAATCGTATCCACGATGTAATGCACGTCTTCCGTTGACATCCACTGTCACCTGTGCACGTGTTTCACCTCACGCCTCGGATACTTCTTTTGCCATTTCGTCCTCTGGAATTCCGTTACACCGAACCCTGTGTCGCAACAACTTATCGGAGCAGATGAAGTGCGAGTTCACACTGGGCGATCTGCGTACGTGTAATCGATGCAAGACTTCCGGATATGCGTGTATAGTGGAAGGGCGGAAGCCGCGTAACGCACCCAAGTGAGTTCAATTCACTGTTCCAAGTCAAGTAGTCTTCGGTTCCTTCAACACCTCCGTCCTGTTTTGGAATCCACCGGTGTTTGATTCGACGTGGGCCAGGGGGAGCTGTCGTCGGTCGGTCGATCCCCAGATCTGCGTTACGAATGCGGCTATCTCGGGTGTGTTTGTCGCTTCTGCAATGATCCTTCGCCTATAAAGGCGCCAGCTTTGCCTTTATCCTTGCAATTCAGAACATACATCCCCAGTTCTATTCTTCCATCATGTCTCCCTTGTCGTCTCCTGGACCTCCCACTCCTTTGTCGTTGCATGGCGACTTACCATGTACTCCCTTTTGCGTTAGTAAACGCGAGTATCTACTCGCCCAAATTCGCCAAAAGGATTCAGTCATCGAGTCCCTACTGAAACAAGTAAGTCTCCTCAATGCCTTGAAGCGCACTCCCTAACGCACTCCCTAGCTACACAACCCATATGTTGCAACCCCTCTATCCATTGCTTCTTATCGACTAGCAACCTCGCCGTCTGACAAAAACAATCAAGATGTACTGGAATGGCTTGAGCAATTGGTTGCCAGTGTCAGAGACACTGGATCGAAAGCAGGCTCTCAGGCATTCCTCGTTCCGCGGGAAAAGAAAGATAATCAAGAGTCTGATGAAGAGGCGGTTGTAGTCAACAACGACGACTCAAATAACGACTCTGATGGATTGAATCCAGAAGCCCAGCTGTCTCTCCCTGACGCCCACGTCCCGCTCGGCCTCATAGCCAACCTAAGCTTGAGCAACACGCCGAAGCCAAAGCACAGCGACGACGCCAAGCATGCTAGCGCCCTGGCAGAGGATGACTTTAATGACGATAATGTGGTATGTCAAGTGTGCTTCATGCCACCTGTCAAACGACTGATCGGGGATTGCATTCTCAGGGAGTCGCCAATGAGACCTATTTCATGCCTGGTTGGTCCCCCTCGTTCTAGAGCGGTTTCGTTTCCTAAACATGCTACAGGACCTGCTACCAACCTTGATATCCGCGCTACTCTCATCAAGCAGCATAGCCCGCCTGAGATATTGGTACACGGGCTGGTGACCCCAAGTGATGTCAAGAAGCTATTTGACATGTGAGCCTGCCGCAAACACTCTAAGCAATCCAGACCGCTAACTTCTTTCACAAGATTCTTCGACCATATCAATGTGAGCCATTCGAATCAGTGACATAGCCCAAGTGCCTGACATCCATCCTCAGCCATTCATTTCATTGCTCGATCGTGCCACACATACCCCAGAGAACACTTTTGCGAGATGCCCGTTCTTGTTCACAGTTGGTACGTGCAATCCGCTCCAGAAACTTGGATTCCTCTCTAAGCTGTCTTTTGCAGTCTGCGCGGTGGCTTCGCGTTTCTATCCTGAAAAGTCACAGGTCTATCCAGTCGCTATGCATTTTGCAAAGTCCTCAGCTGCCTCTGCTCTCATCGATGGGTGGAAATCGGTTGAACTGTGCCAAGCCTACATCCTTATGGCTACTTACGCTGTTCCTGCTCGCCGGTGGGAGGAAGACCGCAGTTGGCTCTACACCGGACTCGCCATCAGGTTTGTTTTTCTGTTGTCGCTTCGCGGCTTGATCGCTAATGTCCCGATAGAATCGCCACTGACCTCAACCTACACCATGTGTCCACCGTCAAACCGACGACTGAGAAGCAAGAAAAAGAACTGCTCAACAAGACAGCGTGTCTGGATGATCTGTTACAACTTGGATAGGTCTACTGCAACACAATTCGGGAAGCCATCGACGATCAAGGAAGACTAGTGAGTCATACGTTCCATCAACCAGGTCCTAGCATCAGTAACTTTGTCCATAGCATTGTCCGCAACGCAAAGGACTGGTACAAGAAATCCAAATATAATGACCCGGTAGGTCCAGCGCTTGAGCGTATACTTCAATTCGAATCTCGGTCTGACCACGGACAGTTCGACGTTCACCTCTGCGGCTACTCTACGCTTCTACAAATTGTAGCAAAGTTCCACGATGAAATATTCAGCGATCCTTCGTCCCCGACTGGACTAAACAAGGTTGGTTGACAGTCAAATTCCTCGTCGGTCCCATGCTGACTTTGATCCAGAAGGTCGACTTCCGCTCTGTGACGCTAGAGCACGACCAGCATCTAATCGCCTTTGAAGAGGAATGGACTCGGATATTCGATGAAGATTCGAATCCAGATGGTACGTGCTCGGTGTCTGCGCAAGACCGGCTGGTCCTCATCTTCTCTAGATCCTGCGTGTAACTTCCGACGAAGCCTGATGCCATTGTGAGAGCAACCGGTACCATGTATTGAATAATTCTCACTTCGCATACCAGCTTGGTTGCGTATTCACGTCTAGTGATGTTTTCGTTTGGGTTCCAACAAGCATTGGTTCGGGGTCTTCAGGCTGGAGACGAGATCTACTTTACAAAGGTAAGTTGCTGTACCATCCGCTCGTCACCTACCGCTCACTCTTTTTTCTGCAGTGCTTGGAATCTGCCAAGTCCGTCGTTTTGACCATGCTTGATTCGCTTGCTCCATCAGGCTACATGAGATACGCCGCTGATGGTATGCGTGCTCGCCCTTGCCTTAGGATGTCCACAAGCTCATCTCTTTTCAGGTTACTTCGTTTTCGCATCCTTTGCATCTGCATTCCTTCTCAAGGTAACGTTCACCAACAGTGGATGTGTAGTCATCCTCTTTTAACCGATCCTCCATGGATTTAGCTCCTGCGACCAGAACTCTCCAAATACCTCACGAAGGAAGGAGAAAATGAGATCTTCGACCTCATTAGCAGATTGATAACCACCCTCAGTTCCACCGAGATCGCCATCGATGACAGGCACACTCCGAGGCTTTATGCTAGATTCTTGGCTGGCCTTCTCTTCCGCCATCGCCGCGACGGGGTCACCGTTGGGCGCCTGCAGACTCAGCCACCCCCACCAACACACGGTTCGAGCGGCCCAGCGCCAGGTGGTTCCATAACCACTTTCTCTGTCAGCCCCCCTACTGCCGCCCCTGGGAGGTCAAGTACTGGTGGTGGATATGGCGCCCACGGCGGGTCTTCATACGACAGTCAAGGGGCCAATCCAGGCGATTCTATCATTTTCACACCCGAAGCAACTTTTGGCTCAGGATCAGGCGCCATACACTTCGGCCCCAATGATCTAAATTCGTATTCGGTGAATGCTTTCACCGAAGAAGAAACTTTGGCCACGATGGAAGTTATTAATAACCCTGGTTGGTGGAAGGACGTATTGATGCCAGGGTAAGTCTATCGTCTTTTCTGGTAGGGTGTCTGTAACTGAATGGTGCCCTTTTCAAGGTTTTCTGGCTCTTGGCCCGAGGCTTCTCCTTCGCCACCCGCATCCGGACCTTCCTCGTCCGGGTTCACCTTATCTATCATCTGGATCGAGTCGTTATGCGATGGGTTCAGCTGGTCCCACCTTTGGTTCTGACAGCTCGGGGCCCTCCAGTAGTTTCAACATATTCCACAGCATGCAGATGGGCAGTAGCGAGATCCCACTCTTCTGAGCATTGTTGTGGCTCCTTTCTATTCCTATGGACATGGTTATAGTGATTTAACGGGTTTAATGCTGTATCAATAGTTTTGTATTTTACTTGATTCGTCATCTGTGTGCATACCTAATGTATCTCCTCTACAACCGAAACACGTGCTGGTATAGCTGAATTTGCACCGGATTAGGCGATAGCAACTTGCGAAACGCCGGAGGTGGCAGTAGCATTCCATGTGCGTTTCGCATACTTTAGTAAATAAACCACAGAGGTCGGGGTCATGCCTTCAATCCTCTTGGCAGCTCCAATGGTCGTTGGACGGACACGATAAAGCTTTTCAATGACTTCCGAGCTGAGGCCTGGAACGTCTGAATAGGCCATCCCAGGGTCGAGCATGAGGGATTCGTCTTCCATAAACACCTTCACGTCGGCCTCTTGGCGGCTGAGATGAGGGTGGTAGTGGCCTTCGATATCAACGCGTGCCATTATTTGAGGGTCGATGTCAGATAGGTCGGGAATGAGTGACTTCATGGATTCGGTCGTGACACCCGGATATCTGAGCATGTAAAAGGCGCTGCAACGAGCAGCATTGAGTTGTGGTGACAGGGAAGCGAGGAAGACTCGACGTACTCTCGCCAAGCGCCGTCTTTGTTGACAGAGATACCTTGCTGGGACCATCCTTGTGGACTCATCTTGACCGATTTTAGGAGGGCGATGACGGACTCTAGGGTCTGTTGTGTACCCTGGAAGGTCTCCCATCGGGCGCTAGAAATAGCACCTGCAGCATGCCCTGCAATATCACCTAGTTAGTCCAACACGAGGAAGATTGGGTTGACAGGTCGCTAACCTTTGCTCGTCAATCTTGAATCTGCATTGTCACTGCGAATGGTCATGCGGTATTCAGATCTGGAGGTGAACATGCGGTCTGTTGAACGGCTGTTAGCAAGTAGAGAATGGACAAGCGACAGGGGAATACGGACAAGGTTCCTCGGCTCCTTTGACGATGAGATCGTCAATCATGACACCTGTGAAGCCGTCTGCCCTGGTGAGGATGAGAGGTGGTTTCTGTAAGGCTCCGAGACCCGCATTGATACCCGCGACGATGCCCTGCGCACCGGCCTCTTCATACCCAGTTGTGCCTGAAGTCGAGGTCAGATAAGCACTCGACGAACAAACGGCTGCATTATACTTGCCATTGATTTGACCGGCGAGGAAAAGGCCCTAAAAGCTGTGTTTTGAGTCCCCGCAAGGATCTTGGAATTTAATGGACCGCTGCGTACATGAATCCGCTTGGTCTCCAAAGTGGGTCTGAGTTCTCTAGGATCGATATGGTCATATTCCACACCATATGCAGGTCTAACCATCTTGACGTTCTCCAAACCGGGAATGGTGCGCATCATGATTTCTTGAAGCTCTTCGGGCAGGCTGTTTGAGATACCGTTGGGATAGATGACGTCCGAGTCGTAGCCTTCGGGCTCGAGCCAGACGGTATGTTGGTCTTTGTGTCCGAACCGCAGGATTTTGGCTTCGAGGGAGGGACAGTACCGAGGGCCTTTCTTGGTCTCTTGGATATGGACACATTGGTGTAGGTTATCCTTGACGAATTGATGTGTTTTCAAGTTGGTGTGAGTTTTGAAGCATGAAATCTGGTTGGCTGCGTTGTCGACCTCTTTGTTGAGGAAGCTAAATGGTATGGGTTGGACGTCGCCGTCTTGACGCTCCGAGACCGTCAAAATTGATGGTCTTGCCCGTCAAGACGAGCTGGTGTCCCAGTTTGCAGCCGTCCGAGCTTGAAGCCTGCTTGCTGGAGAGATGCGGAGAGGCCAGTCGAGGGTGCTTCACCGATTCCTTCCAGCGGGCCAACGTTTCATGCCCATGTGAATCTCCCCCGACAGGAAGGTTCCCGTACAGATGACAACTTGCGAGCAGGAGATAATTTCGCCGCTTTCTGCGCTGTTTTAGGACTTTGCTCTTGCACAAGAGGCTGCTACTCACCGAGTTGGACACCCTTGATCTTCGCCCAGCTGGAGTCGGCTTGGGACCGTTCAGTGACGAGGTCGTACACACTTCCTGCCTTTATCGAGAGATTTGGATAGTCGAACAAGATCTTCTGCATGTTGTTCTTGTAGAGAGTGCGGTCTATCTGAGTTCTCGGTCCCTGGCTTCCTGCGTTAATACGAATACAATTTCAAAGCAAAACATATTGCTCACCCATACTGCAGCACCTTTGCTACGATTCAGGATTTGAAACTGAATGCCTGCCTTGTCCGCTACGCGTCCCATGACACCGTCAAGCGCGTCGATTTCGCGGACCAGTGTTCCCTTTCCGACACCTCCAATTGACGGGATTGCACGAGAGTTCGCCAATGGTTTCCAGTTTCTGAGTCAACAGGACTGTCTCTGCGCCAGTTCCTTGCAGCTCCCTGCTGCTGCTTCACATCCTGCATGACCGCCCCCAATAACACAAACTAGAACAACGGCATGATGTTAATGAGTTTCTTGTTGTAGCAAGTGGAGGTTACTTACCATCGTAATGTAAGTTTTGAGAGGAGTATGACCGACGGAATGAGCGGGTTAGTGCGCCATTTCTCAGCCTCTGCACTCCAAGATGCATTCAGCAAGATGTTGGTGGTTGTGCGTAAGTATGATCGTAAAGCGCTGGCAGGATGGGAGCTGAAGGCAAGTATCTCCGACTGAAGTAGTAACGGATCAATGAATTTGTGTAGCTTACCGGTTGAGTGCACTGAAACCGCTCAGCTTGAGTCATTTTGGAGCGGTTTTATATAGTAGTACTTCAGGATATGCTTTAAACTCGTGGCAGTCAAGAAATGCGGCTCTTACTGTCGGCACTGAAGTGATGAAGAGTAAGTTGATCGGAGGAGGGGCTCGGATCATGAATTAAGCGCCTGTTAATTTAGTCTCCGCTCAAACCACAAGCATCACGTGTCCACATTGACGCTGAGTTGCCGGCCAACTGTCTGGCACCTCTTCGTTATTACCTTCCAGGACCCGCGCAAAGGCTGGACACAAGGGCCACGGAATTCATCTCTTCCAACTAGGCGGAGACTTCCATCAAGATGGCCAACCTTCGCTTCGTCAACCTGCTATGGATTTTCCTGGCTCATTTGGCCGGAATTTACCTATTCACGAGGGGCTTCCTGCTCATGCGGCTATCCTTGACAGACATATCAACACCAAACTTCAAAACGGCGCTTCAGCCGACTCACAGTCGCGCGGTCATCCTCGTTATTGACGCGTTACGGTTCGACTTTGTGTCACCAGATCCACCCACCCCGCCATCTCCCTTCCACCACAATATCCTCACACTTCCCCAACGACTTACCAAGGAACAGCCCTTCAACTCATTTCTATTCGATAGCCATGCCGACCCACCTACAACAACATTGCAAAGAATCAAAGGTCTGACCACCGGGTCATTACCTACCTTCATTGACGTGGGCAACAATTTGGGAGCTTCTTCTATCACAGAAGACTCTATCATGGTGCAACTTCAAAGAGCTGGCAAGAAGGCAAGTTGACTGGTTTTTCTCAATGACCCTGACTTACCGAACCAGCAAGGTCGCGTTCATGGGGGATGACACCTGGATGTCAGTGTTTCCCGATGCATTCAACATCAGCCACCCCTTTCCATCGTTTGACGTGGAGGACCTCCACACCGTCGATGAAGGTGTTATCGAACACCTCTTCCCACTCTTGGAAGACCCTTCAAAGCCCTTTGACTTCCTCATTGGTCACTTCCTCGGCGTTGACCATGTCGGACACCGCGCAGGTCCAGACCATCCGTTAATGAAGGCCAAACTGCAGCAGATGGAGGGCGTTCTGAATCGTGTGGTTGAAAACCTTGATGATGACACACTCCTTGTACTGCTGGGAGACCATGGTATGGACCGCTCGGGCGACCATGGCGGAGACAGCACCCTCGAAACATCTTCAGCGATGTGGATCTACAGCAAAGGGCCAGCCCTGGCCCAAACCTTGGAAGATATTCCTACCGACTTGCTACCACTCCGCAAGTTTCCAGGAGCTTCAGTCGGCCATCGTTTCATCCAACAAATTGACCTCCTTCCAACACTCTCCCTTCTCCTTGGCCTCCCCATCCCTTTCAACAACCTCGGAAGCATCATACCAGAGGTCTTTGCGAGGCCCAAACAGCTTGAAGCAGCACTAGAGCTGAATGATGCACAGATTCACAACTTCCTTCACACGTACCGGGCATCACCTTCAGGGAGCGAACTGGACGAAGCATGGGATAGCCTTTCGCGAAGCTGGGACGGCGTCAGGTCATCAGTGGAAGGAGAGCGGCGGTCCATCGCTTTGAACAAATACTCGAGACATGCACTCGCAGCATGCCGAGCGATGTGGGCCCAGTTCAACGCCACTCTGATGGGGATGGGACTGGTGCTCTTCGCCATGTCGCTCTTGGCGTCCTGGTCGCTTTATGTCGGGTTGACAAAGGCGGGAGTAAAGTCTGACGAATGGCTCAAAGCCCACTCCCCACAATGGCTGATTGCAGGCCTTGGTGGTGGCATCTCTGGCTTCGCAGTGTCGTTTGTGACACGTGCATTCCCTACGCTGCTCGAAGGAGTAGGAATGACCGACTACATTGTGTTTGGCGCCACATTCGCTTCATGCGCTGCTGCCATTTTTGTTTCTCCCCCTATTACCAGCTTTGCTGTCTCGCTATCCCCCATCCTCCTCATACTACATGCCGCCGCGTTCCTGTCCAACTCGTTCACGGTCTGGGAAGACTATATCATTCCATTCCTCGCTGTGACGTCGGTCGTTCCGTACGCCATGAAGGGCTTTACGGCTCCGACTACCCGCCTTCGATATCGCATTGTTGGGTTTTCAGCGTTGTACGCGGTCGGCGTCAGGTTGATGTCTCTCAGCACTGTATGCAGGGAGGAGCAGCAAAGTTTCTGTCATGTCACTTTCTACGCTTCGTCCTCCGTGACTGCCCCTCCATTGGGTGCGGTTATTTTGGCTATTCCAATTGCCATTGCGCTCCCTATCATCATTGGCCGATTCCTTTCCATTTCCCTTTCCAACAAGGGCATCGCGAAGACATACTATCCGGTCATCTTTTCTCCTTCAATACTCGGTGGGGCCTTGTATTGGATCCTCGAATGGGCCGACACAACCTCCGCCTTGGGAGACTCGTGGAATCCTACCTTACGCCTCGCCAGGACCTGGATTGCGAGGTTCGCTTTCGTATGGGTTTTGGTGGCAGGAGGATTGCTGTGGTTTGTCATCCCTCTCTGCGTTCATTTGGCAGTAGGAAGCGAAGACGGCCAGAAACAAGTCAAGGTCATTGGATTTGCCAATGTCTTTGGCTCGCCATACCTCGTCTTCTGGACCATCTTCCTGGCTGTTGTATACACAGCTTCGCAAATCCCTGGCCAGCTCGTTCTTGGCGTTGCCACCGTCTGCCTACTTTCCTTCTTGGAAGTCATCGATAGCGTTCGCGATGTGCAGAGCATGGAGATTGCATTCGCGAGTGCGACGCCCTCGTCCATTCTTGATCCCACCTCTGCCCTGGCGCAGCACGTCCCCGTTCGGTTCAGCGATATCGTTCCGATTGCGCTGCTTGGTCTACATGCGTTTTACACCACAGGCCATCAATCCACCATATCCTCTATTCAATGGAAGACTGCGTTCCTCATCACGCCCGGTGTCAAGTACCCATGGTCCGCCATCACCGTCGTCCTCAACTCGATCGGACCCCTCTTCCTATTCGCCCTCGCCATCCCACTCGTCGCTCTCTGGAACCAGACGCCTCAACCGACCACTGCCAACGTCAAGGACTCTGCTGGGCATGTCAAAGCCGACAGTCTCGTGGCAGGTATCGCCATGATGACCTATTACGCCACGCTCCTCTTTGGAACGAGCATCAGCGCCGCTGTGTTGAGACGACACTTGATGGTGTGGAAGATTTTCGCGCCGAGGTTTATGGCGGGTGTGTTGGGTGTTGTTGCTGTTGACCTGGGGGTGTTGCTTGGGGTTGGGTTGGGTGTGGGTAGGGTTGCGGGGTATGTGAGTGCGTTTTTCCGAAAGTTGAATGCGTCTTCGTCGTCGGCTGTAGAGAAGAAGGATCAGTAGCTGTGCATGTAATACCATAGATTTTCAAAGCACAGAACTAATCGCTTTAATTGGTGTGTGGAGCTAGGGATGGTGATGGGTTGGCCTTTATGTGCTCAAAAATGTATATATTGTTTCCAACAGTATACGGTTCAGTTCTTTAGGCTTGCGATCTCGTCCGACGGCGAATCCGCTTGCGGCCCTCATCGTTGAGCCTGGCTCGTCATGGGTCAGCCATTTTGTCTTGGACTGGCGAGAGGTTCCTAGACATCTCTCTGATCCTTTAAAAGGGCCTCAGCCACCATTTCAAAATCCTCCCTCTCCTTTTCACCCGCCGCCATCTTCGCCGTTGTAAATCAAGCCCGGAAGCCTTTGTGGTCGAACCTCAGCTCGCGCGCTCCATCACGGACTGCTCTGTTCTTGTTCAGTATCAACCGATCTCGTCCAAGTGGTAATGTCCAATGCAAGAGCTCGCGCTACTTGGTGAGAACTATGCCCCAACTCTCAGTGAATCTTGGAGGCTCGCAGTCACCTCACCTCAACCATCCTGACGCCAAGGATCGATTTATCCTCAAACTAGGCTGCAAGGTTAGATGTCCGTCTCCAAGGCTCTCCTGGCGATGCCCATGAAACGTGCCTGCCATCGGCATTGGGAGAACGTAGCCTGAGCGCCTTCCGGCTAACCGACGCTGCGGGGCTGATAGCCGTGCTCTGATCAAAACAGGGGCGGAACGTCGGTTGACACGACCCCTGTGAAGGTGTTCGCTGCGGGCGGTTAAACTCCGAAACTCTTCCTCGACTCTTATCAAGTTTTAAACGCTGAAACGGCCTTCCATTGTATTCATCCCCCACTAAAACTCTCAAAACCTCTACCTGCCAACATGTCTGACCCTGTCGCTGAGAAGTCTGGCTTCCTGTGCATGTACATGTCCGGTCATCCTGACACCCTTGTCGCGTATG
This sequence comes from Coprinopsis sp. MPI-PUGE-AT-0042, assembly GCA_020736565.1. NCBI lineage: Eukaryota > Fungi > Basidiomycota > Agaricomycetes > Agaricales > Psathyrellaceae > Coprinopsis > Coprinopsis sp. MPI-PUGE-AT-0042. The sequence goes on along the minus strand of JAHBOF010000040.1, from coordinate 167,882 downwards.
CCAAGTGGTACGGGAAGGTTGAGGAACCCATTGTTGGTGCCAAAATGACCTCGATTGACTGTAATGTACGTTCATGAACACACTCTTATCCTTGTCTCAACATTGCTGACTGCTGCTCTTCCTTTACAGAAAATTGTCTTGAAGTGCACACCAAAATCAAAGTCGAAACAGGACTTTGACGTCGTTGTTCCAATCGAGCCACCCTTGTCGGGCTACGACGCAGTCAAGCCTCGACTTCTGGAGATGAAGGCATTGGCCCAGGAAGGATTAGGCATGATTAAAGCGCCCAAGATCACAGCCTTCTACCCTCCGAGCAAGGTGAACTACGCACTTGCATCAGCCGTGCTCGTCCCATTGTCTGCCCTTGCCTACTTTGCTCCAAGCAACCCAACACCAGGATCGCTTGCTGAAACAGCTCTGGTACCTATCTACTTCCTGCGGAATCTATTGGGTGAACGCGCAATGGCCACCCAGTTTGGGATTCTGGTAGCCCTCCATACGTTGGAGAGTTTATACACATTCAGCCTGTGCTGGAGACATTCATCGGGATTCTTTCTTGGTGTGAGTTCTTGACACTTTATCTGACCGCTTGGGATGTTTTATTGAACTGGCTCCTAGGCTCAGTGGGTTCTGTCCACGTTCTTCTTGGGCCTTCCCATTTGGAGCGAATTGCGAAAGAGAATTCAGGACGCTAGGATTGACTCTGTAATGAAAGTACAATGACCACAGAATGACATAGATCCTCCGAGTCTCTGTTCCATGATTATGGATGTATTTTTCTCGATATATATGAGGCAATAGACCAGCCAAGGCCCCGCAGCAAAGCTCGAAGACTCGAGGCTGTGGAAAGCGGCACCAAATCGAGGTCAGATAGGGGTTGAACATTGACCTCATTGGGAATGCACCCCTATATGAACAACCAGATGATGCTCTCAAAAGGAAATGACGCTTGGCTTGAACCTTGAACGACATTTGACACTCTGACCACCTCTTGCACCATGGAAGTACTCGGAGGACTTCCCAGTGAGCTTGTAGCGGATATTCTTGGGTCTCTTGGGCACCAGGACCTTCTTAATTGTCGCAGGGTAAGTCGCTTTGGTCGATACGAGGCACACGAGCGCTAATCTGATGTTCACAGGTTTGCAAGGATTTGAAGACTATCATACACAATGACTCGAGGTTGCGGCTACAGCTGTCTCTAGCTATGAGCGGCCTAGAAATTCTTGACCTGCGAACACCATATCCTGACCAACTTGAACGTCTACACAATCTGCGGAAGCATTGGCGTACGCTGGACTGGACCTGGCACATATGAACATCCAGTTGGAGGGTCCTGTCATGCCTATGAGCTCGTCGACGGCTGCTTTGTGCAACTGGATACCGAAGGCAAGCTGCTTATCCTGCGGCTGCCATCTGCACAGGACCAGAAAATGGTTGTCCTCTGCGAGAAAGACTTTGTCAACCGACCGGCGGACATTGCGCTCGATCCTACACAAGATGTCGTTGCTTTCCTAATGGTTGAGAGTAATGAAGACAGGTACGTGTATTGCCCCTTCAACTTTGCTCTATCCAACCTTTTAAAGCGACCTTCCAGCCGACAGACGCCTGCTCTCGCTCTGCGTGTCGTCCTTCTCCAACCCTGACTGCGAGGCTGCCCCCAAGGCACGACTTCCGTTCGAGGTCACCTCAGATGCGGTGTGGGCAAGATCTGTCTTTCGCTCTGTCACTCAAATTATGGGTGATGTCATTGGAGTGTTTGTTACGACGAACGACTTGATTTCTCGTTTCATCATTTGGAACTGGAGGACCGGGGGAATCATCGTGGTGAGCCTTGCTTCCGCATCGTGCTTGCTGTCACCTTCCTGACAGCGCATAGGACTCTGGCAGGGAAGAATGTCTCCCGATGGGTGCCTTTACCTTCTCTTTCCTGGACACCAAGCATTACTACTGTTACCTCGATAAGGGATGAGGGCCGCATCGAGCTGTACTGTTTCGATCCTGATGGCAAATACCCTGGTGCAATCCACGTTGCCTCTCTGCAACTCCCAGATATTGGTAACAATGTGATGCTTCACACCTTTCGAGCCCACTGCGAACCACACACCGCGGAGCCTTCTCCCCGAACCTACACCTCTTCCCCCGACAGAAAGATGCACGTCTTTCACCTGACTTATCTCACCTTGGTCGACTTTGGCCGTCCTACCTATACGCTTTACGTTCCTTCCTCTCTTCTCCTCAAGCATACTTTATCGTCCAAGTCGGCCTAGACCAGAGCTCATTCGATGGGAGCAGTGGGGCCCAGGGACACGCTTGATGAATGTTCAGTCCTTTTATCCGTGGTTACGGTGAGTTGTCTATCATTCTGCCCTCTTCTCATGCACTAAGCTTGCAGTAGCTATGTTCACGGTTCGAGGGTCGTTTGCCCACCCACCCTTGACCATATCAGGATCCTGGACTTTAACATCCAATGGTCGCTACCCCAAGGCTTTTCCTTCAGACCTGGACTGGAGCAATTGCTGTGTACAACTCCCAGTGTTGTTCCCCGTGGCAGCGTGTTCTCGAAGGATGTCGAATCATGTCTGCCATACCTATCCTCCACCCTGAAGATGGACCTAAAGTATGACTCTTACATGATTGACCACGAGCGGATTGTTGGATTGAAAGTAAGCCCTTCCAGTTCGACAAGGTGGCAAAGGCTGATTAATAAACTAGACTGCAGGAATGCAAAACGAACGAATAGAAGGGTTAATTGTATTGACACTATGAAATGCGATCCTGTTCTGACTGTAATCACTCTGGGGAACCACACGGCACACGTCCAGGGATCGAAGTGGATGTGGGCAGATGGTGCCCAGTCTAAGATTGGTTGGGATCAGTAACAAATACAACAGTATCGAGAAACGAAGGGTATGTAAGGTATGGAAAAAGAGTCCAAAGGTGGATAAAAAAAGTTAAAGCTGACGGAAGTTGGCAGTTGCGACATAGGTATCTACGCGTTTTTCCTGCAAGAAGGTACTAAAATCTTGGCCCGGCTGTCTGAGGCAGTCGAGGGGAATAAGGCCGCGAGAACTGGAGGAGTCAAGCTTCTCAACCATTGCCCAGCCATCATCGTAAACCTTGACAACCTTGACACGGATTCCAGGTGTGACGGTGAGTTCGTCAGGCATCGTCGATGTGTATGGCCTGCAGATGATCTCTTCCGCATTGAAGGTGCCATGGACAGAGCTCGAAACACAGCTCATCTCGCTAACGAGGTCGTTGGTGTGGGAAGAGCAGGTGTAGAAACCTTCTTCGGTTGCTTCGATAGTGCCGTCAGCTGAACGGGGACGGGGATCGCAAAAGGGATCGTTGGAAAGTTGAAGTCCAGCCGAGAGAGATCCTCCTGAAAGTCTCACATTCCTGGCACCTTCAGCACCGGCAAGGGGGAACGCGAATTGGGACATGTTGTCCCTCGAGCTCCTGCTCCCAATGCTGGTGTCGGACAGACGCCGGTGAGAATCAGCGCTAGGAGTGGGTAGAGGGGAGTTGAATTCGTTGTGAGTACGGCGAAGCTCGGCCATAGGTGGCAGAGCAGGTAAACCTTGAGTGAAATTGACGTTGAAAGCATCGCCTGAATGATCGATTGTGGTCCCCAAAACTGCTTCTAGCCGACTTTCTGTTGTTGATGATAGCAGTGTCTTGGTAGTCCTTGGAGGTGCGTTTCCTGGCAGTCCACCACTGATTTTTCTCTTCTGTCTTGCGCTTCCTGTAACGGCGGCGAAGGAAGAAGAGGAGGAAGAGTAGGAAGAGGGCGGCGACGATGGACACGACCGCGATGATAGCGGTGTGCGAGCTGGACTTTGATGCTCCGGGTGCGCCGGGAGTACCGTCAGGATTACCAGGATCGTCAGGGTTGCTGGTGGGTGAACCTCCAAGGACTGACGTTGAGGAGCCATTGATCACCAGGGTACGGGTGCCTTGAGGACCTCGACTGACGATGGTACTCCCTCCCTCCTGGGAAGGGATACCACCGACATTGGCAACCGGGGTACCGTTTTCGCCGCCTGGTACAACCACGAAGCTGTTTCCTGGATTAGACGCGTTTCCACCACCACCGTTAGGCGAGTCTGCACCAGACCCAGGAGTGGAGGTGCCAGTTTCACCGGGCTGTGAGCCTCCTGTACCCGTGGCGCCAGGGGCTCGAGAAACTGACCCAGTTTGGTTGGGCTGGCCCGGTGAGGAAGGACTGTGGCTGCTGTTGACCAGCTGAAGACGGATTTGAAGAGGGGGGTTGGTTCGCGGGAGGCTGGCTTGGAGCAGGTTGGTTCACGGGAGGTTGCTGTGGATTGGATGGGGGCTGGGAGTTGGATGGAGGCTGAGTTGCTGGAGGCTGAGAAGGCGAGGTTGGTTGGGGAGACGGGGAGGGAGCAGGAACAGGAGCAGGCTGAGCTGGCTGTTGGGGCTGACTGTTTGTCAATCCCAAGCCGTCGGTCAGCCCAGAGACGACGTTGGAGAGCGGAGGGATATTGAGTTCCAGCCCAAGTAGACCGCGACGTCTCTTTGACTCTGCTCTGGGAGCGGAGTGGGGATGGGTAGCGCGAGAGTGCAATTCGCGTCGGTTTACTGGCATCGTGTTCTTACAGCAAGAGAATGAATGTCGATAAAGGAGTGTGGGTGACTGGAAGAACAGGGGCAGTAGGGGATATCTTAACGCGTTGAATCACACATAGGTGAGGCTTTTGGGGGGAAAAGGGAAATGAAACTTCTCATCACCCAGTTATATACATCCGTACAAGGACAAGCATGAGGTTCTTTTGGAGTCTAACGACCGGAGGTATTCGGTCAACGTATCGAAACATTCTCGCGGGAATATTTGCAGACGAGCGCTACGTCCATCGTGCGTCCCACGCGTGTGTGCGGCAGCATCTAGCTCCACAATTCTGATGTGAAATTGTAGAACCCGGGGTGCCCGCAGGTTCTGTCTGCCAGTCGTGGACAACAATACCTGTCTTCGAATCCTTCCTGTCTCTACTGGGTGAACGACTCGACCAGAGCCTCGCAATAGACCTGAATGAGGTGGCCTCGGACCCATATGTAGCGCCCCTACCACTTAGCAACAAGGATCGCAATTGCCAGGCGCAATTTGCAAAAAAGGTCCACAGGGAGACACTTGAACACTCGAAGCAACTCTAGACAACCGATTACTTTACCGAATAAACGTCTTTTGTACGTATGCTGTATGTCAGGGTAAGTAACACGGTTTTGCTCCAACCGTCAATGTGCAAAGAATCTCTCGTGGGGTAGACGGGCGCAGGAACATCTGCAGCGAGTGCCCTTGAATGAGGTCATACCGACGATCATCCTAAATGTAACGGCACAACAGTGATAATATTGCAACAGGTCAAGGAAGAGCGGGAGAGCTTTGGTCCCCGTACAGGGGCCAGGCGAAGGGGTATACAAACAGGAGGACTTGAAAGCAAGAGCGTTCTCCGAAACGGATAAAAGATGGCATGAGAAGGGATGGGGATCACACTGATGCATCCACGAGATAAAGAGAGGAACATGTCACATGCTTATTCGGTGATTTGTTCAGAGACATGCATACTCTGGACCCGTCTGGTACTGAGCAGACTGGTAAGGCCTTGGCCCATATCCCGCAAGCAGGCCAAGGGGACGAGCCCCTGGACAGGTGGAACTTGCACCTTTTCGACCAGAGCCCAGCCGTCATCGAATATCTGCAGGATTTTGACCTCATCGTCAACCTCCACGTTCAGCTCGTCGTTCATGGTGGGGAGGAATGGCCGACGAATTATCTCGGTTCGGGTGAGGTCGCCAACCCCGAGCGGCAGCGGGCCGATGCTGCTGATTGAGTTGCTCGCGAAGGGGTTGTGCATGGATTCACTTCCATCAGCGTCAGCAAAAGGGTTGGGAATTCCATCGGCGCTGGGTTGACGTGACTGAGGTGGCGGTGGGGCGAGAACAGGTCGCGATCCAAGCAAGCTAGGTTGAGATTGGTTAAGAGGTGTGTGACCGCAAGCCGCAGCTAACGACACCGCAGCCGAGTTGCTGCCACTACTTCCAAATCTTGAGTGAATGGAAGCCGCCGTAGCGAACTCGGAATGGGATGGTGGTTTCGGGAACTTGAAGGATTCAGTGTCTGACATGCGGTGGGAAACCGCTGTTGGGTGGTGGACAACAAACGAGTCGCCACTTCCGATCGAGAAGCGTTCGGAAGGGCTTGGGGCTACGAGGTGTGCGTCAGACCCATTTCGAAGCCGGCGAACTTCAGCCATGGGAGGCGCCATCGGAACGATGTTGCTGAGGTCGAGGGGCGAAGCAGAACGGTCCATCGTGCTGACGGCAAAGTCATCCCTGTTCCATTCAAAGGGGGTTTGCTTCTCGCTGCCATAATTCGGGTTGTCGCCATAAGTGCGCGAGTTTTGCCTGCGGTTGATCCACCAAGTGCCAAACCGCTCACTCCGGCGCGAAATCCATCGTCGGCGCAGAAGAAGAACCAGGATCAGCACAGCGAAGAAGAGGGACAGCAGAACAATGGCTGCGATGATGCCACCTGAAAGACCCGCCCTGCTAACGCCTCCAGTGGGATTGAGACCAGGGAGCGTCAATAGCACCACCTTCAGGTCCTGCAGCTGGGAGGGTCTCCAAAGGAGTGCCGCCTGTGACCAGAGAAGGACTCGCGGCTGGAAGGGAAATGATTCAGTGAGGCCACGCTTGATAAGATTTACCATTGACCTCACCTTGGCTGCTGGAAACGGTCGAGGAGTCGCAGAGGCAGCCAGCTGAACGGGTGATCCACGAGCGGCTGCACTCGTCGATGGACTGCTACTACTCTGAGCCTGGGGTGTAGTGCTGGTGCTCTGATTTATGTTGCCGGTGGCACCATCTCCGTTGACGTTCCCTCCATTATTGAGGTTAGTACCATCTCCGCCTGCCGGGTTAGCGCCCCCGTTCTGGGGCTGTCTATTGGCAGGGGCAGGTTGAGGAGCAGGCGCGGGGGCGGGGACGGGGGCGGGGGCGGGGGCAGGCGCGGGTTTGGGTTTGGGTCCTGGAGCAGCCGGGGGCTCTGGATTAGGTCTACCAAAGGGTGGTCGAGAGTCATTTCCACCAAAGGGAGGCCGCTGGTCGCCTCCACCAAACGGGGGGTCCCGGTTCAGGTCTGCCAAAGGAAGGTCCTGGGTTTGGCCTGCCAGCAGGCGGTCCTGGATCAGGTCTGCGAGCAGGAGGGCCGTTGTTATTCCCACCGCCACCACCTCCAAACCGATCCCAATCCCTGTCCCCGCCGCCGCGAGATCCTCCTCCAAAAGGTGAACCAAACTGAGGTGACCGAGCGTCAAGGGACGCGGGCTTGGGGGAAGTACTGTCGTTAGGAAGGATGCGACCCAGGCGCCTATGAATCGAGTGTTGGCTAGGCGATCGCATTCGTCGCGCTAGCAGATAAGTAAACGAATGACAAAAGTTGACAAAAGAATGTGGAGTGCTGAAAGACTATCAGAGGATATGCAAGCGGGCGCCTTCAGAACATTGAGAGCCAGCGGCCCCAGAACGTGGTTTGAAGTCGTTGGAGGGAAGGAGAAGAACCAAAAGCATACAAAATTATCCGTTGCCCAATGCCGACATCTACAACCTGATGGACTTGATGCTTTCCCTGGTTCCCTAATTGAATTCTGTGATCGGTACCCTCCAAAGTTCCAAACAACACCACCCGTCGTTAGGTCGAGAAGCGCCGACAACGCACCGACATGCGCTACCCTATCGGGGAATCCATAGGCGCCTGTGCCTGAATGGGTAACAGAATGGGCGCTTACTGAGAGTCAAGTCCTCCATTGCTTCCGAATTCGTAACATGCGAGGTCCCTCTCCAAACGCCATACGCAAGCCTTCTTGCCCATCTTTCTTCACACCATCTCAACCCGTCAAGCAGTGTGGGTCATCATCAAAGTGATAGCAGCCTCTCACACATCCACACTTTGAATGGGAACTGTCATGAGCGGGTGTCACGAACAGCTCTGGTATTTCATGTCTATTTCTCGAGGAGAATGGGCATGCATATGGCTCCAGATCCATACCGCTCTGGAATCGCGAGGATGGCATAACGCTTGGTTTCGGGTGCAGAGGAGCTGTGTCAAAGACATACAGTCAGCAATGCACATCCGCTGAGGTTCTGTTTCCGAACAGACCTGTTATGGTTCAAGATAACGCCAGGGAAGTGATCGCCGGCACGAGGTGGGAGAGCAAGATATCGGTGCCCAAGAACAAGTGCAAGAATATGGGACCTCCGTGGAGAGCATGATCCACTTCAGATAGAGGAGACGGATTAGGGAGGTGAAGCGCCAACTGAATAGTTGCCCTGGTGCTGAAAAGAACAGTTTCTTCAGCAATGGTCGACATTGTTCTACTCTGTTGCGACGTCCATCCTATCGTCATGGGCTGCGAAATCTTCTTGGGTTGGCTCTGACGCAGAGGCTTTCCCTTTCTTCTTTCCTGATCCTTTCGCCCTTGGAGCCCGCGTGGATGGGGCTATACGTCCCGTCATACGATCTATCTTTTGTGCGTCAGGTTCAGTGCCTTCTTTACCTGCTCCTTCTCCCGTTGCTGCCATTCGGTCAATCTCAGGTGACTTGCGCTCCAGTGTGACTTCTTTGAACAGGATGCGCTGTTCGCTGTTCGCGACGTGATGCACAGAGCGTTTGTTCCATTCGTGCAAATCTAATCCAGGGGTGTTAAGAGAGCTTGGAGAGTATGGGAACTAACTGTACCTTTGTCTTCCGTGAACATTAGCTCTGTTCCAAGCAGAGTGTTATGGCGACCTTTCAGAACTGTGCCCTGCAGCTGAAGGAAAGGGGTAGGTGTGTCAAGGCCCTAGACATTTTCAGTACTTCGAGTGAATACAGATCTTGAATGACGTACGATCAGATGGTAGCTAGAGGCACTTGGAACGAGGGTAGGTTCAACCCCACCCAAGTCGAGTGTGACATATGAGACTTCCTCTTCCTCGTACTCATCGTCATCTCCAAAGCTTTCTACCTGGGTGTATCCAGGCACAAGGGATTCCCGGGGTTGTGAAGTCATGTTCAGATGAAGGAAAGAAGACAGGCACCAGGTTCAGTTGGCGCCCGTGCTTGTGTGGATTTATTTGCCTTTCACCTCCCGCGGACCTTAAATCCCTCCTTGCTGCCCGCCTTTGCAATGTCCCATAGAATCCACGTTGACTCTTTTCTCCCTTTAGAATGAACCCGGACTTTTTCTATACCGTGCGCTAGTCTCTGACGAGGTAACTTGAGAGCCCAGGGTGCAAGGCACAGTTAATGTAAATTCCTGCTTTCTTGGGCGAAATGTACTACTTCAATCATCACAAGCAATTGCGGGTAACAATGGTGGGTGTTCTACCAGTAAAAAATTCCCTGGTGCAGCTTCTAATGACCCAACGTGCCCAACAAGGGTTCAAGACCTTGTACTCAGAACCCACAATTACGTTTGTGCGCAGCAAATAGGCGCCCAATCGCGATGACACGAGGCTGCTTTGTCAACACTGTGTACACACTGTGTACTATAAAGCGAAACCATTGAAAGAAGGTTGACTTCCATCTGTACTCCCTCATCCAAGATGGCACCGCCCATCTTAGCGGAGCAAGTCAGTGTTACAGGCGTTATAAGAAACATACTCAACAACTATCCATTCTCGGTTGGAATCTTTCGCGAGTTCCTTCAGAACTCTGATGATGCAAAGGCACCAGAACAGGTTAGTTTATCGGCTCCTACTATCCTTATCGATCGTGCTAATTTTCGGCATGATCAGGTGTTTGTGCTCGATTGCCGTACCCACCTTTCATCTGGAGGAGACGCCAGTGGCATCCAGAGGAGCCTGAACGGCCCAGCATTGCTTGCCTTCAACGGTTCTCAGTTCTCAGCTGATGACTGGGCCGCTGTCTCCACCATAAGTGATTCGTCAAAGAAAACCGACACTTCGAAGATCGGGAAGTTTGGAATTGGCCTTCGGTCATCCTACCATGTACGATTTACCTCTTGTAGGGCGTTCCTGTACTAATCTGTCCCCAGGTTACAGATAATCTTCAGATCCTCTCCGGGGATACCCTCCTCACATTTGACCCTCAAAGGCGCCTCATCAAGGGCGGAGTTCTGTCGTTGTCTTTGACAGAGCAATGGTCGTCTCACACGGACGACTTCAAGCCCTTTGAGCACTTCCTCGGGAAAGACTGGGCGGGTTCATCCTTTGATGGGACTATCATTCGTCTCCCTCTCCGCCAGGCTCGAGGGGAGCTGCGTGACCACGTCGTCTCTGCTCAGGAAATAGAGAAACTGATGGATGACTTTATCAGGGACGAGTTTAACATTGCCATGCTGTTTTTGCAGCACCTCATCTCTATCAAGCTCGTCGTCATTGATGAATCTGGCGCTGTGCGCCAATTGGGCTCCTCCCACCTTTCTACGGAGGACATCTCTCCCGATGTTGTCCAGAAAGCTGTGACTGTCGTTGCCAATGGAAGCCAGACTGTCGAGTCCTGGCTTGTGACACATTCTACTTTTCCCAATGAAGAAGCCATCAAACTTCTGTCAACCAAAGCCATTGGAGGGGGCGCCGTCCTTGAAACGCACAAACTACGCCCAGACGTCAGCCTAGCGTTACCGTTGGACAACACCGGCATCAATTTCGGCCAACTATTCACGTATCTCCGACTACCGTTAGCCACTGGCTTCCCCACGCACACACATGCCTTCTTTGCCCTAACACCGTCCAGGCAGAACCTGAGGAACCCAGGCGATAACGGCCTCGTGAAAGGATCCGATGACCAGTAAGTGAAGCCTGCCTTTCTCTGAGGAGCATTGGAACTGATTCCCGGTGTAGTCTACTTGTCGAATGGAACAAGCTCCTGTTTGAAGAATTCGTCCCTAGGGCGTATGCTCGGCTATTCGAAGCCTATCTCAACGTCCGTCCCAACGGTGATATCTTCAAAGTATGGCCGGCTGCGCAGTCCATATCAATCAGCGGCGAAAGTGTCTATTGGAATCTATTCACCCGCAACGTCCTAAACTTTGTCGTCAAAGGAGGTTTGTCGGTTTGGCCAACATTGGGACCCAATCCTGCGCACAAGCGCCTCCAGGAAGCCATTGTTGCTACTCCCGAGATTGCCCAAGACGTACTCGACGCCCTCGCCACGCTTGGTTTCTCCATCATCCGACCACCGGCGTATCTTGTCAGCTTGCTTCAAGTCCATTTCCCCATCGATACCAAGATTTTAACTCCCGGGGCAGTGGGCGACGAGTTGCGGGTACGTTTATATAATATTCCTCGGACGAGTTGACTAATTCTCTGCATCTAGAGGGCCTATACCCATACTCTTGCAAGTGGTTCAACAGCGAACTATTCATTACTTCTGGACTACCTGCTCTCTGCATCGGACGTTTCCAACATCATTGGTCTTCCCATTGTTCCCACTGTCGACGGCACCTTTGTTGCGCTGCACTCGTTGCAAGGTGCATCTATGTATCACACCGTTCTTGAGGCAAGCGATGCCAAAGTCTTCGAAGGATGTGACGACACGGCCATCTCACTTCACCACTTTACTCTATCCTCAGCAAACCTCCTCCGTACTCATGGCCCGTCAAAACTCAACGTCAAACACCTCGCCGCCGAAAGGGTAGTCGAGTATCTCCGGCTACATCCAAACCGCCTCGGCCTTGACCTATCCCAGGTGGAAACCGATCCTATCGCCTCCAACTTCCTGTCGGTGTTCTGGGTTTGGTTCGACAAGTGGCACCTGAAGAGCAACTTGTGGCCAAAACTTCAGCCATTGTACCTGATACCCTCCCTCCACGGCTTAAAGCAAGCCAATCACCCGGTGTTCGCCACTGCCGGTCTCCACCCTACCTTGTCAACAGCGCTCGGTAGAATGGGTGTTCCGTTCCTATATTCGACTTTCCAAGAGCCAGCGCAAAAGGTTCTTCGTGAACTCAACCTGCTCAAAGACGTCGATGACATCCACGCCCTCCTCGATTGCCTTGCTCTGTCCATGCAAGGGCCACCAACCCTGTCAGAGTCTGACTGCACCATCTTACTCAACCATTTCGTTGACGGGAGCCCACGTTCGATTGCCATCCGAGGGAGATTCACCGACATCCAGCGCGAAACGCTCAGGCGTCTCCCAATGTATCCAACCGTCTCCAGCAGAGAAACAGACGGAGCCGTCTTGCAAGCTCGGGACGCTCTCAGAGGGGACCTCTACGGCGTCTCATCGACTGATGTTTTGCCAAACATTTCCGGCATCAACTTCATCGATTGTCAGGAAAACATTAGCCCCGGCATGCTGAGTGCCATTGGCGCCAAATCGACGGTCTCTCAAAGTCCTTTAGAGGTGCTGATGTTGACTTTGAGGCATCAAGTCTTCGCTTCGCAGCCACGGCCCATCCTTCGAGTCATCCTCAGCTACCTTACCGCATGCCGAGCCTCGCTCACGAAAAGCAACCGAGACGAGTTAAGGCAGCAGCAGTTTGTACGGGCTCAGGATGGACAGCTTGCCGCACCCCAGTACCTCATCGACCCCGCTAATCCCATCTACCATCTGTACATTGACGATTCTAGTCGGATCCCCTCTTCTTCCGACGATATCGAGCAGAGCATTTGCCAATCAACCTCAACCTTGGGACTCTTCGACAAGATTCTGACTGCGTCCAATGTCATGAATCGCATCAAATGGATTTCGGCAAACACTTCCTCCCCATTGTTCAAGACCCACTCTATCGCACTTTTGAAGGTGCTGCATGAGCACAACTTCAACTGTGCCAACCTCTCCATGGACTCGTCCTTAAGATGGCTGCCCACCATAAACGACACATTGGTGGATGTATCTTCATGTCGACCACTGCCAAGCAACGATGATGATTTGGCCCTCTTTGACAAGGTCCTCCAGCCCTTGCATCACGAAGCTCTCATTCCTCCATCGCTCGCGACACTGGTCAAGTGGGACCAACCAGTTCCTTTCGTCGTCATCACCCAACAGCTCCGCCTTACCCTGGAAGAGGAAACTTCGCCCTATGAGAGGGTCACAATCATTTTTAAAGAACTGGGGAAATCCTTGTCAAGGCAGGAGATGGAAAAGTTGAAGTCAGTGCTCGATGGGAGGGAATGGGTGCCGACATCTCAATACCAGCTCGTCGCCCCTCCATTTGCGGTCTTCCATTCCTTCATACCAGAAGCTGGCTTATATGAGATTGCACCTCTTCTGAAGGGCAATCCGAGACTTGCCAACCTTTGTAAGCTTTTAGGTTGTACTGACGAGTAAGTGATGATTTTGATGATCTTGTGGGGTGCTAATATCTTTCTAGGCCATCTTCTGATGCCGCCCTTTCTGCGCTTGTTCGTCTCGGTCAACTCCCACCCAGCAACGACTCTGCTTCCACGGCTCTGTCCTTACTCAAATTCCTCGCCAAAACTGGACTCTCTGACGAACAACGAAGCCAGCTGCTCGTCCCTGACGACCAATGTTATCTCCGCCCCCGCGTTGACGTAGTCTTTAACGATATTGGCGAGCGTGCAATCCTTGTCCCTCGGGACGATTACTTCCTAGCTTGGCCCCTGATTGACGAGGGACTGGCGAGAGTACTTGAGCTTCCGCGCCTAGGCCTCAAGTTTGTGGACCTTCAGGACTCGCCGGAGGACATGGGAGCAAGCCCCGTCACTTTAGTACAGAAGACCATCAGACAATACAGCGAGAAGCAGTTCCTCTCCGAGTTCCTTGCCAATGCTCAAGACGCTGGAGCTAGCTCATTCTCTGTCATTCTCAACGACTTTAGCGCTCGAGGGGGCACGCAAAGGCTCTTAAGTCAGCAAATGAACAAGTTCTACAACTGCCCATCGGTCGTGATATATAACGACAGCCAGTTCTCTGACCAAGATTTTCAAGGCATCCTCCGTACGCATGTTGGGGGCAAGAAGGACAACTCGACGAGTGTAGGCCAATTCGGATTGGGTGCTCTTACAATGTTTCACTTTACGGAGGTTTGTCCAGTCTGCGCTCCATACTCTTCCGTGGCTCACAAGGGTTCTTGTTGCAGATGGCTATCATCATCTCTGGGAAGTATGCCCTTTTCCTTGATCCAACCAAAAAGAATCTCCCTCTGCCACGAGCGTCGCTAAAGCTTCCTTTGAAGGAGTTAAACCAGTACGTGGATTACTTTGGATGAGGATCTAGCTGACAGCATTTAAGATGGTACCCTGATCATCTTACCCCACTGTACGGCGTTGCCTCTTTCGATGAAGCCAGTGCTACATCCGGGCACTTTGATGGGGTAGATATTCTAGATTTACCATTTGACCACGAACTGACCCATGATCCACAGACAATCTTTATGCTTCCGTTGAGGATCTCATCTCACTTTGAGGAGGCAAGCTCCATCTCTGGCAAAGAATGGAGTGCCGCGGCGTTCAAAACGATCATGGACAACTTCCGCTTGACCGCAAAAGAAAGCCTCTTGTTTACAGAAATCGAAGCCATCGATGCTAAGACACGAGTCGCACCCTCCTTCCCCCCACAAGAGGTCTGGTCTGCTTGCATATCCCGCAGCGACCGCTATGAGGCCGATGCCAAAATATCCCGAGGGTCAATTCAAGAACGTTCTGCAGGGCGTCTTGCTAAATCTGGGGCTTGGATTGTCGGCTCGATAACCATGTGTGTAGATCAAAATAAATTAATTCGAGTTTCCTAAAAGCGAAATTCCTAAAAAGGAAGGAAGGAAAGGGGAGAGGGAGGAGGAGGAGGAGGAGGGGATCCACATGTACAACCCTCGACATGACCCTCATTTACACCCCCCCCATTAAACGTAGGCGCGCTCTGATGGCGCTCCGAGCCACCAGCCATTCTAGCCCATCATCACGGCCATAGCAGTGGTGCTGCTCTCCCGTCATCATTCGGTTCGTCTACTGCGGGTAGCTCACCTCTCAGGATAGAAATTCATTTCGAATTTTACCCGATTTAGTAGGGAATAGCGGATGAGATACGTATTCTAACGGATACTGGATAAGATTACACTGAAGGATTAGATGAGATTGTGCATCAGCGTGCTTGTTGACTGCTTATGTCCCCTGCAGTAGCAGGCTGTAAGACCTCACATATCTTGTATATCTAGTGCCTCAGCTATGCATAGATCATTGAATGACTATTTACCAATGTAATTTTCCCTTGGGGTTTGTCAAGATTGAGTGGTTGATCCTTTATGGCCTCTGGCTCATGCATCAGTTACCGAGGGCTTCGAAGTTGCAAGTTGCACGGTAGGCTCAATTTCAGCCCAAAATATAGTAGAGAAATACCTATTCTACATTTCTATGAAGTCAAAATTTCTTACGAGTTCTGCGAAACCATCAGAATCAATAATCCATGAAGTGACAAGTGGGACGAAAGCGCTCGCGCGTCGGAGTTTGAATTCAGCCGCCTCACGCTTTGAGAAAATACATTACAGCGTGTATATAATGTTCACTCATCCCTCTTCCTCTTCTTTGCCATCTTCTTTACCATGTACTCTCGCACCACCCAGCATTGTGTCTCTCTGCGCTTTGAATCGCGTCCAAGGCACTCCACCTTACCACAATCTTGGCATGGCAATGCGCACCCCTTAACACTTTGCCGCCCTGAGCACCCTGCTCCTCCCCGTTTCCCACACTTCATGCATGTACGAGGCTTCCGTGGAGCCTTTTCCGTCACTTGCGCTTCCTGTATCTGCTCGACTCGAGCCATGGAGAGGGCAGCAATGGTTTGTTGCACGGCTGTTGGCATTGATGCAGTCGAACTTGAGCCAGAGGTTAATTGAGGTGGGCGAGAATTGGGGACGTTTGTGTGGCTGGTGCCTGGGTACTGAGTCAGTTGTCTAATCCTCAAGGACAAGAGATGTAGATAGGATGCAAACCAATTAACTGCTCACTTGTATCATCAACTCGAACATCAGAAGATAGCGAAGAAGTGGGCACTGCCACCGCTAGGTCCTGGGCGCCTAAGCTCTGATCCGAGGCAGTCGATATACCAATGCCGATCCCCCCATCATGTGGGTTAAGCTCTCTGAACCCTTTGCTTACAATATGCGGCTGGAGTGCGTGGTGCAGTAGCAATGGCGCATTGGAAGCGCGAGCTGGATGAACAAGTGCTGCTCGCACAGGCCCCCGCTTATCTTGCGTCATGGAAAGCGAAGTCTTGACATTCACATTAGCCTTCCAGCTTGTGTAGTAGGACTTCAGCTGCTCTGAAAGCTGGGAGGCATCAGAATTTCATGAGTACCCAAGGCCGATGACGACCCACCTTGTAATATATTCCATCTGTCGTGTCAGCCAGTTGATTCCAAACACGAACTGCCTTATCCCAATTAGGCGCTCCACCCGATGTCGGACTGAAGTCAATGTTATGTTGGATGAGCTCGTGAAAGAGCTTACGCTCCGCTGGGGTATGGACTGGCAAAACAGCTTTTCGAGTGTCCTGAAGTCTAGCAAGGAATTGGTGCCTAGCTGGGCGTTTAACTTTCCGATCACTTGGATCCTGTAGGCTCTCGATGAACTTCGAGAGCCCGTTGGCTCGCTGAACCTCTTTGGGAATTGGAAGGACCCCAATGACTTCGTTAGTCGGCTGGTAGAAGTCGGTGTTAAGCCACTCATCAAGGTCTGGATCTGGGTTGACCAGTCGATCCCGGAGAGCGATACGATATTGATGGATTTCGTTTGTGATCCAAATGCAGAAATGGCTGGTGTAAGGTTGACCAGTTGTGTTCTTCGTCCCAACCTATCACATTGGAGATCAGACAACGAGTGTTAGCAAGTACACTCATTCAAGGAGATGATACTCACAATGAGATTGCGACGCAGCACAAAATCTTTGAGACACGCAAGGGCATGGCGAACAGAGGTGCCTGACGAGGGAAGATGTGACCGAAGGTGGGTGTGAACACCACCTTCAGTAGCTGGTGTTCCTCGGAAGCATCGATAGATAGGAAGGCCCGTGCTCTTCCCAATACCCATCAAAGAGTACAAGGCAATGCCAGGGGGATCTGAGACAAAGCCGTTGGAGATGAGATCGAGAATTTGTTTCGCGGTTTTCCATGCTGCCTTGTTGAAGAGGGGTGCTCCGGATTCAGCATCCTTCAAGGGTCCCCACGTTTGGAAGACTCCTCTCACAGCAGGATAGAGTTGGTCAATGGGAGGTATGACTCGTTTGCAGCATTGCCAGAGCCATCGCGCCTTGTATTTTCGCAGCTCCTCGAAGGTTATCGGGGGGTCTTGTGAGCGTCCCCAGACATTGATCCGCTGTACATCCTCTGGATCAGGAATGAACATAGCGTCGCGCAGGGCTTGAGCAAAGTCGACACGAAGTCCATGAGTGGCGGAAATATAGAACATGTTGAATATGTGGAACGGATCCTTGAGCACCCGACTAACAATCTCGGACTTCCACTCGGCTGGAATAGGTCCAAGGATCTCGACGCCTTCCAGTCGAGCATCCTCATCAATCTCCGAGCCATCCCATTTTTGCTGCGTTGCCAGTTGTGCTGGTGAATCAACAGTGTCGAACACAAGCTCAGCAATAGAGGACACCTCAGGAGGCAGTGGAGCCTCGCTTGGATCGTGAGATTGAATAGGAACGGTGGAATGATTTGGAACACAAGTAGAAGTCAAAGAGGAACCTGGATTCTCGTGCAACAAAGAATCTGCTGCAGAAGACGAGAGACTGGGAAGCCGTTTGGGAGGTGGGACTGGAGGGAGAGGCTGAAAGATGCGGAGATTTCGTCGCAATGCAACAAGGGGAAAGGGTGTTGAACCAAAAGACTTGAGTGGTTCCTTTCGGTGCGAGTGAACCAGCGCTCCCGGAACAGTGACATGCGTTACTTCAATAGCAACATGACCACTGTCTAAAGTAACACCATCAAGAACACCCTCCAAGGGTTGCTCGATAATCGTTGCACGAGCAATGACAGATTTTCCGTTGTTGAACAGAAGCACTGGTGTGCCGACATCGGGTAATGCAGCGGAAGACTGGATCGGAGTTGGGATGGGGATGGTAGATAGATGATTGTAGATGGCAAGCGCCACATATGCGTCGCTTGCAGCGTATTCGATCTGAGCCTCGCTGAGCAATTCCCTCTCCCAGCCTTCTCCAACACGTTCGGGGACGTTCTTCCTCAGTGATTTGCCAAGGACCAGTGCGCAGAGGTCGTTCAAACCAACAGATTGGGAGGGGTCAATGATATGACGGTCCATGGCATAGCGAGCGAGGTCAATGATACCTCGAAAAGGGGTGTCTGAGGTGCAAGCGCGTTCGAGCGTCTTGATGTCACTCTCGATCAACCTTCCAACCTTGAGGATCCGAGGGTTGGAGAGTAGGATCTTCAATTTTTGAGGTAGGGTACCCCCTCGAATCATCTCTGCAATCTGAGTAGACGAATTAGCGCCATAGTCGTGCCATAGTTGATCTAATTAAGTACCTGGAGAATGTACACTTGTGTACCATAAGCTATCTGAACAATCGCCGTTGGACTCCTGCCAACAACGCGATCATGGACTCCTGTCTGCACATTCCACTCCGAATCAAAGCCTACAACCAATGTATCTTCACCGTCGTCTTGAAGGTCATCGAGGATCGTGTCCATGGCAAAGTTGATGCCACTTGCGGTATTGAAAACGCGAGGAACAATACTGGGAGGGGTGGTGAATACTGGAAGATGCTGGTACTTCTCAGCAGGTGTGGTGTTTATACTGAGCGAGGGGAATGAGCGCATGAGGAATTGGCGATCGGCCATGTTATCGGTATAGAATAGCGACGGCTGCTTCAGGCCATAGAGAGTGAGCGAGTTGGAGAGTTCTTGTAGAGCCATTTCGAACTGAGAGTGTGATTTCGTAGCGACGAGGCAGCACGTTCGGATTTGACCTAGCTCATTTGTTATGGTGAGTAGTGCTGTAAAAACACGCTCTCCATTGAGCTGGATAATATATTTCGTGTACTAGAATGCTGCGTGAGTGACGGTGCATAAAACGCGAGGTTGACATTGCTCACCTTATGGCTATGATCAATAGCGCCAACTTCAGCTGGTAGCAGGGCCATATGCTGATCGAAGGAGCGACTATACGTCTCAATGTATGAGTCGTACATATCTCGCAGCCACCTCCCACTGGGAATGTAGCCGTGGCGTCCATTCGCACTCTTATCGTTGAATGGTAGGAACGCCTCGTATTGCGAACCTCGCCATGCCTCCAGAGCTCCACTTCTCGAGCTGATGTGTTGGAGATACTGCAGCTCAAGTTTGTGGTGTCGAAGGCAATGTTGGACCCGCAGAGCATCCGAGAACTGCTTTGAACCTAAGCCGTTCTGAAACATTGAACGCATAAACTCGAATGCGTCAAGGTCGATGGCGCATCGATGGCTGAACTTGGCGGGAAATTCAGCAGCGAGGTCAGGGGGGATTGCTGCTAGGATTCGGCTATCCCAGCTTCGGAAAGTAATGTTCTGGCCCTTGGCTCGTGTTGTGGTGCAGCGGGGGCATTGATACCGAAACCCTATTATCCAAAATGTTGAGGAAAAGGAGATGCAGCGCCTTGGGCGCTTAATGTGAGTGTGGCGTCGAAGCTCATGTTTGCAGTTTGGGCATGGAATCTTTGTAAGAGCGAGTGGATCCCAGAGAAAGAACTGAGGATTGAAGAGGTGGTGGGGTGCCGGAATAGGACTCTGCAAGAGGAACCAGGTTGATTGACCTGGAAACCAAAACGTCTTGTGGAACCAGTACAGGCGAGGGCAGCCTTGACCATTTCTGTCCCTGCACTCCTGAATGCAAGAGTCAAAGGCGGACTGGAGCCAGCCGGGCAAGGGTGTGCGAGGGCTCCCTGCGTGTGCTGGAGATCCCTGACGACCTGAGGGATCGCTTGAGCGTTCAACCTCCTCGATATTGTCATCAGGATCAACGTCAGCAGGGTCTTCCTCGTCTCCCTCCATATCGCTCTCATCTCCTCCCCCTTCACCACTTCCGTCTGCCTCGTCGTCTGGATCGGTGCTATTGGGCTTGTCATAATGCTCCTCCAGGATAACCCTTTCGCATGCCTCAGCTGGTGGCGCCAATGGGACTTCAGATGCAGCTGTAGACGTTGAGGGAGCTGTGGGGGGTGCACATTGAGATGTTATAGGCTGGGATGCATGGATGGATGAAGGCATTGTGGTGTTCCGGGTGAATATGGGTGCAAGAGGAGCTCCACGTCGAGTTGAAGCAGAGCTTGAGGGCCGCATAGCAGGTAAGGACTGCGACCGAGAGAAACCAGGCACTACCTACTACTGATTAGCAACACTGAACATGATTTGATATTATACAGAGCACGTACAAAAGAGCCAAGCTCGACTGCAAGACCGCCGCCTAGCACGTGCTTACGAGGCCGTCCAACAGGCCTCTTTGTCCTTTCTTCAGTCTCTGCCGCTGTCCGTGCTCGCTTTGAGGGACGAGACAGCTCCTCATGAGTCCCCACTGTCAAACCGATGCTGGGTGGTTCCGAGTCGGGGGCGGGATGCGCTTGTCGTGTTCCAGTTCTGCCGTCAGCACCACGAAATGTAGCACTAATGTCGGATAGAGAGAACGTGAAAGCAAGGCCTTGCGGTCCTGCTATGTGGTACATGGTAAGACAGAGTAAGACGAGAGA
This sequence comes from Coprinopsis sp. MPI-PUGE-AT-0042, assembly GCA_020736565.1. Lineage (NCBI taxonomy): Eukaryota > Fungi > Basidiomycota > Agaricomycetes > Agaricales > Psathyrellaceae > Coprinopsis > Coprinopsis sp. MPI-PUGE-AT-0042. The sequence continues at coordinate 147,218 of JAHBOF010000040.1, read as the reverse complement.
AAGCATGGTTCACAGACCATTGGGGGTAGCCATTGAGCTCAGATGTCAAGATGCAAGAAGGGGCAATATGACTTTGTTCAAAGGGCGAGAAAAGTGGAAAGAAGGCACAAGGGGGTTCTGAAGCGAAGGGAGAAAGGATTAACTGCCTCTCCCTCAGTGTATTTTAACCAGTAGGCCATGAGGTACATCTGGCGAGATATCTAGATCAGAGAGCCCTTGGGCCATGTACTGACCCTCGAAGTCTTGCATAGTCAAGAAAAAGGGATAAAGGCAGGGCCATCTGCTTCCCAATTAGCTTCAGATTCAGCCGCTTGACGGGAGGTACATGGGGCAACTATCTAATTACTGAGACCTGGGGCAAGCAGCCGGCTCTAACATTCTAGCAGTGGCCACCTTGTAAAGGTCAATAAAGCGACCAGAGAACAGGTATTTAGGTCTTCTGTGGTACATTTATTCCATTTATTCTAGTTACAGGAGGAAGGTGGCTACAATTGTGAGCCAATGGCCCTGTACTTGCCTTGACTTTCGGTATTCAGTCGAAGTGCCAAGACTTTGGAATTACCAAAACGGGTATGTCGTTCGCGCGATTTCAAACTCAGTATCCTTGCTCGGTATTCCCTACACACATGGTTACCGAGCCGGATTGGGCTCGATAACCATGTGTGTAGATCAAAATAAATTAATTCGAGTTTCCTAAAAGCGAAATTCCTAAAAAGGAAGGAAGGAAAGGGGAGAGGGAGGAGGAGGAGGAGGAGGGGATCCACATGTACAACCCTCGACATGACCCTCATTTACACCCCCCCATTAAACGTAGGCGCGCTCTGATGGCGCTCCGAGCCACCAGCCATTCTAGCCCATCATCACGGCCATAGCAGTGGTGCTGCTCTCCCGTCATCATTCGGTTCGTCTACTGCGGGTAGCTCACCTCTCAGGATAGAAATTCATTTCGAATTTTACCCGATTTAGTAGGGAATAGCGGATGAGATACGTATTCTAACGGATACTGGATAAGATTACACTGAAGGATTAGATGAGATTGTGCATCAGCGTGCTTGTTGACTGCTTATGTCCCCTGCAGTAGCAGGCTGTAAGACCTCACATATCTTGTATATCTAGTGCCTCAGCTATGCATAGATCATTGAATGACTATTTACCAATGTAATTTTCCCTTGGGGTTTGTCAAGATTGAGTGGTTGATCCTTTATGGCCTCTGGCTCATGCATCAGTTACCGAGGGCTTCGAAGTTGCAAGTTGCACGGTAGGCTCAATTTCAGCCCAAAATATAGTAGAGAAATACCTATTCTACATTTCTATGAAGTCAAAATTTCTTACGAGTTCTGCGAAACCATCAGAATCAATAATCCATGAAGTGACAAGTGGGACGAAAGCGCTCGCGCGTCGGAGTTTGAATTCAGCCGCCTCACGCTTTGAGAAAATACATTACAGCGTGTATATAATGTTCACTCATCCCTCTTCCTCTTCTTTGCCATCTTCTTTACCATGTACTCTCGCACCACCCAGCATTGTGTCTCTCTGCGCTTTGAATCGCGTCCAAGGCACTCCACCTTACCACAATCTTGGCATGGCAATGCGCACCCCTTAACACTTTGCCGCCCTGAGCACCCTGCTCCTCCCCGTTTCCCACACTTCATGCATGTACGAGGCTTCCGTGGAGCCTTTTCCGTCACTTGCGCTTCCTGTATCTGCTCGACTCGAGCCATGGAGAGGGCAGCAATGGTTTGTTGCACGGCTGTTGGCATTGATGCAGTCGAACTTGAGCCAGAGGTTAATTGAGGTGGGCGAGAATTGGGGACGTTTGTGTGGCTGGTGCCTGGGTACTGAGTCAGTTGTCTAATCCTCAAGGACAAGAGATGTAGATAGGATGCAAACCAATTAACTGCTCACTTGTATCATCAACTCGAACATCAGAAGATAGCGAAGAAGTGGGCACTGCCACCGCTAGGTCCTGGGCGCCTAAGCTCTGATCCGAGGCAGTCGATATACCAATGCCGATCCCCCCATCATGTGGGTTAAGCTCTCTGAACCCTTTGCTTACAATATGCGGCTGGAGTGCGTGGTGCAGTAGCAATGGCGCATTGGAAGCGCGAGCTGGATGAACAAGTGCTGCTCGCACAGGCCCCCGCTTATCTTGCGTCATGGAAAGCGAAGTCTTGACATTCACATTAGCCTTCCAGCTTGTGTAGTAGGACTTCAGCTGCTCTGAAAGCTGGGAGGCATCAGAATTTCATGAGTACCCAAGGCCGATGACGACCCACCTTGTAATATATTCCATCTGTCGTGTCAGCCAGTTGATTCCAAACACGAACTGCCTTATCCCAATTAGGCGCTCCACCCGATGTCGGACTGAAGTCAATGTTATGTTGGATGAGCTCGTGAAAGAGCTTACGCTCCGCTGGGGTATGGACTGGCAAAACAGCTTTTCGAGTGTCCTGAAGTCTAGCAAGGAATTGGTGCCTAGCTGGGCGTTTAACTTTCCGATCACTTGGATCCTGTAGGCTCTCGATGAACTTCGAGAGCCCGTTGGCTCGCTGAACCTCTTTGGGAATTGGAAGGACCCCAATGACTTCGTTAGTCGGCTGGTAGAAGTCGGTGTTAAGCCACTCATCAAGGTCTGGATCTGGGTTGACCAGTCGATCCCGGAGAGCGATACGATATTGATGGATTTCGTTTGTGATCCAAATGCAGAAATGGCTGGTGTAAGGTTGACCAGTTGTGTTCTTCGTCCCAACCTATCACATTGGAGATCAGACAACGAGTGTTAGCAAGTACACTCATTCAAGGAGATGATACTCACAATGAGATTGCGACGCAGCACAAAATCTTTGAGACACGCAAGGGCATGGCGAACAGAGGTGCCTGACGAGGGAAGATGTGACCGAAGGTGGGTGTGAACACCACCTTCAGTAGCTGGTGTTCCTCGGAAGCATCGATAGATAGGAAGGCCCGTGCTCTTCCCAATACCCATCAAAGAGTACAAGGCAATGCCAGGGGGATCTGAGACAAAGCCGTTGGAGATGAGATCGAGAATTTGTTTCGCGGTTTTCCATGCTGCCTTGTTGAAGAGGGGTGCTCCGGATTCAGCATCCTTCAAGGGTCCCCACGTTTGGAAGACTCCTCTCACAGCAGGATAGAGTTGGTCAATGGGAGGTATGACTCGTTTGCAGCATTGCCAGAGCCATCGCGCCTTGTATTTTCGCAGCTCCTCGAAGGTTATCGGGGGGTCTTGTGAGCGTCCCCAGACATTGATCCGCTGTACATCCTCTGGATCAGGAATGAACATAGCGTCGCGCAGGGCTTGAGCAAAGTCGACACGAAGTCCATGAGTGGCGGAAATATAGAACATGTTGAATATGTGGAACGGATCCTTGAGCACCCGACTAACAATCTCGGACTTCCACTCGGCTGGAATAGGTCCAAGGATCTCGACGCCTTCCAGTCGAGCATCCTCATCAATCTCCGAGCCATCCCATTTTTGCTGCGTTGCCAGTTGTGCTGGTGAATCAACAGTGTCGAACACAAGCTCAGCAATAGAGGACACCTCAGGAGGCAGTGGAGCCTCGCTTGGATCGTGAGATTGAATAGGAACGGTGGAATGATTTGGAACACAAGTAGAAGTCAAAGAGGAACCTGGATTCTCGTGCAACAAAGAATCTGCTGCAGAAGACGAGAGACTGGGAAGCCGTTTGGGAGGTGGGACTGGAGGGAGAGGCTGAAAGATGCGGAGATTTCGTCGCAATGCAACAAGGGGAAAGGGTGTTGAACCAAAAGACTTGAGTGGTTCCTTTCGGTGCGAGTGAACCAGCGCTCCCGGAACAGTGACATGCGTTACTTCAATAGCAACATGACCACTGTCTAAAGTAACACCATCAAGAACACCCTCCAAGGGTTGCTCGATAATCGTTGCACGAGCAATGACAGATTTTCCGTTGTTGAACAGAAGCACTGGTGTGCCGACATCGGGTAATGCAGCGGAAGACTGGATCGGAGTTGGGATGGGGATGGTAGATAGATGATTGTAGATGGCAAGCGCCACATATGCGTCGCTTGCAGCGTATTCGATCTGAGCCTCGCTGAGCAATTCCCTCTCCCAGCCTTCTCCAACACGTTCGGGGACGTTCTTCCTCAGTGATTTGCCAAGGACCAGTGCGCAGAGGTCGTTCAAACCAACAGATTGGGAGGGGTCAATGATATGACGGTCCATGGCATAGCGAGCGAGGTCAATGATACCTCGAAAAGGGGTGTCTGAGGTGCAAGCGCGTTCGAGCGTCTTGATGTCACTCTCGATCAACCTTCCAACCTTGAGGATCCGAGGGTTGGAGAGTAGGATCTTCAATTTTTGAGGTAGGGTACCCCCTCGAATCATCTCTGCAATCTGAGTAGACGAATTAGCGCCATAGTCGTGCCATAGTTGATCTAATTAAGTACCTGGAGAATGTACACTTGTGTACCATAAGCTATCTGAACAATCGCCGTTGGACTCCTGCCAACAACGCGATCATGGACTCCTGTCTGCACATTCCACTCCGAATCAAAGCCTACAACCAATGTATCTTCACCGTCGTCTTGAAGGTCATCGAGGATCGTGTCCATGGCAAAGTTGATGCCACTTGCGGTATTGAAAACGCGAGGAACAATACTGGGAGGGGTGGTGAATACTGGAAGATGCTGGTACTTCTCAGCAGGTGTGGTGTTTATACTGAGCGAGGGGAATGAGCGCATGAGGAATTGGCGATCGGCCATGTTATCGGTATAGAATAGCGACGGCTGCTTCAGGCCATAGAGAGTGAGCGAGTTGGAGAGTTCTTGTAGAGCCATTTCGAACTGAGAGTGTGATTTCGTAGCGACGAGGCAGCACGTTCGGATTTGACCTAGCTCATTTGTTATGGTGAGTAGTGCTGTAAAAACACGCTCTCCATTGAGCTGGATAATATATTTCGTGTACTAGAATGCTGCGTGAGTGACGGTGCATAAAACGCGAGGTTGACATTGCTCACCTTATGGCTATGATCAATAGCGCCAACTTCAGCTGGTAGCAGGGCCATATGCTGATCGAAGGAGCGACTATACGTCTCAATGTATGAGTCGTACATATCTCGCAGCCACCTCCCACTGGGAATGTAGCCGTGGCGTCCATTCGCACTCTTATCGTTGAATGGTAGGAACGCCTCGTATTGCGAACCTCGCCATGCCTCCAGAGCTCCACTTCTCGAGCTGATGTGTTGGAGATACTGCAGCTCAAGTTTGTGGTGTCGAAGGCAATGTTGGACCCGCAGAGCATCCGAGAACTGCTTTGAACCTAAGCCGTTCTGAAACATTGAACGCATAAACTCGAATGCGTCAAGGTCGATGGCGCATCGATGGCTGAACTTGGCGGGAAATTCAGCAGCGAGGTCAGGGGGGATTGCTGCTAGGATTCGGCTATCCCAGCTTCGGAAAGTAATGTTCTGGCCCTTGGCTCGTGTTGTGGTGCAGCGGGGGCATTGATACCGAAACCCTATTATCCAAAATGTTGAGGAAAAGGAGATGCAGCGCCTTGGGCGCTTAATGTGAGTGTGGCGTCGAAGCTCATGTTTGCAGTTTGGGCATGGAATCTTTGTAAGAGCGAGTGGATCCCAGAGAAAGAACTGAGGATTGAAGAGGTGGTGGGGTGCCGGAATAGGACTCTGCAAGAGGAACCAGGTTGATTGACCTGGAAACCAAAACGTCTTGTGGAACCAGTACAGGCGAGGGCAGCCTTGACCATTTCTGTCCCTGCACTCCTGAATGCAAGAGTCAAAGGCGGACTGGAGCCAGCCGGGCAAGGGTGTGCGAGGGCTCCCTGCGTGTGCTGGAGATCCCTGACGACCTGAGGGATCGCTTGAGCGTTCAACCTCCTCGATATTGTCATCAGGATCAACGTCAGCAGGGTCTTCCTCGTCTCCCTCCATATCGCTCTCATCTCCTCCCCCTTCACCACTTCCGTCTGCCTCGTCGTCTGGATCGGTGCTATTGGGCTTGTCATAATGCTCCTCCAGGATAACCCTTTCGCATGCCTCAGCTGGTGGCGCCAATGGGACTTCAGATGCAGCTGTAGACGTTGAGGGAGCTGTGGGGGGTGCACATTGAGATGTTATAGGCTGGGATGCATGGATGGATGAAGGCATTGTGGTGTTCCGGGTGAATATGGGTGCAAGAGGAGCTCCACGTCGAGTTGAAGCAGAGCTTGAGGGCCGCATAGCAGGTAAGGACTGCGACCGAGAGAAACCAGGCACTACCTACTACTGATTAGCAACACTGAACATGATTTGATATTATACAGAGCACGTACAAAAGAGCCAAGCTCGACTGCAAGACCGCCGCCTAGCACGTGCTTACGAGGCCGTCCAACAGGCCTCTTTGTCCTTTCTTCAGTCTCTGCCGCTGTCCGTGCTCGCTTTGAGGGACGAGACAGCTCCTCATGAGTCCCCACTGTCAAACCGATGCTGGGTGGTTCCGAGTCGGGGGCGGGATGCGCTTGTCGTGTTCCAGTTCTGCCGTCAGCACCACGAAATGTAGCACTAATGTCGGATAGAGAGAACGTGAAAGCAAGGCCTTGCGGTCCTGCTATGTGGTACATGGTAAGACAGAGTAAGACGAGAGAAAGCATGGTTCACAGACCATTGGGGGTAGCCATTGAGCTCAGATGTCAAGATGCAAGAAGGGGCAATATGACTTTGTTCAAAGGGCGAGAAAAGTGGAAAGAAGGCACAAGGGGGTTCTGAAGCGAAGGGAGAAAGGATTAACTGCCTCTCCCTCAGTGTATTTTAACCAGTAGGCCATGAGGTACATCTGGCGAGATATCTAGATCAGAGAGCCCTTGGGCCATGTACTGACCCTCGAAGTCTTGCATAGTCAAGAAAAAGGGATAAAGGCAGGGCCATCTGCTTCCCAATTAGCTTCAGATTCAGCCGCTTGACGGGAGGTACATGGGGCAACTATCTAATTACTGAGACCTGGGGCAAGCAGCCGGCTCTAACATTCTAGCAGTGGCCACCTTGTAAAGGTCAATAAAGCGACCAGAGAACAGGTATTTAGGTCTTCTGTGGTACATTTATTCCATTTATTCTAGTTACAGGAGGAAGGTGGCTACAATTGTGAGCCAATGGCCCTGTACTTGCCTTGACTTTCGGTATTCAGTCGAAGTGCCAAGACTTTGGAATTACCAAAACGGGTATGTCGTTCGCGCGATTTCAAACTCAGTATCCTTGCTCGGTATTCCCTACACACATGGTTACCGAGCCGGATTGTCATCACATCTACCGTTCCCGCCGCTCAAGTGCCGGACAATTGTAACTTCAAGGGGGGGAAAGAAATTCGGGTTGGTTTAGCAGCATCCCTTGACAACGACAACAACACGTCCAAGTTCTTCAGCACTATCCCACTGGCCATTACAACTTCTCTACCTGTCCATGTTAATGCTTCGTTCTTTCTGGCCTCAGACCGTAGAAGTATTCGACATGACGCTCACGACAGCGACGAAACCAATTTCAACAAATGGCTTCTCTCCAAGCCGCTGCCTGAAATCTACCTTCAACTGCTTGAAGAGATTGTGAAGGACAGAGGCAATAACTCGAGATGGTGGCCTGAAAGCACTCTCAGCAATGACGATGACGACGACGACGACGCGTTGGCTGAAAACAAGGACGAAGCATTGACTACAGTTCTTATCAACAACTTTTACGGCACCCACCTTCCCTCCACCCAGCGGAAGGTGTGCTCGCCAATGTTCTCCAAAGGAACGTTATCACCCCCCGACGCCATTCTATACTCCTCTCGTCTTCCCTCCCCTATCAAAGATTTGCTCCGTTACATTCGCCCAGGAGACATTGTCAGACTTCCCATTCCGGTCAGGCTCAGAGAGTTGGGCCATCTGTCGTCGGTTTCCCCGGAATATGTTAAAACCGTCATCCTCTCGAACACCAACAAGAGCATCCCCTACATCAGGGAACTTCTGCATGACGACTTTCAAAAGGTCCTGAGTTACCTCCTCTCTACCACGGCCCACAACTTGCGCGGACTGCCTCTTCTCCGCTTGCAGGATCGAAGGTGGGGTTCTTTCGCCCTCCAGGGAGAGGGTGACACCAAATACATATGGAACCAACCAGTGCCGCACGGGCTGTTCGATGCATCGCACTTCGTAGCTCCCGGCGTGCTGTCTCCGGATCTCGCAAACTCCCTCGTTTCAGCTGGGCTCAACGTCGCACACTTCGACTCTCAAGCCGTGAAGTCCATGGTGGAGGATGTGCTGGTCACGATGATCCCTTCCGCGCGATCCGCCTGGGTAACCAGGTTTTGGGGCTCGTACCCGGATCTCCCCACTGGCCTGCTTCCCGCAATTCAGGGGTTGGGATTGGTTCCCACAGTGGGCGGCAACTTCATCTCTCTGAAAAAATGCAAAGCTGAAAGAGTCTTGATGTCTAACTCACTTGACGAGGAGGATCTCTTAGCACTCGTTCAAGACTTTGGAATCATCGTCGTCGCACAGGACGCTTGTCCACCCAATCTGAAGGACATTCTGCGGTCTAAAGAGTACGTGCAGACCGGGATCTTCTTCACCCAATTCCTCCATGCCATGAAGGCCAGCCCCAAAGCTGCCATTCTCACCATCCGAGGATGGCCAGAAGAACGTCGCAAGCGGTTTACTACGTGGTTCCACTTGCGAATCTCTACCCGTCCATCAAAAGAACTGCTCCCCACCATCCAGAAACTTCCAGTCTGGCATGCACAAAAGCTTCGGGAGAGAGCATGGATGGCAGCAACCGATATCAAACGCTTGCCCAGCCCGCTGAATCTAGACTCGGCGAGGTTTGTGAACGTCTTTGTCTGCACCGAGCCAGCTTCCATCTACCTTGGCGTCAAGCAAATGTCATGGGAGCTGCTAGGATCATGCATCGAAGTCCCTGGTTCACTCACTCTCGAAGACGAGGAGCTATATCGCCCGATCTTGTATGGACTTCTCACCAATTTTCGCAGTCCACATGCAACTGTATGGCTCCCTGACTCAACTCGCGAGATGGTTCGGTCCGATACCCTCTACGCCCGCCAGCCACTGTTCGAGGCAGCATTTGACGGCCGCCCAGACAAGTTCTTACTCCCCACTTTCTGGGATTTCGAATCACGACTTCAAGGCCAAAACCTAATCAAGCATTTCGACCAGCTGGACATGAACATGTTTCGCGAACTTGCGTCAGCCCTGCATCATGATGAAAGCCCAAACAAGACGAGTCGAGCGGCCATCCTGTTCAGAAGCTATGGAGAAGATCTGCCACTTCGTGTCACACCAGCCAACCGGGCGCAATGGACTTTGGTCAATGACCTCCAGTTCATTCCCCGTGACACAGCGGCTACAAGGCAATATAACGGACTATCTCTCCCCTTGCCTCGTAGCATCCGAGATCTCCCTGATGTCGTCTCACCGAATAAAGTCGTCAGGGCCAAGTTTGAACGCATCGCATGGACCCAACGAGCCCGCTTCGCGACGCAGCCTAACCAGCGAGTTCTCCTCGCGAATCCCGAGCTAGGCAAGCCTTCAGCCTCTGAAGTGGTATGTGCCGGTCCCAAAACCATGCTGTGCTCTGATGCTAACCTCGCATAGATTGCTCATCTCCGGGCACTAACGACCATGCGTCAGGGTGAAGACGTTTTGAAGTACCTCCAGGAGACTTATGCTTGGTTGAACGACAACGCGTCAGCGCTCAATGGCTTGCACGGTGATATTTTCCTGAACGTCGACGATCCTGCCGTCGATGAATGGGCGTTCACATCTGCTGACCAGATGGCATTCGAGAACCACGACGTGCAGTACATCCAGCGGGTTCGGTCATTCTTGATGCCCTATCGCGCGCTCTTGGAGGTGGCTGGTGTTATCAAGGTCAAGTATCCTGAGGTGGACACTCATCGGGCTCCGGAGAATACCGACGAGAGTGTGTTGCAGATGATGAGGACAGGCTTCGCTCAGCTGCGCGAGGACCGTATCTTTACAGACGTCGTCTTCACTTCAGAGGAAGATCGCGACGAAGAGGATCCGCCACAGTTCTTTGCTCACCGAAGCTTCCTCTCTGTTTTCGGTGGCTATTTCAAAGATATGTTCACCGGCGAGTTTGCCGAAGGTCGCGAAGCCTCTGCGCAGAACCCGTTGAGGCCGCCGCCACTTCCCCATTCGAGATTTGCCATTCGAATTGTATTGGGTATGTATGTGTCTTACGTGGACTGTTCTCTTAACTGATATCGCCGGTTAGATTATTGCTACACTGGGGAAGTCATCTCTCCAAGCGAGGAAGACATCTCTTATGAGGATCTGTTGCAATCCCTCGAGCTATCTCATTACCTCGACATCAAGAGCCTGTTCCATAACATTCAGCTGGAGATTATCAAGCGCAAGCTCATCGACCCCTTAAACTTGGACGAAGGTCAGTTGATCCACTCTTCGCCATGGAACAGCACACTCAATGGGTCCTTGCTAGCACGCGCTCGCGCAACCCGTGTCGAAGCCGAACAGCTGGTCCTGTATTGCAACCGCTATGCAGCTGATAACATTCTTTACATCTCTCGAATTCTCCAAGCCTGATGATGTCAAAGGTCTAGCGCCCAAGAGTCCCGTAGTAGACTAGAAACAGAAGCGTCGACAATCACTGGCAGGTAGCTGTTAGTGAATAGAAGCAGTCTTACATAAATGTCCTGCAGAATTGCATAGGTTGTCCATCGCAGATTGTGAGATACCATTTATCAAGAACCGATGTATACACTACACAGAAGATGTGAGTAAGCAAGTGAGCGAAGTGCGGTAAGCTAAGAGAGAAAACAAACAAAATGCAAACGAGAAATCGAGACACCCTTCATACCATTCATTGTCTCGAACTCGAGGATGCATCCATATACGGCGGTGGAAGCTCTCGTATTACAGGCGCACCACCGTCGCGATGTTGTATCACAATCTCATCCGCGGCATTTGCATACCCTGAGTCTGGCGACATTGCCCCAGCAGCCTCTGCGTCTGCAGCTGCTTCAGCTGCCTTGCCGTCCATACTACGCGTCGAGCGAGTCGGGAAGGCTGCAAAGCTCGGTCGTGTTGGGCGACGTCCAGGTGCGTTGGATGAGGTATCGCTTCCGTGCACATGGTGTAGATAGGACCGCTGATGGCGTTTACTGGATTATTCCACTGGTTGGCACTTTCGTTGGATGGGCCGCCTGCAGAGTTTCCGTTGAACGTGGCGTAGGAGGGTAGCCGGAGTGCCCCTCTGATCCACAAGGGTCGAATGATTGGAACTGTCACACCAGCGATTAGCGCTGTGTTTGATCCACCCTGGCTTTTCCGTGCTCTGCGTTCGTTGCTTCGATGACTGACGCGATGCCACTGCTGCTGTCCAGTGTCCAAGCTTGGACAAGAAACATCGGACTTCCCTGGGATGAGAGTGCGAGATCAGTGGAAGACCATCAGACAGGCGGTGATAACCAACCTCTTGTCATGACTCTTTGTGTTCCATACGCCCATCGGCCAGTGCTGAATAGGATAAGGCTGTGTGCTTGGGAGCCAAGGAGAAGTGTGCAAGGTGAACGTACGCATCGCTCACACCAGCTATTAGCTGGGTCCCTGGCAAGGCCCTGTTGGTGTAGGTAAAGTGATCAAACACCGGGAGGACGCTCAGGTGGGTTGTAGAGCCGACCGCGAGAAGAGTGATGTTGTAGGGCTCATTTGTGAGTCCCCGTGGTTCACAAGTGTTGAGAGTCTCTGTGATGTTTGCTTTGACCGTGAAATCGGAATCTGGTGAACCGATAATGACAGAGTCTATGGAATTGCTGGCTGTGTGATAGAATTAGATACGGCTGGTCTGTATGTGACCTCCTCGCCTTCGTAGTCATCGTCATCAAGCTTTCAACCTGTTCATTATATTCAGGTGCGAGGCTTTTCCGGGGTTGTCAATTCATGGTGCTTGACCGTGCTTGACGGTTTCAGAGCGCGCTGCCGCAATTTGAATTTGGCGCCGTGTTATTTGTCGGTGCTTGCCTTCCACCACGCCAGATTTGAGCGGAGTCGAATCTACTGAACGCAGCAGGTTTGTTTTGACCCATCGTGCACACATCGAATCATGACACCTATTTCCCGTCACAACAAAAAATGTGGACTTCGTCCATACCCTATGCAAGTTTCTGATGCCCGTTGCGTGCCATAAGAACACGGAATGTCAGGTTCAGCTGGAGTGAGGACGTGCTTACCGCGCACAAATTCACTTGACGTATTACTGGTAATAATGTAAATACCGCGGGCAACGAAGTGGGTTTTCTGCCGTGTATTCATCGTTAGCACTACTCTAATTGCTTCATCAGGTCGACAGCGTGGACCATATAAGGTTTAACGTCTTGTGCTCAATCTCAGAGTCCACGGGACAGCGAATAGGCGCCCAATCGTGATGCCACGAGGCCGCTTTCAACGCTGCGGTATAAAGCAAGGGAACTGAAAGAAGTTTAGCCTTCATCATCTGTACTCCCTCATCCAAGATGGCACCACCCATCTTAGCAGAGAAAGTCAGTGTGACTGGCGTTATAAGAAACATACTCAACAACTATCCGTTCTCTGTGGGCATCTTCCGTGAGTTCCTTCAGAATTCCGACGACGCAAAGGCACCAGAACAGGTCGGTCTTATCATCTTCCGCCATCCTTATCGATCGTGCTTATTCTTGAGATTCCAGGTGTTTTTGCTTGATTGCCGCACCCACTTGTCATCTGGAGGGGACGCCAATGGCATCCAGAGGAGTTTGAGTGGCCCTGCGCTTCTAGCATTCAACTGTTCTAAATTCTCAGCCGACGATTGGGTTGCTGTGTCCACCATCAGCGACTCGTCAAAGAAAACCGACACTTCAAAAATTGGAAAGTTTGGAATTGGCCTTCGGTCATCCTACCATGTGCGATTGCTTTGTAGCCCGACGTCGACCACATTGTACTAATCTACCCTTAGATCACCGACTACCTTCAGGTCCTCTCCGGGGATACTCTCCTCACATTTGACCCTCAAAGACGCCTCATCGAAAAGGGAGTGTTGTCATTGTCTTTGACACAGCACTGGTCCACTCATGCAGGCAACTTCAAGCCCTTTGAGTACTTCCTCGGAGGTGATTGGGCGGGTTCGAACTTTGACGGAACCGTCATTCGTCTCCCTCTTCGCAAGGCCCGAGGGCAACTGCGAGATCACGTCGTGTCTGTCCAGGAAATCGAGAAGCTCATGAAAGATTTCATCAGTGACGAGTTCAACATTGCCATGCTATTTCTGCAGCACCTCGCCTCTATCAAGCTCATCGTCATTGATCAATCTGGTGCTATTCGCCAATTGGGCTCTTGCAACCTCTCCACAGTTCACATCTCTCAGACCGTTGCACAGAAAGCGGTGACTATTGTCACTAAAGGAAGGCAGACGGTCGAGACCTGGCTTGTAACCCACTCTACGTTTCCCAGTGAAGAGGCCCTCGACCTCCTCTCAACCAAAACCATTGGAGGGCGTGACGTCCTTGAAACACACAAACTACGCCCCGATGTCAGCTTGGCCTTACCCTTGGATAATGCTGGTGCCAGTTACGGCCAACTATTCACGTACCTCCGCTTACCATTAGCCACTGGCTTCCCCCCACACATTCATGCCTTCTTTGCCTTGACACCCTCCAGGCAAAACCTAAGGAACCCAGGCGACAATGGTCTCGTGAAAACCTCAGATGACCAGTGAGTAAATACTTCCTTACTTTAAGGAATATTGGTACTCATATACGGCATACCAGTCTGCTCGTTGAATGGAACAAGCTTTTGTTCGAAGAATTTATCCCCAGAGCTTACGCTCGCCTATTCGAAGCCTATCTCAATGTTCGTCCCCAAGGCAAGATCTTCAAAGTATGGCCGGCTGCGCAGTCTCTATCAATCAGCGGCGAAAGCGTCTATTGGAATTCATTCACTCGGAATGTCCTGAATTTTGTTGTCAAGGGGGGTCTGTCGATTTGGCCAACCTTGGGCCCCAATCCTACGCATAAGCGCATCCAGGAAGTCTTCATTGCTACTCAGGATGTTGCTCAAGACGTGCTCAGCACCCTTACTACACTTGGCTTCTCAATCGTTCGGCCGCCACTATATCTTGCCAACATGCTCCAAGCAAACTTCCCCTCGGACACCAAGATTTTGACCCCCTGGGCGGTGGGCGCTGAGTTACGGGTGTGTTGGCACAGCTTCCCTTTGAATTAATTAGCTGATTATCCACATACAGAGAGCCTATGTTCCTGCTCTTGAAGGGGGATCAACAGTGAACTACTCTTCACTTCTTGACTATCTCCTCTCCGCGTCAGACGTTTCCAACATCGTCAATCTTCCCATCGTTCCCACTGTCAACGGCAAATTTATCGCGCTGCAATTCTTACAAGGTGCCTCTGCATATCACACCATCCTTGAATTACGCGACGCTATAGTATTCGAAGATTGCGACGACGCGGCCATTTTACTTCATCGCTTTACTCCATCATCAGCAAACCTCCTCCTCACCCGTGGCCCGTCACAACTCAACCTCAAGCACCTCGATCCCGAAAGGGTGGTCGAGTATCTCAGGCTGCATCCAACCCGCCTCGGCCTTGACTCATCCCAGGTTGTAACCGATCCTATCACCTCGAACTTCCTGATGGCGTTCTGGTTATGGTTCGACAAGTCGCATCTCAAGCGCGACTTGTTGCCAAAGCTTCAGTCACTGTACCTGATACCCTCCCTTCATGGCTTAAAGCAGGCCAATCACCCGGTGTTTGCTTCCGCCGGTCTCCACCCTCACTTGTTGACCGCGCTCGGCATATTGGGTGTCCCGTTCTTATATCCAACTTTCCAAGAGGCAGCCAAAAAGGTCCTTCGTGCACTAAACCTGCTCAAAGACGTCGATGACATCCACGCTCTCCTCGATTGCCTTACCCAGTACATGCAAGGAGCACCAGCGCTATCAGAGTCTGACTGCATTGTCACACTCAAACATTTCGTTGATGGAAGCCCCCGCTCGATTGCCATTCGAGGGAAATTCACCGATGCCCAGCACGAAACGCTCAGGCGTCTGCCAATCTATCCGGTCGTATCCAGCAAAGAAACGGACGGAGCAGTCTTGCAAGTCCGGGGAGCTCTGAGAGGGGACGTTTACGGCGTTTCATCAACCGATATCTTACCCCAAGTTCCCGCTGTGACCTTCATTGATTGCCGCGAACAAATTGGTCATGGCATGCTCAGCGCCATTGGCGCCAAATCGACGGTCTCTCAAAGCCCTATAGACGTACTGACGTTGACTTTGAAGCTTCAAGCGCTTGCTTCACAACCACGGCCCATCCTCCAAGGCATCCTCAAGTACCTTGCCACAAACCGAGCCTCACTCACGAAGAACAAACGACATGACCTAAAGAAGCAGCAATTTGCACGGGCTCAGGATGAACAGCTTGCCGCACCTCAGTACCTTATCGATCCCACCAACCCCATCTACCCTCTGTATGTTGACGACCATAGCCGGATCCCCTCTTCCTCCGACGATATTGAGCAGAGCATTTGTGAATCAACCTCGACCTTGGGACTATTTGACAACACTCTCACTACATCTAATGTCATGAATCGCATCCAATGGATCTCAGCAAACGCCTCCTCTCCTGCTTTTATGACCCACTCTATCCACCTTTTGAGGGTGCTCTATGAGCACAACTTCGACTGTGCCCGCCTCTCCATGGACTCGTCCCTCAGTTGGCTTCCCACCATGAACGACACACTGGTGGATGCGTCTTCTTGTCGACCCCTGCCAAGCAACAATGACGATTTGGCCCTTTTTGATAAGGTTCTCCAGCCCTTGCACCACGAAGCCCTTATCCCTTCGTCGCTCACCACACTAGTGAAGTGGGATCAACCGGTTCCTTTCAGCATCATCAAAGAACAGCTCCGCCTGACCCTGGAAGAAGAATCGTCGCCTTATCAGAGAGTCACAATTCTTTTCAAGGAATTGGGGAAAACCGTGTCAAGGCAGCAGACGCAAGAGTTGAAGACGGTTCTCGATGGGAAGCAATGGGTGCCAACATCTCATTACCAGCTGGTTGCCCCTCCCTTTGCTGTTTTCCATTCCTACATACCAGAAGCTGGCTTATATGAGATCGCGCCTCTTATGAAGAACAATCCAAGGCTCGCCAACCTTTGTCAGTTTTTAGGTTGTGCTGACGAGTAAGTGGTGATCCTTGCTATCTTGCGGGATGCTGATGTCTTTTTTAGGCCGTCTTTCGATTCCGCCCTTTCTGCGCTACTTCGTCTTGGCCAAGTCTCGCCTAATACCCAGTCTGCTTCCATAGCTCTTTCCCTGCTTAGATTCTTCGCCAAGGCAGGACTCTCCGACGAACAACGAGGCCAACTGCTCGTCCCAGACGATCATTGCTATCTTCGCCCCTGCAGTGATGTGGTTTTTAACGACATTGGCGAGCGCGCAATTCTTGTCCCGCGGGATGATTACTTCCTAGCGTGGGCCCTTATCGACGAGGGCTTGGCAAAGGCGCTTGAACTACCAAGACTAGGCCTTAAATTTGTTGACCTTCAGGACTCACCGGAGGACATGGGAGCAAGCCCCGCCACGCTGGTCCAGAAAACCATTGGCCAGTACAGCGAGAAGCAGTTTCTCTCCGAATTCCTCGCCAACGCTCAAGATGCTGGAGCTAGCACATTTTCAGTGGTCCTCAACAGCTTTAGCAGCCGACATGGCACACGAAGACTTCTGAGCCAGGAAATGAACAAGTTCTACGGCTGCCCCTCAGCTGTGATATACAACGATAGTACATTCTCAGACCAGGATTTCAAAGGCATTCTCAGGACACACGTCGGCGGCAAGAAGGAAGACTCGAAAAGCGTCGGACAATTCGGGCTGGGTGCTCTTACCATGTTTCACTTCACTGAGGTATGGACGGTTCGCAATCGATCCTCTTCAGCTACTGAAAGTGTCTCCGTTGTAGGTGGCAATCATCATATCTGGCAAATATGTCCTTTTCCTTGATCCAACAAGAAGGAATCTCCCCCTACCACGAGCGTCACTAAAAATTCCTTTGAAAGAACTGCACCAGTAAGTTGACCATGATCAGTGGAGACCAAAGCTAAAAGCAGCTTAGATGGTACCCCGACCATCTTACGCCACTGTATGGCATCGCGTCTTTTGACGAAACTAGCGCTTCATCTGGTCACTTTGACGGGGTAAATCTTCTAAAATCTATCATTTGACCACAGACTGATTCGTGACTGCCAGACAATCTTTATGCTTCCATTGAGAATCTCATCTCACTTTGAGAAGGCTAGCTCAATCTCTGGAAAGGAATGGAGCGTCATGGCGTTCAAGGCGATCATGGAGAACTTCCGCTCGACCGCGAAAGAAAGCCTCTTGTTTACAAGACTTGAAACCATTAATGCCAAGACCAGAACTGCGGCCTCCCTCTCTCCACAAGAGGTCTGGTCTGCTTGTATCACACGCAGTGAACGCAGTGAAGATGGTGCTACGATATCCCGAGGCTCTATTCAAGAACGTTCCGCAGGGGGGCTTGCCAAATCCGAGGCTTGGATTGTCATCACTTCCACCGCCTCTGCAGCACAAGTGCCGGACGAGTGTAAATTCAAAGGAAGGAAAGAAATCCGGATTGGTTTAGCAGCATCCCTTGACAGCGACAATACCTCCATCACGTCCAAGTTCTTCAGCACTATCCCTCTGGCCATTACGACCTCCCTCCCTGTCCATGTTAACGCTTCGTTCTTCCTGGCATCGGACCGTAGAAGTATTCGACATGACGCTCACGACAGCGAGGAAACAAATTTCAACAAATGGCTTCTCTCCAAACCGCTGCCTGAAATCTACTTACAACTTCTTGCGGAGATTGTGAAGGACAGGGGCAATAACTCGAGATGGTGGCCTGAAAGGAGGCTGAGGGACGACGACGACGACGACGACGACGATACATTGGACCTCTTGACGGAGAATAAGGACGACGCGTTAACCACGGTCCTTGTGGACAGCTTCTACCAAACCCATCTTCCTTTGAGCCCACATGAAGTATGCTCGCCTATGTTTTCTACGGAGCCCTTATTACCCCAGGACGCCAAGCTCTACTCCTCTGGTCTTCCCTCCCCTATCAAGGCTTTGCTCCGTCACATCCGCCCCAGAAATGTCGTCAAGCTTTCCCTCCCACGCAGGCGCAGAGAGCAAGGGCGGCTACTGCGGGTAACCCCAGAATTCGTGAAGGCTGCCATCCTCTCGAATGCCAATTCCCTCCCTTTCATCCAGGCACTTCGTGATGATGACCTCCAGAAAGTCCTAGACTACCTTGGCTCCACCAGTGCAGACAACTTGTGCGGATTACCTCTTCTGCGCTTGCAGGATAAGCAATGGGCCACCTTCGCTCTGCGAAGTGCAGGTCAAACCAAATACATATGGGACCACCCGAGGCAGGGCCTATTTGACACATCACAATTCATTGCTACCGCCGCCCTATCTCCAGAATTAGAAACCCGCCTTATGAAGGAAGGACTCAACATTGCAAAATTCGACTCTCAAGCCGTGAAGTCCATGGTGAAGGATGTGCTGAATAGGACGATTCCTTCCGCACGATCAGTCTGGGTAACAAATTTTTGGGACTCATACGCATCCTTACCCCCCGACGGCCTGCTGTCCGCAATCGAAGGACTGGAATTGGTTCCCTCTACAGGAGGCGACTTCGTTTCCCTCAAACGATGCAAAGGAGAAGACGTCTTGCTGTCTAGCCCACAGAAAGATGGCGACATTTTACCCCTGATTCAAGACTTCAGGATCGTTGTCGTTCCCGAAGATAGGTGCCCATCAAAGTTGAAGGACGTATTGCGGTCAACAGGTTATGGGAAAGGAGGAAACTTCTTTAACCGCTTCCTCCATGCATTGAAGAGCAGTCCACAAACTGCGAGTCAAACTATCCTACGATGGCCAGAACAACGGCGCGAGCGCTTTTCCACCGGGGTTCGCTCACGACTCTCAAGCCGAATCCCAGAAGAGCTGCTCTCTACAGCCAAGCAACTCCCAATTTGGCCCGCACAAAAACTCCAAGAGAAAGGATGGAAGGCGGCGACCGCTATCAAACGCTTGCCCGGATCGTTGAGCCTAGATGTTGCCAGGTTCTTGAACACCTTTGCTTGTACCGAGGCTACCTCAGAACACCTCGGCGTCGAGGAATTGTCCTGGCAGCAACTGGGTTCCTGCCTTCAAGTTCCCAATCAACTTATGCCTGAGGATCAGGTGTCATACAGGTCAATCTTAGAAGGGATCCTTAGCCACCAGCGATCCCCGCGCACCGTTGTATGGCTTCCTGACTCAAATCGGAAGATGGTTCCCTCCAACACCCTTTACGCAAGCCAACCACTATTCGAAGCAGCATTCGATGGCCAACCCGACAAATTTCTGCTCCCAGCTTTCTCATTGGCTTTCGAACAACGTCTTCGAAGCCAAGGCCTTATAAAAAATATCGAGCAATTGGATATGGACTTGTTTCACGAGTGCGCATCATCCCTAAGTCAGGGTCGCAGCTCAAACAGGACCAGTCGAGCAGCGGTCGTATTCGGGAGCTACGGAGAGGACCTGCCCCTGCGTGTCTCAGCGGCCAACCGAGCGCAATGGAATTTAGTTGCCAACCTACGGTTCATCCCCAGGGACACAGCCGGGGAGTACAATCAACTCTCGCTGCCCTTGCCTATCCAGAATCTCCCCGAGTTGGTTTCGCCCAATCAGGTTGTCAGGGCCGAGTTTGAACACATCGCATGGACCCAGCGAGCACGCTTTGCGACGCAGCCTAACCAACGAGTTCTCCTTGCGAACCCAGATCTTGGCAAACCTTCAGCTACAGAAGTGGTATGTCCCAGTTCCTAAAACCATGGCGTTTTCTGAGACTAATCTCAATAGGTCGCGCATCTTCGAGCACTATGCGCGATGGGTCGTGATCAGGATGGAGATGTTTTACGTCACCTCAAGGACACCTACACCTGGCTTAACCAAAACACGTCAGGGCTCAGGAATTTGCATGGGAACATCTTCCTGAACGTCGACGATCCCGCCATTGATGAATGGTCATTTACATCTGGTGACCAGATGGCTTTTGAGAACCACGACGTGAAAAACATCCAATATGTGCGTTCATTCTTGTTGCCTTACAGAGCACTCTTGGAGGTGGCCGGCGTCATCAAGGTCAAATATCCCGAAGTCGACACCAGTCCAGCTCCGGAGAACACCGATGAAAGGGTGCTGCAGATGATGAGAACAGGCTTTGCCAGGCAGCGAGAGAACCTTGTCTTTACAGACGTCGTGTTCACGGCTGAGGAAGACAAAGACGAAGACGACGCACCGAAGTTCTTTGCCCATCGAAGTTTTCTTTCCGGTGTTTGGAAGCTATTTCGACGATATGTTCACAGGAGGGTTCGCTGAAGGCGGCGAGGCATCTGCGCAGAACCCCATGAAGCAGGTGCTTCCGCATTCGAGATTCGCGATTCGAACCGTCTTGGGTACGCATAGCTCCGTGATGGATCATCCAGTGAGCTGACGCTTCTACGCTAGACTACTGCTATACGGAGAAGTGATCTCTTCAAATCAGCAGAACATTTCTTTGGAAGATCTACTACAGTCCCTCGAACTATCTCACTACCTCGACGTCCAGAGCCTGTTCCACAACATTCAACTTGAAATCATCAAGCGCCAGCTGATTGACCCTCCAAACTTATACGACGGTTGGTTCCTTCTACCCACCCTTAACAACGCCACGCTAACAGAGACATTTCTAGCTCGCCAGCGTGCAGCAATCGTCGCGGCGGAACGGCTGGTCCAGTATTGCGACCGCTATACAAGGGATAACATCTTTTACATCTCTCGAATTCTCCAAAACTGACGATGCCAAAGGCCTAGCGCCCGAGAGTCCCGTAGTAGACTAGATACAGAAGCATCGACAATCACCCACAGGTAGCTATTAGTGAACGGAAGTAGTCTTACATAAATGTCCTGCAGAATTGCAAATATATTGTCCATCGCAGATCGTGAGATACCATTTATCAAGAACCGATGTATACACTACACAGAAGATGTGAGTAAGCAAGTGAGCGAAAGTGCAGTAAGCTAAGAGAGAGAGAAACAAACACTGCAAACGAGAAACCGAGACACCCTTCATACCATTCATTGTCTTGAACTCGAGGATGCAGTCCATATACGGCGGTGGAAGCTCTCGTATTACAGGCGCACCACCGTCGCGATGCTGTATCACAATCTCATCCGCGGCATTTGCATACTCTGAGTCTGGCGACATTGCCCCAGCAGCCTCTGCGTCTGCAGCTGCTTCAGCTGCCTTGCCGTTCATACTACGCGTCGAGCGAGTCGGGAAGGCTGCAAAGCTCGGTCGTGTTGGGCGACGTCCAGGTGCGTTGGATGAGGTGTCGCTACCTGTGATGGTGTAAGTCGTCGTACACAGGGCCGCTGATGGCGTTTACTGGATTATTCCACTGGTTGGCACTTTCGTTGGATGGGCTGACTGCAGAGTTTCCGCTGGGCGTGGCGTAGGAGAGACCTCCTGCTGTGCTTGTCTGACCGACGGGGTGCATGCCCATGGCTTCCATGTGTTTCGAGGAGGGTGTTGGATTTGGGTAGTGCCTGGTGGTGCTCACTGTCGAGGCGTCGAAGGGGGTGATGGTGGAAGAGTTGATAGGATGGTAGTCGGACTGGCCCTCTGATCCATGAGGGTCGAATGGCATCGCCTCGCCACCCAGCTTCTCTTCTTCCTGCTTCTTTTGCTTTTTCCTCCTCAAGAACCAAAACGCAAATCCGATCCCTCCCAACAAAAGCACAACGATAGGAACTGTCACACCAGCGATCAGCGCCGTGTTTGATCCACCCTGGCTTTTCCGGGCACGTTCTGCGTTTTCTGCTTCGATGACCGACGCGACGCCACTGCTGCTGTCCAAGCCTGGACAAGAAACATCGGATTTTCCTGCCATGAGAGCGAGATCAGTGGAAGGCCATCAGACAGGCAGTGATAACCAACCTCTTGTCATAACTCTTGGTGTTCCATACGCCCATCGGCCAGTACTGAATAGGAAAAGGCTGTGAGCTTTAGAGCCGAGGAGAAGTGTGCAAGGTGGACATACGCATCGCTGACACCCGGCTATTAGCTGGGTCCCTGGTGAGGCCCTGTTGATGTAGGTGAAGTGATCAAACCCGGGGAGAACTGTCAGGTTGGTTGTAAAGGGAGAGTCGACCGCGGGAAGACTGATGTTGTAGGGCTGGATGCCTCCCTTGATTGTGAGTCCCCACGGTTCACAGGTATTGAGAGTCTCTGTGATGTTTGCTGTGACCGTGAAATCGGAATCTGGTGAACCGGTGACGACGCAGTCTGTAGAACTGCCGGCTGCGTGACAGAATTAGATATGGCCGGTTTGAGGCAAACTTGATACGCACCGACAACATTGAACAGTCTTGGAGGTATACCGCCCGAGCTCTGCGTTGAATCTACAACACCAAGGAGGAGTTTTGACCCTATAGAAGTTGGGTTAGCTTAGCAAGCCAGGAGTGTGGACGACGCAGTGCCGACATACCCGGTGGATGTCTGACAGTCCATTCCAACGTCCTGTTGTTCGTCCCAATGAACTGCGTTTGCGGCGTTGAATCGATTTCAAAAGAGAGCATGTAGTACGGTGGGATTCCAAAAGTGTCGTTCAAGGTGATATCCCAGGATTGGACGAGAATGCCCAGCGGTACGCAGGTCGGCAAGTTTCCAGCCAGGCCCTAAGAAACAAACCATGAGCGCTTGTGTAAAAGGTCGACGACATTGAGACGCACATCATTGGTAAACTTCCACTGGAACTGTTTGCTTAGAGGGCGCTGGGAGAGGGCGGGAACGACGAGTGATGACCATAGAAGCGAGATTGTGAGGAAAATATGGAGCGAGGGCAGAGATGATAGTCGAAGCATAACGTCAGATCCTTGTCAAGCCCACGCGAATTCAGAGGAGCTATAATGAAGAAGCGATGGGCGGAGAGTCGCCCGTCCCTGCGAGGACTGCCTGTAAAGGTTGAAGGAGAGGAAGAAGTAAAAGGGTCGGCCAAGGTACGACACCCAGTGTGTGTTGCCAGCAACCAATGGGGATAAAACACCTCCCTGACTGATGGGAACGGTTTCAGGATGTGGAGGGGGTGTCGCGTGAATCCGTTTTGCACGGTGGAAGAATAATGGGAATTTCAAGGGTTTCAGGGACCAGCCACTGCTGGAGTGCAACTCCGTGGTCCAGGTGAAGGGAGTGAAAGAGAGCCGAACCAGAAAGTTGGGATCATCCTGTCGGTCTGTGATAGCCTGTTCGCCCTAAAGCCGACGGAATCCATGATGGTCAAGACGGATGGTTGTGAAGATGTGAGTTCGGCGCTTTCACTTGTGGATCTGATGCGTAGGTCATGGGTACACGGTAAGTGTCCAGCCAAGTCATCGAGCCACCTCGAAGAGCGGAACCTGTGCCATTCAATTTCGTTAGTTTCAGGGCCTGGCTTGGCACACAAGGCACAGGTCGGACGTTGCTGTGTATACGAGGCATTGCTACGAGGCCAGAAGACATCGGGCGCGAAGGTATTTGCCTGTAATCATCAATTAGAGTTTCCAATCACCATCAATGCGACATTCCAGGACATTTCCTCAAAACCCCACTTTTTCCTATTGATCTTTGCGACATGTGGCTTATCGCAATGATCCCGAAATGATAGTGATAGCAAGGCAGATTAGCTGGAAGCTCGCTCATCAAGAGCTTTGCTTCGTCCTCCATGAATGAGATGGTCTACTCATTATTGCTTGATGCGGCGGTTGTGCAGCACCTACAACATGACGACATCCGAGGGCAAGGCCGACATCGTCTCTGTAGGCACCATCGCAACTGTAGATCAGGGTCCATGTGGGTATTGAGCATTTCGTGACCAAATTGCATGCGCCACGATATGCCGAGAAGGAGGCCGAGCAGGGGACGAACGGTCAGAGGGGGTTATGGAGTTGGGTCACAAGGTTCAAAATGGAAAAAATGGCAGCAAGACTTGGCTCGAGATTGTTCGCGTTGCTGCTACGGAGGACCTCTAGATGAAGAAAATATGAGTCAAACCCTGGGTGCGGGCGCCCTTATAGTCGTTCGTCGCTCAAGTTCGTCCTTGCGAGTATTGAGTGACTGCGCTGTGCAAAAAGTGGGCGTCTACTACACGCGCTCCAGTCGCCGAGGATGGTTATAAGACCCACCTTAGCGGTATCATGCAAAATCGCATTCTGAGAAGAGAGACCATGAACATCCAGATGAGAACCAAGCTTTCCCTTATCGAAGTGAGACTCTAGAAGAGTGCGTGAGAGCTTGCCGACACAGGCCGGATCTGGTAATAGGCGGGATCGTTTGGCTTTCTGCTGAAGCAGGCCGAAGTCCCAGTGAAAGGATGAGAAGAAATGCGATTATGGCAGGTACAAATGTATCGATACAAATACACTATCTTAATCGTTGCAACTAGTCCCAAGGAGTATCAAGTGAGGAAGTGGAAACTGCAAAGAAGACGAATAGACTGGAAAAGCCCCGAGAGGGTGGCATCAAAGAGGGTATCCGACTCGCTTAGAAATCAAAGGCAGCACTCTTCCATCCATCTCTTTTTCCTCAAGCTTGGCTTTGCGATCCACACTAGCACGGAAGGTCTCAACCTGGTCCTTGACCTCCTTGACCGCACCCTTGGCCTTTTCGTAGCCCTCGACAGCCTTGTCCTTGACATGCCTCTGTGTCCACCTCCATGTTATCCGAAACCTCAGCCCACAACATTCTGCACGTCCGACGCCGACTTCCTGACCCATCTCCTTCAACTTCTTCACGAGTGGCTCAGAGCCAGTTACCCAAAGGTCCACGCTTCTCACCGCTGAGAATCTGCGGCTTCGGCGCCCATGGCAAACTGCGCCTTTTCGACACGCGAGTCCTCGCCAGTCTCGATGTTGCCTTGGATGACCTTTTGCTGTTCGACGATGATACCAGGTACCGGTGGGATGGATGCCAAACTCGCGGCGCTCAACACGAGATTCGCGCTTGCAGGCGGCCAATCTCTGACCACATGGCAGCGAGGAGGAGATCCTCCACCTCCCAGGACCAGTATCCTCGAACACTTGTTGACGCTTTGGACACATCGAATGCAACGCTGTCCGCCCATTCGATGACGAATCTCAGCTGCTCCGACATGGTGCGCGAGAGAGCATCCCGGAGGCGAGCGACGAGCATGGGCTTGAAGAGGGTGGCGATCACGGCGTGGTTGGACTCGCGCACGTCAATGGTAACAGTCTTCAGAGATGACCACGTCGGCCTTCTCGAATGACGTGGAAGTGCTTGAGGTTCTCGCGAGAGTTGGCGCCGGTTGTGGTGGCGGGGATGAGTCGACCTTAGGTCGAGGTCGATACCCTTTTCAGGTAGGGTGATACCAAGGAGACCGGTAAATTCGCCAGGGGTGAGGGCACCAGCGGTCTTGTCGTTGTACCAGAAAGAGACGTCGTCGAGCTTGACTTGGAGAGCTTGAACGCGATGTGGGTGAGAGTACCGACGGAGGTACGTGAGGGAGTGTTGGGCGAGTCAGAGGTTTGGATGTCCATGTCGATGATGTTGCGGATGTAGACGTGCGAGGGAAGGAAGTTGAAGGAGGAGAATGTCGAGGTTCTCGATGACAAACTCGAGCTCGCTGTCCTTGTATTCGGTTCTGTAGATGGTCTTAGTTTAAGGCGATCATTGAACTTTGAAGTACGAACCTGGGGATGGGAATGTCCTTCATCTTGGACATAGCACGAGGAATGTAGACCTTGAAGAGATCTTGCCAGAACCAGGTGGCCTGCTCCATAGCAGCCTCGATGGTGGACTGGTTCTCCTTGACCTCGGCACCGACCTGCTGCAACCCTTCACCAACTTTGTTGACAGCCTCCTTTCCAGCGACCTTGGCGGTCTCTTCGAGATCCGAGAAGAGGTTAGAGTGAGACTGCTTGGATACGCTTGACATCCTCGTCATTCGCGATACCCTGATCAATCTTTTCCCACTCAGCCTTGAGAGCTTCGATCTGCTGCTTCCACTTGTCAGTCCTTCTCCATGAAGGTACGCCAGCGGACCCGGAGCTCCCTTCGCTGTTGCTTGGAGGCTTTAGAGTCGGAGAAGCCGGGCTCAGCAAGGATCTTGCGGCCATAGGCAAAGGAGTCGTCGAACCAGGTACGAAGATCCTGGTCTCGCATGACGGAGGCGGTAGCTGTCCTGAAGTGGACTGATGAGAGGATCGAGAGAGGTACCAGCCAATCGCTCAAAGAAAGTGCGGAAGGCTTCGACAGACTTGGAGATGTGTTGTTCGGGGGTGGTGTCGTTGATGAATTTGAGAGGGTGAGGCCGGGTCGGCAGCAGCATCCATGGTTTGGTTGAGGCGGGTCTGGAGGATGGTGAAGATGGTATCAAGAGCTTGCCGGTATTGTTCGTCTTTCTGTGCTCGTTCAGAGATCTGGGAGCAGGAGGGTAAGCATACGAAAGACGGAACTCGCAAAGGCGACAAACCTTGTTCCAGGCATCCTGGATGCGCTGGCTTGTCTTCTCGGCCTTCTCCTCAGCGGTTTGGGTGGCACTGCGAGTCGTGTCGATCACAGTTGAGCCGGCGCCCTTGACAGTGTCCATGCCGTGCTCCCAAGCAACCTTGGTGTCCTTCTCCTCTTCGAGGCGCTGCTTGTCGCGACCCAAAGTGTCCCTCTGACCGCTCTGAACTTCGTCAGTCGATACTTCGGAGTGAGTCCTTGGCCTTGCCAGCTTGCTCCTCAACGAGTTCAGCAGCATCGGCAAGAGAAAGTCGGATAACGGAAAGGAGATCGTAGAAGATGGAAGAGCCCTTCTGTTGAGACAGAGTCCCAGACGACGGAGAAAAGGTTTCGGAGAGCTTTCCGGAGGTCATGGATGTCCTTCTTGGCTTGGTCCTTGTTGGCGTCAACTTCAGAGTCGACGGTGAGGTCGCCTTCGGTTAGGTGCCATAGACCTTCTTGGAGAATGTTGTCCCCTGATTCAAAGATCAGTTTCACTCGAGAGTACATCAAACTTTGCACGTACCATTCTTGTTGTTTGCGAGTCCTCGGTAGGCATCCAGAGTCCGTCTGAGTGAACCAGCGACGACTCGGCCACGAGAGCTGAGCTCAGTGTTTGCCTCAGGCTCGACCTGGGTGATACCGACATCGTTGAGCCAGTCGATAAAGCTGTTGATCTGCTCGGTGGTGGGCAGTTTGCCTGCTTGGAAGGCGGCGACGACGGAAGATGCACGATCCATTATTGCTGAGGGATTATGATGATAAGATAACGAAACTGAAAATTCAATGATCTACCACCAGGATGCCTCTCCTCTAGGTTTTATAGTCCTGCGATAGAGTGGCGGAGGGTCCACTACGTAGTGTAGGCGGTCACCTATGACGCCATGACGTCGAATTCCGGTGGAGTTGGCGGTTCCATGCCCAATCTGAGCACAGCGTCGCTGCGGTAGGAGAGTCACCGAAGGCCACTAGCCGAAAGACGATCGTAATCTAGATATCCCGCATAGGGATGGATGTGGACGGAGGAGCAAAGAATCGTCGCTTCCTGCGTCTACGAAATGAACATGTTATCATCGATACGCAATAAAATGTCGTAGTTGCATACCTTCCATTGCGCAGCACAGAATGAGACCTTTCTCAAGATCCTTCCGTAAGAAAGAGACAACTGGTAAAGTTCGAATGGAAACTGGTCAGGCCTGGAGAGGATCGTCATAGAGTCCAATCGATCGCCGTCATCATGCGCATGCCATCCGAGCCTAAAATCTCACGAATTTTCGGAGGAGGTGAGGTTTGTCTGCAGACCCACGTGGAGGGGAACGAGAGGAGAAAAGGAATCACGAAAGCGCTGGGTGGGCGGTGCAATATGCCCAAGCATGTGCAAACAAACCTCCTGACCATGTTTACCGAGGCCACAAATACAGTGATACATACAGGAATCTGTCAATAAGGTTTATACGTACACTAGTTCTGAACCAAGTCTTCTTCTGTAGTTTATTAGCCTGGGAAGGTAATTTGAAAGATGCAGCGCTTCCTAATATGTACTCTTTTGCTGCTCGGATCTGGGAAAGTGAGGGCCAGAACTTAGTGATTATCTATGAGCCCTTGTGCGGTAGAGTATCACGCAAGAGAGAAGAAAACTCATCGGGCGGTCTCCTTAAATGCTGCCCTCCACTGGCGGTGTATTCAGTCAGGCTTTCCGGCAAACCTTCCATTCACAGTCAAGTAAGCGAATCGCTTCGCTTCCGAGTTGTAGTAAATTCGCTTCTTCCATTTCAGCTGGTGAGTGCTTCTCTGGGTATAAGGTGCTCCCATTATGGTCTGCTCATCCCCAAACCAGGCTCATCTCAAGGCTAAAGATGCAACCCCGTACCCTCGCCTCCTTCATCCTTGTCGCCCTCACAGCGGTCACCGCTACACTCGCTGCCTTTCGAACGCGACTCGGCGTCACTCGAAGGCGCTGGGAGACACATCGGTTACACGCTAGGCGGTATTTACGGGCTCAGCCTCGTCCATCATCCCAGGCCTCCGCGAAGGATCGATCGAGGGGGCAGGGGGTCATATCAGTAAAGATCCTGAAGACTCCACTGTCAAGCCTGAGGACAAGCCTCCTACGCTTTGAGCCAGTGTTAGCCTCGAGCTTTATCAAGTGGGCTCTACTCGCAGTGTTCAAGAGGTGTATCTCATAGCTTATGGGCATACTGTTTCCAGACAGCACCGGACGTACTGCGCATGCTTGGATTCCATTGGGACTTGCGTTGAGCATCAATGTGTTATCCATATCTTAGTTTACATAGCACAACGGCCTCGATGGGTTGGAGGTTGCAATACACATCCTTTAACTATCTACATCGATATCAAAAAGCTCCAGGTCGGATCCTTTCAATGTATGCACGGTTATCTTCTTCATATCTTTTGCAATACTCTACCAGGTGCGGTCGCCCCTGCATTATCGCTTGAGTGCGAGCTGGAAAACACGTCAGGCATTGAGCAAGTGATTGCCTCGAGAAGGACTCACTGTCTTCGAGATTGAGCGGAATCACCAGTCGCCTCTTGATGATCTCTCGCTGGACGTTTTGGGAATAGACTCTTGAGATCGAGATAGTTGGAGAGTGTGACGACTTCCAGAAAGCTCGTTGATCTTGATGCCTTGCTGTTGCTGGTGAGATAAGGTGGCCTTGGTAGAGATAGTCTAGATGAAGACTTGAGTCATAATTTCAAGGTCAAATGCTGGATGACATACCTAGGACTGTTTCGATGGCAAAACTTGGAATGGGAAAGCGAGATCCTGACCGGGTTGGCAACGGAGGCTTGACGAGCTTCCTGGAAGTTTCCCGTGAACATGTCTTTAAAGTATCCACCAAAGGCCGAGAGGAAGTTTCGGTGCGCAAAGAATTCAGTTCGGGCTTCCGGCGCTAGGTCGTCTTCTTCTTGGGAAGTAAAGACCACGTCTGTAAAGGTGCGATTTTCACGCATCTCCTCGAACCCTTTCCTCGCCACTTGCAGTTCGTCGTCGTCTGATGTACCGTGATCGCGAGCAAGATTCATGTCGGGATACTTGACATCAATTACGCCAGATGCTTCCAGGAAAGGTTTGAATGGTAGGAGGAACTTTCGGACGCGTTGAATGTTCTCGACGTCGTGGTTTTCCAAGGCCATTTCATGTGCAGCGGCCCACTGCCAGGGATCGGTCGTCGGGTCCTCGACATTGAGGAACAGCTTTTCGTCGCGGAGGGTGCTCATGGCGGAGGTAACAGCCGAGGTCGGGGATTTGGTGGAAAGCCATTCATATGTCTTCTTGAGGTAATGTAGGACGTCTGGTCCCTGACGCATCAGGCGCAATGCTCGGAGATGGGCAACCTACAAATTCTTAAAGCCTGGATAAGCAGAATGACGAGAGAGTTTACGCACCACTTGAGCGACGGCTGGGATCCCCAACTTGGTGTTGTAGAAAACCAGTTCCAAGCTTGGCTGACTTTCGAAACGGGCGAGTTGAGTCCATGCGATATCCTCGAATTCTGACCTGACAAGGCTGTTTGGGCAGACAATCGCTGGGAGAGTTGTGATGTTGAGGGGAAGAGGTAGCTCGTTTTCCCCATGGCGTTTCGTTGGGGACATATCTCTGGGAATAAAGCGTATCGTGTCCATCGTGGCCCAAGAGACGTCACGTCTCCTGAACATCGGCAGACGCTCGCAATACGCATCGTATAAGACCCTCGCTCGCTCTGGTGTAGCTGCTGCATCCTGATGTAAGGCCAAGGCGCATGTGGAGAACAATACATCGTCTAAAGAGGAGTCATCCTTGATGAGATTTCGAGCAATAAGTCGAGGCTCGATGATTGAGTAGGCACGAAGTAGAAATTTGTCGGTTCGCAGTTGTCCAAACGCCGCTTCGAATATAGGCTTTCGTGAGTATAGGATTCCTGAATCGACCATGGTTCGGGCCGCGTTTGGAACCCGAAGACTTCCCCTAAAGTCGGAATTCCACCCGAGTTGGCCCAGTTGCCACTCGAGAATCGTCATGTAGACGGCTTCGTCTTGAGGAGCAAGTTGTGCAGGGACCACGAGGTGATGATTGAACCGTTCGAATTTCAGTAACTCAACTTTGAGGTGGTATGCTGCGGGGTGTGTGCACACGAATATGTCGAGAAACCGTGCAGTGTCGATAGTCAGGGGTGGAGGAAGGATGTTAATGTCTGTCGCCGGTAGCCATGCATTCCCGCTATGCTTCTGTGCATACCAGACGGGAAGTCTTCGAGCGATATCGTGATCAGCCTCTGGGAGTTTTGAAGAGATGAGTGGGCAAAACCAAGTGGAGAAGGATGTGCGTTTTTCGTGCGGCCATTCTCCCATGGTGGTCAAAACATCACGCAGCCTAGATCCCATGGCGCGAAGAAGACGAGACAGGAATGTGCCAGGAGTTCCGTACTCTCTGGAAGCCAATATGGATTGTAGGTGCTCGGGGCATGCGTTCCTCACGACTACCATGATCCCCATATCCTGAACCTGGAGAAGAGGGTCGTCCTCGGATGTCAAGCTGCTTGTCAATAGCGCAGTTTGATTTTTGCAAGCATCGAGCGATACATAGCCGCCATTCGTGGAAGGTATCAGGGCCAATGGCGCGATTGCTTCCAGTAATCCCCTGTCGGGAAGCCTTGTGAACGAGTCCCAAAACTGCCGTGCCCAGGATGTACGATGATCGGGAAGGATGGTCCGAAGTTGCTGTTCAATCATTCCTTTTACAGCTTGAGCATTGAACCAAGCGACTCCGAGATTGGCTTCTGTGATCATGGTCTCCAACTCGGCAGAGAGTGCGAAAGGTTGGACGAAAGACGAGCTGGTGAAGACATTTGGTTGGATCCCGTTCCAAATGAACTTGGTCTCGCCGCGACTCCGTCCCCGAATCTCGACCACGTGCCGCCGTAAAGCGGGAGCAAGTCTAGGCCTTTCAGATTTGAAGCATCCGGGGAGCAGAGAAACGTCATAAATTCTTGGTAACGTCCCTTTTCCAACTCTCTGACGAATTGAACTGCCCTACTGTCGCCACGGAGGAGCTCGGCAACAAAGGCAGGGTCGACTATCGGCAACTTTGTTTGCTCTCTTCGTTTCACTGGGATTTGGGTATTGACAATGCTATGTGGGTGACAATGCTCCAGGAGCGCCTTGACGCTAGGCGGTAAGCGCTTGGAAGAGTGGTAGAGTACAGCATCTTCGAAAGACAGCAAGGAAACCGAGGATCCTGGGCTGAACATCGCTGAGAAGACGGGCCTCTGCTTCTGCGAGAGGAGCGCAGTGTAGAAGCCGTCGACCAGGCAGCCGCTTAAGGGTTCCTCGCTGTCTTTATCGCCATCCCGAGCCGCCAATAAGCTTGCAGGCCAGAAACGCGAGTTGTCCTGGGCTTTCCCTATCTCTTGGAGAAATTCCAAGTAGAGGAATGACAAGCGATCGGTAAGAAGCCACCGATTAAAGCGCGTGTGCTTTCCTCCCAGCTCATCCCCCCGAATTTGTCGGCGATCAGCGGACAGGACGAAGGAGGCGTTGATATGTACGGGAAGGGACGTCTTGATAGCGAGAGGAAGAGTTGAAAAGAATTTGGGAGAGATAGGGGAACCATCAACAGGGACGGCGAGGCCAATCCGTATTTGTTTTGTGTCGTCCCGTCGCAGCCTGTCTGGAATTTCTGTTCGCGAGACCAGTCGAGATACGATGAGCCAGCTACTGGTTTTGCTCATATCTCCTCTGCATTCTTCAGTGATTGAAGCTTGGACGACCGTCAAGCCACTGGTTTCCTCCTGTTCCTCCCTGGCGACCGAGATTGTCCAGGAGTCCGGCCCATCTGCGTTGTAAAAAGGCCGAATTTTCGAATGGACGCTCTTGATGTTGGTGAAGAAGAGGCACTCCTTCGCTGTTGCCTGAAAGTCATCCGCGATTTCTTTAAATTGCATAGGATCCCAGGTCTTGCTAGATATCGAGCTTTCATGGTTGCAGTGCGTGGGCCTGCGAAGTGGTAGAAGGAAAACGGTCTAAAGGAAGCTCAGTCTCAAGATCTACAAAAATCTGCGAAATAGCGATAGTTTACGTACCCCATCAAGGCAGCCAGCTTCGTCATCGTAAATCTCCAGGCCTTTCAGCACGGCAAGGTGGTCGGGATACCAGCTAAGGCTTCATTTAGCACGGCCATCGAATCAGAGTGAAGGATGAAGCGTACTGTTCCAGATCCTTCAGACTTCGTTTGAAAGACGCCCTTGCAAGACTCGGAGGTAGGTTTTTCTTGGATGGATCGAGAAATAAGACATTCTTCCCAGATATTATGATGGCCAACTGGTGGTCGTTATCAGCACACGCTGCTAATCTTGCTGATGGACATCGCTTACTTCAGTAAAGTGGAACATCGTGAGTGCTCCGAGCCCAAACTGCCCAACGCTCTCGTCGTTGTCTCTCTTCCCCCCAACATGTGTCTTGAGAATGCCTTTGAAATCTTCGTCTGAAAACAGGCTATCGTTGTAGATCATGACGGAAGGGCAGTCGTAGAACTCTTTCATAGTCGAGCTCTTCAGGACTCTAGGTGCATCTGTGGGTGGAAGGCTAAAGTCGTTGAGGATAACTGAAAAGGTGGTGGCTCCTGCGTCATGGGCGTTGGCAAGGAACTCGGAGAGGAACTGCTTTTCGGTGTATTGTTTGAGGGTTTGCTGAACCAACGTGAGGGCACTTGCCCCCATGTCTTCCATCTCGTCCCCCAGACCAGCGGCGATGATCCCAAGGTGAGGTATGCGGAGGGCATTTGCAAGGTTCACGTCAATCATGGTCGAGGCCAGGAAGAAATCGTCCCTTTCAACGAGGATCGACCGTTCACCGATGTCATTGAAAACGATCTCTGCTCGAGGGCGAAGGCGGTGTATCGTCGGGAATGAGTAGTCGGTCAAGCTGTTCATCCGTCAGAGAGCGTGCTGCGAGGAGCTTGAGTACAGAGATGGCGGCCGAAGATGTTTCATTGTTTGACGCTTGATGAGAGAGACGCTGTAGGGCTGCAAGAGCCATGTCGAAAGAGGGTCTGGCATGGCGATCAGCGAAGGTAAGGATACACAGAACTGTACAACGCACTCGGAGAGACACCCCAGATACTCTAAAAGGTTTGTAACTCCTGCATTGGCGGGACTTGTCAGCTGGAATGAGATCCCATAGATGCCTGCATTCGGGATGGCCGATCTGAAAACTGCGAAAGCGGGTTCTACCAGCTGGCCCTCCTCCGTTGGTACCCCTTGCGTGTGGAAAGGATGTCCTTAATTTGTTCCTTCGGGCCTTTTGACAGACCTCGTTTCCCCAACTCTCGCAGAAGCGTGATGACGCGAGAGTACGGGCTATCCGTAGCGTCCCAAGGTTAGGCGAAGTTGCTCAATCATGGTTTTCACAGTGATGGGTTGGTCCCAGCCAAGCCGTCGGGCCAGCGAAGGTGGGACAGTTTGCACTGGGGTGAAGCGGTTCCAAGACTTTGTCAAATAGCGCGAGCTGCAAAGAGTCATCAGGAATTGGGCGACAGGCCGATGAGGCAGCCAATTGACCGCTCTTCGTGGGGATCCATTTCAGCTTGAGGGCGTCGTTTGAAAGGGTGTCGCATCTGAAACCAGCGTCATAGAGGACTTTAAAGAGCTTCAGGGCGTGTTGAACGGCTTCAGGAATGGTGTTGTTGGAGATCCAACGAATGCGGCCTTCGACATTGCTGACCGACAGCGTACCATCCAGCAATTGTAGCGTGGAGGCTGCATCTAGTATTTGGCGATCAATGTCATCGGTGGAAGATGCTATACGTTGCGGATCGGCGGAATACAATGAATAGAGGGGGTTGGAAGCGGCGATCAAATCTTGAGGAGCGGCCAGTCTTCCATCTTGGGCTCGGACAAAGGGTTCTCGCTTCAGCGAGCGAGTGAAGTCCTCCGCTAATCGGAATCGTTGACTGGCCAGGTACTGCAGTATAGTCTTGAGGATAGGCCGAGGCTGGGATGAAAACGACCTGGACGATAACGCAAGCTTGAGAAGGGCAAGGTCATCCAGTGGCATGGGAGACTTTGCACCTAGAATGGCCAGCATGTGTTCATCTCCCCTGTCCCGCGTCCGCATGTAGACGACACCCTCGAGGTTGGGCAAGATGCTGGTTGACGAGATCCCATACAAGCTGCCTGAAGCAACCGGCCCCCACCTCTCCACAACACCACCCGAGTCGGGGCAACTTGACACAAGAGGATAGATAGGAAGACGTTTGAGAGTGTCGCGCTGATTGGGGTGGAAGTCGCTGCGGAGGGCCACGGATTTGGGCGAGTGTTCCATGAAATGGCGATATAGGGCTTGGGAGTCCGACCGTGGTAAGATTATGTTTCCACCGCACCGTGACAGAGAGTCCAATAGAGCGTGTATATTACTGATGTCTTCGATAAGCCCAAGTCGCTGCAGACTAGCTTGGCTTTGTCGTGGAAGGTGGAAGCCAAGAATGGGACGCCCAGTTGCTCCAGCAGCTGGCGTACAGGCCCATCAACTTTCGCGACAAAAGCGGGATGGTTTGCCTGCTTTAGGCCCTGAGTGCAAGGGATGAGGGACAGTGGCTGCAGCCGTGGTAGGAGTTGATTTTTGAGCGTCCATTTGTCAAACCACAGCCAGAAAGCGGAGAGAGCATGAACAGCATTGGGGTTCGTGCTCAAGCCCAATTGCTCCGCACCTAACGTGAGGTAGTTGATAACCCGATCGGGGTCAAGCGGTTTGACATTCAGCGTTTCTGGCCCTTGGCGACGAAGCAGGGCAGCGACGGACTTGGAGAATGCCTTGAGATTGATGGCGTCGGGATCGCAAGGTTTGAATATGGTGGCATCGAGGTCTTCGAACAAGGTATGCTCGACCATGGCATCTTCGCGTTTGTAAAGGGTGACATAAGAGCTGTTGACTGTCGGGATAATAGGCAAGCCAATGATGTTGGTAATCTGGGATGTCGAGAGGAGGAAGTTGAGTAGGATAGACCAGTTGGAGGGTGCCCGCTCTTCGACGGCTGGAATGTAAGACTCCTGAAGAAAGGCCAGACACCAAACTTAAGCAGCGGTTCGATATCACAAAAAGGACCGCATACCTTGAGCTCCGCAGCTACAGTCTCGGGTGTCAACATCCTCAAACCAGTGGGGCAGTTTGAGGTGAGAAGCTCAATGAGATGAGCAGGTGGCTTGGATATGGGCATTCCGAGTGAAACCAGAACATCCAAAACTTCAGAAGAGACGTGGGAAGTGGCGATAAAGACCTCGCCGTAAACAGAAGGTATAACACGTCCCCAACACTGGCCACACAGCCAGGTCCTGTGAGACTGCGTACTGCAGGACTCTGGAAGGAAACGAGTTCCAGTAGACGCTTTCTCCACACTTCGAAAGCGACTGTGTCATGGGCCATACAGAGAATATGTCTGCGCCGGGGATGGGCGAGGAAGCGTAGACGTCAATCAAGCGTGCGTAAGCTCGTGGGATGAAGTTGTCGAACAGAAGTTGGTTACATTCGACAAGGGTACTGACATTATGGGTCAGCGGTGACTAGGGTATAGGGAGCAGAACGTACTGGTCAGAGGAGCCTTTCACGAGCGTGTTATCGCCTGGGTTTCGAAGATTTTTGTCGAGAGGGTGTGAGGGCGAAGAAGGCATGAACGTGGGCAGGGAATCCGGTCGCCCGTGGGAGGCGTAGGAATGTGAAGAGTTGTCCGATGTTCGCTCCCGTGTTGTGAGGGGGAGAGCCAGGCCGACATCGGGACGAAGTTTTGTGCCTCCTCAGTACCTGTCCAGTTCCTCCATGTTGAGCTACAAGCGCCGCTTCGGCCTCGTCAGATGGAAAGGACGCGAGGGGTGACAAGCCAAGGCTCGGTGATCGCCCTCCCGAAGGCAGAGATTTCGACGACCTTCCTCCACACTGTGGATTGGTCTCTTCGACCGACATTGAAGCCGTTCCTAGCCCTTGGTTTCGCCTGTCCTGGTGATGACCTTGAGCGTTATCCGGCGGATGTGCTGCAAGAAAAGCATGGAAATATTGATTTCTTTGTTGATAAAGTCCTTCATAAGCTGTTCTATCTCTTCTGTCGCCACGATCCTTTCGGACAGATCTCCGGGTTCCCTACGAAGCGGCATTCGGATGACGGTACCAGTGAAAGACCCATCTGGCTTCCAGCCAGGCGTGCTTCGGAATGGTTCCAAATAGCCAGCAACGGCGGCTGCATCCTCCTTGATCGATAGACGCGAATATCCCTCCTTGAAGAGTAGTTTCTGTGGGTCGAATGTCAGGAGAGTGTCTCCAGACAAGACTTGAAGATAATCGGTGACCTAAGTAGAGTCAATATGTGGCCCGAACAACCCTCAATCGCCAACAGACGCACATGATAGCATGACCTGATGCCAATTCCAAATTTCCCGATCTTGGATGTGTCGGTTTTTCTTTGAAGAATCGCTAATTGTCCTCACGGCGATCCAGTCGTCTTCGGAGAACTGGGAACAGTTGTACGCAAGTAACGCTGGGCCATTCAGCTCAGCAAGGGCCTCAGGGTCACTGCCATTGGAAAATGAATGGGAGCGACAGTCCAAGATAAAAATCTGTGCAAATTGTCAGCCCTTTGTTTCACCAAGTGGAACGGAAGATAACCACGCACCTGTTCCTGTGCCTTTGCATCGTCGGTGTTCTGCAGTAACTCTCTGCAAAGACCGACTGAGAAGGGATAGTTGTGGAGATGTTCTTGATAACACCGAGGACGCTGACTTGCTCTGCGTACGCCATGGGTTGAGGGAAAGCGGCTCAAGTTGGGATTCGTCTCGGTTGCCTTTCAGAGACTCCAGCAGTTGACAAATCGGGAAGAGCGCGCCTCGTGTGCGTGATCGCGTACCTGAGCAGCTGGAGTCAAGGTTTGCAGGCAGAGCGGGACTGGACAGCAAATAGCAGGGCCCTCAGCTGGACAATAAGTTTGTACGTAAGTCTGGTTGGCGACTCTAAGAGTCTTCTATAAGTCGAGTCATCTTGGCTGTAGAAAGCGTCAGTCACTTTGGGTTTGATCAGGCAGTACAATACAATACAATACGCTGCCAGCCGTGACCATGGACACAAAACGGCGCTGATTGTTCTCGATGCATGTCATGAAAGTTAAAGACGTTCGAACTGTCAACGAAGATAGTTTGTCACAGGATCGTCGCGGTTGCAAGCAAGAGCCTCGTCCATCGTTCTCTGATGCTTGTCCAAGGCCTCTGCCAAACAAGGGCAAGCAAAATTTCAGACAGCGGATCGCGAGCGCCTAATTTGTTGTATGTCATTCCGAGCCACCACCATCCAACTTGGGAAAAAGTCCTCTAAACAATGGCTAGTCCGACAAACCAAGGACCCACACGTGAAGCAGAGATAGGTGGATCCAACCGCCTTTCGATCTCGTTCAGCTTTCAAGCTCGTCGAAATCAACGAGAAATGGGACAACTTCTTGGCGAAAACTGGACGTCAATGTCGTTGTTGACCTTGGTGTTGCGCCTGGTGGCTGGAGTCAAGTCGTAGCCTAGAAACTCGGCTGGGGCTCGACTTCGAAGGCGACACCCGCTGTAGTTTCGGAAGACAGGTTCGACCCGCTGGCTTTCGACGACGCCGACCTTGTGTCTATTCCTGTGCAAGGTCGAGGGACCATCCTCGCCGTTGATCTACCGCAAATGCAACAGCAGATTCACGGCGTTCATGATCTTTTTGCCGAATTTCTGGCACCGACTACAGACAGTATCATCCAAGATATCCTACGCCGGCAAGGGGTTCAGGATGGCAAAGTGGATGTCATCTTCTCGGACATGGCTGCGAATGCGTCTGGGAACGATACCGCGAGACAATAAATGCAGTTTGCAGATATGCGATGCTGTGCTAGACTTTGCGAAGCGACATCTACGCACGGCGAAGACGGTTGGGCGAAAGAGGGCAGGGGTCGTTCTGTGAGTGTCCAT
The DNA here is from genome assembly GCA_020736565.1 of Coprinopsis sp. MPI-PUGE-AT-0042. Taxonomy (NCBI): domain Eukaryota; kingdom Fungi; phylum Basidiomycota; class Agaricomycetes; order Agaricales; family Psathyrellaceae; genus Coprinopsis; species Coprinopsis sp. MPI-PUGE-AT-0042. The sequence continues at coordinate 108,624 of JAHBOF010000040.1, read as the reverse complement.
ATACCCTGCGCTTGAGCATTGTACTGACCTCTGGTAAATTATAGCGTTAAGCACTTTTCGCACCCGAATTGGATCGGTTTCAGGAGCAGGAGCTCACTCCTAGATTCAGTGTGGTAAAATTTCTGAAGCCTGATTCGAGCCGGGCAGAGTCTCGGGAGGGCTACTTTCTTTGCATGGGTTGGAGGAGCGACCGCCAATAATGTGCGCTCAGCGTGTATTTCTTCCGAGACTACTTTGAAAGTTGCTTTTTTGTACTTGACTACCATTGAACGTCTTCAGTTATCACATAGGACTCGATGTGGGGAGTTGGCTTCCACCATTTTCGCACAGCTTAATTCAAGGGTACCTGAAAAGGCCAAAACATTTGTACATTCTCGGGCGTCTGTTGGGTTTGCATCAGACCTATCTGATCAGAGCCAAACTTGATTTCTTGACATGCCTCCACCTGTGGACACACTTGGATTGATATATTGATACGGGATATGGTCTGTTGGATACGTATCATCTATGTTTCGCGGTGCTGTACATCCTTAAGCCTGCGTGTACTGGCAGGGAAATCAGCACGACAGAACCTACTTCCTTGACAGTACAGCTGCCTGTCAAGGTGAACGAAGGCAGGAGAGGCAATTCAATGTTGTCTGATCGCAAGGGCGAAGGGATATATATATATTTCCAAGAACAGTCCCATAGACCTAAGGTAGTGCTACAGCATCAGCGAGCAACGTAGTGTAAGATGGTAGTGCATAACGTCGAGGCAAGGTGAAAATACAGAACATAAAGCTTTGCTACAGTAGCTTTGGCGTGTAACACTCAGCCCATCGATCACCCAATTTAGCCACTGATAAATCGAGTTTGGGGACTATTGTTGAGGGGATTATGAGAAGATTGGAGTCATCGGTCAGATTGGCGGCAAGTGGGATGAACATGAGGTAGGCTGAGGAGCTGGACGGAGAAAGGAGCCAGCCTGTTTTGTACCCTTCCGGGCTCTTATGCCAGATGTACCGAGGCTGGGTGTGCTCTGCTGAATAGTCCCAGAGTCGGATGGAACAGTCGGTCGATCCTGAGAGGATCTTGGTTCCGACAGGAGAAGCGGCGACTGATATGACATAGCCGCTGTGGCCTTCAAACGCCATCACCTCCTCCCCTGTTGACAAATCCCAAATGCGAATAGATTGGTCTGCTGAGCCCGAGAATATCCGAGTGCCGTCGGGAGAGAAGGCCACTGAAAGGACCAGCCCGACATGGCCTTCGAAGGTGTTCATTTCTTTGCAGCTCAACAAGTCCCAAACACGGATAGATTTGTCTCCTGAGCCTGAGGCTACCTTGGTGCCGTCAGGAGAGAAGGCGACTGACGAGACGTACTCGGTGTGGCCTTTGAAGGTCCTCACCTCCTTCCCGCTTGACACATCCCAAACCCGTACAGATTCGTCTTTTGAGCCTGAGGCTACCTTGGTTCCGTCAGGAGAGAAGGCAACTGACATGACTGGCTTGGTATGACCATCAAAGTTCTTCACCTCTTTCCCAGTCAACCAGCTCCCAAACACGGACACACTGGTCTTCTGAGCCTGAGACAATCTTGGTGTTGTCGGGGGGAGAAGGCCACTGAGTTAACCCTGTTGGTATGGCCTTGGAAGATCTTTGATTCCCCCCTACTTGACGGCTCCCAAGCCCGAACAGGCGAGCTGGAAACTTCTTGATCAAGAGAGGAGGCAGGTGGGATGACTTCGAGGGTTCGGCCTTCGAAGGCCTTCACCTCCTCGACCCTCAGCAGGTCCCAAACCCGGACTGAAGTGTCGTGTGAGCCGGAGACTAGCTGAGTGTGGTCAGGAGAGAAAGCGACCGATGAGACAAACCCAGTGTGACCTTCGAAGGTCTTCACCTCCTCTCCTGTTGGCAGGTCCCAAACACGGACAGATTTGTCCAAGGAGCCGGACACTACCTGAGTGCCATCAGGAGAGAAGGCAACCGACACGACTGCATTGGTGTGGCCGTTGAAGGTCCTCCCCACCTCCCGACTCGATAGGTCCCAAACGCGAATAGATTGGTCGTATGAACCTGAGATAACCTGGGTGCCGTCTCGGGAGAACACCACTGACCAAACCGCTTGGGTGTGGCCTTCGAAGATATTCACCTCCTTCCCAGTTGATAAGTCCCAAACGCGGACAGATCTATCCAAGGAGCTGGACACAACCTGGGTTCCACTGGGAGAGAAGGCCACTGAGCTAACATCATCGGTATGGCCTTGAAAGGTCTTCACTTCCTCCCCACTTGATAGGTCCCAAACGCGAACGGATTTGTCATCTGAGCCTGTGATAACCAGGGTGCCATCGGGAGAGAAGGCCACTGAGTTAACCTCTTTGGTATGGCCTTGAAAGGTCTTCACTTCTTCCCCACTTGATAGCTCCCAGACCCGGGCGGATTGGTCCGAGGAGCCGGAAACCCACCTGAGTGCCATTGGGAGAGAAGGTGACTGAGCAGACCGCACTGGTGTGGCTGGTGAAGGCCCTCACCTCCTCTCCGGTTGGCAGGTCCCAAACACGGACGGATCGGTCCCAGGAGCTAGACACGACCTGATTGCCATTGGGAGAGAAGGCCACTGAGGTAACCTTGTTGGTATGGCCTTGAAAGGTCTTCACTTCCTCCCCACTTGATAGCTCCCAAACGCGAACAGTTTTGTCATCTGAGCCTGAGATAACCAGGGTGCCATCTGGAGAGAAGGCCACGGAGCGCACAGCATCGGTGTGGCCTTCAAATGTCATCACCGTCTCTCCAGTAGACAGGTCCAAGATATGAACACCACATGTAAAAAATGTTCCAATTGCGATGGTGATGCCATCCGGAGCAACTGCAACGGCTTTCACTACGTCACCGACCTCAAACGATGAGAGTAATGCGTGAGCCCCAGGTGCATTTACAAAGCCAGGGATACCCTCGAAATGCTGCCTCCACTGCTTCAAGAGTGCTGATTGCCGAGGAAAGGTTGCAAGGGATGAGATGTACAGGTGAGGCGTTGACCACACGGCCTTGCTTGTATTGTGATACACGGCGAATGCCGCTGCATCAGCCAACTCCTTGGCCCATCCCACAAGCGCCTGCAGTAGATATTAACATTGGCATGAATCCTTGATCGAGTAGAGTGCACATACCTTGGCTTTCGCGACCCCAATTTTGAGCGCTACGCAGCATGCCCTGGCAACGCACACGATATCCCACCAGGTTCATGACCTCGATCCAAAACAAGATTCGGAGTTGAAGGAAGCCGTGGAGAGTGACAAGGAGACTATCACCCTGCTCAGACGGTGTCAAAGTCAGATGACTAGCCCAGTTGCCACAGGCGTATCGCAGGACATTCGAAATGTTGCTGTCGATAGAACTCGCAAGCGTTGCGTTGTCCCGATCCAGCTGGTAAGAACATGGGATGTTGGCAATGTTGAAACACAGCTGCTTTGTCATGACCTCAAAGCATCCTGCTACAAGACGGCGGTGAAGCTGATCTTGGTCGCAAAAGAACTTCTGCGAGCGGGGTTTGCTGAAAATGAAATCGGGGAATGACTTGTGAAACCACATTATCCGACCGCCTCTGCTGTAGAGAACGGCATGGAGTCGATGGAGGATCCCCTTCGCTGCACCTTCATCCAGTTCCCCCCTCCCCTCATCCCGGGTTTCATTGAGGATGCCAACAGCGACGGACGTCGAAGTGCGCTCAATGGTGCACAGGAAGGTATGGAGGATGGAGAGGCAATCCTGGAACACATCGGGATCGTCCCGGTCCCGTGGATCCACCAGGGATGTCTCTAGAATTTGCGTATAAAGTTTGTCGAGCATTGCTGTAGCGCCGCGAGAGGGTTGATGGGAAGGGGAAGGAGGAGTCAGGAGTCGTTTCAGGAGGGTCCTTTGCTCATCAAGATCACGTCCCTTGACGTATTCCACCACTGTGGCCACGTAAATGAACAACCCCGCAGCCTCAAAGACAAGCTGTTCTTTTTGCGACTCGGTGGCGCACTGGCTAAGGGTTTCGTCGAGGAAGAGCTTGATGTCGGCGTTGGACTCTGCGATGGGCACCTCCTCTAGCCTGCAGACCTGCTTGTTGTGAAAGGACTCGATTCGTTGAACGAGAGTGGGGTCCGGTCGGCTGGTGACGAGGAACTTGAGTCCTGCTAGATCCTCCCGATCTACAACGTCAAATAGCGTGCTCAGGAACTCTTGTCCACCTGTTCCCTCCAATTCGTCCACAGCGTCGATAGGAATAACGTAACATGGCTCGTTCTCCGCGAGCCGTTCTGGTGCAGACTCCCTCCACGGTTCAACGAGGAGGCCCATCAACTGGGACCTTGGGCCGTGGCTGATGGTTTCGAACCTTCCGCAATCCCTCAATGCGTTTCGGAATGCCTTGGACTTGTGTGCAAGTTGGTGGGTAATTGTGCGGACGATGGCAGATGCAGATTTTGTATCGAGAAACTGACGGGAACAGAAGAAGCTCCCGCCCAGGATGGTCTGGGTGTTTGCGTCGCGAACAAGGGATTCGAAATACTGGCAGATGGTGTAGGCGATGGTGCTCTTGCCTGCACCTGCTTGCCCCGAAAGCCAGTAGACCCTTTCACTGCCAGGGAGTGTGTCCATGGCCCAGCGAATAATGGCCTGGAGGATCCTGATGCGAGTTCCAGGGGTGCAGCAACCCCGGCGCAGTGCCATCTCATCGTCGCCGCTGGGATAGTACATCCACTCGGCCTTGAGGGAGATTTTCAGTCGTTCGTGTAGATGCGACTGGGAACCGGGGTGAGATAGACTCAGAACGAAGGAATAACAACATACCATGAAATCTGCGTTCTCAGATATCATGTTCACCGTCCCTGGATTTACTTCGCATGAGATTCATCATTGATTTGAAGATTTATGCACCCATACCATAGTTCACACCCGACAGCACGTTTCCGGCACTGCCAATGTTATTCACTGTGCCGTATTTTTGAGAGGGAAGTGGTTCCTCGACTGAAAAGACCGGCGCTAACCGTTACTCCTCGCCATACAACATGAAAGAAAGGGCTTACTGATGCATTCGTGAGGAGAAGGGTTGGTTGAAGTGCTTCCCTGATGGTGAGCAGGTACCACTAGCCAATCATCTGCGTCTGTTGAGCATCATCCTTCATGTCGAAGCCAAGGGCGTACCATTTGGAAGGGAAGATAGGCCTGCCTCGCTGCGACTGCCGGTGGTCCTCAAACACGGTGATGTCTCTGGATCAGTAAATGAGGAAGACGGGTGGTCAGCATAGGTCAGCCTGGGCAGGGTCATATACAACAACCCACCTATCGATTCTTGCCTTGCAAATACACCGCTTGGTATATCATTCCTATCAGGAGTTGGTCGTTGAGATAGTTGAGGAATTATTGGTTGACGGGTAAAGAGACTCTTGAATGATTGCTTTAGTCGCTTTCTCATGCCGCCATGGGGTCGTTCTGAAGACATATTGCGTTCTGATGAGCACAGAACCAGGACAGGGGTCAAGGCGTCAAGTGCCCGGAGAGAGAAGCATTGGATGTGCTGAGCGCTTTTACATAAGCACTGGTAACTTGAATCCCACAGCGGCAAGCGGACAGAAATCTTTACAGAGCCCCCTTTTCAAGGTTCTGGCAAATAAGCCACTGACGGGGCTCGAATAAAAGACAGTCCAAAAAGCAGGGTCTCTTTTAAATGAACCTGATAAGGATTCCTGTTCCATCTGTACCACAAGCTTTAAATTTCCAATTCTGTGCACCGGCAACTAATAGATGAGAACTGCCGTTTCAGCACTCCTCAGAGCCCACCGCGTCCTTGCTGCAAAAGTTTGTGCGACAATTCCAGTGTGATATTGGTACGGGGTGAGTTGCAAAGGTGAGCATAACACCGCGACAACTTGAGAGTCGGTTGAGGGCAGCACCTCCTTCGAGCCTTTGGAAGCTTGGGAGCTCTGCCAAGAATGGCACGATGGATGACACCCTCTCGGACAAGGCTGCGAATGCGTCTGGGACCTGTCTCTCATTTTCCGTTATATTCCAGGCTTGTAGATGCACGCGTTACTGGTCAGAAGTTAAACCATGAGATTAAACTAGTTGCTACTGTCCCCATGCACCCCTGGATCATTTGTCAATCCTGCGGTTTCTGATATGATATAACACCCATTAATATCTGTAAGTCCTTAGAGTCCTGCTGAGTGACATGGACAACCACCTGTTAAAGACGAATTACAAGCCGCTGCAGGGGGCCTGCCGCATTTTCAGCGCTTTTCGAGGATCCCGCTGAGGAGCCCCGGAACCAGGACAAGACCGTCACTGCGACCAACACTGTATGGCCCGTATGGGCTATGGTCACTACTGTAGACTGGGTCATATGATGGCGAGTGACCAGTGCCAAGGACGCCCCCGTTTCGCTGGAGATTCAGAGGATTCCGCTCTGCTCACAGAATCATCGGCTTCCAATGAGCGATCAATCGATCACTGTTTACTGTTAGTGGAGGCTCAGAAACACTGTGGCTGCCTTCACCTTGACTTAATCCCTCTTCGATGTCAGAGGAGCGGCGCTCCGCATCACTTGATAGCCTCTGAATCTTAGAGAGAGCCTGGGATTCGGGAAGGACGTTAGGACCGACATTGCTTCCTCGCTGCTGAGGTACAGGTGCTGCACGAACAATCGCAATGGAGATAATCAAGTAGGAGAGAAGCGTGCGAGTCTGCATCTTGGGTGAAGGGGAAAGCTGGGAGCAGTAAAGAGACTTACAGTAAATCCGTTGACCAGCTCACCCGACGCCCACCTTCCTTTGTCCTTGTACCTTCCTCATTGTTTTCTTCGGGGAATATCGCTCTAGAATCCTCTTTTACTGGGACATGCGATTATTGAAATTGATCTTTGCGTCAGAAGGGCAGATCACCGAAACCCTTCAAGTCATCAGGGGAATTTCGAAATCCATGTACAGTGCTTGCTCAGGACCCCTCGAATTGACCGTTCAAGCTCACCGTGTTGACGTCGTCTCCTTCTTCAATTGGTAAAAATTCTGTGCTCTCAGAACGTTTCAAGACCTTCTGCACGCTTCAAATTGCCCCCTCAATCCTAGCAACAAGTTGAGTGAGTTCGTTGTCCCAAACTGGCAAAGACTTTCGTCATGATCTTCGTCGTCGTCGCACCATCGCAATAATTTTATTAGTCATATTTACTCGTCCTACACCGTCTGTAGTACTAGCAAATGACGGTCCATAGCTCCATCGCACTAGTAGGGGACTCTATGCGCTCGGACTCGTAGACTTCCTCACGGTATGCATACGAGCGTACATGAGCAGGCCCACAGACGTCGCCCACTAAATCATGCAGGAAAAAGATAGGTTATGAGTGAATGCGACTAATGAAAAGCATTTGTGCGGCCAAGGAGGGGACTAAGGACTTTGTCAAGCTTTTTGGTTGGCGCGGTTGATAATGTCAAGGGTGGAAGGACGGCTGGGATTGACGCGTACGAGTGTGGCTATGGTAGAATTCCGGAGATCCTGAAGAAGGATAGGTTGGGCACACTCGTGCCTTCACCAGGAATTCAAATTCACTTCATTGTTAAAGAAGCGTATACTGGACCTCACGAGCGTGTACTATACCTGGCTCGGCTAAGGGTATGACACTTGGCCACCGACCTTGTGCATCCGCGGGCTCAAAATCATTAAGAACCCCCGTTCCCGAGCCCTGTCTTTCCGTTCACTTCATCGTACGAACCGAAAATTCCTCGATGATACACAAGCTTCTGGAGATACCACCTGACCCCAAAGCTGGGTACAAGCGTGGCCCGACCATACGCATCATCGCTTCCTCTCGACAAGGCAAATTAAAGTGCTCAAAAGTGCTCACGAGACCCTTTGCGAATTTCCAGAGCATTCGGAGGAGGCGCAATGAAAGCGCGGCCACGTATGTCTTGATGTCAAAGAAGTCGAAAGCCATAGCCGAAGCGTGCCTCGGCTGGTGTTACGGGCAAACCGATGAAATATGGTTAGAGGTGATTTATCCGAGTCCCCGGCTGCGGTGGGCTTCCTTGTCCATGTCATCCATGAGAAACAGGGTAGACTTGGCTTATGTGTGCTTTTCTCTTGTAGAGGAAAGAGCCAGCGGAAGAATTTTGGAATTTGTGTCTTGGACTTGTATATATGATAGAACGGGTTCGGGTGTTCTAATACTACAGAACCCTCTCCCATTTCATTTCCCCGCGAACGATGTCTGCCTATTCCACTACGACAAAGACGATCTCCATGCAAAGACGGAAAGGATCGCTAGACCTAGCTTCGTTGGCGTACCAGGGTCCATCCTCCTCCTCTGTGTATCCTTCTCCGTATTATCGGAGTACAGAAAAGACCGTGGTACCTCTACCATCCATCGAACATTGGACGCCAACAACCTCCTACCACCCATCTTACGAATACCGATCCGCCGGCCCCTGGGCAACAGCCTCGGCGCACGGGCACCGCTCCCGTCGTCCTCTACGACGGATCTGGGAACAACTCGTACCCGCCACATTCTACGTCGTCTGTCTCCTCTTGCTGGCCGTCCGAATTGTGCATTTGGTGGATTGGAATGTGGATTGGAGTGTGGTTGGGGAGTGGAGTCGGAGAGCGGGAGAGGTGGGGATGAAGGGGCTGCAGAGCCTGGGAGGGTTGAGATGGGATGTTGGACAGGCAAAGCATGTGTGGGACCAGTTGAGCGAGATGAGGCGGGATTATTTCGTGCAGGTTCGTGCAAACCCAGAATGGGATCCTATGGTTTCGGTGAGTCTTTCATCTTGCGATTCTAGAGCACGATGCTGACGTTTTCGGTGTACAGAGGATGTGGTGTGATGTTGGATATGCGTGCTGGTATTGATGACAGACAGACGTGTAGTTCTAGACGGCGGATGGGAGAATTGGACATTGTAGACGACGACAAATTGAATATGCCGTTTTCATCTCCTCGTCGCTTTGAAGTAGGTATCTAGTTCTCGGCTTTTGGGGACTCTTCCTCCTTTGGTAAGGTATCAGACGAAGGATCCTGAGCGCCTCTGTCAGTCTGGTACCCTCTTGCGATCCCACTACGTCCCTGTTCGAGCACGCTAGGCGCATCTTCGCCCAGACGGAGAACCAATCCGCGATACGCGCGTTCGCTGAGGAATTGGGCTATTGTAGAGAGTAAGCGCCATGGAAGATATTCGAGGAGAGAACGAGTACCTGCTGCGCTGTCGGGGAGCATTTTCGCGATGGTTGATTCTTGGTTTTGGAGGATGAGGGAGTCTGTGGTGCCGTCTGCTTGGGCATTGGGTGAGGAGGCGGCTGGATGGTATAGGGTTAGTGGTTTGAAGTGTATCAGGGTAGAGGAGAACGAACCTCCTGGACCGTAGCGCTTTGCATGGCGGTAGCTGCCTGTGACGAGGGAGAACTGGGGTTGATCGGTGTCTTCGTCTGGTTCCGTTGGCTTCTCCACTGATGATACCGTCAGCACGAGAAGGGTTCGATAAATAGCACGCACCTGATCCACTCTCCAAGAGCTGCGCAAAATCAAGCACATACGTGCCATCCCACACTGGCTCCTTGCTCAACGCCACCCCGAGCTCAAACGGCGTAATGATCGGCCTCAAAAACTCTTTTGCGTCGATAATACTGTTCTCCGGACACGCCACGAGCACAAAACATTCGATCTCTAGAAAGTTGGCCAATTTCGAAGGGTTGAGTTTGCCGACGCTGATGGTGTATGATTTCTTGTGGTGTTGGGCGAGGAGGGATCGGAGGTGTTTGATGAGAGGGAGGTAGTCTGCGACGCCGAGAGTTCCGACGAGAATACCGAAGACGTCTGCATCGCGTGAGCGTTGGAGGGTTGCGTAGCGGCGCATGAGGAGGCGGTTTGTTCTGGATGACTCGAGTACGGTGGAAGTACGGGAGGGGTTATAGCTAATGACAGTGGATTGGGAGTGGGTCATGAGGAGGTTTGTGAGGAAGCGGGTGTTGGTGCCAACGTAGAGAATCGTACAGGGGGTGTTGGGAGGTAGGCCTTGTTCTACAGGGAGCGAGGAAAGAATCTCCTGTGCTTTCCAGGTGTAGTCTGGGTCGTGTACCAGCTATTTTGGCCCTTCAGCATTATGAGAATAAAGCTGTTTGATGCAGTCCTCGACGTCGATTGGAGATTGCCCAAAGACGTAGATGACAGGCAGACGAGCTGTTTTGGTCATGCAGGCATAGCCGTAGTGCACGATCGCGTCTGCGTTGGCGTGTTGTGCTGCCACCTCGTCCACATAGCAGCTTCCGTACGACGTATCCGCCAATGTGAACAGTTCCCTCCCAGTACCAATGCCAGCTTTCAGCCGCTTGTAGATGGGGGCTGAGTCCGGGAGAAGGTCATCAGGGAATTGAAGAGCGATGCGTTTGTAGTCATTCTGGATGATTTGGGAGGCAGTTTCGGTTATTTCGTAGAATTTGTCGAGGTCTGTGACGGTTGGCTTGTGGATGTCGATTGTTTGCTGGATGATCTCTTCAGAGTCTGAGGAGAACGTCGAGGTCATCGTGGTCGATCAAAAAGAGGCGCTCGGTTCTCACGCGCGACTTTCCCAGGCCGTCCTTTCTTCAGGCTGCGACGACCATTGCTTGACCTTGGTTCGAGCTGTCAACAAAAGATAGATTGTCACAGGATCGTCACCGTTGCAAGCAAGAGCCAGGTCCATCGTTCTCTGGTGCTTGTCCAAGGCCTATGCCAACCAAGGGCAAGCCAATTTTCAGCCGGCGGAGAGTCGCGAGCGCCTAATTCCTGATATGTCATTCCGAGCCAGCACCATCCGACTTGCGAAAAAAAAGTCCTCCAAACAGTAGCTGGCTTGACAAACCAAGGACCCATACGTGAAGCAGAGGCAGGTAGATCTGGCCACCTTTCGATCGCGTTCAGCTTTCAAGCTCGTCGAAATCAACGAGAAATGGGACAACTTCTTGGCGAAACCGGACGTTAATGTTGTTGTTGACCTTGGTGCTGCGCCTGGTGGCTGGAGTCAAGTCGTAGACCAGAAACTCGGCTGGGGCTCGACTTCGAAAACGACACCTGCTGCAGTTTCAGAAGACAGGTTCGACCCGCTGGCTTTCGACGACGCTGACCTTGTGTCTATTCCTGTGCAAGGTCGAGGGACCATCCTTGCCGTTGATCTACTGCAAATGCAACAGATTCACGGCGTTCATGATCTTGTTGCTGACTTTCTGGCACCGACTACAGACAGTATCATCCAAGATATCCTGCGTCGGCAAGGGGTTCAGGATCGCAAAGTGGATGTCATCCTCTTCGACATGGCTGCGAATGTGTCTGGGAACGACACCCGGGACATTGAATGTAGTTTGCAGATATGCGAAGCTGTACTAGACTTTGCGAAGCGCCATCTACGCACGCTGCAGGCGGTTGGGCGGAAGAGGGCAGGGGCCGTTCTGTGAATTTCCACGGGTTCTCTCTCTGCATTGGTGCTGACCTATGGTAAATTTTAGTGTCAAGCACTTTTCACATCTCGAATTGGATCGGTTCAGGGACCAGGAGCTCACCCCTAGATTTGGCATGCTGAAATACTCGAAGCCTAGTTCGAGCCGGGCAGAGTCTCGGGAGGGTTACTTTCTTTGCATGGGTTGGAGAGGCGACTGCCAGTAATGTGCGCTCAGCGTGTATTTCTTCCGACTTTGATTTAAAAGTTGCTTTTTGTACTTATCTACCTATTGCACGTCTTCCGCTAGCACATAAGACTCGGTGTGGGGAATTGGCTTCCACCAATTTCGCTCAGCTCAATGCAAGGGTACCAAAACATTTGTACGTTCTAGGGCTTCTGTTGGTTTGCATCGGGCCTATCTGATCAGAGCCAAGGCCCAAACTCGATTTCTCGACATGCCTCACCCGTGGACACACTTGGATTGATACGGGATATGGTGTGATCTATGTTTCGCGGTACTGTACTACCAGGTACTGACGTGTACTGGTAGGGAGATCAGCACAACACAAGCTTCCTTGACAGTCCAGTTGCTTATCAAGGCGAACGAAGGCAGGAGAGGAGATTCGACATTGTCTGATCCCAAGGGCCAAGGGATATGTATTCCAAGAGCAGCTCCAGAGACCTAGGATAGTGCTACATGATGAGTGAGCAACGTAGTGTAAGACGATAGCACATAACAATGTCAAACCAAGGCAACAAATAATACATAACGTAAAGCTTGACTACGGTGGCTTTGGCGTGTAACACTCAGCCCACCGATCGCCCAATTTTGCTACAGATAAATCGAGCTTGGGAACTATTGTGGAGGGGATTGTGAGAATGTTGGTGTCATCGGTGAGATTGGCGGCCAGTGGGACGAACATGAGGTAGGTTGAGGAGTTGGACGGAGAAAGGAGCCAGCCTGTTTTGTACCCTTCCGGGCTCTTATGCCGGATGTACCGAGGCTGGGTGTGCTCTGCTGAGTAGTCCCAGAGTCGGATAGAACAGTCGGCCGATCCTGAGAGGATCTTGGTTCCGACAGGAGAAGCAGCCACCGACATAACCCAGCCGCTGTGGCCTTCAAACGTCATAACCTCCTCCCCTGTTGATAGGTCCCAAACCCGGACAGTTTGGTCCACTGAGCCCGAGAATATCTTGGTGCCGTCGGGAGAGAAGGCCACTGACGTAACCTCTTCGGTATGGCCTTCGAAGGTGTTCACTTCTTCCCAGCTCAATAAGTCCCAAACACTGATAGATTTGTCTCCCGAGCCTGAGGCTACCTTGGTTCCGTCAGGAGAGAAGGCAACTGACAAGACCGGCTCGGTGTGGCCGTTGAAGGTCCTCACCTGCCCAGTTGGCAGGTCCCAAACACGGACTGAATTGTCGAACGAGCCAGAGATTACCTGAGTGCTGCTGGGAGAGAAGGCCACTGAGGTAACATCCTCGGTGTGGCCATTGAAGTTCTCCACCTCCTTTCTAGTCAACAGCTCCCAAACACGGACAGATTGGTCGTCTGAGCCTGAGACAATCTTGGTCCCATCAGGAGAGAAGGCCACTGACCTAACTCTGTCGGTATGGCCCCGAAAGGTCTTCACTTCCTCCATACTCGACAGCTCCCAAGCCTGAACAGATGAGCCGGAATCTACTTGAGTGCCATCCGGAGCGGGGGCTGTTGGGATGACTCCGGCGGTTCGGCCTTCAAAGGCCTTCACCTCCTTCCCGGTCAATAGTTCCCAAACCCAAACAGAATGGTCCCAGGTGCCGGACGCTACCTGAGAGCCATCGGGAGAGAAGGCAACTGATAGGACAGGCCCAGCGTGACCTTCTAAGGCGTCCACCTCCTCCCCTGTTGACAGGTCCCAAACACGGACGGATTCGTCCCAGGAGCAGGACACCACTTGATTGCCATCGGGAGAGAAGGCGACTGACAAGACCGCATTGGTATGGCCGTGGAAGGTCCTCACCACCTCCCTACTAGATAGGTCCCAAATGCGGACAGATTGGTCGTCTGAGCCTGAGATAACCTGGGTGCTGTCAAGAGAGAACACCACTGACCGTACCCATTGAGTGTGGCCTTCAAAGACATTCATCTCCTTCCCAGTTGACAAGTCCCAAACACGGACAGATCTGTCCTGGGAGCTGGACACAACCTGGGTGCCATTGGGAGAGAAGGCCACTGATAAGATCAAGTTGGTGTGGCCTTTGAATATATTGTCCTCCTTCCCAGTCAATAGTTCCCAAACCCGAACGGATTGGTCCCTGGAGCCGGACGCTACCCGAGTGCCATCGGGAGAGAAGGCAACTGAAAAGATCTTCCCTGTGTGGCCTTCCAAGGTCTTCACTTTTGCCCCACTTGATAGCTCCCAAACCCCGACGGTTTGGTCCCAGGAGCCGGACACTACCTGAGTGCCATTGGGAGAGAAGGCGACTGACGAGATTGCATTGGTGTGGCCAGTGAGGGTCCTAACCTCCTCCCCACTCGATAGGTCCCAAACCCGAACGGATTGGTCCCGGGAGCCGGACACTACCTGAGTGCCATCAGGGGAGAAGGCGACTGATAAGATCGATTTGGTGTGACCTTTGAAGATATTCAATTCATTCCCAGTCGATAGTTCCCAAACCCCGATGGATTTGTCGTCTGAACCTGAGATAACCAGGGTGCCGTCTGGAGAGAAGGCCACTGAGCGCACAGTATCGGTGTGGCCTTGAAATGTCATCATTGTCTCCCCTGTAGACAGGTCCAAGATATGAACACTATATGTTAAAGATGTTCCAATTGCGACGGCGGTGCCATCCGGAGCAACTGCAATGGCGTTCACCCCATCACCAACATCAAATGATGAAAGTAATGCACGAGCCCCAGGTGCATTGACAACCCCAGGGATACCCTCGAAATGCTGCCTCCACTGCTTCAAGAGTGCTGATTGCCGAGGAAAGGTTGCAAGGGATGAGATGTACAGGTGAGGCGTTGACCACACGGCCTTGCTTGTATTGTGATACACGGCAAATGCTGCTGCATCAGCCAAGTCCTTCGCCCATCCCACAAGCGCCTGCAGTAGATATTAACATTGGCATGAATCCTTGATCGAGTAGAGTGCACATACCTTGGCTTTCGCGACCCAATTTTGAGCGCTACGCAGCATGCCCTGGCAACGCACACGATATCCCACCAGGTTCATGACCTCGATCCAAAACAAGATTCGGAGTTGAAGGAAGCCGTGGAGAGTGACAAGGAGACTGTCGCCCTGCTCAGATGGTGCCAAAGCCAAATGGCCAGCCCAGTTTCCACATGCGTATCGCAGGACATTCGAAATGTTGCTGTCGATGGAACTCGCAAGCGTGGCGTTGTCCCGATCAAGCTGGTAAGAGCTCGGGATGTTGGCAATGTTGAAACGCAGCTGCTTTGTCATGACCTCAAAGCATCCTACTGCGAGACGGCGGTGATGTCGATCTTGGTCGCAAAAGAACTTCTGCGAGCGGGTTCTGCTGAAAATGAAATCGGGGAATGACTTGTGAAACCACATCACCCGACCACTTCTGCTGTAGAGGACAGCATGGAGTCGATGGAGGATCCCCTTTGCTGCACCTGCATCCAGTTCCCCCTGCCCCTCATCCTGGGTTTCATTGAGGATGCCGACAGCAACGGGTGTGGAAGTTCGCTCGATGGTGCACAGGAAGGTATGAAGGATGGAGAGGCAATCTTGGAACACATCGGGATCGTCCCGGTCCCGTGGATCCACCAGGGATGTCTCTAGAATTTGCGTATAAAGTTTGTCGAGCGTTGCTGTAGCGCCGCGAGAGGGTCGATGGGAAGGGGAAGGAGGAGTCAGGAGCCGCTTCAGAAGGGTCCTTTGCTCGTCAAGATCACGTCCCTTGACATATTCCACCACCGTGGCCGCGTAAATGAACAATCCCGCAGCCTCAGAGACAAGCCGTTCTTTTTGCGACTCGGTGGCGCACTGGCTAAGGGTCTCGTCGAGGAAGAGCTTGATATCGGCGTTGGACTCTGCGATGGGCACCTCCTCTAGCCTGCAGACCTGCTTGTTGTGAAAGGTCTCGATTCGTTGAACGAGAGTGGGGTCCGGTCGGCTGGTGACGAGGAACTTGAGTCCTGCAAGATCCTCCCGATCTACAACGTCAAATAGTGTGCTCAGGAACTCTTGTCCACCTGTTCCCTCCAACTCGTCCAGAGCGTCAATTGGAATAACGTAACATGGCTCGTTCTCCGCGAGCCGTTCTGGTGCAGACTCCCTCCACGGTTCAACGAGGAGGCCCATCAGCTGGGACCTTGGACCGTGGCTGATGGTTTCGAACCTTCCGCAATCCCTCAATGCGTTTCGGAATGCCTTGGACTTGTGTGCAAGTTGGTGGGTAATTGTGCGGACGATGGAGGATGCAGATCTCGTGTCGAGAAACTGGCGGGAACAGAAGAAGCTCCCGCCCAGGATGGTCTGGGTGTTTGCGTCGCGAACAAGGGATTCGAAATACTGGCAGATGGTGTAGGCGATGGTGCTCTTGCCTGCACCTGCTTGCCCCGAAAGCCAGTAGACCCTCTCACTACCAGGGAGTGTGTCCATGGCCCAGCGAATAATGGCCTGGAGGATCCTGATGCGAGTTCCAGGGGTGCAGCAACCTCGGCGCAGTGCCATCTCATCGTCGCCGCTGGGATAGTACATCCACTCGGCCTTGAGGGAGATTTTGAGTCGTTCGTGTAGATGCGACTGGGAACCGGGGTGAGATAGACTCAAAATGAAGGAATAACAACATACCATGAAATCTGCGTTCTCAGATATCATGTTCACCGTCCCTGGATGTACTACGCATGAGATTCAACATTGATTTGATGATTTATGCCCTCATACCATAGTTCACACCCGACAGCACGTTTCCGGCACTGCTGATGTTATTCACTGTGCCGTAGTTTTGAGAGGGAAGTGGTTCCTCGACTGAAAAGACCGGCGCTAACCGTTACTCCCCGCCATACAACATGAAAGAAAAGGCTTACTGATGCATTCGTGAGGAGAAGGATTGGTTAAAGTGCTTGCCTGACGGTGAGCAGGTACCATTAGCAAATCGTCTGCGTCTGTTGAGCGTCATCCTTCATGTCGAAGCCAAAGGCGTACCATTTGGAAGGGAAGATAGGCCCGCCTCGCCGCGACTGCCAGTGGTCCTCAAACACGGTGATGTCTCTGGATCAGCAAATGAGGAAGACGGGTGGTCAGGATAGGCCAGCTTGGACTGGATCATACAGCAACCCACCTATCGATTCTCGCCTTGCAAATACATCGCTTGGTATGTCATTCCTATCAGGGGTGGATCGTTGCGATACTTGAGGAACTATTGGTTGACGGGTGAAAAGACTCTTGAATGATTGCTTCAGTCGCTTTCTCATGCCACCATGGGGTCGTTCTGAAGACATGTTGCGTTCTGATGAGCACAGAACCAGGACAGGGGTCAAGACGTCAAGTGCCTGGAGGTCCCGTTGACCATGAAGCGCTTTTACATAAGCACTGACTTTCTCACGGCGGCAAGTGGACGGAGAATCTTTACAGCCACCTTGTCTACTAGTATTGTAGAGGTTCTAGCAAGTAAGGAATCGATGGGGCTCGAATAAAAGATAGCCCACAAAGCTGTGTCCCTTGGGGAAGAGCTTATAAGCATTCCTGTTCCATCTAGACCGCAAGCTTTCCAACTCTTTGCCCCGGAGAGATGGGAACTACTGTTTCAGCCTTGGAGGTAGACGTTCGCCCACCGCGTCCTAGCGGGAAAGGTTTATGCGACGAGTTTAATGTGGTATCGAAACTAGATGAGCTAGAACGGGGAGCATAACACAGAGATGCAGGCGAGGAGGAGTCGGTTGATGGGAGCAGGTACCTCCTTCGGGCCTTCGGAGGCTCTTGTTCTGTGAGATCCAATGTTCTCTCCTCGTCACGAGCAGGTGCTGACCTGGTAATTCATAACGTTAAGCACATTTCTCACCCTGAGATGGATCGATTTAGGCCGCAGAAGTTTACTCCTAGGTTCAGGATAGTGGAACACTTGACGCCTGATTCAAGCCGGGCAAAGTCTTGGGAAGGCTATTTTCTTTGCATGGGTTGGAAGGGCGCCGATAGGCGAGCTTAGTGAACCTGATCGCTTTTTGGCACATTGTTTCGTATTATAGTTAAGGTCGCAGTATGCGTCACGGGATCTCCACTGTTTTGTATCCCGTCGCCTACTTACCTTCCCTCCTATATTCTGTCAGCGTATACAAAGTCATCTCTGGCGTAACCTAGTGTCATCTGTGGTGCTTCGGTCGATCATACTCTATGTGGCCCATTTACGCTGGCAAGTGAAAGTGTCTATGAATGTGAGATCATCATAGGAGGGAAGGTAAGTAGGCGACGGGATACAAAACAGTGGAGATCCCGTGACGCATCTGAGAGACTCGAAGTTCGGATAAGGATCAGCTGTGATGAGCGCTAGTAAGAATAGCTTGGTGAACGCTCATCGACGGCCACGACGTATTCAGAGTCTTGCGTGATAAATCCCGAGGTTCCTGTAAACGGCCGTCTCGAGAATACTATGTGTAATGCGAATCAACACTACGGGTTCACCAGCCTTCAATCTTTCCATCACCTATAATCTGAATATGTGAGCCGTTCTGTGAAGGTTGATCACAATAGAATGGCTTGTGTCGTTGACGAGGCAGAGCACCGAGCGCATGGTGCCGACTCGGATGCCGTACCGAAGCAAGTGCGCGGAAGTTGTGTTTATTACATTTTCGCATCCTCACAAGAATATTCCAACGGCCGCTCAACCATGTAGCCACTTGAGCAAATCCGAACGGTTGAATCGAGCCTACTAGTAGCGGTGCAATTAGTCTCGAGGGATTCTTGAAGGCAATATAAATAGCTCACATAAATCAGCGACCACACGAGGGATGGTGGACCTTGAGGCTCTCAGAGAATTTCGCCCACAATAGGAAGCTCGTCGTGGATTTGTGGCTCAACAACTGGAAGTTTTTTGGTGACTGGGTCAAGAAGTCCTGGCTGCGCTTCAGGAAGCGGCACGGCGTAGATGATAGCAAGAGCGACAGCCAAATGGCAAAGGAGATAAAGAGATTTCATGATTGTGTTTTATGATGGTCGTTGGAGGCTCTGTGATTGAGTACTGCTGAAGCTGAGAGCCGATTTTATAGTTGGCTGTAGTTACTAGTAAAACGACAAAGGAAATAAGCTAGTGATTTCATGTCAGAAATGAAGTTGTAGCTCGGACGCGAATCGCCTCCAGTGTAGTCAATTATGAGTGGAGGTGTGTGGTAAGCCGCAAGCGCAAGTGTCACCAGAAAAGTTTCAACTTTGGTTCAGTAATTCTGCTGGTTTCGAGCTAGCCATCTGAAATATTTGATTGGAGTTGAGAGCGTGGTTATCCAGTGCTGCAGAACGGACACTTTATGCCAAGAGACGCCTGCACTGACTGCGTTCAGGTGCCAGATGCACAGGCCCACTATGTTCCCCATTGTCTTGCAAGCTGTCGTGCTAATGTTGGCAACCGAGGAACCTGGGTCAGCAGGTCAGGAGTTCGGCAGCGAGGCAAGAGCAATGCATAACATACCATCCTGACCTGCTCGCCTTCGACAATCTAAAGCAATTCAAGACTAATCGAGGATCTTGGAATGCTCATGATCCTGTGCTATGAGTTCATCCTGAATCGAAAGATACATACAGGTTTGTTTCTACTACTTCTCCATCCCAGGCGCCTTTTCTGGGTTTGATCTCCCATCCTGACCTCGACATCCTCTCGCCGCCTTCGAGATCATCCAACAAACAATTAATATCCACCACCCAAACGTCAGGGACATGATCCATCATAGGAATTAAATTAGGCAGCCAGCGAAATCATCCAAAATAAAGATAAACGCATCGCGCTCCAATGCCCTGATGAACAACTCCTGGTTGTGATAAACACCTTTGACGCGGTGTGCACGCTGCAGCTCAAGGGAATGAGAGCCTTGGAAAGGATATTCTTTCCCCCTCATTCGATCCCGTGAAGATGCGCAATGAAGGGGGATGGATCTCCCTCTCGCTCGCAGCGGAGAACGGGCATTGAGAGCATGTGGAGGGTCTATACCATCCGGCTATTCAGTTCAATCGGGATGGTTCAGTGCTACCCATTTTGAGTAACGGCGACAAGGCTAAATCTAATGTGACAAAAGAGGATGCTAGGTTGTGTATGGAAGGCGCCAGAGAGAGATCGTCTAGGTGCGGGCATGATTCGGTCGCTGGAAAGTTGTTCAGGCATAAGACCGAGGGGATCCAGGTCAACAATACCGCTTGCCAGGATCGCTCGGGCTCAGCATCGTGAAAGCCATGTCTGAAATATGCAGCAATGCACGGGCATACGTGTATCATCGAGGAACCCACAGTTCGTACGATGCAAGTGCAAGGAAAGGTAGACTTCGGGAACGGGTGCTTCGAGCCTTTCCTACGGCGATGAACACACAAATCACCCTTTCGCTGGGCCAATTCACCAATACCCCATTGGCATCCTTCAGAAGCCGACGGACGACATCCGAGCCTCTGAAGATACCACCTGACCCCAAAGCCGAATACAAGCGCGACCCGACCATACGCATCACCTATTTCTCTCAACAAGACCAAGAACGCGAAACTGCTCACGAGACCCTGTTTGAATTTCAAGAGCATTCGGAGAAGGGCTCGGACACGTATGTTTTTGATGCTAAAGAAGTGGGAACCATGCCCGAAGCGCGCCTCGGCTGGTGTTACGGGGCAAAACGATGAATGGAGTGGCAATATGGTTAGAGAGGCGATTTATCCGAGTCCCCGGCTGCGGTGGGCTTCCTTGTCATCCCTAAGAAACAGGGTAGACTTGGCTTATGCATGCCCTTCTCCTGTAGAGGAAAGAGCCAGCGGAAGAATTTTGGAATTTTGACTTGGACTTGTATATATGATAGAACGGCTTCGGGTGTTCCAATACTACAGAGCCCTCTCCCATTTCATTTCCCTGCAAACGATGTCTGCCTATACCACTACGACCACCAAGACGATCTCCATGCAAAGACAGAAAGGATCGCTCGACCTAGCTTCGTTGGCGTACCAGGGTCCATCCTCCTCCTCAGCGTACCCTTCTCCTCCGTATACGGAAAAGACCACGGTAGTACCTCTACCATACCCAGCCATCGAGCACTGGACTCCAAGTACATCCTACGAATACCCATCCGCCGGCCCCTGGGCAACAGCCTCGGCGCACGCACACCGCACCCGCCGTCCTCTACGACGGATCTGGGAACAAATCGTACCCGCCACTTTCTACGTCGTCTGTCTCCTTTTGCTGGCGGTGAGGATTGTACATCTTGTGGATTGGAATGTGGATTGGAGCGTGGTTCGAGAGTGGAGTCGGAGAGCGGGAGCGGTGGGGATGAAGGGTTTGCAGAACCTGGGAGGGTTGAGATGGGACGCGGGACAGACAAAGCATGTGTGGGACCAGTTGAGCGAGATGAGGCGGGATTATTTTGTGCAGGTTCGTGCAAACCCAGAATGGGATCCTATGGTTTCGGTGAGTCTTTCATCTTGCGATTCTAGAGCAGGATGCTGACGTTTTCGGTGTACAGAGGATGTGGTGTGATGTTGGATATGCGTGCTGGTATTGATGACAGACAGACGTGTAGTTCTAGACGGCGGATGGGAGAATTGGACATTGTAGACGACGACAAATTGAATATGCCGTTTTCATCTCCTCGTCGCTTTGAAGTAGGGATCTAGTTCTCGGCTTTCGGGGCCTCTTCCTTCAACACAGTATCAGACGAAGGATCCTGAGCCCCTCGGTCCGTCTGGTACCCTCTCGCGATCCCACTACGTCCCTGCTCGAGCACGCTAGGCGCATCTTCGCCTAGCCGAAGATCCAACCCGCGATATGCTCGTTCACTAAGGAATTGCGCTATAGCAGAGTGTAAACGTTATGAGAGAGATCAAATGGGGAGGGTAAGTACCTGCTGCGCTATCGGGGAGCATTTTTGCGATGGTTGATTCTTGGTTTCGGAGGATGAGTGAGTCTGTAGTGCCGTCAGATGTGACATTAGGCGAGGATGTGGCTGGGTGCTGTGAGGTTAGTGGGTTGAAGTGTATCAGGGTGGGGGAGAACGAACCTCCTGGACCGTAGCGTTTCGCATGGCGGTAGCTGCCTGTGACGAGGGAGAACTGGGGTTGATCGGTGTCTTCGTCTGGTTCTGTTGCCTTCTCTGATGATGATACCCTTAGTACGAGAAGGATTCAAAAGAATAGCACTGCACACCTGATCCGCTCTCCAAGAGTTGCGCAAAGTCTAGCACATACTTTCCATCCCACACCGGCTCCTTGCTCAATGCCACCTCGAGCTCAAACGGCGTGATGATCGGCCTCAAAAACTCTTTTGCGTCGATGATACTGTTCTCCGGACACGCCACGAGAACAAAACACTCGATCTCCAGAAAGTTGGCCAGTTTCGAAGGGTTGAGTTTGCCCACGCTTATCGTGTATGATTTCTTGTGGTGTTGGGCGAGGACGGATCGGAGGTGTTTGATGAGGGGAAGATACTCTGCGACGCCGAGTGTGCCGACGAGAATACCGAATACGTCTGCGTCGCGTGCGCGTTGGAGGGTTGCGTACCGACGCATGAGGAGGCGGTTTGTTTGGGATGATTCGAGGGTGGAGGAGCGTGAGGTGGGGTTATAGCTGACGACGGTGGATTGGGAGTGGGTCATGAGGAGGTTCGTGAGGAAGCGTGTGTTGGTGCCGATGTAGAGAATCGTGCAGGGGCTATTCGGAGGTGAACCTTGTTCTACAGGGAGCGAGGAAAGAATCTCCTGTGCTTTCCAGGTGTAGTCTGGGTCGTGTACTAGATATTTTGGCCCTTCAGCGTTATGAGAAGAAAGCTGTTTGATGCAGTTCTCGACGTCAATAGGAGACTGCCCAAAGACGTAGATCACAGGCAGACGAGCTGTTTTGGTCATGCACGCATAGCCGTAGTGCACGATCGCGTCTGCGTTGGCGTGCTGTGCTGCCACCTCGTCCACACAGCAGCTTCCGTACGACGTATCCGCCAATATGAACAGCTCCCTCCCATTACCAATGGCTGCCTTCAGCCGCTTGTAGATGGGCACCGAGTCCGGGAGGAGGTCATCAGGGAATTGTAGGGCGATGCGTTTATAGTCATTTTGAACGATTTGGCAGGCAGTCTGGGGTATTTCGTAGAATTTGTCGAGGTCTATAACAGTTGGTTTGTGGATGTCGATTGTTTGCTGGATGATCTCTTCAGAGGCCGAGGAGAACGTCGAGGTCATGATGCTGGATCAAAACCAAAAATTGAAAAGGCGCTCGTCGCTCTCGCGCATCTTTCCCAGGCGCCCGCTTGGGGGCTACCGTCCCGTCCTCCTCTGGCATCACAGATTGAGGTTTTGTTTATTTGCTCTGGGGGTATCATTCAAACTACCCATTCGTTACCGATGCTTCGCTGCCAGTTCTTACATGGCCGCGTGCCTTCAAACAATAAAAGCCGATAGCGTACCTGCGTATCTCAAAGAAACATCATCGAAAGTGGGGCGATCCTTCGCAGCTCAGCACTTGAATTTGAATGCGACTCTTGTGCTTCCTAGACATTCTCTGGTTAGTGCCAATGCAACATCTCAGTCTTCAGGGCGATATATCTGAACGACTCGGGAAGCTTCAGGCTGCCACAGACCCGGCCTTTCCAGAGCTCGATTGATCAATGAGGGTGAAAGAGAATAAGCATCTTGAAAGAGAAGGTGATATGGTGTGTCAGTTAACATAGGACGCTTTGGGAAGGGGGCTAGGAGCAATGGATTTATACTCAGAGGTCGACGACGGCAAGAGGTCGGAATTCCATTTCATAGGAGGAGCGACCCGCTTCAGCGTTTTTGAAAGGAACGTCAGGAATGGAATTGTCGAAAGCTTCGTGCTGGGTATACAAGGTGCAGTCCCTCCAAAGAAAGCATGAAATTTACAACAACTGATGGCGACGAGGAGTAGTGCGAAGGTAATAGGTATATGCGCTGAAGTTTCGTTCCCAATCAAATGTACGTGTCGAAGGGTAAGCATACAGGGAACTTCACATCATAATTCTAGTAGAAGACGCAGTTTCGGAAAAATATTTACCTGGAAAAGGGTAGTAAACGAAGAAGGAAATTGAATCTTGAAGGCCAGTAGTGGTAAAACAACAGAAGGGATCCGGGATGCCACAACCTTCCTAGTAAATCAACCCCAGAATGGGTGCTCGCCTTGTGCTCGTTAGTGCTAATGAAATATGTCAATCCTCAAGATGATCTGTGAGAGGCTTTGAAGCCTCACCTGGAATGATCAACGTAGGCGTACGTTGTTAAGCAAGCGTTGTGCGGCTACATTGACTCCGTTCAACAAACGGCGCTCCACAGTGACAGGCTGAGCCAGAGGCGCAGCATTGACAGCTGCAAGGGGGACAAGGATGAGGGAGATGATAGAGTGAATATGCATCTTTGGAGGGAATGGGATTTAGGGTGTTGGATAATGGATGACGTTTGAGAAGGTTGCTGGGCAGCGCATTTGAATTTATACTCAGAGAATATTGAGAGTCGAGACGACGTTGTCGACGTAATTCGGGAGCGAAGCGACTCGCTTACCGCACCTGACATGACAGAAAGCTTGGAGGCCATGGAGATGTCAAAGGTTGTGTCCTGTAAACAGGGGGCCACCACGATAGCGACAACTCAGATATGCGATCTAATAGGGCTCTGCCAGAGTGTTGCTGTGAAGTTGAAGTACTTCTTACTTCACTCCACTTCACTGTAGTTCCAAATGTGCCGATGAGGCGACATGAAGTCCCACCAGGAAGTCCATTGACATATTCTCATGCCCCTATCATCCCGCGCGTCTCCCGAATTTGTTAGGCGCCCATGCTCGACAGCTGACCGACGGCGACCTGATACGGCCGACTTCATTGACGGTACGACTTCACATCAGACGTGATGAATTGAACCTTTGTTTGATCAAGTCGCCCTTCACTTGACGGCGAAATTCCTCTGCCGAACGCAACTTCCACACAGCAGTTCTTGCTCCACTTACCAGGCGCGTTTGACTTCCATTTGACTTGCCTCTTTCGTATTTGGGCCTCAACGCCGATATCAAAGGACAGCCGCGATACAGCGTCTAGGCACCAAGTCGCCTCTGCTGCATTAAATGAGGTGCTTGGTCCACTCATCACACTTCCTCCCGACAAGCGCATGGTGAAAGACAGGACAATTTGAGTTCTATATTCTTCATCCAGCTGTGTATGTGAATCTTCTTCATTTTATGCATTGCATGGGGCCAGACGGAGAGATTTTAATCATTGTTGGGTTTTGACAGTAGCAATGGAAGAAAGGGTACTGCAGCAAGCAGCATTGACCGGAGAAAGGCAACGGCCGGATGGGAGGGCCACCGGTCTCTGAATACCACTTGACTGATTGGATTGCATTCGATTTGGAATGTCAATGCTCATATCAAACTCAATCATCCCACTCCTGGGCACGAGCAGCACTGTCCACCGGGCATCCTCCGTAAATAAGTATATGAGTGCGGCTACGCTTATGGGCCTAGTCCTAGTCAAGTCGTTTTTCTTACTCTCCACTGACTTACTTGGATCATGTCCGAATTACCGACACCGAACGCGGTAAGTTTCTATCTGTATTTGGTTTATCCCTAACCAAACTTCCCCTCAGAAACAAACTCCCGTCCTTCGAGGGATCAACGCACCAGACAAGAGTCTTCTTGTAAGATTTTACTGTCAGTCAACTGTCGGTTGCTTCCATACTGAGACGTACGACGACAGGCCGATAATCTTGAGGCCGCCCTCAAGCACGAGTTCGAGAATGACGCTCGGTTTCAGCCTTTTCTCGAACTACTCGCTGCCTTCAAAGACGACAATATAGACTACGCCAGCTCCGAGGTGGATGATATCATCAACCACATGGCGAGGCTTAACGAGCCCCTCAAGACTGCACCCATTGCAAGACCTGAGCTCAAGGTGGTACCTTTCGAGCCCAGAGCTCACCACGATCACCACGACTCGTTTGTTGAGAAGGTCGTCGAGGATGTAGAGCATGTCGTCGAGGGTATAGAGAATGCGGCCTCAGCAATTTTCCATTTTGGGCAGGCCAAAACAGCCAAGACTCAGCCATTTATGGGGCACGCTCACATCGAGCAGGTGGTTGGTGAGGATGAGTTCAAGAATTGGGGAAAGACGGTGAACTTCCGCGCTTCATATACGCTCGTGGTGCGCTCTATCGCAGGCGTGTGCGAGGTCGTTAAATGGGCCGCGAAGGAGGGCAAGAAGGTTCGAGTGGCAGGTTTCAGACATAGCTGGAGGTAGGGCTCACAAGCACATGCGTCATTGTTAATAACTGAGAAAGCCTTGTAGTGACGTCTTTGGGAAGGACGGGGATGTCCTTGTCATGTTCCTTCCCTACGACACACTCGTCGATCTCCCTTACAAGGAACCCCCGTCCACATGGAAGACGGAGCTCTCTGGAATTTATCCAGTAGCGTCCGTTAATTCGATCACTCCGCCGTCCGGAAAAGCCTTCTATAAGATCATGGCGGGTACCACGAACGAGCAATTCCGACAATGGTGCTTTGACAACAAGACGTTCTGCTTGCCTTTGAATGTCATCATGGTAGAGGTATTGGTTCAACTGCTTGGCTTAATCGTACCATGGACTAATTTGTCGTTGATAGGTGACCTTTGGCGGCACCAATGCTCCAATCTGTCACGGTTCTGGTCTCACAACAACGACTTTGTCGGACCTCGTCGTCGAAGTTCAGTACGTTGATGCCAAGGGCGAGGTACGAACAATCAACGACAAGGCAGAACTCCTTGCTGCAAGCGGCGCTTTCGGACTTCTTGGTGTAGTTGTCGCCGTCACTCTACAACTGGACACCATGGGTGTGACCGACATGTCCCCCGTCAAGCTCCCAATCCCACTTGCAATTCCTCCTCCTCCTGATTACCCTCTTCCATATGAAATTGCCAAGTTGATCAAGAACAAGGGGATCACGAAGGAGCAATTGGAGCAGGCTCAGAAGGACTTCGAGAAACGATGCGAGACAGATTATTATTTGGAATGGTTCTGGTTCCCGTATCAAGAAGAGATATGGGTCAATACTTGGTCCAGTAGGTTCGATCCCGCTCTCGTCAGAATTAGGGACTAAACAAACGGCACAGAGCGCGACATCACACCAGACGACCGCTCTATCCAGGCCTACCCAGGTGACGGGCTTCTTGACGGTGTCAAGTCACAACAGGTAGGTAGCCATGTCGTCCGATTGCCTGTTACTCCCGTCCTGACAGTCCCCTTCAATAGGTTCAAGCGAGTTTGGCAGAAGCTCTCGTCGACTATACGCCATTCAGATGGCTCTCCGGACGCCTTCAGGCATATACCATGGGTCTGGCATCCCTTCTCGCCCTTCCCAATGTTACGCAGCAGAAAGACGCGATCAAGACATTCCAAAGCGAAGCAGAGCATTTCCGGCGAGGAATACGTAAGAATGATCTTCCCTCGTCGCCTTGTACACCGTCCCTGACAATCCCTCCAGAGAACTTCAGATGCTGGGATTCTGAGTGGGAAATTCCTGTGCCCAAGGTGAATAACAAGCCGAATTACGAACTCATCCAGCGTGCGTGGTGGGATGGGATGTCTGCCATCTACTCCCGCAAAGATGCACCTGTACGCGTTGCGCTTGAAATGCGCCTCACGGGCGGATCGAATGTACTCCTCGCTCCTCAGCGCGGCAACGATTACACCTGCTCTATTGAAGTCCTCACTACCCTCATCACTCCCAAGGATGACTGGGCAACTTTCATGCAGCAGATCGCAGACAAGTGGACGAGTTACGATGTCAAGGACGCGTCAGGGAATGTCATGTACCCGCGTCCTCATTGGGCCAAGCAATGGCAAGGGCTGCAGATCCATGGAAAGCCTATTGAGAGGTATCTCAAGGAGGACGCGTACAAGGGTGCATTTGCTGAGTTCAGGAAGGCGTATGAGGGTATCGTGAAGAAGAACGGAAGCACGGTGGAGCATACATTGAATCTTTTTGGTAATGACCTCATGAAGAGGTTGATCTTCCAGTAACAGGGCTGCAGAGAATTTGTTTGTACCATGCGAGAAACGTATACAATAAAAAATGTGCCATGTTGCGGTCGACATTTATGTAGACGAGCCATAGTGTAGAGGTACCTTCATTTGCCGAAATCCATTCGAACCCTGGATCTTGAAGTGCAGGCCTCGTAGCGATATCTGGATAATACAAATGCAACATATCAGTCCTCAAGACATCCTTTCCCGGTGGCTCGCAAGGTCTCACTCACATTAGTGTGGGTCATTCAGGATCAGTTGGAGACGCCATCCACGACCGAGCCAATGCCAACTTTGCCTGGGCCGGGGATTGGTGGCAGGCCCGCATGGGCGGCTGAGATGAGGGCTGATGCAAATTCGCGAGCGCCTTGAAAGCCGTTGCTGAAAGTGGCTCCAGCGGGTAGTTGAGGCTGAGGGAGCGGCGCAGCATGTAGTACGGCCGCCAGGGAGACGAGAAGGAAGGAAATGAGAGTACGGGTTTGCATCTTTGGAGAGCGGAGGTGGCTTGAGTAAACGTGCAATCAGGAAGGGCCTTGAGGATTGAAGTCAGGTGAGATGAGCCTTTTTATGTATTCTCTAATACGGATGCTCGGATGAAGCGAATATGTGTAAGGTTAGAGTTCGGAAGCGAAGCGATTCGGTTACCTTAGCATTACTTATGTGGGCGACAGAAAGCTTGGATGGAGGGTGTCAAAAGTTATGTCCAGGATAAGTACGGGAAGAGGGCCAGTCACTCAAAGAACAGGGACACCAAAAGGGGCTTGCAGGACTGCCAACGCTTACAATGCCAACGCAAGAGTGTCGTCGGTTCGCTACAGTAGGTTCCGGGAGGTCACTTACGGGGTTTCGGGATATCCATGGTATACAGAGCCTACCGCTCATGGAGCTCATGGCACGCAAACCGCCAAATTCTAGTCTTCCGCGTTGCTTCTAGCCTCTTCCACATTACATCCACTGTCATGCTTGTTCTACCGAAAACGGAGGCATTTCGCGCATTCTTCGTTTCCGAGATGAACTCGCCGAATGCTAGGCTCATTTTGGTCGCTCTTTTGTCACTATCCCGCCGAAGCAAGGGTATAAAGACAGCTCCCAGCATGGGTTGTGTTGGACCCAGCCACCCTCGGTCGTAAACCTCACTCAACCAACACCCAGCGTTAACCATGAAAACCACTGCTATCATTGCATACTTGGCTGTCGCTCTAGCCACCGTCCACGCCGCGCCGCTTCCTCAGCCGCAGTCAGGGCTCCCTAATGGTCTGGGGGGAGGCATTCCAGCTGTGGGGCCATTGCTTAACGGTGTGCTAGGAGGGGTGCTGGGTGGTCGCCCATTGTAGACATTGCCCTAACAAGGCGTCGCAGTCCGGTGAGTTGTCTTGAACGCTTTCAAGAATGCTTTGGGACTTACCAACTCTTTAGATCTGCTCCGTATGTGCGTTTCTCAAGCAGAAACGGAAGAGGTTGGAAGATTCTTCACTGTCGGGGTGACTGGATTCAGAGGATGCGTGCTATTCAAGAACCTTTGAGACGAGTACTGTTTCCGGCGTAGTTATTCAGTCTCTTGGAATTGGGCCGAGTGTGCATAATCCATTAGCTTTTTGAACAGTTTGCTGGACCCCTTGATCAACATTGAAGTATCCGAGTCGGTATCATGGACTCGATGCGCAGGTGATCCTCTGTGTTGTGATTGGGCTGGTGGGCGCTGAAGCGGTAGGAAGGAAGCCGTGGGGGATGTCTCGTATCAGTGAATAATTGCCCTTGTCGACCGATATCCGTGCATCTAGGGTGGCTTGATAAATGCTAACGAGGATTGTATCCAAAATGGAGGCAGTGGTATGAAGTGATCATTACGTCAGCGGCGGCTCATCGCGCCTAATTCCATCCTTCGCGTCTTGTCACCGGCAGACAACCTCGATGTCTGGCGCAACGGCGAAAGAGAAGCACTACTGGACCCAACTCCACTCGGCTCTCATCTCAGGCCAATGGCTTGCACTACACCCAGCCAAGACTCCCAAAGCCGAGCTCCTGTCCTGGACCGAGCTGTTCCGCAAGTTCCTCAAGCACACGGGGCAGAGGGGGAGGACGTTCCATGATATTGCGAGTCAGAACTATGCGTTGGCGGTTGTGTTGGCTACGACGTCTGTGAATGAAGATGAGGATTATGCGGTGGAGAGACATGGGTCTGTGGAGTTGGGTGAGGAGTGTTTGTTGCCGAGTGGGAGGATGGAGGATAGTTTGGCAGGGTATGAGGCGTTGAAGACGATGGAGCCTACAGAGGTGCGTGTTCTGTGGGGAGAGTGCTATATGACGCTTACTGTCTGTCTAGGGTCTCCATCATTCTCTTGCGTACTATGCGCATGCACTGGGAAAGCCTGATGAGTGTTCGAAGCACTTAGGAGACGCAGACCTGGCTTCATTACCACCATCGGACGACCCAGAGAGGAGACCATGGACATTGACAGAAACCTTTAGAAGTCTATGCCTACGAGGTCCGTGATTCCCCATAGATCCGTCACTCCCTAACCTAATACACGTCTGACAGGGATGTCCCATGAGAGACTATACCCAGACGACCCCCTTAGAGCACTCCGAGTCTATACATCCTCAATGCCCGCTTTCAAGATCTTGACTACTTCACCAGAGTTCAAAGAATTGACGAAACCCCCTACCAAGGTCCGTCGATCCATCCACCTTTTATGTCCCCAACTTACACGAAACAGGGACCCAACGGAACACTCAACTTCAACACCTTTTTGCGGTACAGAGAGCTCTGGAGATGGGTAGAGAGACTCGTCTGGAGAGGCGTATGCCTAAGCGCACGTCTGATTGACGTTCATCACGTCGATGCCAACGAGGAGGAGGGAGACACCTCGATCTGGACCTGGCTAGAAAAGTACACGATCGTGAGCTCTAGCTGGCCTCCGAACTTTAGGAGCGAACATCGGTCGACGATCTCGGTGGTTTATCTGCGGGCGTTGGTGTTGAGGCATGCTGGGAGTTCTGTTGTGCCTCCCTCTCAAGGTTCCGCCCCCTCTGTACCTGAAGACCCCCCTTCGCTTCCACCAGCAGCATCGAAACGCAACTCTATCGCTGGTTCTATTGCCCTCTCACCGTCCTCCTCCAACGCCTCTCAACCTTCCGCAACAGCCGATAACAATTATCAGCTATGGCTGCAAACAGCCCGTTCGCTCATCATGGACTACAAGACCATCCTATCCATCAGCACTTCCTTTCCCAAAGCAGGCGAACGCAACGCCAAAGTGGAAGAATTTGTGGATCTGTGTGTGCTGGTTTGGGAGGCGGGTATGTTGGGCGGATCGTCGGGGAATGGGGATTGGATCGTTGATGTGAGTTTACCCTCCTCGTGGCTTGGAGGGCGGGGAGCTGATGACGGTTACGCGTAGATCTTGTGGTGGGCGACGAGATTGACGTTCAATTCGTCGAGGGTGTTGAGGCATATGGTTAAAGCGTTTTACGTGACCGGGGATCGAGACCTCGCGAGGAGGTCGGCTAGGCTCTATGCTCAAGTTGTAGGAAAGGCTTGGCAGGCGAGTAAACAGGGAGCTGGGACAGGACAAGGTACGACTTCCTCTCAATCTCACCTTGTGAATCGTGCTCACAGATGATTTTCAGAAGGCGCTGAAGGAGAAGGGGAAGGAGATGGGTACTTTGAAGATGTGGACAGTGACGAGAACTGGGTCAAGACGCTCGTCTATGGAGCTAGGATGCTTTGCCGAGAAGCAGCACGACACAAGGGGAGAGGACGAGGAGGACGAGAGGCACTTGAAAAAGTGGAGGAAGCGGCTGGATGGGTGAAACGGGCCAAGGAGCGTGTTCCTCTCTCTGTGCTACATGGCAATACGATCACCACCGACCCACCAAGTCAATCCCAGCAGACCTGGAAACGCCTCCACGCGGAACTGCAACTAGCACAAGGCATCTGCGACGTCCTACTTGGTACCCTCACCCAAGGCGAATCCTCCGCCTTTCGCCAAGAACATTTAGATGCTGGGTTTGAGCATGTCAAGAAAGCGACAGAGACGTTTTCAGAGATGCCACAGGCGCATTATCAGTTGGCGATTGGCTATCTTGGCAAGAGAGACTTGGAGAGTGCGTTGGAGAGTGCGGGGAGGGCTTTACAGGAGGCTGTGGCTGTTGATCGGGGTGTTGGAGGGGGAGGGAAAGGAGCGCAGGAGGCAAGGACAACAAAGTATTGGCATTTGCTTGGGTTGGTGTTGAGTGCGTTGGAGAGGTGGGAGGATGCGGAGGAGATGTTTGAGCAGGGAGAGGAGTATGGGGTGCCCAAAGGTGCAGAGGAGGCGGAGGTAAATGGGAGCGGTGCGAGTGGGGATGCGGAGGAGGGAGAAAGCAAGTCCGGTGTAACGGTCCTTTCGGAGGGAGAGATGGTCGTTCCTTCTCTTAGCACGCAGCCATCTGCCCACCCATCTTCCACAAGTTCGCCATGGACGTCTACAGATATCCTCGCGCACATCTACAACCCGCTCCTTCGCGCACATGGGGAACTCTTCCCAGGCTGTCCACCCAGCCGAGAAGAGATCTTTGAAGATGGTCTAGAGCTGCGAATGACCAAGATGAAAATCGTCGAGATACGAGAAGGCGCAGAGGGTGCTGAACGTGGATGGGTAGACGTCTTTACGTGGGTTGCAGAGCAGAAGGGGCTCGTTGCGCATCCTGGCGGGCTTGGTTTAGGCAATGGATTTGGAGGGGGTTCTCATAATGGGGATCAGGGTGGTGCGACGAGTGGACCGGGGACGATCACAGATAGAGGGTCGACGAGGCGACATTCGCTTGATACGCAGGGAGGAGGGATCGCGAGCGCGATCATGAGCATGGCGCAGGTTAGTGCTCTAGGTGCTGCGACAGCTCAGAGGCCAACGTCGGTTGCTTCGGAAAAGGGGAGTGAGAGGGAGGGTGAGGGGAGTAGCGGGACGAGTGGGGAGAGGCCAGAGGCCTTGAAGGTGGCGAGGACCATGTCGGTTTCGAGTCAGGCGACTGGGAAGGGGGGAAGGGAGATTGATGATTTGCCGACGCCGATACCGATTACGATTCATCCTGCGTCGCCAGACGAGGATGCCGGAAGTGATCCTGCTCGTGGCATTCTTGGATTTGTGCCCGTCAGAAGGAGGTCGTCGTCTACCTCTGTAGACGGGGGCAAGAGCTCGTCGGAAACGACCAAGTCCAAGACGATGCAGCAAAAGCTGAAACACCAAGTCTCGAAAAGCCAAGCCAAGATTTCAGCAGTGGGCAAGAAGATTGGGCAAGGTGTCAACGTGGGAGCGAGTGGACTCGGGGGAGGGTTGGGGAAACCCAAGTTGAAGCGGTCAAGTAGCACGCCTGATTTCCACAAGGTGTTGCAGCAGGCGGGTGTGTACCAGGCTTCGAGTATTCATTCGAGGCGGAGGGCGGTGGCTGCAGCCCCGTCGATTGGGCAGCATTCGCAGTATGATTTAGGAGGAACAACGAGCGGGACGATGACGCCTTTGACGTCGGATGGTACCACGATGAGGAGGCCGTCTCCGAGTCCGAGTGTCGCCCCGACTGCTACTGCGCCGAGGAAGAAGGGTGTGATGGCGGGCAAGGATGACAGGTTGGAGAGGGAGAATAGGTTGATGAGTCGGTTGTGGCTCATGTCTGCTTCTACTTTTAGGAGGTTGGGAAAAGTTGAGCAGGCCAAGGGTGCGATTCAGGAGGCCGAGGTGAAGGATGAGAATAATACGGGTGTTTGGGTGCAGGTATGCGTCTTCCCTTACTCTTGGGGATCTTGGTTATTGATGACACCATTCAGCTTGCGCTGTATTATATCGCGCTAGGACATCACCAACATGCGATTACGACGTTGCAAAAGGCGTTATTCATCGATCCTGATGACGTCCCTGCTATCGTCCACCTCTCGCGGCTGTACCTCACTCCTCCAGTCACGACCGCCTCACCATACGATAAGCCCCAAGCAGCTCCGCCTAAGAAACGCAACTCGATGGATGGCAAGGGAAAGAGGATGTCTGGATCTGGTCATTCCGCCTCCGAAACCAGTGGTCAAGAACCGGATTGTATACTCGAAGTGCCTCCAGTGCCCTCCTCGAACGACGTCGACCTGGCATGTGGTCTGCTCACTCAGTCGAGTAAAGGACGTGGATGGGATGTTCCGGAGGTGTGGTTCTACCTTGCCAAAGCGTATGGGTATCAAGGGAGGAAGGACAAGGAGACGGAGGCGCTCAAGAGGGCGTTGTGGCTTGTTGAAGGGCGAGGGGTGAGAGAGGTCGGGGATGCGGTTGGGTTTTGTATTTGATGAAGTGCTTAGATAGACGGACTTGATCTCGACCATTTGTGGAGTTCTATTGCAAGCCTGGTTTTCTTATTACAGCATTCACGATGATACCTTCAAATTAATAGGATGGAACTTCATTACGACATAGTTGGTTAGACTACATATACCCCTTGGTTAGGCTCGCATCCAGACACGTACGCACCAAGAAGTCCCGAGCTGAAATCCATACCTGGAACTGAGGCTGCATTTTTATCCCAGTAGCCCTCAAGTTTTACATCCTCCATCACCTAGTGTGGCCAATTTATTTATTCAACCTTTGCGCGTTCTGGTGGTGCAACCTCCGGCGCTTCTCCCGAGCTAGACCTCTGTATCTCCCTGTCAATCTCCTTTAACCGCATGTCCCTTTCCTCCAATGCTCTGTTTGTCATTTCTATCCTCTCATCCAATCGCCGCAACTCCCTATCCTTTTCCTCCAGAATCTTCTCGTGGAAGTTTTCAACCATATCTCTTTTCTCGATTCCACCCTTGATGCGTCGCTTCATCTTGAGAAAAGATTGTATATTAATCATTGCACACTCTCGAAAGCCTGAGAAAGGTACAAACCTCGTCTCTCGCCATGGCCACGTCAGCCTCGAATTTCTCCTTGAACAGAGCAAGGTCGTTCGAGAGGTCGGATGGATTAGCGACAGAAGCAATGCATCTTCTTGGCTTCTGCTTGGCCTGCAATCTACCATTCTTGCCGCCCTTGTTGGTGGTCGAATCTACAAGGACGACATGCTCCTCAGACCTCTGGGCCCCGAAAACCTTCAGCAGGATTTCGTAGAACATGAAGCCATACCAAAAACACTGGCGTCCAACCAGCTGCTCTCGGGGTCTGGCAGTATGAACGGTGCAGGCGAGAACGGCAGCATCAAGGATGCTAAGCGGTTCGCGAGGCTCGAACTGCACAAGTCTGCCTTTTGCTGCATCCTCCTCCAACACAAAGTGAAACGTATCCAAGCGACTGCGATCATCCGAGTCTTCCTCCGTCAACACCTTTCCGGGCTCCCAGATACGTTCCACCTTGATGTAAAAAGGGGCATCGTCGCCGGGAAAGAGGCATTGGAGCACAACATACTCGCTACCCAACTTGCCAGGTTCTTTATGCAAGGAAACCCTGGTCACCCGACGCATATCTTCCCATCTCATGTCGCCAGATTCGTAAGAGGCAACGTAGATGTCGCTCCAGCAGTAGGCCTCCACGGGCCTGCGAAAGGGGCCTGCGAGGGTCCCTTCGATGTATGAGGGCTTGAGTGCCTCTTGTCGAAATCGGAGAGCGCGCATTCTCACACCTCTGCGGTACATGGGTGATACGGCATAGAGATACAGGTGGAGGGCCTTGGTCAGGTTTGGCGGGGAAAATGGCAGCATCATCGCCGTTGTGTGTAGAGCAGAGATGTCTCGCTGCACCACCTCTCTCTCCAAATCGTGCGGCTGTGATGTGTGCGGACCTCGGCACCAGACCTTGCCAGTTAAATCGTGAATGACCAAACAGGGCCCATGTCTAGGTTGGACCGTGAATTGTAATTCGATGTCTTACAGAGTGAAGGGGGCAGAAAACGTCATACATTTTCAGAAAAGATGACAAGCCTGCATTCGAGCCCGGGAGAGGCTACGGTTGCATGCTCACGACTGAGATAATGAATTATACTTTACTACTTAGCAATAATGATCGCCGTCGAATCGGAAATCGTGACCAACCTAATGAAGATGAACAAGACGGACTTCAAGTTATCGGAAACCAAGGTGTGCGGGTGAAGAAGAATCGGCATTAGAATAGATGGATACAAGTATTACAACATCGGCGAAAGTATTAAGATACGGGAGGTACCATTTCCGGGTACACTTAAGCACCGGGAGAAGGACGTTGACTGTTCTAGTACTCAAGCTGCTCTTCAGTAGCCTCTTTGGACCCCCTGATGGTGTCCAGCTCGTTCTTGGCTTTTCGGTGAGCATCCTTCAACGCCTTGTTGTTCTTGTCCTTGTCTGCAGCCTTCCTGGCATCCTTCTCCTTCTGCACAGCAGGCCTGAGCTTGTTCTTGGCATCGTCGAGACGCCTCTTCCAGGTTGCCTTTTCCTCCTTGATCTTCTTCCCGGTGTGGCGCGCGATGATGCCCTCGAAGGCGTCATCGACGCACTCGCGGAGAGCGAGATCGATCTGCTCGTCGATGTACTCCCTAAGGGAGAGGGACTCGCCGTAGACGCCCGCACTGCGGACGACGAGCGAGTCCTCGTCAACGAAGCGGTGGGCCGAGGTGAAGGACGCTGCGTAGAGGATGGCAGCGACGGCGGGTAAAAAGTAGTCTCGTATACCCTCCTCTAAGACTTTCAGAGAAGACAATCGTTCTCCCGTGATAGAGTGCTACGCTCCCGAACTGCGATTCTCCTTCTCCTTCGCTTCGTAAATGTAGCTTTAGTCTACGTAAGCTCTGAGTTTCAAGTGTCGCTCCCAGCGAGTAAGGACTATCAAGCGCCCCTTTGTGATTTTTTTTAAAAACCCCAAGCCACATCCCCTCCAAGATCCTAATTGGTTCTATCATTTCCATTCTCCTCGTATCCCTCGCAGCC
This sequence comes from Coprinopsis sp. MPI-PUGE-AT-0042, assembly GCA_020736565.1. Taxonomy (NCBI): domain Eukaryota; kingdom Fungi; phylum Basidiomycota; class Agaricomycetes; order Agaricales; family Psathyrellaceae; genus Coprinopsis; species Coprinopsis sp. MPI-PUGE-AT-0042. Next base: position 72,134 of record JAHBOF010000040.1, on the reverse strand, counting down.
GTCAATGCTGCACCTTTGGCCCCGCCTGTGGAGCGCCGTACAATCAACGGCGTAAGTGTAGCTGTCGAACCCCTCCTTGCACGCAACCTCGATTTTGTTGACAGGTAATGCATTTTCCAGGTGACGATTCACTAACGACTCAGCGAGAACATTGTGAAGACTGATAGATACCATTGCAGTAGCTCTGACCGAAGACCTGATTTATTACTTTTGTATTCCTACAGCCAACGCCTTTATCCTGCAATCATACAGCTAGGATGCTTATTTATTCTTGAGGTTTTCTTAAGCCGTGTCGGATTAGATTGCTATCAGTACGCCCATGCCTTCTCCGTGACCTCTGAGTATAAATTTGTTGTTCTCAGCGGCGTTGACGTTGAAGTCTCGAAACCTCTTCTGTTATTCGACGCGCTGATGGTGGATTTCTGTGGTGTAATAAATAAGCCTCTGGTGAACACAGAACCATACAAAGCCACACAGATGAGATGATGGACGCGTTGCACCGCGTTCATTAACCACAGACCCCTCCCATCGATCCCAGCAGCCAGCGATTGTAGAAATGTCGAACAACGACGAGAACAGAAATAGGCCAGCCCAAGGGTACCGGCCAACTGGTCCAACTCGTGTCGGCCGTATTGGAGACTGGAACAACAGCGGTGCCCCAGCTTCATCCAGGTAAGCGCCCGCTCTGGTATATCTTGCTGCAGAATCAAAACACTGAAACCTCGTTGAATAGTGGAGGCTCGTCTGGACGGCGAATTGCTACGCTTGGTGGCATGGGTGGCGGCGGCGGTGGCGGACCTTCTTCCCGTCGCTCTGATGACGACGACTCGGACGAAGAAGAGAAGAAGGAAGGCGAAACTTGGTTCTCTGGGGGTGAAAGGAGGTATGGTATGCATTTGTATCAAGTTGCCTGATAGGACTGACTGTTTCTGCAGTGGAATCAACGTGCAGAACCCCAATGCACCCGGCGCTGCTGGAAGTGCTGGTGGTTTGATTAGTGATATCTTCAGGCAAGCCACAGAGTAAGTTCAAACACACTTCTTTCTGGGTATAGTTCGCTAACTCGTACAACAGAAACAGCCGTGCACGTGCGGCTCGAGGAGAGGGTGCTCCAGCCCAGTCAACTCCGAGGTTTACGGGCGGTGGGTATACTCTTGGAAACGAAGAGGAGATGAGCAGGTATATTCCTGACGAGAACGCAGAGGACGATGAAGAGAACGTCCAGACACGCTTCATCACCTTTTGGAGGAACGGGTTCACCATTGCCGATGGGGAGCTTAGAGAATATGAAGAACCTGAGAACCGCGCGATCTTGGCTAGGATCATGCAAGGGTGAGTTTCGTCTCTTTACGTCCTGACACGACTTCTGATCGAGGAATTGCCTAGCGATGCTCCGATAGAGCTGTTGAACGTTGAACGAGATCAGCCTGTTGACTTGCAGATTGCGAATAAGAGGAACGAGGACTATACCCCACCTCCTCAGCCTGTCGCATTCAGAGGGTCGGGCAACCGACTTGGCGCACCCGTACCCGCCGTCGCAAGCTCAAGCTCTCAAGTTGGCCCTTCATCTTCTGCACCGGCCCAGCCCACGAGCCCCCCACGAACTGCATTCGAAGTTGACCAGACCCAACCGACCACCAACGTTCAGATCCGATTTGCCGATGGGTCCAAGATGGTGGCCAAGATGAACCTCACGCATACCGTTGGAGACATTCGTGGAATTATCAACGCGTACGTACTTTCTCCCTTTCTTGCGTGTTTCCTTACATGCTTTGAGCTGGAGGCTGATCGGCTTGGATAGATCGCAACCTGTCAGCGTTTTCCAGCCATACGCGATTTCAACCACCTTCCCGAACCGAACCCTCGACGATAACGATGTGACCATTGAGGCTGCCGGCCTGAAGAACAGCGTTGTTGTGCAGCGTTGGGTTGGCTGAGAGCACCCCTTTCGTGGAGTCCTTACCAGCCAAAGTTCTTCGTTTGAACCTACCATCTTTGCCAGGCAAGGCTCTAAAACGGGTGCTCGACGTGCTACGGGCACATGCGGGAGGATGGGTGTATGTCAAGTCTAGTACATATAATGAGAACCAAGAATACCAATTGTCCCATCATCAGACTCGTCATAGACCTTGAGGAGGACCTCATAGATCACGTATGAGTGCCGGAAGCACTGCCGCTGGAGCAGTTGGGGCCGGGGAGTAACAGCCTGCAGGATAGAAGCCAAAACAGCGGCATCGACGGTGCTAAGCGCATTGGCAGGTTTGAACTGTAGGAGAAGGTTTTTCTTTGCGTCTTCTTCACAGATGTATCTGAAGCGGTCGAGACCCCATGACTTCAAGGAAAAGCTGCTTTCTGCAAGGGAGCTAGACGAGTGATCCTTGGCTTTTTTGGGGGGGTGCTGGGTTGGGAGGGGCGATCGCAGGGAGGTGGAGGTATCTTTTCGGGGTATCAAGGAGACTTCAGTGTCGCGTTCCCGCTTTAAAGTGAGGTAGAATGGCAAACTGTCGCCAGGGACCATGATCCTGAGCACGATATACTCGTGTTTCGAAGCTTCCCTGTATCCCTCGTGCAGAGACACCATAGTGACATGGTGGTTGGAAATCCATTCAGGATCAACGGGTTGGATGGCGGCAGTGGTGATGTCGGCTCGAAGATAGGTATCGACAAGACGGCCGTCAGGGTCAGCTACAAGCCCTTCCCAGAGTGGGAGGGCAGCGAGACGAGATTGGAGGGCAGCTTCCGTCCTTTATGCACGATAAGTAGCAGATACAAGCGAGAGAACATGGCCGTAGGCCTTGGACAGCATGCTTCATTTGGTCTGCTTTCGTATAGGTTCGCGAGCTGGACCAACCAGTGAGAAACAAGCGCTGGCTCTGTTCCAAGCCCATCACCACCGCCACAGTGTCTCAAACACGGGCGCTTAAACTGAACATCACACGGTTGTCTAAGAGAACAGTACACCGCATATCCTCAGTGGCGCGGTCGACGGCTTCAACTTGAAGCTTGAAGATCAAAAGTTGTAGGCGTACAGGTCGTCGAACTTGTGCTTTCTGTCTAGTGTTTAAATGTAGACGGAAGGCCTTGCTTGAGCAATACACTTAAATAAGGGCTAATTTAGCTGCAGGTCTCACTGAAATTTATGATCAGAGTGATTGTGGATAGACTGAAGATCAGCAAAGGTCCCGTGCGAAGAGATTAAAACCTGAAAACGCGTACAGGTACAGAGTGGACGAGACGTTCAGCGGAGCCAGGCCAGGCGACGATATCATTGAGAACCTGGGTAACTCAACTGCCTGTGGCATCGGAAGTCCAACGGGACGAGAGGAGAGCCGCAATGCTCAATGGACTTCAGGAACTAGCTTTTTTGACAAAGGTCGCAGGTAATTTTGTTCTCGTTAACACCGCATATTTTGATATCAAACTACTTCTCCATGAGTCCCAACACAAGGTCTCTCACCCCGCCCTCCCAATCATCCCAACATACGCTCAGCACAGCGGTGTCACGGCCAACCCAGTCTGGTTTGGGGTCACCCCGCCTCTTTGGTGCAGGGGTATTGGAAGACACCTCGGGCCCCTCTCCAAGAAGCCCTCCCAAGTGCTTTGAGGCTGCTTCCTTTCCGGGAGGGAGCGCTCGATCCCAACGGAGCACGCCTTCGAGTTGGAAACCCATTCGTTGGGCGAGCTTGACAGAGGGTATGTTGCGCGCATTGGCTTTCCACACGACACGACGGAGACCCAAACCACCTGTTACTGGGCCATCTAGGGGAGTCGGGCCTTGCTCTGATGGTGTATCCAGAGCGTACTTCATCAACAGCCCCACAGCGTTTCTGGCGACATGGGTGCGCTGCCAGGGCGGGAAGATCATGACATACCCAATCTCGGTACAGAGGTTCAGAGCAGAGCTGTCAATGTAGGTGATAACGCCTGCGAGAGCGGGAGCGGGCGCTTGGGCTGGGTCAGATGGGACCTGGTCCTTGCTTGCGACGCCCGTGAGATCATAGATGGCAAAGAGGGTCCTGCCATGGTCTTTTCGCATCCCGTCCTCTACGAAAGCCTCTGCATCATCAAGGGAAGAGAAGGGGGTAACCGGAAGCCATGCCCAGACTTCGGGGTAGGAGGTGCAGAGGGCGTGAAAAGCATTCTGATGGGTTTCAGGCTGCGAAGAAAGCAAGTCAGCGAGTTAGTCAAGATGTCGTCCACAGACAAGAAAGGCGCACACCATGAACGGCACGATCCTGACACGCGAGGACTCGAGAAGAGAGGGAACTGGAAAGCAGAAGTTGAAGTTGTAAGGCTGCTCATTCGAGGGCTGTGACATGGTGCTCTCTCTTGGGGGAAGTCAGGGAATGCTTGGGCTAGGAATAAATGAAGGGAGGGGCATATTTAAGCACATTTCATCGACGACCGAGTCACCCATGCTGGTCCAAACGGATTGCGTTTTCCCATCGCGGAACGGAGACGGAATTGCGGAACGAGGATGCCGCATGAGGACTCCGATGTTGAATTTCGCAGAACGCCTGCGACGTCGAAAGTGCGTTCGCTCGGGAGATCCTTCTGCTGATGCGAGTCGGTTAGAGACGTTGCATGGGATGGTAAAAGAAGACGTGAGGCTAACGTGGTTAGCCAGTCTGTAGTCAAGGGGAAGATCTAAATGGAAACTCACAACAAAGTGCCCAACTTTACTTTGCCTGAAGGGCTCCAGAGGGTAAAAAAAAATCAAAAATCAAAAAATCAAAAGAAAAATCGTAAGGCTCGCTGCGATCATTCAGAAGTGCTCAGGGTTGAGCAATTCCTGCCCAAGCAACGAGAGCCTGCAGATCGGAGGCTGAGAAAGCCACACATGACTGGAAGAGCCATTCAGCAGAGCCAGGGCGACCGCATCACTCAAAAATCCGACTGCCTGTCCGACGGGGTAAGAGGAAAGCTGCGATCCCCAGTAGGCTTCAGGAGCCAGCTTATCTGACACCAGTCACAGGTAACATGGCTTCGTTAACAAAAGATTGCCACATATTTTAATGTCTACTTCTCCATGAGTCCCAACACAAGGTCTCTCACCCCGCCCTCCCAATCGTCCCAACATACGCTGAGAACAGCGGTGTCCCGGCCAACCCAATCTGGTTTAGGATCACCCTTCCTGGTCGGCGCAGGGGTGTCAGAAGACACCTTGGGGCCCTCTCCAAGCAGTCCCCCAAGATGATTCGAGGCAGCTTCCTTCCCGGGAGGCAATGCTCGATCCCAACGTAGCACGCCCTCGAGTTGGAATCCTAGTCGTTGTGCGATCTTGACAGAGGGTATGTTGCGTGCATTCGCCTTCCAAACGACTCGGCGAAGACCCAGGCCACCTGCCACTGTGCCTTCGGGAGGAGTAGAGGCCGTCTCTAATGGTACATCCAGCGCGTGCTTCATCAGCAGCCCAACTGCGTTTCTAGAGACGTGTGTACGCTGCCAGGGCGGAAAGATGATGACAGCCCCAATTTCGGCACAGAGGTTCAAAGCAGAGCTGTCGATATAAGCTATAACACCTGCGAAAGCGGGAGCAGGTGCTTTGGCTGGATCGGGTTGGGTCTGGTTTTTGCTTGCCACGCCTGTGAGGTCGTAGATGGCGAAGAGGGTCCTGCCGTTTTCTTTTCGCATCCAGTTTTCAACGAAAGTATCTATATCATCGAGGGAAGAGAAGGTGTTGAAGGGAAGCCAATCGAAGACCTCGGGGAAGGAGGTGCAGAGAGCGTGAAAGGCATTCCGGTGAGTTGCGGGCTGCGAATAAAGGAAATTAGCAAGGTAGCCCAGACAAGACATGATAAGTTTCATAGATACTTACAATAAACGGGACGAGCATGACACGCGAAGACTCGAGAAGGGGCGGAACAGGAAAACAGAAATTGAAGTCATAGGGTTGCTCGGACATTGTGCTCTCTTGGTGGAAGCAAAGGGGCACACGGGGTAGAAGCAGATGAAAGAAGAGGTATATTTATGCTCACTGCATTGATGACCGAGTCACCCATGCTGATCAAGAGAGATTGTGGCGGAACAGGTACGGAATTGCGGAACGAGGATGCCGCGCGGAGAGCTCCAGTGTTCTCGGATTTCGCGAGTGGATGTCTTCTTCAGCTCTCGCCCCAGCCACATCCCGCTGTTCACAATATGGTCTTCATTGTTCCATTACGACCGTCCGAGAGGAAGGAGGGCATAGGCGGTAACGCAGGTATAGAGGGTAACGGGGGAACTGCCTGACCCTCGTTTGGCAAAGGAGGTGGTGGACTGAACAGCGCTTTCGAGCCTTTTGAGCCCTGACTCCCAGTGCGCCTATGGGTTCGCTTCGCAACAGGCTTTTGAGAGCTCCTCTCTTGCTGTGCGGATACAACTAGCTTGACATCTTCAGCTTCCAACGACACAAGTTTGGTGTTGGTGATTGGTGCAGATATCCTAAACTCGCCAAGCGATGGCGATGAGGTGGTTCGTTTGTGGCCTTTAGGTCTGAGTCCAAAAGAAGAAGGTGGGTGGAAGGATTTTCGTCCGTGTGGGGGTTGGCTATCGTTGGCATTAATGGAGGTTTGGGAAGGGTTGGGCACAGTGAGTTGAGTAGCGAGTGAGGGTGTTGAATGCGATGCATCCGCGAGCGAATTTGAAGCCGTACTTGATTTTGACAATGGAAAGAGAGGCATCGATGAGCGCAGACTACGCATCCGGTGAATCCCCGCGGTTTCGCTTAGCTGTTCGTCCTTTGCTGTAGGTAGGTTCCCTGCCAGCTTCTCCGGAGTATCGTCATGCAGTGAAGGTACGTCAGGAATGTCGAGGGTTATTGGTGAGAAGGATAAGGCTGGTAATGCGCTCTCCAGTTCATGCCCGGTTGCACCATTCGACTGGGAGACTGCGGCCAGCGTCTTCCGGTTCCTTTTCAGCGATTTGGGATCAATTGAGAGGCGGGAGAAGAGGGTGTTCATCATGGTGGCTCGACGTTGGGCGTCTGGCTGTGCTGGAGCAGGTTTATTATGGCTTGCGTTACTGAACTGTACGCGGGTTGACGTTTCGCGGCGAGCATCGGGTAGCTGGAGGATAGGCGCAGGTAGGGCTTGAGAGCCCCTAGTCTCTTGTTCGCCACTTGGTGCACCATGTTCTTCATCCTCCTCATCCCACGAATCTGAGCCAGAAGCATCCTGGGTGGCCCTTGGGAGTCTTGAGCTTTCGCTCTCCCGGGCAGGAGATGTTGACGCCTTAACCCCAGGAGACGGGATATGAAGGAGTCGCGGGGCCCTTGCGCGAGCGGGGTTTGAGTTGGGCGAGAGGGCGTACTTCCTCGCGCCCACCGGCGAATGCGGTGTTCGAGGTGTGCGTGGCGGCTTGAGTAGCCGGCTGGTGACACCCCCTCCTGACACGCGATGATGCCCTGCTGGGACACCAGAAAACGCGACGAGCCCTCGTCTTGGTACTCTTGCCCTTCAGCTTCTGTCGTGAATATCGAGAAATAGCCGAAGAGGAAGGAGGAGAGATGATTAGTTGAGAGATGGGACGAGGTTCGGGGCAAACCCATGGTTAGTTTGTGGTTGATAGAAGGGATGGTCGGCGAGGGGAGTGCGAATGAGAGGTATTGGCCGTGTTCTTCGTCAGGCACCAGCACATTCCCGTTCGCTTCCTCAGGGGAGAGCATGCCCATACCCCCCACAAGCTCCCACTCCAGGGCTGAGGAGGGAGATAAGGCCATTGCGTAACGTCTTGCATCGTTGTCCCTGGATCTCGCATTCGGAGATCTGGAGTGGAGGCCTCGCCGACGCGTAGGGATGGTGGTCGTCAGCCGATGGGCCGTCCAGTGATGGGTCAAGGGTGAGCGAGGTTATTGGAGGAATAGAAGGCGCCTGAGGAAGAGGGGGCACTTCGAGGGTAGGGCGACGAGCCCCTAGCAATCGTGCGTGCACAGACGTACGCCGGGGTGGATTTGCGGCTGTCCCGGGGCCCTGTGAGGACTGAGATGGCTGAGCAGGGGCTCCCATCCCCGCCATAGAGAAGGACAACCATTGACGAGGAAAGATCCTTTCGTCTTCGTCTATTTCAGAGGAGCTTGGTGCAGGAGGGAGAGCTTTGGTCGTCCTCGAGTCTGGGAAGGAAGAAGTGGGCGTCTGAGCTCCTTCGTCCTCACCCTCTTCAATCTTTGTGGCGTCTAAATCGTGTGATGAGCTGGAATAGAACGAGTCCTGGCTGTAGGCACTAGCAACGGACAGAGCAGCGGTTATTGCTCCCATGTTGACCTTATCCGAGTCTTCCGTGACCGACCATATCGTTGATCCCGGTGTTTTTTGACTCTGGCCGTTCAGGGTCAACGCTGGAAAGCTGTGGAAGCCAGTGTTATTGAGTATCAATAGCCTTTCAAACATTTATCAAGTTTACCTGGTCGTATGATTCAGCATCTCCCAGTTCTGTTTGCACACGGAACAGAAGACTGCGCTGCGAGACAAGAGGGGCCAAGGTGATGCTCAGCGAGAGACGCTCAGCACGAGGTCGGATAAGGCGTCGAGCTGGATTTGTCGGGACATTCTCTGCAAATGTAACGGTTCTAGGACGTGCTTGTGGCAAAGAGTATATGGGTATAGACATGATAGAGGGTATATCCAACGCCCAGCGTCGTGGCAAGAGGAAAGAAACGAAGCCATCACAGATTTGATCACAACTGTGAGAGCACCCAGGGCGCGTGGAGAGAATTCTCAGAGAGAATTGATGGGAGAATGACAACAGCCTCCCTTTCGGTAAGAGGACCCCTATTGGTACCTCACGAGCAAAGAAAATGCTGAAGCTCTCCTCTCGTATACTATTGCATAGTGATATTAAACCAAAGACTGCTAGATCCAACGCCGCGGTAGCCCCTATGGGTCCTGTCTGAATCGGAGCTCTGCAAAATTCGCGGTTTGGGACAAGAGAACGGAATGCCCTATTGTGGTGTTCAAGTTGACTGTAGGGTCCTTGAATATGAGTGAATTCGGAAATTTGGGCCACTTTTTAGGGGCTCATAAGTCTCCCTTGAGCATTAAAACTGTCCTTAAAAAATTTCACAAGAAATGCAATCTTTGTATTCGTCGATTTTTGCGCCAATCCAACCATCAACGACGCCTTCTCCCCCATGTTCGGGGATTCTTGAATAATGCCATATTTTTTTGGCTCAGCTACAAACCCTTCCTCAATTAAATAAGGAGTATTCCCATTGCGAAAAAATAACATGGTAACGCTCAATGCCGGGATGTACACACAGGGGCCAATGTTCCTTTTCTACTAAGAAAGCTTCTTTTGAGGTGTTTATTCTTTGGAAAAACGGTACACCATAGCATGGGGCCAGCATACACTGGCAGAGTGTTAACCATTACGACATTTAGTTGAGCCTAGAGTCCTTACATTGTAACATCCTCTATTACAGTACAGTTAGGGGCAACCACAAGTACCAAACGGGACGAACAGCCGGGATCCGGAGGGCCAAGGATTCTCCTGCGAGAATTCTCGCCCCGCGGCCTGGGACTTCTGACAACTGTGATGAGAATGGCATTCCGACAGCCCGGATCTGCACTGGGCGCTTAGCGCTTAGCTTTGCCGTCATCGCCGAACGTGATGTCTCAAATTATGGACAACGGTTTAACGTTTAAGCGCTGAAAGATCGCTATCCCATATATTCGCCACACTCCAATTCCGCATCATATATACCGAATTTAAATTCAAGGTGAGAGGTTTGGCCTGCAATGAGACCTCAAATTTCGTTCTCTTCTACATGCAACTACGATGGGATTTGTTCGACCAAATCTACCCAAGGCCCTCCACTTCTATCTCTATGCCGTCTCACCCAGGTACCGCAGATACATGAGAGTTCTCGCTCTCCAATCTCGGCACGACGCACCCAAACCTTCGTACTTCGAAGGGACACTCGCAGGCCCTTTTTGTCGTGACGTCAAGACCTACACCAAGCCGACATTTACTGTGCCACTGATCAATCCGTCGACCTTAAATGGGCAGAACGACGCCGGGTGACGAAGATTTCGTTTCATAAAGAGCCTGGAAAGGCGTGTCGAGAGTATGTTGTGCTTCAGTGTTTCTTTCCTGGTGACGATGCCCCGTTTTACATCAGGGTCGGACGTATTTCTGAGCCCAAGAGAGTGTTGACAGGTGAAGATGATGGATATCGCCGCTTGGATTTGTTTCACTTTGTGCTGGAGGAGGATGCAGCAAAAGGCAGACTGGTGCAGTTCGAGCCTCGCAAACCGCCTAGCATTCTCGATATTGCTGTCCTGGCCTGCGTCGTTCATGCCGCCAGACCTCAAGAGCAGCTCGTTGAACGCCAGTGCTTGTGGTATGCATATATGGTGTACGAGATCTTGCTGAAGGTTTTCGGGGCACAGAGGCCCCCTGAGGAGCATGTCGTCCTGGTCGAATCGACTGACAAGGATGACAAGCATGGTAGAATGCAGTCCAAGCACAAACCAAGAAGATGCATCGCTTCTGTCGTAAACCCATCCGAACTTCTGAAAGACCGCTCTTTACTCGAAAAGAAATTCGAGGCTGACGTGGCCATGGCGAGAGACGGGGTGTGTTTCGTTCTTTCAAAAGTCTTCGATGGTTAATATTCAATGGCTTCTCGAGGGTGAAGCAACGCATCAAGACTCAAATCGAGCACAGTGAAATTATCGAAAACTTCCGGTTGCGCAAGGCAATGCATGAGAAGGAAATGCAGAGGTTAAATGAGGAAGGCCAAAGAAAAGACAAGGCTTTGGAGGAGATGACTAAGGAGTCGAAGAGGTTGGATGAGAGGATAACAATGGGAAATAGAGAGCTGGAGGAGATGGATATGAAGCTGAAGGAGATGGACAAGGAGATACAGAGGCTGAGAGACGAACGGAGGTTGCGCGATAGACCTGCACTGGCCGAATGAAAGAGGAAAGAAAGCAAACGAAGGGGTAGAAAGATAGATGCAATAATTGATGGATACTGGGCAACAAATATAATCTCGGCCCCCAGAATGAAGCTCATCCTGGAGTTTTCTTGGTGTGTACTTTTCATGGACTCCAACATAGCATTGCATGCTCAGTGTGTGAGGAGAGTGAAATAGAAAGCCTGATTGGCGGCGTGAAGCAATCATACAGAGTGTCAACGTTGACTAGAGTGTCCTTTCAACACTTTGACCTCCTCCCCGCTCGACAGGTCCCAAATCCGGACAGAATTGTCACTTTAGTCAGAGGAGCTCTCTGCCAGAGGTTACAGTAGACCGAGGCAGCCAGAGACATTATTCAGTCTGCCTTTCCTGAGAAGTCCCTGGGTTTTGGAGCTTCAGCAACTCGATCAAAAGACCTTTGAAGCTTGAGTAGATGGTCGGTCAGAAGAGAATCACATCACCACCTTCGTCGCCATGCATTGACCTGGGGTTCTATGAAATTGCTCTTGCTTCGCGTCCTCGCACTCATCTCAAACCGTCACCAAAGCCGCCTTTTGGCGTTGGCCCCACCTCGGAATAGATAACTACTATTGCTCTCACAGCCCTCTTGGAACTTAGGATCCGAGGGACCGCTAAATTGACGGCGAAGCTGGAACCCTTCTCGAACACAGTCCATCTGCCTCTCAGCGAGTGTCTTCGCCGCTCCGTTTGTTATGTACTTGCCGCATCCAAGTCCGGATCGATGATATATCACAAGGACTTGTTAACGCGCATCATTTCTCTACTATAATTGTTGCATGACTAGTGAGCGATACTAAAGGACACTACATGTACAGTATACATAATGTATTACAAACCTACAGGGACTTTGGCGTGTAACACTCAGCCCATCTGTCGCCTACTTTTGCTTTCGATAAGTCGAGTTTGGGGACCATTGTCGAAGGGATTGTAAGAAGATTGGAGTCGTCGGTTAGATTGGCCAAAAGTGGGACAAACATAAGGTGGGCTGAGGGGTTGGATGGAGAAAGGAGCCAACCGGTGTTGTTCCCTTCCTGGCTTTTTTGCCGGAGGAACCGAGCTTGGGTGTGTTCTGGTCGGCAGTCCCAGAGTCGGATAGAGCAGTCGCTCGATGCCGAGACAATCCGGGTTCCATCGGGAGAGAATGACACCGAATATACCGCGTCGGCATGTCCTTCAAACGTTTTGACCACCTCCCCACTCGACAGGTCCCACACCTGGATGGTGTAGTCATTTGAGGCGGAGACAACCAGGGCGCCGTCAGGCGAGAAGGCCACTGAAGTGACGTTGTTGACATGGCCTTCAAAGGTCTTTGTCCCCTCCCCACTCAACAAGTCCCAAACCCGGACAGAGTAATCATCTGAGCCGGAGACAACTAGGATGCCATCAGGAGAGAAGGCCACTGAGTTGACCCCCTCAGTGTGGCCTTCAAAGGTCTTGACCTCCTGCCCAGTCGACAGATCCCAAACCCGAACGGATTGGTCCCATGAACCGGACGCAATGAGGGTACCGTCGGGAGAGAACACCACTGATTTGACCTCATTGGTGTGGCCATGAAAGGTCGTCACCTCCTACCCACGCGACAGGTCCCACACCCGAACAGATCCATCATCTGAGCCCGAGAGGACTAAGGTGTTGTCGGGGGAGAAGACCGCTGAGTTGACCTCCTTGCTGTGGCCTTCGAAGGTCATCACCTTCTCCCCAGTCGACAAGTCCCAAACCTGGATGGAATTATCTTCAGAGCCTGAGACAATCCGGGTGCCATCTGGAGAGAAGGCCACTGAATAGATATCTGATGTATGGCCTCGAAGGGTCTTGACGTTCTCCCCTGTGGACAGGTCCCAAACCCGGACAAATGCATTGGACGAGCTGTCAATAAGTGAGCCAGACGCAGCCAGGGTACCGTCAGGAGAGAATGCTACTGAGGAGATCTCCTCGGTTTGGCCCCTTGAGGCTATTGCCTCTTCCCCTGCCAACATATCCCACACACGCACAGATTGGTCATCTGAGCCTGACACAACCTGAGAGCCATTGGGAGAAAAGGCCACTGAAAGCACCGGGTCGACGTGGCCTTCAAAGGTATTTACCTCCTCCCCACTTGACAGGTTCCAAACCCGAACAGAGTAATCCTCCGAGCCGGAGACCACTAGGGTGCCGTCGGGCGAGAAGGCCACCGACGTAACGGCATTGGTATGGCCTTCAAAGGTGTTTACCTCCTCCCCGCTCGACAGGTCCCAAACCCGGACATAGCCATCATTTGAGCCGGAGACAACTAGGGTACCGTCGGAAGAGAAGGCCACTGAGTTGACCTCCTCAGTGTCCCCTTGGAAGGTCTTGACCTCTTCCCCAGTCGATAGATCCCAGACCCGAACGGATTGGTCGTTTGAGCCTGAGACAACCTGAGTGCCATCAGGAGAAAACGCCACTGAGTTAACCTCCTCGGTGTGTCCGTCAAAGGTCTGAACCTGCTCCCCCGCCGACAGGTCCCAAACCCGAACAGAGTAGTCGTCTGAGCCGGAGACGACCCGGGTACCGTTAGGAGAGAAGGCCACGGAAGAGACCTCCTCAGTGTGACCTTGGAAGGTCTTTACCTCCTCCCCAGTTGTCAGGTCCCAAACCCGGACAAAACCTTTGTCGGAGCCTGAGACAACATGGGCACCAGCGGGAGAAAAGGCCACTGAGTTGACTAACTCGTCGTGACCTCTGATGCTCTTCACCATGTCCCCTGTCAACAGATCCAGTATGTGGAGTCCCGTGGATAATGCAAGTACGGCAGTAACGCCATCTGGAGCGAATGCAACTGCAGTCACCTCTCTCTCAGCCACGAAGGACGAAAGGACTGCCTGAACTCCAGTTGCATTGACGAACTCAGGGATACCTGAAAATGTTTGCCTCCACTGCTGAAGGAGTGCTGGGTTCCGGGGAAATGTGGCAAGGGATGAAATATAAAGGTGAGGCGTTGACGACGCAGCTCCGCTTGTATTGTGATGGATCGCGAAGGCCGCTGCATCAACCAACTCCTTTGCCAACTCCGGAGGTTCCTTGATTGGATGTTAGCGTTGAAACGAACTAGCAATCAAGTAGCGCACACCTTGGCTCTGGCAACCCAGTCCTGAGCATCACGAAGTATCGCCTGGCAACGTGCACGATACCCCAAAAGGTTCATGGCCTCGAGCCAGAACAGGAATCGCAGATGGAGGAAATCATGGAGAGCGAGAGGGAGATCATTATCTTGAGCAAAGGGTGTCAGGACCAAGTGGCTAGCCCAGCTTCTACAGGCATATTGCAGGGTGCCTGAGATGTTGGTGTTGATGGCACTCGCAAGCGTTTCGCTCTCGCGATCCAGGTGGTAAGAGCTTGGAATGTCGGCAATATTGAACCGCAGCTGCTTGTACATAGCCTTGAAGCAGCCTTCTGCAAGGTGACGGTGTCGTTGGTCTTGGTCGCAAAAGAACTTTTGCGAGCGGGATTTGGTGAAAATGAAGTCGGGGAACGACTTGTGGAACCACATCACTTGACCACCTTTGCTATAGAGGACAGCATGCAATCGGTGAAGGATCCCGTTTGCAGCACCTGGCTCGAGTGCTTCCTTCCCCTCACCCTGGGTCTCATTGAGGATTTCAACAGCGATGGATGTCGACGTTCGTTCAATGGTGCAAAGGAAGGTGTGCAGGATGGAGAGGCAATCTTGGAACATGTCAGGATCGTCCCGGTCTCGCGGATCCACCAGAGACGTCTCCAGGATCTGGAGATAAAGGTTGTCGAGGGTTGCTGTCGCACCGCGAGAGGGTCGTTGGGAAGGGGAAGTAGAAGCTAGGAGCCGTTTCAAAAGGACCCTTTGCTCGTCAAGGTCACGTCCCTTGACATATTCCACTACCGTTGTGGCGTAAATGAATAATCCCGCAGCATCAGTGACGAGCTGTTCCTCTGCACCTCGGTAGCGCACTGGGAAAGGCTCTCGTCAAGGAAGAGCTTAATATCGGCGTTGGACTCTGCGATGGGCACCTCCTCGAGCCTGCAGACCTGTTTGTTCGGAAAAGATTCGATTCGTTGAACCAGAGTGGGGTCTAGTCGGCTAGTGACAAAGAACTTGAGTCCTGCTAGATCCTCCTGATCTACAACCTCGAACAGCGTGCTCAGGAACTCTTGTCCGCCTGTTCCCTCCAATTCGTCCAGAGCGTCAATGGGTATAACGTAACATGGTTCGTTCTCCGCGAGCCGTTCTGGTGCAGACTCCCTCCACGGTTCGACAAGGAGGCCCATCAGCTGGGACCTTGGACCGTGATTGATGGTTTCGAACCTTCCGCAATCCTTCAATGCGTTTCGGAATGCCTTGGACTTGATTGCAAGTTGGTGGGAGATTGTGCGGACGATGGTGGATGCGGATCTCGTGTCGAGAAACTGGCGGGAACAGAAGAAGCTCCCGCCCAGGATGGTCTGGGTGTTTGCGTCGCGAACAAGGGATTCGAAATACTGGCAGATGGTGTAGGCGATTGTGCTTTTGCCTGCGCCCGCTTGCCCTGAGAGCCAGTATACTCTCTCGCTTCCAGGGAATGTGTCCATGGCCCAGCGAATAATGGCCTCGAGGATCCTGATGCGAGTACCAGGGGTGCAGCAACCCCGGCGCAGTGCCAGCTCGTCGCTGCCGCTGGGGTAGTACATGTACTCTGCCTTGGCAGATATTTTGAGTCGTTCGGCCAGATGCGCCTGGAGGAAGGGGTGAGGTACACTCAGAATGGAGGAAGGAACAACATACCATGAAATCGGCGTTCTCAGATATCATCGTCACCACCCCTAGATTCATATCTTGCATGAGATCCACCGCATCGTGGTGATTGATGCAGCTCTTACCATAGTTCACTCCCGACAGTACATTGCCTGCGCTGCTGATGTTATTCACTGTACCATAATCCTGGGGTAAAGGTGGACCCTGGGCTGAAAAGACGAACGCTCGTCGTCACTCTCTGTCATGCAACAGGAAAGGAAAGCCTTACCGATACTCTCATGAAGAGAAGAAGGGGCCGAAGAGCTTGCCTGAAGAGGGGCAGGTACCGCTAGCAGGTGATCTGCGTGCACTGAGTATCATCCTTCGTGTCAAAGCTAGAAGCGTACTGTTTTGAAGGGATGATACGCCCGCTTCGCTTTGGCTCGTCCTCACAGAAGATGTTTCTGTTTTGGAAAATGAGGGAAGAGCGAAGTTAGCGCAGGTTGGTTGGAGCTTGCACTCAGCCCCGATATAACTGACCGATCGATTCTCGCCTTGCAGTCCCTTCGCGTGGTGTATTACTGTCTTGAGATGTTGTCAGTTGGCTGATTGAACGACTCTTGAAAAGCCGCTTCAATCGCTTTCTAATGCCCTCATGAGGGCGTTCTGTAGACATCGTGCGTGCTGAGGGTGCAGGACTGGAACAAGGGCCAATCTGATCAAGATCATCGCGGGTGGCCCAAAGTGGACCGGGAGAATGGTGGTTTGCTCACGGTGGCACTGATGGAAGGTCTATTCATAGCCCACCTTCTATTGTCGGGTCCTCCATGTTCTTGCAAGTAGGATAACGACAGCGGCTCGACCACACGAGAGTCCATAAACTGGGTTCATTAATAATCTTGACAGGCATTCCAACCCCTTGTACACCTACATACTCCCAATCCCATGCACTACAGCGACGATGGCACCCTTGTCTTGCACACCATCTATGGATTCGTAGCAGGTCACGGAGTCGCGATTCACGGAGGTAGTAGAATGGATAGAGGAGGGCAGGCGTTGGTTGAAGGATGTTCCTGATTTGACGGTCTGTACGAGGGAGGTTTTGGTGAGCTCACCAAGAAGAAGAAGACGGGGAAGAAGGGAGGGCTTACGATGACTATTGGGTCTTCCATTCGAGGAGTTAGGCGGGTTAGGCACAGAGACGATCGCCTCCGAGGGTTTTATCGTCCAAGTAAGCCCTGGCAAACCTATCGTTCACCACAGGCACTCGCTCGTCCATTCCCAAACTATGGCTTAACCAATTGGCAAGAAGCATCCTGTGACACTGCTCTATCCAAGATCTCCGCGTCCTTGAAGGTTTCGAGAGATCCATGCAAGGAATTTGTGGCGTTCAAGATCGATGTACACCAAGGCTGATGGACGTCGTTTTGCGTTTCACGAACCAGCGAGTTGGTCGAGCATGCAGCTGGGGCGACCTGGCCAGAGCCATAACGGGCAAGGTATATTCGGTATCGGAGGCGTAGTTGGAGTGTTTGCAGCCCGCGTCGATCTCCTTGTCGCCTTTGGATTGGCTGAGCGCCGCAGCTGAAATGGTCAGAGAACGACTAGACCTCAGGCGAGGGCTTTGTCGTTGAAGCAGGTAGTGGAGGGTGCTAGCGCGGATGGAAGCAGCGACGATGGGTCAGCAAGCTGTTTGCGCACTACCCTCTCACTTGCAGGGGGGAAACAGCATGACTTTTGCTTCGCTGTTGTACTGACGGGCCATGCAATGGGAAACATCAGGATTCCATCGCTTTGATGAGGTTGTATTTGGTCTTTGACGGCTGTACTGAGGACCCACATGGCGGTTTCTTGCACCCTGGAACAGATGGCGTTGGCCAGAAGATGAGTGAAATCTCGTAGGCTATTTTATGTGGGATGGTTGGTGAGGATGGTTGGTGGAAAGCGAGAAGGAGCAAGAGCTCCAATTTTGTTGTCCGAGTTAATTGGGCCGTTGGAGGATCCTGTCGGTATTGGTGAAATGGGGTGAGGTGAAGAGGGAGAGGAGAGGGTCCTTGGGAGGGCGCAGATGGGGTTGGAGAGATGTTGACGGAGGAAAGATGTCCCGATTTTGGGATGCTACGGATAGGCCATGAGGATGCGGAGTGAGATGGAATCGGTAGACAGGAAAATCTTTGAATGGTTGTTGAATGGATCAATCATGATCCCGTCTGCAGAGAGCACAGACTGAACTCGCCATGCCACCGCTTCAGCAATTGCACAATCGAGGGGTGATATCTAGACATTCATCGATGCCTTCGTGAGGGAGTGGGAGGCACAGCGGTAGTAGCCGCAACCGGGCTGAAGGCGGAGACGGCTTTGAGGGCGAGAAGAATGCTTGTAGGGAGCTTGTGGCCATTGCTTGTGGCCCAGAAGGAGGGCGATGGCAAACTATCCGACTGGTTTCGGATGCTAGCCAGATCCTCCAACACAAACCAAGGCTTTGGTGTGCCTCTCCCTCCCTCCCTATGTCCCTCGAGGCGATCCAAGATCCCCTTCAAAGGCTGTGGTGGCTGAACCTTGACCTAGCCGCCTGGGCATGAATGTGGGTCGACGGGTTCCGTGGCTGTCGAAGCAGGCCAAGTACCCGTACCAAAGGACGTGGGCCTCAAGCCGGCGCGAAGTGCGGGTCATTAACGTGAACGTTTGTCCGAACTAACAAGTGGAAGGAAGGTGGGGAGGACGATGGGACCAACCTAGTTGCGCGGCAGACAAGGACTTTGAGCTGCTGGAACAAGGCTTTGGATGGGAGAGTGAGGTGGCTGATATGTAGGACCTTCAATTTGGTGTGCTGCCTCTTGTTTCTAGTCGGATGCAATTCTGCGCCTATATGATTCTCGCCAAACACTCCTATGCGTCCCATGATTGCAACGCCTGCGGAGACAAGCCCGCCAAATGGTTGGCCATTTCGTTAATGATTTGCCCCAAGTCTTCACGAACGCCTGTCGATGTCCCGTCCCTCAGTGCGACAGCACTACAGGTTCCAGCCCTGCCGTTTGTGAGGAAGGACACGAGGGGTAGGCATGCGGGATCTCGTAGCCGGCGAGAGCTGGTGATGGAGGCTATGTCTCTGCCGAGAGGCAGACGGTGGGTGGATGGAGTTGCATTCGTAGAATGTAGCCTGTGAGACGTCAGACGAAGGGGGTTGTCGAGGAAGGAAAGAGGGAAAGGTGGACGTGGATGGGGTCGCGTTTGTTTGTTTTGCTAGACCTTGCGCCTGAGCACGCTTGATGCTGTTCCTGGTGCTGAGCTGAGCGCAAGCTGGCATTTCGGGCGAGCATCTGACCCATGCGTTCCATGTGTTCTGGTGTGCACTGGATGCCCATAGCCTTGGCTGAGGTATTCTTCACTATCTAGATAGAGCCTCTACTGAAAAGATAGTGTTAGTGTGTACTTGATCGGCATTCAGGAAATCATCAACTACCTGGCCATGCGCCTCTTGCTCCTCCCATTCAGTTTGCATGCGGAAGGGAAGACTGCGCTACAAACCAAGAGGGCGCCGGAGATGTTGAGCAATCGATGCTCAGCGCGAGTCCAGATATGACGTCGGGTCGAAGCATTGGCTGTCTTAGAACGAGCATGAGACGAAGAATAGAGGGGTATAGGCACTGTAGAGGGTGAGCATGTTCAACGCCAAGCATAGCAAGAGGAAAGAACGAAACCATCAAGAATTGATCGTCATACGAGGAGATTGAGGTGCTTTGGTGAGATGAGATAAGATAAGATGGGCCAAGCGAATTATCCGATTTTACAATGCACCACCAACTCAGACACCGGCCCTTTTGAAGCGCTTCAGGGTTTCTACTTTCCGAACACTAGCAATGGTCCATGGAATCCCACTTCGCTCGACATTCGACTCAGCTCCCCAGTCACCTCACACGAGACCAGGAATATTTGCTGCACCGGGCCACTTCCGTCAGACAACTCCTGACCTTGTTCTCGGAGCAGTGTCCTCCTGCGCTTTGGTGCACTATCACAAGGTCTACTCACCAACTTACTCAAGCATCTCGCCTTCAGCATACACCACCCGTTGCTGGAACACACTCAAATCCCTCAACACCTCATTCTTCCCGCGTTCGAGCCCATCCAAGTCTGCCACGCTGCCTCGATGAATGCCAGGGATAGTCGCCAGGAACGCTTCGCCTTTGGGTTCTCTCTGTAGACCATCGTGGGTCACGCCATCTTGTTCTCAGTGCAGGCTTCAAACCCCAGAGTCGGCACATGCGCATTGAAGATGTTGGCACCTTCTCCAACAATGGTGCGTTTCTCCCTCGCCTCAGCCATTCCATTCACCTCATCGCGTGTGGGAGATTAGCTACTAATCGACGGCCCAAACATCCCAAGTTGAAGAGCACTCCAGACCATCGAAGCCAAGGCTGTAAATCCCCTAGCCAACTATGCAGAGGATATGAGCGCTATCTTGGATTCCCAATACATTCGAGGGTACGCAAGTATTCGGGAGAACGTCAAGACCAGGAGACGCAGAGCCTACTAATGAATTGGCTGGGACACAGTTGAGGTATGTACTTCACTCCTTTTGAGTGAGTGTTGTAATGCTCGCATTCACTCTTTTTCAGATCGTCACCTTCGTTATCACGCGTTCCTTGCGATATCTCTTGCTTTGCGTCTCTGCGTCCATTGCTAGCTGTCGAAGGTGCCGCCTGAGCATAGACGACTACTGCTCTCACATCATCTTGGAGGCTAGGATTTCAATGGATGGAATGGCGACGAGTTTAGATTCCTTCTCGGATGACGGCGGTGCAAAAGTGCTAGCAACGACGAGCTGCTTTAGCTCGTTGTATATCAAAAACTTTTGGGCACCTCACAGTGCTTCCATTCTCCTTTCCCACTGCTCACGGTGTACGTATTATACTGCTGCCCAATCGATGCCTATAACCTTCCTACATCTACCTGCTAAACAAGCACTTGCTTTCCACCCTCGTTGGGGTATTCCGACTGGCTCTCTACTTGACCTACTTTTGAATTCAAACCATTGGTCGTGGTCCTGCGTGGTCCACATGAACCTTTCAATCAACTATTGATCTGCCTTGCACCTCAAAGCCTTTCGTGAAGCTACTAGCATAAAACTTTGCTGTCTCTCGCCGCCTTGGTCTGCAAGGGTCCTGTACGTGACACATCCAGGCCTCTCATCGAAATGGGCGGAACATCTATGGTGCATCATAAGGACCTGTTGGATTGCAGTATGTGTTTATTACAATATTACATAATCAATGAGAGGGCATCAAGGACACTACAGTACTACTAGTAGAGAACATAAGTCTAATTTGTACTACATTGACCCGGGCGTGTAACATTCAGTCCATTGTTCGCCTAACTTCGCACTCGATAGGTCGAATTTAGAGACCATTGTCGAGGGGATTGTGAGTATATTGGAGTCGTCGGGTAGATCGGCTGACAGTGGAACAAACATGAGGTAGGTTGAGGGGTTGGATGGAGAAAGCAGCCAGCCGGTATGGTTGCCATCCAAGCCCTTCTGCCGGACGTACTGAGGTTGGGAGGGTTCTCGCGGGCAGTGCCAGACACGGATAGATTTGTCGCGAGAGCCAGATACAGCTTGGGTGCCATCCGGAGAGAAGATGACAGAGCTGACACCCCCTGTGTGGCCTTCAAAGGTCTTCACCTCCTCCCCGTGTAATACGTCCCAGATCCGGACAGATCTGTCAAATGAGCCAGAGATGATCTGGGTGCCATCCGGGGAAAATGCCACTGAATGGACCCTGCTGGTATGGCCTTCAAGTATCTTTACCTGCTCCCCACTCAACAGGTCCCAGATCCGGACAGAGTTGTCATAGGACCCGGAGACAACCTGGGTGCTGTCAGGAGAGAAGGCTACCGACATAACCAGGCTGGTGTGCCCATTGAAGGTCTTCACCTCCTGCCCGCCTGACAGGTTCCAAACCCTGACAGAGTTGTCGTCAGAGCCCGAGACAACCTGGGTACCATCAGGAGAGAAGGCCACTGAGTTGACTTCATCAGTGTGTTCATTGAACCTCTTCACTTCCTCACCACTTGACACATCCCAAACCCGTATGGAGCTGTCACTTGAGCCGGAGACAACCTGGGTGCTGTCAGGAGAGAAGGCCACTGAGCAGACCCCACTGGTATGGCCTTCAAGAATCTTAACCTGCTCCTCACTTGACACATCCCAAATCCGTACAGACCAGTCTTGTGAGCCTGAGACGACCTGGTTGCCGTCAGGAGAGAAGGCCACTGACATTACCCGGTGAGAGTGGCCTTGGAAAGTCTTCACCTCCTCCCCTGTAGACATGTCCCAAACTTGTATGGAGCTGCCATTTGAGCCAGAGACAACCTGTGTGCCATTGGGAGAGACAGCCACTGAGTTGACTTGATTGGTGTAGCCATTGCGGGCCTTCACCTCCTCCCTGCCTGACAGGTTCCACACCTGGATAGATTTGTCATCTGAGCCCGAGACAACCTGGGTGCCATCCGGAGTGAAGGCTACCGAGTTGACTTCATCGCTGTGGCTGCTGAAAGCCTTCACCTCCTCACTGCTTGATACATCCCAAACTCGTATGGAGCTGTCCCTTGAGCCTGAGACGACCCGGGTGCTATCGGGAGAGAAAGCCACTGAAAGGACCCCACCGGTATGGCCTTCAAGGATCTTAACCTCCCCACTCGACAGGTCCCAAACCCGGACAGAGTTGTCATGGGACCCAGAGACGACCTGGGTGCCATTGGGAGAGAAGGCAACCGACATGACATAGCCAGTGTGGCCATTAAAGTTCTTCACCTCCTTCCCACTTGACATGTCCCAAACCCGGACAGATTTGTCATCTGAGCCCGAGACAACCTGGGTGCCGTCTGGAGAGAAGAACACTGAGCGCACCCAGTCAGTGTGGCCATTGAAGGCCTTCACCTCCCCGCTTGGTACATCCCAAACTCGTATGGAGTTGTCTCTTGAGCCCAAGACAACCTGGGTACTGTGGGGAGTGAAGGCCACTGAGTGAACCCCACCAGTATGGCCTTCAAGCATATTAACCTGCTCCCCACTTGACACATCCCAAACCCGGGCAGACTTGTCGTAGGACCCGGAGACGACCTGGGTGCCATCAGAAGAGAATGCCACTGAGTAGACCAGGCCAGTGTGGCCTTGGAAGGTCTTTAGCTCCTCCCCTGTAGACAAATCCCAGGTTCGAACAATAGAGCCAGTTCCAGCTGCGACAGTGATACCATCAGGCGCAACTGCTATGGCATACACCCCACTCCTGGCCAGAAAGGACAAAACAGTAGCCTGAGCCTCAGTTGCATTTACAAACCCAGGAATTTCCAGGAAATGATGCCTCCACCTCTGCAAGATGGCGGGATTCCGAGGGAATGTTGCAAGGGATGAGATGTATAAGTGAGGTGTCGACAACGTCGCAGCCCCGCTCGTATTATGATATGTGGCAAATGCGGCCGCATCAGCCAATTCCTTGGCCCATCTCACAGGCACCTCAGGTCGATGTTAGCATTGACACAAATCAGCAATCAAATAGAGCATACCTTCGCTTTGGCAAGCCAGACCCGAACATCGCGCAACATGCCTAGGCAATGCTTATGGTATCCTAACAGATTCATGACCTCGACCCAAAACAGGAATCGCAGTTGCAGAAAGTCATGAAGAGCGACCAAGAGATCACCAGCTTCCTCAAAGGGTGTCTGGGTCAGATGGGCTGTCCAGCTGCCACAGGCATACTGCAGGGCACTTGAGATGTTGCTGTTGATGGAGCTCGCAAGTAATCCGTTGTTGCGGTCCAACTGGTGAGAGCTTGTGATATTGGCAATGTTGAAGCGTAGCTGCCTGTTCATGATGTTGAAGCACCTCTCTGTAAGACGATGGCGGTATCGATCTCCGTCGCAATAGAATTTCTGTGAGCGGGCTTTGTCAAATATGAAGTCGGGGAATGATTTGTGGAACCACATCACTCGACCGCCGTTGATGTACAGCACAGCATGCAGTCGGCGAACGACCTCATTCGCGTTGCCAGTGTGCAGCGCCGTCTTGCTCTTGTCTCGTGCCCAGTTGATGATGGCCACAGCAACAGACGTCGAGGTTCGCTCGGCGGTGCAGAGAAAGGTGCGAAGGATGGTCAGACAATCCTGGAACACCTCAGGATCTCCTTGGTCTCGTTCATCCACAAGGGATGTCTCGAGTATTTGGGAGTAGAGTTTGTCTAGCATTGTGGTTGCACCGCGAGGGGGTCGATGGGCCGGAGAAGGAGAAGTAACGATAAGCTGCCCCAAAAGGCTCTTTTGTTTTTCATGATCCCGCCCCTTGATGTATTGCACCACCGTAGACGCGTAGATGAAGAGCCCTGCTGCATCTGAGACAAGTTGGTGAATCTGGTCTTCGGTGGCACACTCGCTGAGGTTCTCATTGAGGAATAGTTTGATATCAGCGTTGGTCTCCTCAATAGGGATGTCGCCGAGCCGACAGACCTGCTTGTTGTGAAAGGATCGGACCTGGTCGACCAACGACTGATCCAACCTGCTCGTAACAAAGAACTTGAGGCCCGGTAGCCGGTGCTCCTTGATAACGTCGAATAGTGCATGCAAGAACTCTGATCCCCTTTCTCGCTCCAACTCATCAAGAGCATCAATGGGAAGGACATACATTGGCTCATTGGCTGCGAGCCGTCCAAGGGCGGATTTCTTCCATGGTTCGACAAGGAGGGCCTCAAGCTGAGATTTTGGGCCATGGTCCACGGTTTTGAAGCTGTTGTGTTCCTTCAGGGCTGCCCTGAATGCTTTGGACTTGACTGAAAGTTGGTAGACAATGGTGCGGACAATTGCGGATAAGGTTCGCGTCTCGGGGAATTGGCGCGAACAGAAGAAGGTGCCGCCCAATACGACCTTTGCGTCACCACCTTTGGCCAGAGCTTCCAATTTGTGGCAGATCGTGTAGGCGATAGTGGTCTTGCCAGTCCCCGCATGGCCTGACAGCCAGAAGATACACTCGCTGTCTGAAAGGTCGGTGGCCCAGCGAATGATAGCTTCGAGAATGCTGGTGCGAGTGCCGTGGGTGCACATGCTTCTACCCAGAGCTGCCTCCTTGCCATCTAGGTCGCACAGGTAGTCGGCCTTGGAAGATACCTTGAGCTGGTTCGAGAGAAGCCTCTAGAAGTCGGTCAGACTCGCGCCATGATTGTCAGAGGAAGGAACTCACATCGAAATCCGCCTGTAGTGCAGCAACAAGATGGTGGATCCGAGCGGTTGTAGCGACCTATAACGGGAATGTCTAAGCATTGCTGCTTGACTCTGGGTTTTTGAGAACATCTTACAATAAGGCGTTCCCGTGCCTCATCTACGCCTTTGAATATTCTCGCAATCTCCTTCCTATCCTCTTCAAGAAGAGCAAAGTTCCGAAACCGTGACTGCTCTTTGATCTTGACCAACTTGGCTAATTGCTTTGCCACCTCCCTATTTCCCAAGCATGTCAGCAGCGCACCTGAGCTAGACAAAGATCCCAAACTCACTTCTTGAACTCGTCCATTGCTTCTGTCTCTTCTGGTGCATCTCCGTCCTTCCAGTCAGCCTGCGCAGCTTCAATCGTAGCGATTTGGGCAGCATATGCATCCATGTCTTGCTTAATGGCATCCTTGTTGTCTTCCATGCCCTATCAATCTCGTGTCAAGGGCCAATCATGTGAAACCCATGTCGCAGCATACCTCTTTGAATTGTAGAATAATCTTCGCAAGCGAGAAGAAGATTTTGACTGGGTTCGAGTCGACGGCGTCTGGCACCTTCTTGAGCACCATCTGAAGAAGGCTACCAGTCACGCTGAGGAGGCCTTTGGGCTTATCGCTTTCGTCGAGTGGTTGAGTCGCGAGCGGGGCCTGGTTCTTGACGGGCTCTGGGGCGTCATTGGCCCTCGCGATCCCTGTCGCTGGCCGGTCTTGGTTGTTGTCGGTTTCTGCTGCATTCTCAGTCCCCATAATCTCTGTGCGACCAAGACAGACGCACCATTTGTACGAGGAAGTGGTTGGATCCTGTTAGCGTTGCCATCGACTTGGCTGGATGTTCGATCAGGGAGAGGAGTGGCTGATGGGTCGTCATTCCGGACAACCTCTGCTGCATCATCAGTCCTCACGACTTCCAGTGTGATACAAACCTGACTCACCGCTTCGAAGAGAAGGGGTTTCAACCCTGCTGGCGTCTCCATCGATTCCGTGCGGTGTTTGAATGGTGGGAGTCGGCGTTGGCGCGTCCTGGCGTTTGACAGCCGCTGCGGCGTCGCTGCCCCTTGAATGCAGATGCCCCTCAGTGATATGCATGGTTGAGGGTGTTACCTCTGAAGATAATCAACGAGACCGTGCAGAGGTAGCTACAAGATCAACTCACCACTCGCTCGTTGATTGCTGGGTAAATCATCCGCTCTCTCCGTGATTCGAGGGGTGGAGGTCCCAGATGGCGCGGGAGATGCAGGTCTACTGCCTAGATGGCTTTGAACCCATTTCTTTCCATCCCTTAGCTTTCCCTTGACACGGCTTCCTATGCCTCGCTTGTGAGGTCGGTCTGACATGATGGGCGTGGTGGGGAGAGAGGGGAGGAGCGACGATGATTTGAATGGTTTAGCTAGCCCAGAGCAGCAGCCTCATGTTGCTGTGGCTCTGACAGCTGACATTGTTCTCCATCGATAGAAGCCAAGTATATAGACGCTGGGAGAAGGTTGCTAAAAATGAAATCAACATCGATCCTCATGATCACTTGTGACGACTTGCCATTCCACACTGTCTAGTCGGTGCGATGCTGATCGTTGGACCTAAAAATCGTAGAGATGTAGCCAGTGGTCATGTTTGTACTGCGATGGCCTTTCGACAAGTACGTGAAGAGGGGATGACTGGAGGTCCCAAGAAATTATGTGAATTAAGCTCCCGTCCTCATGGGCGTCGTGGCGATGCTGGCATGATCCTGATCATGAGGTCGACAGGCGTTTGCTGCTTCGTTCTGAGGCCTTTCTCTCTCTAGCATTTTTACCAAGGTTCCCCAATGTTTGTTTCCTGGGGACGAAGCTCTGGTTTACATTTGGCTCGAGCGTATTATAGAACCCTGGAATTTAGGCGTCAGTGCTGGTTTCAGGAGAACAGAAAATAGGACGAACTAATTACTACGAGGCTGCCTCCCTAGCCCAAAGTTCTCCCGTTCTTTTACACCCCTCCGGATGTCTTCTCGTTCAAGTTTATCATCGAGTGCACGGTGGAGTGTGGATGCGTAAGAGGTTGCGTGCTACGTGAAGGAGGGAGAGTCAGCTTGTGGTGGTTCCAGGACGAAGGAGGACGAAGGAGGAGTCGAAATTGGGAGACGACGAGATGGCGAAACGAATCGAAAACATAACGAGAATGAGAGATAAACTCACCCCCACCAAATCTTTGACTTCGGCTGCTTTGATCTCCCCAGGTCCCAAGAACCTCATTCCGTTGATGATTGGTGTTTTGCTGGAAGGTTTTGAGGACGACGAAGCAGCTGTTGTTGACTTGCCTGTTGAGGGAGGGAATGAAGTTATCACGAGTAGCTTCAGTGGTACAGATAATTCCTCTGCAGGTGTCGCATCTAGGAGATGCGCCGGAGGATTCTACAGGCTTTCATTAGCGCCGTTCCATGAGAATGATGCGTAGAGGAAGAACGTCAACGCACCATGTTCAAGGTCACGCAAAGAGGCCATCTCTCTCTCCCGTCCAGAGCCTCTCCCTCATCCCAGTAGTCTGGCAGCTCAAAGTCCATTGCAGCCCTCATTGGCTGTCGCGTATCGAACCCGCTCGTCAGAGCAGGTGTATCGTCCACGTCCATCCCGTCTTCCCTCCCTCCTACTTGTGAACCCCCAACTACCCCACTGGTCATTGCTCCACCCTTTTTCGTAGCTTTGAATTCTGCAACTTTTGTTCTGGGTACTTTGGTATCCCATAAGGCTGCTCTGGAAGCCATGAAGAGCGCGTCGTATACGTTTCCTTCGTCTGCTAGGACCACGAGGTCAAGGTTCAACAACCATGACTTTTTGGAAGGGATGATAGAGAGGTTTGAGGGGTGTAATGTAGGATGAGAGAGGGTGGTATGTAGGAGCGTTGTCAGGTCATGCTGGAGATCTTCGAGGGCATTGGAAGATAGACCTGGATAAGCTGCTGGAGAGCTGGCCATCGTGTCAATGACGGTAATTTCGAGAGGAATGAGTGCACAGACCAAGTAACGGTCACCACCACTCTCCCTCCATCCTTTCCGCCTTCCTCAATTGTTTCCACCTCCAGCTTCGTCGCTGCTACGACCTCGGTGCCTCCACTCCCGTCGTGTGGGTTTCGGCCAATGTTGAGTTTCGCACTGCCATTGGCCAACGGCGCGACGCCCGTCTCCAGCGAAATAGGTCTGTAGTCTGTCAGACTTCGGCCATCCAGCCGTTGAGGGGGAGACTGAAGCAGTCCACTCTGGATATACGCGCTTTCTGCTTTTGAGATCATTATGGTCAAGAGCTACGCGCTGGGGATGCTCTGGTGCCTGATCCCATCTAATCTTATCTCTTCCCTTGGCATAAAGCATCCTCGATCTTATCACTCTCTTGTTCGTAACGGCCATGTACCCAGCCTCTACACACGTCCAAAAGGTCTTTGCTGAGCTATACAAGCTCCTTCCTTCCAATGAACGCTCCAAACCCCAGGTCCTCCTCCTCGCAGGCGGAGTGACCGAGTGTCGCAATGACACTGACCGCGAAATCATCTTTCGCCAGGAATCCAATTTCTTTTACTTGACGGGATGCAACGTCCCTGGGTCGTTGGTGTTGGCATGCTCTCTGCCAGAGAGCTCAGCTACCACTCAACTGTTCATCCCCAAGGCTGAGCTGGCCGATATCATGTGGAGTATCCCTCCTCCCTCGCTCGAAGTCGCTCAGCAGACGCACGACGTCTCCTCCGTCCTGTACCCGTCTGAGCTTCCCTCATCCATCAACACCATCCTCACGAACCTAGCTCCAAACGCCCTCTTCCACACCCTCCCAAAGGACTCGCCTCTCTTCCCCACCCTGCCCAGCACTTACACCGACGTGATACTAAACGGGTTGAGCCAAGACGACGAGATCGGGGGTGGAATCACAGACGCATTTCTCCTTCAGGCTCTCCACCGTGCCCGCCTCACCAAGACACCCCATGAAATCTCGCTCATCCGCCAGGCCAACGCCATCTCGTCCCGGTCACACGAGACCGTCATGCGTGTTCTCGGAGCAGCTGTCAAGGGCCAAATCAAGGCTGCCGAGAATGCTGGGATCGGCAAAGAACGTCCTTTGCTTCCCAGTGAATGGTTGATTGAGACCGAGGGCGAGGCAGAAGCCATCTTTGTTGCGTCGTGCAGACGAGAAGGCAGCGTACACCAGGCTTACCCACCCATCGTCGCTGCCTCGACCCGTGCCTCGACGCTTCACTATTGCTGCAATGACAAAGCATTCGCATGGGGACCAGTCGGGGCTACCGACCACCTCAACCGCGGCTCTCTCAACAAGTACAACGGCGCCAAGGACATAGACGCACAGGTCCTCCTCATCGACGCAGGCTGCGAACACAACAACTACGCTTCCGATATCACGCGTACCATGCCTGTTGGGAACTCTGGCAAGTTCACCCCAGAGGCCAAGGCGATCTACTCGTTGGTCCTGGAGATGCAAAATGCCGCGTTCAAACTCATCAAGCCTGGTGTGCACTGGGACCTCGTCCATCTCGAATGCCACAGGATCCTCGCTCGTGGTTTCACCAAGCTCGGAATCTTCAAGGATACTGCTAGCGAAGCCGAACTCCTGGATAGCGGTGTGACGAGCCCGTTCTTCCCGCATGGTCTGGGACATAGCTTGGGGATGGATGTGCATGATGTGCCGAGTGCGTCAAAGCCTGTGGTGAATGATACAATTCCCAAGGTGGATTTGGATGGGAAGACGATTGGAAGCAAGAGTTTGTACACTTACCTTCGTCTGCGTCTTCCATTGGAAGAAAATATGGTCGTCGTAAGTCCCTCCCTTCCCTCGCGTTTTGTCGTTGAACTCACCAAGGCCTTTAGACCAACGAACCAGGATGCTACTTCTCCCCGCACCTTCTCTCTTCTATCCGCTCATCTCCTTTGATCAACCATGACGTCCTAGCGCGCTATGAATCTATAGGCGGTGTGCGGATCGAGGATGTCATTGTCATCACCGCACAAGGGTATGAGAACCTGACAACGGTGAGGAGCGAAGTCGAGTGGGTTGAAGGCGTGTGCTCTGGCGAGTTGTAGATTCCAGGTGGGAACATGGAAGGAAGGAAGAAGCTGAGAAGAAATCAAACAACAAATGTATTTGATACTGCACCTATCGATTTTCCGGTCTATTACAAGGGGATTGGGAAGAAAATCTCCTGGATGCCTCAGGCCTGTCAAGCCCGACTCGATTGTATTGGTTTCAAAACCTCCAACTCTGCTCTGAGCCTCTTTTTCTCCTTCTCCAACCCTTCCAGCTCCCTTAGCCCCTCTTCTATTTCTCTTTGGTGCTCCCTTTGCCTCTCTTCCATTCGCTTCTGGTGCTCTTTTTTCATCTCTTCCAGCTTTTGGTTCACCCTTTTCTTCTCTAGTTGCGCCATTAACTCCGTGGCCCGCTGCATTCCCTGCTTGCGTTCCTCGGCCCCTGCAATGCGAGCCTCGATCCACCACCTCACCTGAAGCAAATCGTTGGATGATAAAAGATGTAGACATCGGAGGGACGCACCTTATCCCTCGCCACAGCCGCCTCGGTCTTGAACTTCTCTGCGAGAGAGGTGAGGTCTTCCGAGAGCCGGGATGGGTTCTCAACAGGAATAGTCCGTCGGCCTCGCTTTTGGTCGTTATTGTCCCTATTTTCCTTCACCAAAGCAACGCCCTCCTGAGGTTCATTTCCCCGAAGATATTCGACAAGATCTCGTACACCATGTACGCATACCAGAAGCACTGGCGGCCGACCAGCTGCTCGGGAGGTCTGGAAGTATGGACGACACAAGCCAGAACTGCGATATCGAGGATGTTGAGCGGCTCCCGGGGTTCAAAGTGCCCCATTATATCCTTCTTCATGTCTTCCTCCAACATGTAATGGAACAAATCCAAATCGTAGTAGTCTTTGTCTGACTTTGTCAACACCCTTCCAGGCTCCCATGTCCGACTGAGCCTGGTATAAAACGGGGCATCGTCTCCGGGAAACATGCACCGGAACATGACGTACCACCTCCCTCTAGAATCGTTGTGCAGCGAGACCATCGTCACTCGACGCATGTCGGCCCATCCAATGTCACGCGCGAAAGAGGAAGAGATGAAGACGTCGCGTTCGCAGTAGCTTTCAACGTCGCATTGCCGTGGGCCTGCGAGAGACTTGTCTGGACTTGAACCCCATAGATCTCGTGTGGGCTGGAGGAGTTTGCAACGGGATTGGACAGCTCTGAGCTTTGTGTTTCTGCTGTAGCTGGGAGATACGAGGCAGAGGTAAAAATGGAGGACTTTTAATACTATGGTTTGGAGGAACGGCTTCATGAAATTGGATTCCATGTGATGCAGGCTCGTTGTGTGGCAGCTCAATTCAGAGCGCAGGTGGTGTGTACTGTTGCAATTGTGGCTGGAGTGCCGATCTCTCTAGACTGATCGGTGCTTGGAAGCGATTGAAAGATACTGAAAGTGAGTGTGAGATTGAGCCCCGTGTTTATAAGCCCAAGGTGTGTGGAGTAGGATCCTCCGACGGTTTCATATTAGTCAGGTCAACCAAGCGCCCAAGTAGACAGATAGCCTTGTCCATGGTCAATTGACAGCTAAAATCAGGTGGAATCTATGCGAGACTCGGAGACATTCGCGCCCTCTAGCAGAATCCGTGCCAACTTCGAAGTTAAGACGAGCCTTGCCGAACGCGTGAGAGTCTATCCACTCTTGAAACACTGGTGGCTCAAGTCTTCCGTGGTACGACGCGCCGAGTAGAAGGAGCCGGAAGTATAGGAGGAGACGTTTCGGGGGTTGCTTGTCCCGTCTCCTATTGGGAAGGTCTCAATTTGATCTGGAGGACTGATTCTTGGCTGAGCGGTTGATTGGAGCGAGTATGGGTAGGAGAGTGGAGAGCGGGTCGAAGATGGGTTGTTTGGGGTTTCCTTTGCTGAGAAGACATGCGTGGATAGGAAGGCGAGTTGGAGATGGCAGGAAGATGGGGGAGAGGTTCTGTTGTCTCAAACTGTTAGTTACAATCAATGGGCATCTCAACTGTTTCCAGTTCCCCTACGCTCATTCTCTGGTTTACTGTCCCGTGCAGATTGATTCAAATGCCGCAGACGACCCGAGTCGGATGCTCAAGACTGGAGAAGCTTCGGAGTTGCTTGGCTACGCTAAAGGTAAACACGATAAGGTAGCGACAGCTGGGTGGTAGTAGTCTTACACTGGGGTCACATGGAGGGCGAAGAAGAGCACTGGGAGGATGCTGGTCAAATGGCCCTGTTACGAAATTTTAACTTTGGTCTTCCCATCTTGCCACCACCAGGGGTGACCAACGGCGACTGTACCGACGGTCGCTATTGATTTATCGAAGGGGTTTTGCGGCAGTGGGACATGCAAGTAACGTACATGCATTTGCGATGTTAGTGAGGTGCAAATAAAGCCTCTGTTAGAGCGACTCTTTGACTGGCCAGGATGGGGATCGAACCCAACCGCTGGAGTCGGCAAATGCCGCAAGTTCACACTTTACGGGTGGCTTCGATGATGCCCAACGAAGATCAGGATTTGAATTGTTCTCAAGAAGGCAATCTTTGTGTGTACAAGTGGATGCGTACCAGAAGTTGGTGGTTCTTTGTTTGCTGTGTACAGCATGTTCTAGTCGCTGATCCAGGAAGGGACAGTGCATATAAAACTGCACTATGTATTCATTGGTAGATTCGTTTGGCACATCTCAGTTCTCCTGTGCACGAGGTAGGCTAAGCCATATATCGATGAGATAACCATCTCAAGGCAATTCAGGGTTGAGCGCTAAGCGCCCGTCGCACACTCGATCAAGCATCCGAATTCCCACGACCGCCAACAACCCTTCTCTGTTGTCTCTCACTGATGAAACATCCGAGGTAACTAGATTTTGATTATCTTCGAGCCTTCGACAGCTTCTGTTGGCTTTAGTGCTGATTGTTGAAACAAAAAACAACGGAGTTCGTAGACGAGATAAACAGATGGTCTGATACTTGCCAGTCCCAGGCAGGGCACCAGTCAATCCTCCTTAAGCTTCTCCCAGATGTGAAGATATTAAGGGGCGCGATGTGCTGACAGAACAAAAGCATTGCGCATGTCTTGTGATGGTGATACAGCCTCAGGTGACAGCCTTCTATTATATATCGAAATGTGTTTGCGGTTTATGAATGCCGGTTCGAGAGGATTCCGGGTCTTGCATTCCAATTGACTATGACATAGTGTTACACTCGTTTGCATATGTACTTGCGTTCGATTTTTTCGATTTTTATCTGGGGCGGTGCCTACTAGATCAATTTCGGTGTTACTTAATGGCTGCATCTCAGATCCTGCTCGCCCAACAAGTTCATTGGCAAGCTTCCGAAAACACCCCTTCTATCAGTCCCCACATATCTTCGTTCAAAGCATGTCTCCCTAGGTCTCAGACGATATGAGAAGGCGTATCATTCGACGGCGAGGAACCGGGAGGAGGTGGTTGGTCGATTTTGACTCTTGGCTCAATCTGGTAGGTTTCCATCAAATCAGGCGTTGACGGAAATCACCGACCCGAATTCACAAAAAAACGAACGCAAGTACATATGCAAACGAGTGTAGCCTCTATGTATTCCATCCTAGCCCAACTTGGGCAGTAACAATCTAATGTAAAGGCGCAAATAGAACGACGATACTACCAATCAAAATGAATCGATGGTAACCAGGTCCCGTTGAAAAGGCTGATTGTGTATTCTTCCTGAGGCCAGGACGGTGATTTTGGACATCCGCCTTCTCTGATTACCAGGTTCTGACTGACGGAGGCGTGAGCTCAACACGATCTGCTCATTTGCAGTGCGCGGTGTTTGGACCAAGGTTTAGGCCGGTCTCCTCGGGAGCGAGATATTCGACCTTTCTTCGAATTTGCTCCAGCAGCTGCGTAGCATTGGAGGCTGATGAGGTCAATTCAACTTTACTAGTCCTGGCTAGTCTCAACTTGGAGTAATCTTGTTGCATCAAGGAAGGAAGGCGAATAAAAATCGAGGTTTTGTGGAGATTTGTTGGTGTGTTGCCATGCTGCAACGATGCGCTGCAGACGGCGTGACGTGATCACTCTCGTACCGCGACCGCGACTTCCGCAACGACCGTATACAACTCTCGTGCCTATCTTCGAGGTCTCTGGCAACAGGCTGGTTCTGAGAGCGACCTTTGACTTTGGCAGGAATCAAGAGACGCTCACGAGGTCTACCAAGCTGGGAGGTAGCCGAGGTCGGATGTCTCCCTAATCTTGCCTAAATCTGCGGTGCCAACTCGTTTCAGCTGCATCATCAATTTCGCCCTTTTTGCCCCCGTTTCGGTGGGTGTCGTGGGCGCATTCCAGAAAGATTCTGGGCTGTACCTGTGAATGCCCAGTCACATGGCACGCATGGAGACCGTCGGTGTTTGGCGCTCCCACTTCATTCTTAAGACCTTACCCTCAAGATCTCCGGCTTTGTTGACCAAAGCCCCATCCCTTCCTGCTGCAACGGCGTCAAGGACGGACTAATCCCCCTCCATTCCATTTCTTACCGTACTTCCTTCCTTGCGGTAGAAAAGGTTCCTTGGCTTTGCTGTGTGCAAACAGTCTGGCACTGTTCATTTTCCGCTGAACATTACCTCTCATTTTCTCGCGCTGCTCATTCACTCCTTTCCTTTCCTCCTCCACTTTCCCCAGGACGATAAGAAGAAACTTGCAAGAAGAAAACAAGATGGTGTTTAGAGCGAATATTCCTGCTGAACTGGATGTCCTTGACTCGCCACTCCTCGAGTTTGGCCAGTCTCCCCTTGCATCTGCCATGTTCGGGCGGATGCCTGGGAGCGCACTGGCTGAGCGGATTTTCAACGACCCCAGTGCTTGGGAAACGTCTGGCGAGCTGGGCAATGACGAGTCGGAGGATGATGATGAGGGCATCGAAATCAGTTTCGATGCGGACGGTCTGGATAAGGCAGAGGTGGAGACGGCGCGGATGGATTCAAGAAGAACGCCGACAACGAGCGAGTCCAAAGCCCGTCTGCTGGCCTCACCGCCGTCACAACAGCGCCAGCACCCCATGGGAATTCAGCGGCGCGCTGTCCGCCCTATCTCTCTCGCCTCTCTCTTCGAACACAGCTCCGAGGAGGCCTTCCTCAAGAACGTCCAATCAAACCTCTACAAGTTCAACTCTGAGGGGGGCATCGAGCGTACACCCGCTACTTCGGACATTTTCTCCCCCATGAGCGATTCCACAGGCACACCTGGCACCGCCAACACGGACATGACGATGTATTCGCCCTCGCCGCTGTATTCGGCTTCGACGACGCTGAGCTTCCTGGATCTCTACCTCGACTCGCCAAAACTCAACATGCGGAAATCTCTCTATGCGAAACGCCAGTCACAGATGGGAGCAAAGCCGACGACGCCCGCACTGGTGATCCCCACGCAACCAGTGCCGAGGAGGCCGCTCACGATCCTCACCCCCTTGTCGGCTCATCCCGACATGTCCGTTGAGCCTACGAAACGAAGTGGTTCTGTCCCTCCACTCGATCAAATCTCCATCAATCTCTCGCCGCCGACGCAACAGGAGAATTCAAATCAAGTATCACGACAGCAACAATCATCGAAACTCCCCCCTCCTCCCCCTCCAACGTCGGTTCTGTCACCCGTACCCAAGCTGTTGCCTCCGGGTTTGGGCCAACCGAGTGTAGCACCCCAGCAACCGAAGAAGGCGGTGGTGAATAAGGAGAATGTGGTGACGAGTGCAACAACCCCTCCAAGGAGCCTGCCAAGGCCCGTGTTGCAGCAACATCACACGGAGCAACCGCGGAGGCCGTCGACATCGTTGCCTCAACCCCCGCCGTATTCGAGGACACCTTCGCCGCCTCGCGATTCCTCTCCTGCGCCTGATGCGTCCTTGTCAAGGACCTCTTCGAACAACTCTGTGAGGAGGTTGCCCACAATTCCTCTCAAATCTGCGGCGATCGCTCCTCTTTCGTCGGCTTTGGCTTCGTCGTCATCGTTGACAACTCCGGCGCTTTCGACGGGACGAACCCTACTGAGCGCAGCGCCATCACCCTTGCCTTCGTCACTTCCTTCTTCAATGATGTCGCCAGAAGGCCAGACGATTGTGTTCCATTCAAGGGCATCGGCGATGGTCAGGTCGCCGCCTCTTGGCGGGCCCATGGGTCCCCGCTCAAAGGCAGACAGGAATTCAAGGAACACACCATCACCAACAGCCAAGAGGGTGATCAGTGGTGGTTCTGGTGTTTCCATGGGTCTAAGGAGGCCACCTGGTTTGCAGCTGGCTTAGGCTATCTCTTTGTATTGTGTGCATTGGAAAAAGGACCCAAACTTCTATGTACGAATATGTTTACGAGTTATTAATGGTCGCTACGGATGCTAGTCTCCTTTGTTTCTCTTCGACTTCTCTCTACCCCATCGTTGTACTGCATGTTTCTTGCATCACTTATTGACATCCTACATACTTATCTTTTTTTATCGTCCTCATCCTTTCTTTGCTACACTGCATTTGTATTTTCATACTTCATATAGTCGCAATTATTGAATTTGTTTTCTTGGCTATTAAATGCGTTTCCGTGCACTTCTTCGATTGTGATCGCAGAGCATGCGACTCGGTACCGAGATCGAGGAGCATGGAAGCAATTGCTTCCCTGTCATCCTGCTTACAACCCAACGAATGACATCGATATCGCTGCCCAACCAATGGCCCTCTAAACTTTCCACTGTTACTTTCTCCTCCTGGAAACTTCGCTTGTTGCTACTGGCGACTACTCTAATGGCCAAACCTTCCCTCTCCGTCCCACTCCGTCAGTTTGAGCTCTCCCAAGTTGTTCTCGATTCGTACCACGACGATGTAACATCTACCTCTTCGCTGTTGAACAACAGACCACTGCCTGATCCTCAACCTGTCTCTCTCCCTGTGTCGAAGCCGACGAAATCCTTTTGGGTCGATTCGCCCGGTGCGAATCCGTTAGCGAGGGAGGGGAGTGAGGGTGACTTGACAAACGAGGCGGACGTCTGTATCATTGGAAGTGGGATTACGGGTGTTTCGGCTGCATGGCATTTGGCTGGGATGCTGGGAGGTGGAGAG
Source organism: Coprinopsis sp. MPI-PUGE-AT-0042 (assembly GCA_020736565.1). Lineage (NCBI taxonomy): Eukaryota > Fungi > Basidiomycota > Agaricomycetes > Agaricales > Psathyrellaceae > Coprinopsis > Coprinopsis sp. MPI-PUGE-AT-0042. Next base: position 35,185 of record JAHBOF010000040.1, on the reverse strand, counting down.
GGAGTGGAGAGGAGGGTGGTTGTGCTTGAGGCTAGGGGTTTCTGTGAGTGCTGATTCGCGCTGGCGAGGTCTGAGGCTGATTGGTGTTCAGGCTCGGGTGCAACAGGTACGGGCGCTTAAATGACAACCTCTTATCTCGAAGTGGGGCTTAACATGAGGGATCTAGGACGCAATGGAGGTCATCTGACACCCTCCGTCTTCCTCGACTTTCACAACAGAGAGGTTTTATACGGAGCGGAAGAGGCGATAAAGTCGTACAAACTCGAGAACTATACTGCTGAGAGTCTCGTCCGATTCATTCAAGATGACGAGCTGGAAGACGAGCTTGATCTGGTACATGGCCGACATGTGACGCTGTTTGTGACGCCGGAGGAGGAGGCATTAGCCAAAGTTGACTTTGAAGCTGCACAGAAGGCGGGGCTGGGTGGTTTGGAGAGTGTCAAATTCGTGGATGGGGAAACTATGGAGAAGGTTAGTTCTTCACGACCTCGAGTTGATACAATGCTGATTGACGGTGCTGGACAGACGAGGGGATCAGCGTTCCCTGGTGTGGAGATGCCAGGGCATAACCTATGGCCTTTGAAGCTTGTTACTATGCTGTTCGAGAAGGCGCAGAAGAGGTCGAAGAATGTGAAGGTCGTATTGCATACGCAGACCCCTGTTATCTCTCTGTCTTCCTCCTCGGAAGAACACTCGCACGAGCTCGTCACGCCCCGAGGCAGCGTACGATGCAAGTACGTCATTCACGCAACAAATGGCTATGTCAATCACCTCCTCTCGCCACAGAAGACGGGTATCAGAGTCGTACCGACTCGAGGGCAGGTTATCGCCACACGTGCAAAGGTCCCAACACACGTTCTCGGAAAGAACTCCTGGGATGCCAACGAGGGTTTTGAGTATTGGTTCCCAAGACCCATACGGCCTGCCCCGCAGCGAGATGGCACGGGACAGGGAGGTGGAGACAAAGGTGAAGAAGCCCCGTTGGTGATCCTGGGAGGAGGAAGAGAAGTATCCGGTCCCAAGTTTGAGTTGTATGAAACGAACGATGGAGAGGTGAATGAGAGTGTTGGGAAGGCTTTGAGAGGCTTTTTACCGCCCTTGTTTCCGGGAATGTATCCCCTCCCACCGGATGATAAGGTTGAGTGGGAATGGACAGGGATTATGGGGTATACAAGGCTCGGACATCCTTTCGTGAGTCAAGCCGCTTTTGGTCTGAATGTGAGCTGAAGGTAGGATAGGTGGGACCGGTTGTTACAGAGAACGGGTCCCTCGATGGACATTATGTTGCTGCAGGGTTCACGGGTCATGGGATGCCTCGGACGTATGCTTGGTGAGTTGATCGCGCGGCTGAAGGAGATTCTGAAGTTGAGCTTTCCCTGTATACATAGCGGTGAAGCAGTCGCAAGCATGATCGCGGCGAAGCTGCTCGAGCAGGAATGGAAGCAACCCGAGTGGTTGCCTGACCATTATCTGACTTCTCGGCGTTCTGTGTAGCAAAACAGAAATGATTTGGTCTAGTGTTGATACAATAGGGCCCTGTAAGTAGGATATAGGTGAAGCAAGGGGGAATCAATGTGAATCTGAAACGATTAAAGATATACACGTAGCGCACGACAACCGAGTTCGAGTCCTTCCGCACACGACTCCCAACCACAAGATGGATGCCAGCGATAATCAGAGAACGACGCATCGTTTCTGCTGGACAATCTTCCCCCACCGACCCTTCATACTCTCCTTCAAAGCGAGTTCAAAGACTTGTTGAACACCGGTACCGGTCTTTGCTGAGCATTCGATGTATTTGGCACCGATCTCCTTTGCAACGGCGGCACCTTGCTCTGGGGTAATAGGGGCTTGACCCTGGGCACCAAGCATGCGGCGGGTCTGGTCGTCTCGCCGAAGATCTGTTTTTGTGGCGACGAGGATGAGGGGCGTATTTTCACAAAAGTGTGCGACTTCTGGGTACCACTGAAGCAGAATGTAAGTGCTTGACGACAGACGAAAGGGAAAGCAGGACTCGCCTTGTCCTGGACGTTTGCGAGACTTGTTGGAAAGTCGATTGAGAAGACAATGAGAATGACGTTGCTTTCTGGATAGCTTAGAGGACGTAGACGGTCGTATTCTTCCTGGCCTGCCGTATCCCAGAGAGCGAGCTCGATGAGTTTGCCTTCAAAGTTCCTTTGTGTCACGTAGTTTTCAAACACTGTTGGAATATAAGCCTGCAAATCTCAATTATCACAGTTAAGCTTCGACAGTGGATTCAAAAGGGGATTCAAACGGGAAAGGGCGTGAAGGCTGGTGAGGAAACGAAAGCTCACCTCTGGAAATCGATTCTCTGCGTAAACGATGAGCAGACATGTCTTGCCACAACCACCATCTCCGACAACGACGAGCTTGCGCTTGATATCTGGTCTGCGTCCTGGTGCGTCCATTGAGTGTTGGTGGTAGAAAGGAAGAGATGGCAGTGAGCCCGGCGGCAGGAACGCGGAATGAGGTCATCACGTGTGCGCTTCATGCCTCTCACCACAACCACGACTACCACGACAACCGTCTTTTGGCCACTCGAACAGAATGACGACAATGACGGCTCCGGTGCTGTCCCATATGGCTGGAACACCCCTGGAAAAATATGTGTAGCGGGAGTCTTGCCCCGTCACTGTGATATCAGTGAAGCACGGCAGCGTCTGCATCGTCGCGTTTGGGCGTCTGGGGAAACTAGGCCAACTATCTTGGAGGGTCTGGATCTGGCAACATTACCTCGCATATATTACCATCGCTATCCCTCACAATCTTTGCGCTTTTATCAGCTGGACTCTACCCTGCGACGGACGACAGAAGGTATCGACTATACCCTGATCCATCAATTCAACCAGGCACATCAAGTATGGTCAATTGTCAATGGCAAGCCTATTAGGCTGCATAGGCCTACTGCAGGCTTCCTTCTCAACGTCGCAGCGCATGTTATCAGACCGATCATTGCCCTGTGTCGGTATGGGCGCATACCGTTCCTGACACCGTTACTTCCGCACTCGGCATTGGCCCAGCAAATCAAGGTTCGCGGAAGGCAGGCGGAGGCGTTTCTCTTGAACGTGGATGCTCTATCAAAAGCCCAGGATGAAACATATATCCCAGAGTATGCCCAGCTCTACACACGGTATGAACTGAGGTCTTCCTCGTTACGGATCTCTGACGTCCTTCAGGTTCTTCAACGATATCTGGCTCATCTTGAATGATTACATTCTAGGCTTTTGCTTCGGCACCCTTCTGTGCGACAACGCTGAACGTCTTTCCATGTTGCTTTCTGCGCGAATCGAGGTATGCGATCAGTACACGTCAGTCCTAGATCTGTTGCTAATCGATACGCATTGTAGCTTCACTGCCTTCGTCAGGTCGAAGACAGCCTCGTATGGCTTGATTCATGGCCTGCAGGTCTAAAGCTCAACACGGAGCTCAGCACGTTCTACTCGAAAGCATTTATCTCCATTGTTCAACTCTGGGGCGGTATGTTTTGGCTGTCTCTGTGATCGGCCTTTGCTAACCTAGTGTATAGATCTTCTCATACACTACCTCCTGCCATACTCGCCCATTGTTCTTCTCATCTGCGGATACGCGTCCATGTTTGGCGGACTTACCATTGCTGTGGCAACAATCATCGACATTGTGACTTTTTTGGTCACTCCGCACGTCACTGTTTGTTACGCCCTCTCCCGCCTGGTATACTCCGTTGTGAAGAACGCTCTTGGGGGCCTATGGGCAGTTTTTCGGGGTGCGTTTTTGGCAGTGCGTTCTCAGTGTTGCTGAGTGCTAAGACTGGTGGTGCAGGAAAGCGACATAATGTCTTGAGGAATCGGATGGATACATGGGACTTCGATGTTGACCAGCTTGTCTTTGGGACTATGCTCTTCACGCTTCTTGCATTCTTGTTCCCGACCATTTTTGCCTATTATGCTGTTTTTGCAGTGGTGAGTTAGGCACCCAACCACTTTGATTACCCTACTGAGTAACTAATTGATGCTTGTAGATCCGAGTGGCTCTCTTACTTTTTGAAGCTAATGTTGAAGCACTGTTGGCTTTTATGAATCACTTTCCACTGTTCAAGCTTATGTTGAGGATAAAAGACTCAGCAAGGTTGCCAGGTGCAAAATAATATTGTATGTGGTGGGACTAAACCTGACATTGAAATCACAGCCATGATCTGTCTTGAGGTCAGCACAGAGTCAATTCAAGTCAAGGTTGGTGACTTGCTATGTATTCTTTCCTACCAGTCTTGAGTTCTGACTTATGTGCTGTAGAATCAAACACAGCAAATTACACAGATATTCAATCAGTACAGTGAGTGAGACATAGGTGTCTGGTTAATTGTACTTATTGTGATGGTTAGGGGAGTTTGTTAGAAGGTTTTGGAAGCAGTACAATCCTATTACTTTGTTGGTATCTATCATAGTAGGCAGAAAGCTGGGGAAATTATAAGTCCCTTTAACCATTGATCTTTAGTGGTTTTTACAATGGGATCAGAGCTGGGTAAAAAGGGCCAAGAGCAGTCACATCAGAGGGCGCGGTACAGTGTGGTAAGGAGCCCGCCACTCGACCTCAAGGACAGGACGACACACCCAGCGCACCAGGGCCAGGTAGAGTACAATATTGAGGTTCCATTAATGCATATATATATATATATATATACCTACAAGCAAGAGAACATAAATTGTATGTACATTTGCAAACTGCTATGGCACCAGGAGGAAGGTAGATTGAGACCTCAGAAAGTGCAACCAGGGGGCCCCATTTTCTCACAAAGAGAGCTGGTAGGCTGCAGACAACGAGAAGTCACAAGGTTTGCATAGTGTGCCAAGCCAAACAAAAATTGAGCGCCTCACACCCAAATTTGGGCGGTTTGAGTCGTTTGGCAGTGCCAGCTCAGAATTCCGAGAATCATCCTCCCAGGCTAGCTATCAGGTGATGCATCTCTTAAAAAGTGATTAAAAATCGTGATTTTAATCACTTTTTAATCATTAAGTCGCACTAAGACTTAATGATGCTTAACACTCATTTTTAGAATGCCTCAGGTCTGCAAACCCACTCAGAAGCAAAGTCCAGCAGTGCCTGCTGATGACCCACATCTTGATGCGCCTGTGGGCCAGAAAGGCACGTGTTCTGACATTTTCCCTGTTTAAAGAGATTCAAGGGAGGGCAGAGACATGTGTTCTCCTTGTACCTTCCCAGATTGTGGCTTTCACATAGTCCTAGCCCTTTTACAAGCCGTATGAAGAATGCTTAGTGACAAATTCTGATTTTATGTATTTCAGAGTGGTATATAACTGTTGATCTTATCTTATGTAAATTAGATTCGACTCGAACTCTCCGACTCGGACTCTCCTAGATACATTCTAATGAGGCTATGCGATATCTACAGGATTCGTCATTCATTCGTCTTCACGACTCATACTGACTCATATGGATACTTATCACTCATGTGACTACTTACTCAGTCCTTACACAGCTCTATATTTAGTACACTCTTTATGTATATAAGGACTCCTGTAGCTACCTCAATCTCTATCACTTTAACCTACCAGTTAAGCCTACAAGCTACTCGGTAAGACCTACTTGCTAGTCGCAGTAGTGTTCTTCAGGTTATGAGCCCCGAAGCTCAAGATGCGCTGTAATGGCTGCTCTACAAACTTGGTCGGCGCTGTAATGGCTGCCTCCATAGACTGCTACTAGTCTGCGCTTAACCGCTGCGAACTATGCACGTCTAACCAAGTGGCTGATAGGCCGAACCTATGCCTTTACTCTGCACTGTTATGGCAGCAGAGATCTGCACTGTAATAACTGCAGAATGGGGCAAAGAACGCGCTGTTATGGCCGCTTTCTTTGATTTGTGATATACGTTGCTGACGAACCTTGCTTTGACAGATCTTATCAATCAAACATGTCTTCCAACGCTCTCAACAACGTCCCCATGCTCGATGGTACCAACTACATTGATTGGGCCATGTGTGCGGAGCAGTACCTCAAGATGCAACGTCTCGCGTCGTACATCGACGGCGAACGTCCCCTCGATCTCCCCTCCGAAGCCACTGCCGCTGAGAAGCTGGCTCAGGATGAGAAGATCAAGAAGTGGGACGAAGACGACGATCAGGCCATGGGAGCCCTCCTCCTTCGCATGAACAAAAACGTTTGCGCCCAAGTCTCGGGCGCGAACACGTTGAGTGCATTGTGGGATGGGCTCAAGGAGCTTTACGGGTCCCTGGGACTCGCGGCGATCTTCGCGTACTTCAAGCTTGCAATCCAGTTCTGTATCGGGAATGGAGATCCTCGCCCCGCGATCGCTGAGCTCCAGAACCACCTTGGTCAGCTCGCCCAGAACGAGGTTAAGATCGACCCGTTCATCGAGGCAATGATCTTGATCAGTAGCATCCCTTCCAAGTACGACAACACCATCGCGATCCTCCTTAACAACAAAAAGGAGGATCTCACCTTCGACACCGTCGTCAAAGCCATCACGGCCAAGTACGATCGCGTAGCCAACCCGGCTACCCTGAACAAGTTCACCAGCATCAAGAGGAAAGGGGGAAACCCTAACTTCCGCCAGCAACAACAGGGGCAGCAGAAGGATTCCGGCAACTCGGGTAACCACAACCCGGGTTCTTCCCAGAACAAAGGGAAGAAGCACAGATCTAAGGGCGGCAACAAGAAGAAGGAGAAGGAAAGGAAGTCGCAAGGTCACAGCTCCCACATGGTACAGGCCGCCTTCTTAGGTGACCATCTCGTCTCTCTCGCTCCTCAGGAGCATGTGCCTCCCCAGGCCAAAGTCTCGGTCCTCTCATTCGTGAAGACCGGACCATCTATCGTCCAACGTCCCGTCCTCACTCCATCCACTCATCTCCCCGCCTCGGCTGCTAAAGCCAAGGACGCTCCGTCTACGGAGACCTCGTGCTATCCCGACGTGGAACGCGCCAGGAAGAACTGTGGTAAGCTCAATCTACCAAAAACCGCCCGTCACCTCAAATCATTCGAGGAGGCGGACAAGCGGAAACGAGCCCTTATTGACCGCATCAGTTCTCCCAGGCCATCCAAACGTCAAAGATCGCTCGAACCCTCCAACCAGCCTGAGGTGCACGAGGCCAGCTCGCCTCTGCACCGACTCCCATCTCCCCCACTGGCACACGGTGGATCTGGAGAAAGGATCGACGTTCCCCAAGCAACCATGGTGCATCAATCTCGATTGCCCATGGAAGGGGACGGCTCACAAGCACTGGACGGACTCAGTGACACCGATGCCTTGGGGGAAGACGACAACAGCGTCTCCCTCAGCGACGAACCGGCACTGGAAAGGTGGGATGCAGTCGAGGACTCGCTCTTCGGCAGTCCCAAGACAGTCTGGGAGAGGATCCGCGACGGCGAACTGGAGGACCCGCTCCACCCTGACGACGAAGTCTCCGACTGGGGCTCCGACGACGGGATGGGAGGCGAACATCCAGATAGTAATGGATCAGATCGCCTTTCAGATGCAAAACCATCCGTCTACCTACCGGACTGGGACGCTCTGAGGACTGGACACTTCGACGACGATAAGTACGTCCCCTCTGTTTCTCTCAGGAAACACTTGGCTAATTCATTGCCTCCACAGCCTCTTCAACTAGATTTTGATAGCTTGGACAATGATGTATTCCTAGAATTATGCTGTGCATTAAATTCTATTGTTTCTATTCATGATTCATCGAATACCGCTAAGTGTAAAGATGCGCAATGTGCTTCCTGTAAGAAATTTGAGACATTCATACATTGGATGATGGACTCTGGGGCATCAATGCACGTTACCCCCTCGAAAGAGGACTTGTTCGACTACAAAGTCGTTAAGAACAGTCCATCGGTTAACACTGCTTCCAAGGGTACTACCCTGTCCATAAAAGGAATTGGAAAGCTTCGAGTGATTCACACCATCAAAGGTACTGATGGTAACGATCGAGATGTAGAATCTATCATCAAACCAGTATATCACATACCCAATTTATCGACTCGATTGTTCTCTACGGGAACCTTCTTGAGTCAACCCAAAACTACTCTTTGGGGCGATTCCCTATCCATGGGCATCAACGATTCTGATGGGAGAAATCTCATTAAGAGTCATCTGCTTCATCCGGACGACACGATTTATTGGGTGTCTGTAAAGAACTCCAACGAATTGCTGATAGAAGTGCAGAAGGTCTCCGGACCACCTGTCGATTACGAGGTGATGCATAAACACTTTGGTCATCCATCGCGGGAAGTGCTCAAACGAGCCAAAAAGCATACCACAAACTTCCCACCTATGGTGGAAATTCCCAAACATGAACCTTTGTGCCGCGGTTGCGCGCAAGGGAAGATGACGCTTGAGCCGTTCCCGGCTTCAAGCAAGTGTGTGAAGCGCAGATTCCAGAAGATCCATTTGGATCTAAAAGAATTCTCCGTTGAGTCATACCACAAATTCAAACACTTCATCTCCTTCTTTGATGATTGCACGAGTCGCGGATTGTGTGTCCTTCTTCGTCAGAAAGAGTGGATCAATCCAAGCGATCAAAGATTTTGTCACCATGGTCGAAACTATATACCATGAGAAAATCGAAGAATGGCAGGTGGATGGTGGTGGAGAATTCATCAATGATGAACTGAAAAGCTTCTTCAAATCGAAAGGAATCAAGCTATCAATCAGCGCTCCGTATATGCACCAGCAGAACGGACGTGCTGAACGCTTCAATCGCACTATCATGGAAAAGGCCGAGTCAATGCGTCACGACGCTTGCCTGTCCCCCATCATGGTGGGAATTTTCTGTTCTATACGCCGTTTACGTGTATAAACCGGATGCCTCTCAAGCGTCTTGGTTGGATTACTCCACACGAGGGCTGTAGAAGGAGAAGCTCCAGACGTCTCTAAATTGAGAGTCTTTGGATGCGGTTGCCTGGGTGTATATTCCCAAGGAACAATGATCTAACAAGCTCCTTCCACGGTCGGAGTACATGATCTTCCTAGGATTCCAGAAGGCATGAAGGTGTATCTCTTCATGAGATCACCAAGGAATGTTCTATTCAAGGGGACTACTGCTCGCTTTGATGAACTTCACTTCCCAAGGTGTCCTGATACCAAACAACCTCAAAAGCAACCACGAGTTGAAGACTACCCACCTTCCTCATTTGGTAATGATGGACCTCCATCTGAATCTGGAGATGATGATGACGATGATGATTCCCTTCCTCGTCCATCACAAAACTCCCATACCCCTAAAAGAGGTAGCGGTCCTGATCGTGCCGATGATCGGAACACTGGTGAACAACCAGCTGACCAGCACCCGCCGAACCCTGCGCCGGGAGACGCCCCAGGTGATGCACCTAGGAGATCTATGCGGGATCGGACCCAAACCAAGCCCCAGCCTGGCGATGTCTACGGAAATAAAAACTCCGACAGAAAAGCATCAGACGGATCGGAGACAAGCACTTGATAAAGATGACAGACGGCCATCTGGATCTAATCAAGGTGCTGAAAGCAGAGAAAAAGGTGTTCCCGCAGCCAATACCTGCTACTCCAGAGTCCGAAAAGTGATTCTGACTCTACTTTTGACATACCTGGGACTTAGAACGCTTAGCGCGTGAAGGGGGAGTAAATTTATGCATTTCCTGCTTTCTAAAGCGGTTTTGCCTCCAGTTCCTTCTGTCGATAGCGCTCCACGCGAGTGTGGACGTTTAAAAGACATCTTGCGGATGCCACTGCAGGAGAAGAAGGATCGGATCGATGCTTGCAAAGATGAGTTAAAGGCACTCTCTGAACGCAATGTATTCGAATGGTCAATCTTCCCAAAGGTTGTAAAGCGATTACCAATCGCTGGGTATTCGACGTCAAATCTGACGGTTTGTAAACGCGCCCCGACTTGTTGCCAAGGGTTTCCAAGAAATTGAAGGCATTGACTACACGAGATTTTCTCACCAGTGGTTCGTTTCGAATCAGTCCGAACCATGTGGCCCTCACGGCTCTCAAGGACTTGGCACATCACCGGAGTCGATGTCAAGACCACATTCCTCTATGGGAAACTAGATGAGGAGATCTATATGCGTCAACCCGAAGGCTTTGTTATGAAGGGCAAAGAGCACAAGGTGTGTACCGGCTCCTGCGTGCTATCTATGGTCTGAAGCAAGCGTCCCGTGCATGGTACATGGAACTTGCAAAGTCTATGAAGATTCTTGGCTTCAAACGACTATCGACTGATACCGGGATCTTCATCCTTCAGGATGGACATGGTGGCTTTGTCATCATGATTGCCTACGTCGATGATCTCATCTTCGCGGGTCCTAACAAGAGACTTGTTAATGCCAAGAAGAAGGTGTTCAAGCTCAAGTGGGAATGTCGAGACTTCGAAATCCAACCGAGTTCTTACGAATGAGGATCAGACGTGACGGACCAAAATATCCGTCTGGACCAGTCTGCCTACCCTTGGCACAGTCCTGGAACGTTTTGATATGAAGGATTGCCGACCGGCACCTATACCTATGGTCGAGGGTTATAGGCCTCTCGAACATACTGGGACCTGTCGATACGAAACGACGCCACTACTTCCAGTTGATCATTGGATCTCTGCTATACTTGATGCTGGGTACTCGCCCAGATATCGCCTACGCTGTTGTCAAGCTGTCTCAATTCGCAGCTAATCCTTCCGAGGAACACATCAGCAAGGCAAAGTACATATGCAGATACCTCCGAGGAACTATGGACTTACGCTCTGGTTCTTGATGGCGCATCCCAAAATGGATTGATCGCCTACCTCGGACTCTGATCACGCTGCGGATCTGGTTGCACGCCGATCCACAACTGGAAACATGGGTGATGTTGGCAAACGCTAGCATTAGCTGGATTTCACACGCTCAAAAGACTGTCGCTAATTCCTCCACCGAAGCCGAATACATGGCTGTGTCTGACTGTAGTCGACAGGTGATGTGGTTCAAGCACATGTTCAAAGAGCTTGTATGCGCCGATCATCGTACCAATCCCTATCTGTTCCGACAACAACGGTTGCTATCTTCATCAGCAACAATCCTATTCAGGAGCGTCGCATGAAACATATCGATGTCAAGTTTCACTACATCCGTGAACTCATCGAGAATGGAGACATCGAAGTCTTGCGAGCCGATACCAATGACAATATCGCAGACATCTTCACCAAACCGTTGGGACGTGTGAGTTTGAAACTTCAGGGGATTACTAGGACTTGAGTTCTACTCGTCTTAGTCCAATGAGTACACTCGTTAGGAGATGCACTCATTGAGGGGGAGTGTTGATCTTATCTTATGTAAATTAGATTCGACTCGAACTCTCCGACTTGGATTACTCCGACTCGGACTCTCCTAGATACATTCTAATGAGGCTATGCGATATCTACAGGATTCGTCATTCATTCGTCTTCACGACTCATACTGACTCATAGGATACTTATCACTCATGTGACTACTTACTCAGTCCTTACACAGCTCTATATTTAGTACACTCTTTATGTATATAAGGACTCCTGTAGCTACCCTCAATCTCTATCACTTTAACCTACCAGTTAAGCCTACAAGCTACTCGGTAAGACCTACTGCTAGTCGCAGTAGTGTTCTTCAATAACCAACATAATTTACTAGTTACAAGGAGCCAGAGGGGGGGAGGAAGTGTAGGAGGAGGGATGAGCAGCGATGTGAAGTGCCCACCAGAAAACTCCGAAGCACCATCAAAGCCACCATCACACAGCATCCCAATAAGGCATGCTGTGCCTAAAAACCCAGCAATAAGTTACATTGGTCTGTGTGGCTAAATCACTGGAATCGATTGGATCACTTTCTATAAAGGGATATTAGTCCCTATTTTTTGTGGTTGGTTGTGTTGCAAAGTACGTGTCAGAAGACCCTAAGTAGATGTAGGTGAATACCAACAAGGTGAACAAGCAGTGAACTAGTGGGTTGTGGGCCATTGTGTCACCAGATACTGTAGGCTTTCTATATAAACTCCCTACAGTTACCAAAAATCCTTTTCTATAAAGTCTTGATTCATCTACCTGCGACCTTTCATGCATAATCCCCCTACAGCTGCTATTCAATTGATGGGCAATCCCATTGGCTCGTTCCACTACCTAATGCAGGTGTTTGTACATCTGTGAATCACTCTTAAAAACTCCATTCCTACAGGCACCCAATGGTGCCCCTTCTGAGCTTCGATGTGCCTTCCTCACATGTCAGTGCGTATACACTATTAAACCTCAACTAGATATCACACTGCAAGTGGGGAATAGTTCGATATATTAATAAAGTGCTGTTAGACAATACTTGTGAGACATAACTGCAAGTGGGGAATACAGGGTACTGACAAAAGTGATGGGCCTTATGTAATTGCTGCGCGGCTGCTCAAATGTGCTCTTCAAATTATCATTTCATTGTACTCATCTACTACACCGATGGCCATAAATAGACTGGCCACGGTCAGGTTCGCGAACCGCCAAACCCGAACCAGACCCCGGAACCAAACCTAAGGTTTGGGTTCAAGGTTCAGGGCTTGGGTGAACTGAACCTTTCATGGGACAAAAAGGTTCAGCAGCCGTCAGAAATGGCACCAACCATGCAAAATAGTGTAGCAAAGACATATATGCATTAGATGGAGTATAAATAAGTGAACGGAAGCAGCGGGAATTCACAGTAATTCACAGCAAACACCTGGCAGGTAGAGTGGTGGTTTTGTGCCAAGACTGCCACATCATATCGCGGAACGCCAAATAGCTCCGTCAATACTCGACCGTTAGGGCTGAATGTAGGTGCGTTCGAAAGCGACGGATTGTAGCTTTCGAGAAATGTGCGCATTACAACGCTTACGCAGCTGAGTAGCTGCCATCGACCACAATACATTTATTTAGTGTTGGCTGCTACTGTTGGTGGGCGCTCTCCCCTATTTCGCATCTGTTAGAGATGCGAGTTGCACACGTCGATACCAGCAACCGTGACGTCTTCCAATGATATACTTTGCACGCCAATTGGTGCCCAAATGGGCCCCCAATTGCCATGCACATGGTGAGTAGGTTTTGTCACCGCGGAACTGGCGCTTTTTTGGGCGCTATTTCGAGAAATTTCCTTTTTAGGCCATGAACCGGACCCCGAACCTCGAATATTTTGCAAGGTTCGAGGTTCGGCCAGGTGCTGAACCGGACCTAAGGTTCAGGTTCAGGTTCGGGCGATGACCCCCCGAAACCCGAACCGAACCTGACCGTGGCCAGTCTAGCCATAAAATGGCTCGCATAACAAAGCCACAGGTCCAGCATAACACACCAAAAAAAACCGCCTCATCGGCTGCGTCCTTGCCAATGAACGGCTCGTTGATGCCGCCTTCTCTGAGGGTATTCTATATGGCACGGCTAAGAATCTGCTTGCAAAGTTTCGTGCGACAGGCTCAGTGAGCAATCGACCCCGATCGGGCTGTCCAAGAAAACTACGGATCGCGACAGACGAAGTATTATCAATAATGCCACCCAGAATTGACGAAAGTCAATGCAGACCCTCACCAATGAATCCCCTGTCCAACTCTCAAAACGGACCATTCAGAGGATTCTCAAGGAGGCGGGGTTTTGCCAATGCTTTGCAAGACGCAAGCCTGGCTCCGCCCTGTTATGGTTCAAGTACGCGAGCTCATAAGAGTTGACGCGAGGGCCGTAGTTCCGTGTCGGAGTTCGGAGACAAGCAGATATCGCAACTAACTAGGATGCTTGAAGCAGACTAGAGAGTTGGAGCGAAGTTCAAGGAGAGAAGGAGTAGGCAAATCAGGTAGATTCGACGAGAACTAGCTAAAGAATAACAAAGAGTAGCTAGAGGTTTATATAGGTATAGTCGTCGAGTATAAATAATAGTATGAGTCGATATGAGTCGGTATGAGTTGGTACAAGTCAATATGAGTCGATAAGAAAGAAGCAGTCCGCAGTGCGCAGCACATCCAGTGGACCGTAGAGAAGAGATAGAAATGTAAAGAAGTGTTGGTAACGATGGAAGTGAAAGATGGCAGCATAAGAAGGTGTTACCAACAAAAGTAGGAGTCAAGGGACGATAAGGGGGATCAAAGGAGTGCAGCGAGGTCAAATGAGAGTCTGAATAGATACGGCATCACGGGCTGAAGGTGCGAGGGAAGAGGGTGGCCGTTGGAGAAGTGGAAAAAGATAGGGGCGTGATAGACGGTCATAACATTACCCCCTTCGTAAGCTTGATTGTCCCAATCAAGCCCTAGAGACAGCGCGACGGGGAAGAGGAGTGGTCCTCCTGGCCATCTGAGAGACAAACCGGTTGGGTTCAGCTTGTTGGGTGCTGATGATGATAGGCTTCTTGATTCCCTTCTTCTTGTTTTGCTTGAGGTCGCAGCGCTTTGCCTTGGGGAATCCGCATTCTGCTTTGACATGGCCTCTTCCTCTGCAGTTGAAGCAGTCGGTCAGGGGTGTTCCATAGCCATACCCAGCTCTGAGGTGTTCAGGACCCATTCATGAACGGATCGCCTCTTACTGCCCATCTCCTTGTATGTTTCGCAGGTGCTTGATTTCGTTGTCGAGGTTGAAGTTTCCATAGTCCATCATGTAGATGATATCCACCCAGTGTCCAATGAATTCGTTCCAGGCGTTTTCTCTGATGGCGAGCAGGCGTTGGACGGTGACAGAGACACGCGGGCGTGGCCCACATGTGGCGGCGTATGACTGTGGTGAGGTCCTCCATTTCTTCGTCGCGTTTCTGCATTGAGTCGAGTGTCCTTCTTCCTTCGTGATCCATGCCCGCTCTGAGGTATCCATAGTCGGCGTTGGTGAGGAGGAGGTGGAGGAATTTCTTGAGCTTCGGGCATGGTGGTGTGATTCATCGTCCTCTGGTTCTTCGAGCATGGTGATGTCGTTCTCGTGACGACTTTGGTCCAGTCCTTGCAGACATAGCCCCACCCTTGGGCGCCTGCATCAACCATCCATCCTCCATTTCTATCAGTTGATCCCCAGCCTTGGGCGGGGGTGCTTCGTTTTCGGCATTAGTCCAGGCTTCATCCATGTCATTGTTTTCTTTCTGAGGTTAAGGGAGGCATTTCTTCGTCGATTTCTTCATTCATTTGTTCAGGGTGGTCGGGAGGTTGTTAGGAGTATAAGTGAGGTTGAGGAGAAAGGCTGGCATGGCTGCTTCCAGCGCAGCGAGCTGAGCGGCGGCGGTGATGTTTTTGATGGAAGTAGGACATTTTTGAGAGTGGTATGAGAGGCGAATTTTGTTTCGGTGAGTTCGAGTGGTAGAGAGTTGTTGGATTTCTGGTGTTGTTGTATCGCGTTCAGCCGTCTTTTTAAGGATTCCTTGCCTTCTTCTTTCGGACTCTGGTTTTCTGTATTGTTTCCACCATCTTCTGTGCTCCATCAAGGAGGTTTTCTTCATCTTCCCATGTTCCTTCTTCTTCTGGATAGCCTTTCCATTTGACGAAGTACTTGAAGCTTCCTTTCTTGTCCTTTTGATGTCGAATGATGTGTTCCACCTTGTAGTGTTCTAATTCTGGTGGTGGTCTGGTGACATTTGATCCATGAACTTCTGTCTCCGTGTAGGGTGTCAGGAGGTTGGCATGGAAGACATCATTAGTTTTGACACGCTTCCAATGGTCTGGGATGTCAAGTCGATAGGTGACAGGTCCAAGTACTTCTGTGATCTTGAAGGGTCCTTCTCGTTTCGCTTTGATCTTCTTATTGTACCCAAGGTTCAGGTTCTTTGATTCAGCCACACTTGTTGTCCTTTTTTGAACGGCTTGAACGTTGACTTGATTCGTTGAGACATTCGTTGTTGGGCTAGTGTATGTGCTGCTAGGGCTTCATTTCTGATACGTTCCATCGTCTTCACTTGTCTTTGGCTAAGGGATATTGCGTGTAGTCGAATGTCGCTGGGATAGCCTTTGGGCTATACCCCATGATGATTTCGAATGGAGTGTGAAGTCGATCAGAATGTCTTCTGTTGTTATGGGTGAACTCCAGATTGACAGATGTTGCGACCAGTCTTGTGGAAACCCAATACAGTAGATTGACAGCCATGTTTCGATCTCTTGATTGAAGCGTTCTGTGGTTCCATCGCTTTGGGGATGGAAGGCTGTCAGAGAGATGTCGATTTCAAGGATTCTTAGCACTTCTTTGAACAGAGAAGCTGCAAATTGCGGTCCTCGATCGGAGATAATTTTGTCTGGTAGTCCATATCTTCGAAACAGGTTGTCGATCAAGAGTTGAGCTGTCTGTTCTGCCGTGATCGTCTTGTTGCATGGAATCAAAATTACCCCCTTCGAAAGGCCGTGGTCCACCACGGATAGAATAGAGTCGAATCCATTTGATTCTGGCAGATCGGTGAGAAAATCGATGGAGACTTGCGCAAATGGTCGGTTCGATGTAGGGGGAGGGATAGGCATCAGTGATGGCTTCGATGGGTGGCGGTTGATCTTGAACTGTTGACATTCTGCACATCCTTTGATGTAGTCCTTGATGAAGGATCGCATCCCATGCCAATAATATGCTCTGATACCGCGTTGAAAGTTGCAAGTTCTCCAGGATGTCCTGCTGTGATGGCATCATGATATCGTTTGACGATGGCTCTCCGCAGTTCTATGTCTTGAGGTACGTAATTCTTGCCTTTGTAGAACAGCAGTCGGTTGTTGTCGTGTTCTTCGAGTGTCCAGTCTTCTAGTGGTTTCTTCATTGCCTGTGGTCCTTTTCCTAAGATTTCCTTTAACGCATCTGCCGCTTCATTATCGAGTTCTTGTGTTCTTGAGATCCAACTTTGAAGCGCAGTGTCGATCAGATTGATGTAGGAATCCTGATGATTGATGGCGTTGATGAAGAGCTCTTTTGGTAACATGGTGACTTCTTCGGGTTCTTCTTCGTCTGGGCAAAGATCTGGTCGTCTTGAAAGCGCATCGGATTGGACCATCTTGTTGCCGGGTACATGAACGAGTTTGATGTCATATTCTGCAAGTTCTAGTTGCCATCTTGCTTGTCGAGGTTTGATCTTCTGCGGTGATCGCCAATATGTTAGGTTCAAGTGGTCGGAGTAAATTGTCGTCGTGTGGGGCGATCCTTGGATGTAATGTCTCCATTCTCGCAGAGCTCTGATTATTGCCAATAGTTCTCTGTCGTAGATCTCGTAGTTTCGTTCGGCAGGGGAGAATGACTTTGACAGATTATGCCACTGGGTGGTCTTGATCCATTGGCGTCCAGTTGAGTTAGAACCACCGCACCTGAAGCATATTTCGATGCATCAGCTTCGATTTGGAATGGCCTGGTGTGATCTGGCATCATTAGGACGGGTTCTTCACTGAATCGTTTCTTCAGCATCTCAAAGGCCTTGTCGCATTCTTCATTCCATTGGAATTGGTGTCCCTTCTGAAGGAGTGCATTGAGTGGTCTGGCGAGGTCGGAGTAGCTCCTGATGAACTTTCGATAGAAATTTCCGAATCCTAAGAAGGATCGTACTTGTTTCATTGTCCTAGGTGCTGGCCAGTCCAATATTCCTTTGACTTTAGTCGGGTCCAATGGAGATCTTGTTATGTTCGATGATGAAACCAAGATAGGCGATCTTTTCTTGGGCAAATTCGCATTTCTCTGGTTTCACATATAGATCGTTGTCTTTGAGAATTTGTAGGACTTCTTTGGTGTGATGTTCGAGCTTTTTCTTGTCGTCTGAGAAGATTAGGATGTCGTCCATATAGATGACCACGTATCCTCCTTCAACTTGTTTGATGAATATGGTGTCCATCATCGTTTGGAATGTTGCTGGAGAATTGGTAAGTCCAAAGAACATGACCAGAGGTTCGAATAGTCCATATTTCGTCTTGAAGGCAGCTTTCCATTCATCTCCTGGTCGAATTCGGATGTTGTTGTAGCCCTCAGAACGTCCAATTTGGTGAAGTATCTTGCTCCTTTCAGTTTGTCCATGAGATCTGTCACGAGGGGAAGTGGATAGGCGTTTTTGACTGTCCAATCGTTGAGATAGACATAATCTTGACATGGTCGCTTGCCACTATCCTTCTTCGCAACAAAGAAGAACCCTGATGCTTGAGGCGATTCTGATGGTCGGATGTATCCTTTGGTCAAGTTTCCTTTACAAATGTCTCGACTTGAGCATCTTCTTCCGGTGTGAGGGGATAAACTTTTGATGATCGGGGAATGAAGCCGTCTTTCAAATCGATTTTGTGATCCCAAACTCTGTGGTCAGGAAGTCTGCTAGCCTTCTTTTCATCGAAGACTGATAGATATTCGTGGTATTCTGGTGGCACGTGTTCCGCGATGTTTTCGACCTTCTTTTGTTCGTTGTATTTCTGTTCGAATGCCTGGGAGTGACTCATTGTCGATTCGATCCAGATTTCTTCGGTTTCATCGCATGTTTCTCCGATGATGTAGGATATGATCAGGTCGTCTGAATAGTCTTCGATTTCTTCCATGAGGAGGAGAGAGTTCAAGGGCAGGGGGTTCGTTGCTGAGAAATATTCCTCTCCTTCGTCTTCCATTGTTACAGGGGAAGGGGAGAAGATCTCCAAGTGAGGGTCTTCTTCTTCCAATCGATGTCGGGGTTCTCGTACTCGAGCCATGGCAGCCCAAGTATAATCTTCTGTCTTCCTAATCCGGTGATATAGAAAGTCGTTCGTCTGGTTCGTCCGTTGATAGTGAGGTCGAGTATCGTTTTGTATTTGATCGTTCCAGCTTTGTTCGGCGTCCCATCGACATTGTTGACCTCCAGCTCTTTCTCTAGGAGATGCAGGGGTAGATTGTTGTCTTTGGCATATGTTGTATCGATGAAGATGCCTCCAGCTCCGCAGTCGATCATTCCTTCATCGTCGACGGTTACTGATCCATTTTGCGTTTCACCCAAAAGTTTCATAGGGATAAATATGGCTTTATTTTTCTTTCGGGCTACTAAGGCAGAATGAATAGTTAAATAGGGAGAGACTGACGTCGGTGCAGTTCTCCTGATCAAAAACCCGCTTCGGCACACTCTTTCTCAATCTCGTTGCGTTCCTCCTCATTGTAATCTGCAACCAACGCTCTGATGTGTTGGGCAACTTCGCTGGGCGTCTTCTTCACGTTGACGTTGGTGTTCTGGTATCGTTGAGAAGATCCTTGGTTCGTATTGTTCCTCTGCTTCTTGGGGCAGTTCCTGATGATGTGACCATGTTGTCCGCAGTGGTAGCACAGCCCTTGACGTTTGTACTGTTCTGCTTGCTGCGTAGTGAGGGCACCAATTTCAATGGGGTTCGAGGATGATCCAGAAGGATGGTAGACTGGGCTGGTTGAAGCGCCTCCTCTGGTAGTTGTTAGATCCTCCATTCTTGGAATATTTCCCCGGGTTGATGATGGACATGAGCTGCGTTGCATGACGATAGTTCTTGTCAAAGATTGCGGCTTTTGCTTGGAGTCCCTTGAGATCGGTGGGAGGATTATCCATTGTTAGGATCTTGAGGAGCAACGGTTGGTTGATAGATCGCTTGTACATTTCCATCAGCATTGTCTTCTCTTCTTCTGGTTTGACTTTAGCTTGTCCAACGAGTAGATTGAATTCGATGTTGTGTTTCTCGATGGGGTTGGTTCATTGCTTGAGAAGGCTGAGTCGATTGAGGGCATCTTGGACTACATCTTCTTGGGAAAAGGCCATTTTGAACTCCACAACCCATTTCTTCCACTCGGGGACTATTACTTCGTAGGTTTCTTTGTTCATCTTGTCTT
Source organism: Coprinopsis sp. MPI-PUGE-AT-0042 (assembly GCA_020736565.1). Lineage (NCBI taxonomy): Eukaryota > Fungi > Basidiomycota > Agaricomycetes > Agaricales > Psathyrellaceae > Coprinopsis > Coprinopsis sp. MPI-PUGE-AT-0042. The sequence continues at coordinate 15,452 of JAHBOF010000040.1, read as the reverse complement.
CAAGGTATTGTTCCTTCCATATTAATGCATCTCCTCCTTTGAGATAGGAGAGAGCCGCCAGGGTCTTCATCGTGTCATTGGTGAACTTCTTTGGGTGTCCTTGGAAGTACAGAGCACATTCTTGATAAATGCGTCGACTTTGGTTCTGTCTCCATCGAAGGGAGTGGGGGGAGCGACTCCTTTTCCATTGTCTTGAGTGGCCTCTGGGACGCGGTCGTCTGTCGTTTCTGCTTTGGCTGGCATGTCTTTTTCGTTTTCTGTAGTCGATCGTTGTTTATCTTCTGATCCTTCTTCTTGTATTTCAGGTGTGCCGGCTCGTGTAGCAGGGCGAGTGTTTCCTCTTGATTTCGGTGGTTCTTTGTATAGTCCTGCAAGTGGTGCGTTGGTGTCTTTGATATGTCTTCGGGTTCCTTGCATAAACTGATCTTCTTCGGCTAGTGATGTACTGGCTTCCTCTTGAGGCTGTCTTGGTGATTCTTCTTCGTCAGATTCTTCTTTGTCGTCGTCGTCTTCGTCTTCGTCGTCTGTTTCTTCTTCTTCAGATGATGATTTGTCTGGTGCTGGTTCTTCTGTTGTCGGTTCTTCTGGGTTCTGTGTTTCGTCGAGTAGGTCTTCTACTTCGTCCCGGTCGTCGGGATTACTGCTTTCTGAAGAAATCTTGGTTCTGGTCTTTTGTCGTCGTAGTCTGCCAGGGCGATACTGGCAGAGTAGCTGATGAAGCTAGTTCTTCTGTTATGGTTCAAGTACGCGAGCTCATAAGAGTTGACGCGAGGGCCGTAGTTCCGTGTCGGAGTTCGGAGATCAAGCAGATATCGCAACTAACTAGGATGCTTGAAGCAGACTAGAGAGTTGGAGCGAAGTTCAAGGAGAGAAGGAGTAGGCAAATCAGGTAGATTCGACGAGAACTAGCTAAAGAATAACAAAGAGTAGCTAGAGGTTTATATAGGTATAGTCGTCGAGTATAAATAATAGTATGAGTCGATATGAGTCGGTATGAGTTGGTACAAGTCAATATGAGTCGATAAGAAAGAAGCAGTCCGCAGTGCGCAGCACATCCAGTGACCATAGAGAAGAGATAGAAATGTAAAGAAGTGTTGGTAACGATGGAAGTGAAAGATGGCAGCATAAGAAGGTGTTACCAACAAAAGTAGGAGTCAAGGGACGATAAGGGGGATCAAAGGAGTGCAGCGAGGTCAAATGAGAGTCTGAATAGATACGGCATCACGGGCTGAAGGTGCGAGGGAAGAGGGTGGCCGTTGGAGAAGTGGAAAAAGATAGGGGCGTGATAGACGGTCATAACACCGCCCCGAGCATAGGAAAGCTCGTTTGGAGTGGGCACTCTATCGGAAAGGATTTGGGATCATAGATTTCCTATCTATCATCTTCTCTGATGAGTGTTACATCTGCCTTGACGACAAAGGCCACTGCATCTTCGTTACACGACAACTGGAAGAGGAATATGACGAGGAATGCCTTGCTCCGACCTTCAAGCAGTCCTCTGTCCATGTTATGGTGTGGGGGTGTATTATTGCAGGGAGGAAGGGGCCTTTAGTGGTGCTGGAGTATCCAGGAGGGCCAGGGGAGGAATGACTGCAGAAAGGTATCAAGAGCAGGTATTGGAGGCGGCTTTGAAGCCATTCTTTGAGGAGATGAAAAAAGTGATCAGTTTAGTGGCATTTCAGCAGGACAGCGCCCCATCCCATACCGCAAAATCTACTCTTCAGTGGCTGGAGGAGGCGGGGATTCCCACGGTTGAGCATCCTGCATCGTCTCCGGATTTGAACATGATTGAGTGCTGCTGGCCTCTGATCAAGGAGATTATCTGTTCTGGACCCCTTCCCACATCTACCAATACCCTCAAGAGCACTGTGCGCGCTGCTTGGGATGTGCTACCACAGGACCAGATTGACAAACAGATTTTTAGTATGCCAAAACATGTTCAAGCTGTTATAGAGGCAAATGGTGGACCTACGCGATACTAGCCACATAATACTATTTATTTACACCCTCTCTATGGTATTATCTAGTTTCACGCCTAATGAATGAGTTCTGAGCAAGATATTGCGCAAAGAGTGTCGACGAGGAAGCCCATCATACGTGGGAAGATCGCCACGGCCCATCACTTTTGTCAGCACCCTGTAGTTCAATAGAGAACTCTCCACTTATATACCTATAGAGGCTAAGCTATGTAAAGATCGTATCACAGTACTCATTGTATCACAGTACTCATCAATGAACAGCATCAATGGTTGTTGTACAACAGAGATCTGTATGATGAAGATAAATATGAGAGATTGTAGTCATCAATAACAATGATAGAATGATAGAAGATGAAGAAGATTTGATAGATATGAAATGATAGATGTAAACCGTAAGTAACAGATGTCCAATCTTAGAGCAGCAAATCTCTGTAACTACAATGAGATGTAAGAAATAACCATGGCATGAGCATTGTTTTCTAACATACACTGCTACCTTTAGAGCAGCCTCTAAATGTGTTACCACCCAGGGCCTTGGCATAAACACAACTTTCTGAGTGTATCAGAGTTTACAAGAACTATGGAATATCACACAAATAGTGCAAGCAGGACTATTCTACATGGCAGTTCTTTACTAATGCAACCTCCTGTCCTTCCATGGTCTTCAGCTTGTGATCAAGTCTGTCCCACATCTCCTGTTAGAATACAATGCTCATGTCATGGTTTCTTCCTTACATCTCATCATAGTTACAGAGATTCATTAGTTTAAGATCGGATGATTATCATCTATTATTTCATATGTATCGTATTTATCTTCTTCATCTTCTATCATTCTATCATTCCTATTCAATGACTACAATTTCTTCTATCTATCTTTGTTGTACAACTACTATTGATACTGTTCATTGATGAGTGCTGTGTTATGATCTTTACTTAGCATAGCCTCCATAGGTATTAAGTAGCTAGCTACTGCAAGTGAGGAGTTCCCTATCGAACTATTCCCCACTTGCAGGTATGTGTAACAGTATCATCTTACAGTACTCAATCTAACCACCGAACTATTCCCCACTTGCAGTGTGTATGTTGTTGAGGTTTTAACATCTCCTAAGTGAAGTGAATTAAATGACAGTGAATACCCACCTGCTTTGCTGTGTACACCACCTTGCCACTTGATTGACAGCCCAAAATCTCCTTGGTGTAGTTAATTTGCCATTGGTCCCATTGTTATACCTCTCAGTCCCAGAAAGCCAGCACCTGTCTCATCTCTTCAGCCAAGAGGAGGCATTCCTCTTGCCAGTGGAGAGCTCAAGCTCTTGCTATGCACCATTCAATACATAGGGCTGTTTTGAAAGTAAGAATTCTGTGTTATCAGCTAACATGAGCTTGAAGCTTACTAGACTGTGCATACTCCTCCTGATTGTCTGTAGTGCCTGTCATTGTCCAAATCCACTTTAGTTTCTTTCATTCTTCTTCTCCTTTGTCCTCATTGGTTAAACCCCACACATTGGTCTGGTTAAGCTTCTTTAAATTTGACATCCCAGAGTCCTTGCCTACAGCTGATGTCAGCCTTAGGAGACAGGCTCTGGCCAAGTGGTAGTTGTTGGCAGTCTGGCCAATGCGGATGTTGAGGTTGGTAAGAAGGGTATTGCTCCAAGTCATGTGGCAATAGCGATGGCCATATCATGCTTTGGACTTGTGCAAGTGTGTTCTAAGCAGAAGAAGGCCCCAAAGTTGGTGGAGTGCTGTCTCTGCTTGTGCAATGTGGTACTCATGCTTGCAAATAATAATAATAATAATAATAATAATAATAATAATAATAATAATAATAAAAAGGAGGTAGGCTCTTGGGACCATCATCCTTGCTAGCATTCTTGTCAGCTGCCTGATAGCACTGTGGGTGTCGTAAACACAGTCAACCCCTAGCCCCTATCCTGCACCCCTATTTCTCTTTTCATCTTATCTTTTGATCTCCCCTTTATCTTATCACTTTAACCCCTATTTTCCCTTTGACTCCGTCTCAGCATGATCACTTTCACTATGGAACGCTGCCTTGCTTTCCCTTGCTTCATTCTATTCTTCCCTCCTACAGGTGCTGCCTTATGCATAGCCTTTTTGATGCTTCTATTCATTGGTCTTCCCAACTCATTCCTACAGTATCATTCTTCTTCACACTGCCTTGCATAGCCTCGCTCAGCCTCAGGCAGTTTCCATTTTCTCTATGTTCTTTTCTGTGCTGCCTTATGCAGCTTCGCATGGCCTCAGCCACCCTTTGTCATTCTATTGTCTTCTTGCTTATTCGTATCTCAAACTCATCACGGTTATACACATGCACTGTAGAAGTATATAAAGCTAGCTAGTACACTCTGTATTTTCTCAGCTTGACCTCTTTGTCAATTTATTGCTTAACTCGCATCTGCTTCTGCTCTTGCCTCTCGGTGCCTCCGCTCTTATCTGCTCTGCATCTTATCTTGTTGTTGCTGATCGACTTCGAGTCTCATCTGCTTGTCTTTTGTTCACTGTGCAGTGTTTGCCACCGTCTGCTTAGGTTTTCTGACACGTACTTTGCGACAGTGGGTGGCATGAATGAATTCTGAAGCAAAATAAGGTTGTTGAGCACAGACTGGTTGAATGAGGTCCCAGCTCCTTTTGACTGATACTGAGACCATGTCTGAGAAAGGGTGAGTATTGGGCAGTCAAAATATGGAAGAAGTACATACTGGGCTTCCTTGATCTCAATGCTCTGCAAAATAAACATGCTGGGAGCGACATCTTCATAAACAATGGTGACATGGCCTTCCTTGACCACTTTTGCATCTTCAGCTGCAAGGCAAAGGTGAACAGCACTTGAGGTAAGGACTAAACAGGGTGTCATTAGCAGTGCATCACTTAGATCTGAAGTGGCATGAAGAGGTTGGGGTTCTTTGAGTCCTCCTCCCATGCTTCCACCATGTTGGACCATGCAACTGCATGTTGAACTTATCTTATCATATCTGATATAGATTAGTTTGACTTGTAACCTTTGGTCTAGACTCTTCCAGAATATTCTATAAGGTTATGCGTATGCTACAGCATTCGTCATTCATTCATCATTACACTGACTGAGCTCTGACTCACTTTGTTACTCAGCACACATGTGACTGCTTATATATTGTCTATTATTAGCTTGCTCTACATGTATATAAACCCTGTATTTGCTACACTAATCTCTATTATTTTACACAGCCTACTACAGTCACTTACCTCAAGCAACGAGCTACCTGGTAAGACTATTATCATAGTCGCAGTAGTGTTCTTCAGGTTATGAGCCCTGAAGCCATATTGGGGCGCTGTAATGGCTGCACCATAAACCTTTGGTTAGCACTGTACTGGCTGCTTTCCTAGACTATTAGTCTGTGCTTAATTGCTGTGACTATCTAGTTGAACCAGGTGTCTGATAGGCTGAACCTATGCCTTTACTCTGTGCTGTCATGGCTGCAGTTTCCTGCGCTGTCATTCTTGCAGGTATATGGGGCAAAGATGCGCTGTTATGGCTGCATCTTTGATATGTAATACATGTAGCTGACATGCTTGTTTTGACAGATTATTCACAATGTCTTCCAACCCTATCAACAGCATTCCCATGCTCAACGGAACCAATTATACTGATTGGGCCAAACATGCAAAACAATACCCGATGTACTCTTGTCTCCATTCCCATCTTACAGCAAACATGGGTTCTCCTCCTGCTACTGATGCAACTGCTGAGGTCAAGAAGGACTACCAAGAATGGATAGACAATGACTTCCAGGCTCAGGGTTCCCTCCAACTTTGTATGAAGAGCGACATCGTCGCTCAAGTCATGATGTTGAAGGATATGTGGGAACACCTGAAGGAGCTCTATGGTACCCCTGGAACCGCTGTCATTTTTAGCGACTTCTATAGGGCTATCAACATGCGCATTGGCAACAACAACCCTTGTCCTGCCATTGCTGAGCTCCAGAATTACCTTGGGAGACTTGAGGCTAACAGTGTCCCCCTTGACAAGTTCATTCAAGGGATGATACTCATCAGGATTCTTCCCTCCAAGTATGAAACCACCAAAATCATGCTCCTTCAAAAGAAGGACAAGATCACCTTTGACACTGTCGTCAAGGCTATCACAGCTGAGTATGATTGTGTTGCCAACCCTGCTACCCTTAACAAGTTTACCAGCATTAAGAAGAAAGGAGGAAACCCCAACTTCGGCCAGCAACAAGGTCAGCAGAAGGATTCCAGTTCTGGCAATTCCCAGAACAAGGGAAAGAGCCGCGGATCCATGGGAGGCAAGAAGAAGAAGGAGAAGAAGAAAGCTCAAGGTCATTCGCACTTGCACAGCAACTCTCACATGGTCAACACTGCCTTCTTAGGCACCCACACCATCTCTCTCGCTCCTCAGGAGAAGGTTTTGGTCCTCTCTTTCGAGAAGACTGGACCCTCCATTGTCCAACGTGCTGTCAATCTCACTCCCTCCACTCATCTTCCAGCCTTGGCTGCCAAAGCCAAAGCCACTTCCTTCCACTGAAACATCTGTCTACCCCAGTGTTGATGAGGCTAGGAAGAACTGTGGTAAGCTCGATTTACCCAAAACCGCTCGCAACCTCAAAGTCTTTGAGGAAATGCAGAAGCGTAAACAAGCTCCAGCTGACTGCATCTCTTCTCCCATGCCTAGGTCTTCCAAATGTGCTCGTACTGAGTCCCCTGACCCAGCACCTGTTCTGTTGGCGCATTGGTTGCAAGGAACCCAAGAGCTCAGATCACTACCACCACAATGGAAAGATCTGGAGTAGGAAGAGGTCTCACTTGGCAACGAATCCAACTCCAACTTGCTCTTTGGGACATACTCCCCATCACGGTCTCTGGGCAAGGATGCTGGACTACCTGAACTGGGAGACTGCAACTACCTCTCAGAATGTGATGATTTCAGATCAAGCGACGAGGATGACTCTGAAGGAGCTCAAGAAGGAACATTGCAAGGAGTGTCGCAGGTGTAAGGCTGCTGTTTCCAAACAGAGCCTCACTGGGGTTCCCGGATCCAACATTGATAGGACACAGGTGTATTTGTCGAGAACAAGATGGGATATGAAGGTTACACAAAGGTACAATGAAGGACTAAGGGAAAGGGGCAAGAGCAACGCAGGGCAAATGAATAAGCCTGCGGCTGCTATTGCTGGAAGTAGAAATAGGGGCTAACACAAAGAGCATGGCGCTGTGAGCATGGCATGCTTACAGAAGGCTTGCCAAGAGGGCTCAATTGATCCTTGTGGATCATGAAAGGGAACTCCTTGTTCATCCTGATATCGAAGTCTCAGTTTCCAGGGCAACATTGAAGAAGTTGACCAGGTACTACAATGACGATGAGTACATCCACTCTTATTCCATCAGGAAATACTTGACTAATTCGTCAAAATCACAGCATCTTCTAATCAATTTGGAGCAGCTGGATGACGATAGTTACTTAGAGTTTTGCTGTGCATTAAACTACTTCATAATAAAGCAGGACTCTTTTCTTGCTAATAAGTGTGAAGATGCAAAATGCATTGCCTGTAAGAATTTTGAACAATCCATTATGTGGATGATGGACACTGGAGCATCAATGCATGTGACACATTCGAGATCGGACTTCTTTGAGTACAAAGAAATTAAGAATAGTCCAAAGGTTAGCACTGCTTCCAAGGGTACTAACCTGTCCATCAAAGGAATTGGAAGGATACGAATCAGTCATACTGTCATAGGTGTCAATGGTAAAGAGATGAACGTGGAATCTGTTGTCAAGCCAGTTTATCACATCCCCAATCTAGCAACTCAATTGTTCTCTCTGGGAACTTTCTTGATGCAGTCCGGAACTACACTCTGGGCCGATCCTCTTTCTATGAGAATTGACGACTCTGATGGGAAAAATCTCATCATGGGTTATCCACTGCATCTGAAGGATACGATCTATTGAGTTTCTGCAAAGAACTCTGAAAAGTTGCAGAAGCATGTGAAGGGTATGACAGACCTACCTGTTGACTATGAGGTTATGCATAAGTGTTTTGGTCATCCATTGTGTGAAGTGCTCAAACGAGCCAAAAAGCATACCAAGAACTTCCCATCCAATGTGGAAATTCCCAAGCATCAACCTTTGTGTTGCAGATGTGCACAAGGTAAGATGTCATTGGAACTGTTCCCAATGAATGTCAAGCGTGCAAAGTGCAGATTCCAGAAGATTCACTCTGATCTAAAAGAGTACTCTGTTGAATCCTACCACAAGTTCAAATATTACATCTCCTTCTTTGACGATTGCACAAGTCAAGGATTGTGTGTCCTTCTTTGTCTGAAGAGTGGATCAGTCCAAGCAATCAAGGACTTTGTTACCATGTTTGAAACTCAATACCATGAGAAAATCAAAGAATGGCAGGTGGATGGTGGTTGAGAATTCATCAACGATGAACTCAAAGATTTCTTCAAGTCAAAAGGAATCAAACTCTCTATCAGCGCCCTGTATATGCACCAGCAGAACGGAAGAGCTGAACACTTCAATCATACAATAATGGAAAAGGCTGAGTCAATGCGTCATAACACTTGCCTGCCCCAATCCTATTGGGAATTTTCTGTCCTATATACTGTTTATATGTATAACCAGACGCCGCTCAAGCATCTTGGTTGGATTACTCCACACATGGCTGTAGAAGGGGAAGCACCTGACATTTCGAAGATGCGAGTCTTTGGATGTGGTGCCTGAGTTTACATTCCCAAGGAATTATGCTCCAACAAGCTCCTTCCTAGATCGGAGTACATGTTATTCCTTGGATTCCCAGATGGTATGAAGGCGTATCTGTTCATGAGATCGCTGAGGAATGTTCTATTCAAAGCCACCACTGCGTGGTTTGATGAACTTCACTTCCCGAGGTGTCCAGATGCTAAGCCACCTCAAGACCAAGAACGAGTTGAAGATTATCCACCTTCATCGTTTGAGAAATATACCCCATCTGAATCTGGAGAAGGTGATGATGACGATGGTTTATTACCTCCTCATCCACCTTCAAAGACTCAACCTCCAAAAAGGGTCATGGTCCTGTTCATGACTAAGATCAGAATGCTGGCCAACCACCAGTTGATCAACTACCAAAGACCAGGGAATGAGGGATTGGAGAAAAGACATTGGAGATAATGAAAGGCGGCCACCTGGATACAACCAACAGTCGAAAGGCAAGGGAAAAGGTGTTCCCACACCAAAACCTGCCACTCCACTAGTCCCAAGTGACTCAGACTCTGACTTTGAAGTGCCTGAGGATGTTGCATGTCTTGTGTGTGAAGGGGGGAGTAAATTTGTGCATTTCCTGCTTTCTAAGGCAGTCTTGCCTCCAGTTCCTTCAGTCGAGAGCACTCCACGCAAGTGGACGTTCAAGGATACCTTGCATATGCCAGTGCAAGAGAAGAAAGGATGGATCAATACTTGTAAAGAGGAGTTAGAGGCACTCCGAAAATGCCAAGTATTCAAAATGGTAGATCTCCCAAAAGGTCGCCAAGCAATTAAAAACCGCTGGGTATTCGACGTTAAGTCCAATGGACGCAAATGTGCCTGGCTTGTAGCCAAAGATTTCCAAGAAATCGAAGGCATTGACTACAATGAGATCTTCTCACCAGTTGTCAGATTTGAATCAGTCCGAACCATGCTTGCCATTATGGCACTAACACTACAGGCACGGGTCAATCCTGACCTGGTCCAAATGTACCCCCAAATTGATTCCAAAAAATAAAATATTGACTTCCGTTTTGACTGCATCACAAGTCTTTCCAAAAAGCAATGTTGGGGGGGCAATTCCGGGGCAGTCACAATTGATTGCCAGGATGATGTGTTTTGTCCAGCCGCAAAGTCTAAATATGGGCAATGTGTTTGGACACAGTCAGCATTGATTCCACAACAAAGACTTTTGGGATCAATCCTGGCAGGGTCGGGATTTTGAAAATGGGAATGTATTGTGATCCAGACAAGATGCAACAATTAGGAATGAGTTGCGTTAGAGACAGGATGAAATCTGAGACTTTAACTGCTGGGATCAATGGTGGGGATGCCACAAGGCATTCCACGAGTTGGTATCCTGACTGTGCCCAATTTGATTGGGCACTGAGTGGGCCTGTGAGCGGGCACTCCTGTTGAATTCAATCCCAAGTGCAGGTGAGGCTGCTGCAGGATTATTGCATTATATTATGTGCATGTTTTAAGCTGCTTTTATGCTTTTATGCAGGCCAGAGACCCCCCAATGTCATGTAATTTGGCGCTTGTTTGGTGAGGCCATCTGAAGTGGAGTTTGAATCATGCTTGTTCCTCAACCACCACCCTCAACACCATCTACAAGGCCGACACCACTCCTCCAAGCCAAGCCAGCTCAAAAATGTGTTCACGGAGCTGTTAGTCAGGTAGCACAGCTGACTAGGCAGGTACAGCAGGCAGGCTGCAAGGATTGTAGAGACGTTGCAATCACAGCCTGGTGAGTACATCTTGCTCTTGTATATGCTTTCGGATCTCTAACAAAAGACAGCCCGCATTTACACAAGCGCTCATGGACCAAGCTTGTCATCCATGGACCACTGCTACTTCCCATCAGGACACATACCAAATGCTGGAAACCAACTAATGGGACATATCCAATGTATAGATTCAAAGTAAGTCAGCTATTCACTTACATTGACCATGATTACTAACTTGCTTGGGCACCTTTCCAGATGTATTGGTTTGACATATCAGTAAGCAAATGGTCAAATTGATTCTGTTAACAATACTAACCAAGCGCATAGGCTGCGTCCTACCACATCACTACTGCCCTTCACCTCCCTCAGCCATTCCCCTGGGGTAATCACCACCTTTCAACCGCGATGACAACAAGCAATGGCCAGGCCAGTGGGAGACGACCTGGAAGACATGTGTTTGAGCTCGACAGCTGACACCTCCAACTCTGCACAGGCTCATGGCCAACACCATACTACCATAGCTTTCAGCAGCCTCAAGCTAAGTTTACACACCGGAAATACACATGTATTGGACACACCAGCCCTATGTGCAATCTTTGGAGGAAACACGCCATGCAGCAAGAATGTAGAGGGAAAGTGCCCATCATCAGCAGGTCTGTCTCTATCATGGTTTCAACCCTCTCACTAAACTAATCGCTTAGAAATTGGATGCTTGGTGACGCTCAGAGCACTACCCAAGCCTGTATCTACATCTAGCAACCTGACTAATACCGCAAGTTGGGCATTTGGATGTGTGTACAAGAGTGTGCAGCCAGGCTGGAGGTAAGCCACGCAAGAGCCATCTCAGGTCTTCTAGGCTAATGACAATGTCTGGGGATGCTACATCACGAAAAACCTGGATCCTTGGCATGGTCGTAGAATTATTGTATAGCAAACAATGCCTATAGCATTATTGTATAAGGTTTGTATGTAGACATAATTATTGTACAAAGCTTGTATGATGTGCAATTATTGTATAGACATTGCAAGGGTGCGAAATAATTGTACGAAGATTGCAGCTGTGCGAAATTATTTTATACAGATTGAAAGGGTGTGGAATTATTCCACAGGGCTTGTATTGTAGCTTGCTTTCGGGCAACAAGATGTCGAATTCGTTCAAGTCAGTTCAAGCTCCGCTCAAAAGCCACCTGATCTTAGTTGGCGCCCGCCTCGCCATGCTTTTCTTCTTACTACCACCTTCTCCACTATCTCATAGACAATTCGTCGTCCTTCTCGCCGCCCGTATAGTACCGACAGATCTCAAACCACCAACTATCGCCACTTCTCACGCAAACAAACGTCCTTAAGGTCTGTATCGGTTCTGTTGAATGCTGTCCGAGAAGGGGGGGGGGATCTTTTTAGCATTGGAGGACACCGCCGTGAGTGCAAGTTTCACATTTGGTTTCGGTCTGCCCTCTGTTTTAGTATGGCCAATGGCGGTGTTGTTTAGGGGACCGGAACGCGGTCCTAGACGCCATTATGGGTCCTCCGACTGCCGCAACGCGCCAAAGCAACTAGGTGTGCGTCATATGTTGATTTCGGTCTAGGCGGGGAGCTGGGAAGCACTGAACCATTGACTAATAGGCCATAGACAACAGTCACATCAAGAATGCGACCGGATCCGAGCTCATTGGTAGCGCATGCGTAGGTATGCACTTTGGCAATGTCATTCTTATACTGCGACTGACCAAACGATATATTCCTTAGGCTTCGCGTGCTATCGTGGTACTCGACGGAGCGGGGCTTCGGGCGGGCTCCTTCAATGTGGGCGGGCATTGTGGTCATCCATTAGAGCACTGTCGAGATTGTTATACGTAGTGTATATGTTCTTGTACATACTAGTTCTGTTAATATATATGATTTCTTAAATGATCAAATCAAGGGTCGGGATTGGGGCATTGAATGAAATGCGGGTATACACACTAATCTGATAGGATTATTTCACCACCTTGCAAGCCTGCCAAAATTATTTTACCAGCCTTGTATGCTCCTTGTAAGGTACGAAAGCTTGCAAGGTCGCATTTCTTGCAGCGATTTGATTCCTTGCAGAGTGGTGAAATTATTTTATGCCTTGCAGCGGCTTTTATAGGCTTGCGTGGCCTTTTACGGGCATTCCACAATCCCAGGTTTTTCATGATGTATAGGCGGGATCTGAACTCGTCTATGAAGTCTCATCAGGTTCCACTGCGAAATGAATGCCCCATCAGCAGTTCGTTCTGAGGAGTGACCAGGCAGGTAAGTCGGGAAAACATTGTTTATGGGTCACTGTGATTATGACTTTGTTTTCAGATGGGATATATTGCTTGAAATCCTCTGGCCAAGTATGGTATTGATTGTAGATGAACTGCGATTGTTGGAGTGTTTTGGCGCTGCTGGGTCAGACAAGGTAAGCTGGGTCCAAACTTTGTCATCTTCTAGCCACTGACCTCGTGCTTTGGTAAAATCACAGTTCATGCATCAATAGAGGAGATCCACAAGTCTCGCCACGACTAGAGCAGAACTGCACTCGTGGTGCAACATTCACTCTTGCACTGTCCCATCTGCACAGAGGCAAAGGGGTGGGACACAATCTCTACCCTTCAACTATTCAACTTCAATAGAAGATCTTTCAGTCAACCTAATGCTGAATCCCAAGTTCTGAGCCTGGGTTATGCTTGGTCAGCTCATGGTTGCGACATCTACTCTCAGAGGTGTGTCTAGCTTGGGCCTGAACCTTGAACACTGTCACTCGAGTCTTGTACAGGGATTCCCTGACATCCTCTCACACATTATGTGAGGCCTTGAATGGCTTGGACTAGAATTGGTTGCCTGGTCGACATTGCAGGTGATGGACGCGACAGGCACTTGATTGTAGCTACAACAGTTCAGTTCGACTTGCGAAGTGCCCGAGCCTCAGCTGATATATTTTATTGTTTCTTGCACCTTCAAATCTCCTGGGATGCCACATTTGCGCGTTGCCCAGGTATCTCCCACATTTGAGAGGGTGCTTGCCTCTTGAGTTGGATGCTTGTCCTTGTTGTTACAGCTAATACAACTTCATAAGCTTTTGATCTTGCAGCTTGTGTTAAGCAGATGTCAACAAATTACTTTCATGTGTCTACTACATGAATTCACAGCCTCATCAGCAAAGTTGATAGCAAACTCTTTTGTAGGAGTTGGATCCATAGGGCGATCCACTGAGGGATGTCAGTAGTTTGAATGACTGAAGAAATGGGATGCAAGAACAGAGTTTGTGGCAAATGTTGGATCCATATGATATTTTGAACTCAAAGTGAGCAAGAGCCCTGACGTAGACCAACATATGTGCTGTAGCCGAGGCAAGGAGTGTTGCGAGCCTTGATCTGTGGGTGTGATGGTTCTTCAGGAATGTTACTTATCATGGTGTCAAAATGGATCAGAGGGAGCAGGGTTGCCTGTGTTGCTCTCATTATGAGCTCGTTTCCAATCTTTGTGCTACAGTCAACTCATGGAAATAGGAAAGAGGAGCACAATTTATGCACTTTTGACTGTATTATACCACCTAGTACTAGATCATTGCTTCCTCCCTATAACTCAAAGAGCGCTTGTGTAAATGCGGCTGGCTTTTGTTAGAGATCCGAAAGCATATACAAGAGCAAGATGTACTCACCAGGCTGTGATTGCAACGTCTCTACAATCCTTGCAGCCTGCCTGCTGTACCTGCCTAGTCAGCTGTGCTACCTGACTAGCAGCTCCGTGAACACATTTTTGAGCTGGCTTGGCTTGGAGGAGTGGTGTCGGCCTTGTAGATGGTGTTGAGGGTGGTGGTTGAGGAACAAGCATGATTCAAACTCCACTTCAGATGGCCTCACCAAACAAGCGCCAAATTACATGACATTGGGGGGTCTCTGGCCTGCATAAAAGCATAAAAGCAGCTTAAAACATGCACATAATATAATGCAATAATCCTGCAGCAGCCTCACCTGCACTTGGGATTGAATTCAACAGGAGTGCCCGCTCACAGGCCCACTCAGTGCCCAATCAAATTGGGCACAGTCAGGATACCAACTCGTGGAATGCCTTGTGGCATCCCCACCATTGATCCCAGCAGTTAAAGTCTCAGATTTCATCCTGTCTCTAACGCAACTCATTCCTAATTGTTGCATCTTGTCTGGATCACAATACATTCCCATTTTCAAAATCCCGACCCTGCCAGGATTGATCCCAAAAGTCTTTGTTGTGGAATCAATGCTGACTGTGTCCAAACACATTGCCCATATTTAGACTTTGCGGCTGGACAAAACACATCATCCTGGCAATCAATTGTGACTGCCCCGGAATTGCCCCCCCAACATTGCTTTTTGGAAAGACTTGTGATGCAGTCAAAACGGAAGTCAATATTTTATTTTTTGGAATCAATTTGGGGGTACATTTGGACCAGGTCAGGATTGACCCATACCTATAGTGTAAAGGATTGATACGTCACTGGTGTCGATGTCAAGACTGCATTCCTCTATGGGAAACTAGACAAGGAAATCTATATTCAGCAATCTGAAGGCTTCTTAGTAAAGAGCAAAGAGCGCAAGGTGTACTGGCTCCTTTGTGCTATCTACGGTCTAAAGCAAGCTTCCCATGCCTGGTACATGGAACTTGCAAAGTCGATGAAAATCTTAGGATTTAAACGACTAGCGACTGACACTGGTATCTTTATCCTCCAGCATGAACATGGCGGCTATGTCGTCATGATCGCCTATGTCTTACGAATGAGGATCAGACATAATGGAAAGACTATCCGTCTGGACCAATCAGCCTATCTTGGCACAGTCCTGGAACACTCTGATATGTGGATTGTCAAACAGCACCAATCCCCATGGTTGAAGGGTACAGACCCCTTCCACATGATGGACCTGTCAATGTGAAGTGTCACCACTACTTCCAGCCGATCATTGGATCACTGCTATACTTGATGTTGGGAACTTGTCCTAACATTGCCTACACTGTTGTAAA